>OX941094.1:65726199-66976199 GCA_954870635.1 Arctium minus | reverse complement strand
GTACATATGTTCAAAATCTCCTTCCTGGTGACTCAAACACCACACAAAATATTGTAAACTATTTTCAAGGATTTTATAACACAAATATGTGTAAGTGTACGAATATTCACAAAACTTATCAAAATGAAGTCAACTTATGGATATACTTCCAAAACCCCAAAATATGTGCATTTTGACATGTATATAGTTTTTCAAAGCAACTAAAACTCACCTTGTTAGATTTATACTAAATCTAGGTTTTTACCCCAAACTTGAGCTTCCTTAGTGAAGGCTTCAGATCCAGAAACATCCACCACTAGAGACCTTATCTAGGTCACAAACAAACCAAAACACACCGAGAGTAACTCCCAAAATCAGATCCCTACAAAACTTGTCAAAATCTCAAATCTCCAAAATACCCAAAAATAGATCGAAACTCATAATACGAGGGATACATCAAGGGAGATGTTCTAGGAGGTTGAGATGGAAGGTTTTAACAGAAACAAAGTTTTAGAAATAGTTAGAATAACTTACAAATGGGTTTCATGGAAAACTCCATGATATGGTCAACAATGGTGAGGAGATGATGAAGAAGGTGAAGATGTTGATCTTAGGTTGATGATGAAGAGCTTGAGGAAATGGTGGTTGAACACTTTGATGTAGCCCCAAAATCTCCTCTAAACCTAGTTTTTCTGCTGGGAGCGTTTTAGAAGAAGAGGATGAGAAATAATGGGGTAAAAGGGCCGATCTCGCGGAGAGTCATGCCAAGTTCTGGAGTTGAGAGGGAACAGAGCCCCGCACGGATGGCGGCGCGGTTCGGCTCGCGCGGAGAGCCGCGCGGAACCCTGCCAACATTTTTCGTCTTCTTTTCGGCTACCTCGCTCAACATAAAAAATTAGGACAGAAACTCCCAAAATATGGGGTGTTACATAACGTACTTCCTTTCCTTGCATCTAGTCCTGGTCCATCCCATTTCCTCTTGTCCCCGACCCTCTCCGTCACTTGACGGTTCTTTTCCTTTTCAGTTTGCTCTGCCGCATTGATGGTCGCTTGAAAGGTAGTAGGGTTCCTTGTCGAAACTAGTTCTCGAATACTGCTCTTCAATCCATAAATGTACCGTTCCACGCGTCGCTTTTCAGTCGGCACATACAACTTTGCAAAACGTGATTTCTCTATGAATTTGGAAGTATATTCCCTTACCGTCATCTCTTTTAGTTCCAGACTCAAAAACTCCTCCTCTAATTTTTTGACTGTTGCCAAAGGGCAGAATTGAGCTTTAAACTTCCCAACAAACATCTCCCAAGTCATACACCGAGCCGCCGACGACCCCTTCCCTCCGGTTTCGGCATCCCACCAGAAGACTGCATCAGATTTCAACATAGACAGAGTGTAAATCGCCTTGTCTTCATCAACACACTTGCAGGTATCGAAGGCCATTTCTATCTCCCGCACCCATTTCAGAGCTAGGACTGGATCACACTTTCCCTTGAATGAAGGTAGTTTATAAGAGGAGAATGCCTTATAGTTGCATCCCTTAGCTGCAACAGAGTCATTTTCCACTAACGTGGTTGATCGGGAATGACCACCCATCTCAGTCAGGGGCGGTCTAAACATCTCCGAGCCCTCCTTGCTCTCACTCTTCTCCCTGCTTCCCGATACTAACTTCTTCATCAGTAAGGACCTCATTAGTTGGGATTGCCTCTTCCACTGGCACCGACCTGCTCGTCGTAGTTTGCTAGGACATGATGATTACTGAAACGGTACCTTAAGGCAACACTTATTCCCACAGTTCCATCATAACAAGGCAATTAAGCACATATTTGTACCTGTAAATTTGCGATTACATTGGCCTAATGCAATTTTAAATTTACCTTACATGTTAGTTCTCACTACCCTATCATCTATGCCCTTACTGTGGTATTTCTTAATGACATCCTATATCTCAGTTGTTTCCCTCACCTTACAGTTTTAGTTTAGGCCTAACCGGTCACCTAAATCCCTTAAACTACGGCTCTGATACCAATTTATAACAACCCAAAAACATACATAACATGATTATAAAAATAACAATAAATAAATCTCAAACGGGTCCCAATACAGTACAAAACCAGAACAAAGTCTTCCATATAATAAACAAAACTCTCCACCATAGCCGAGATGTCTACTCTAACGGCAACTACAAGAGCCTTCTATATCAGCTAACTTAAACTCCTAGTCTTCACATTTTCGCCTTCCCTTTTGAGGAAGCACCACCAGCACCCTTACCTGAAAACGGTTTTTGATATTTTGAAAACGAGGGTTAGACCATAAGTGTAACACCCCAAAAATTGGGACAAATAAAAATTTCCGGAATTGAAAATGTGGTATATAAAATATGTCAAAACACAAGCCTTCCTAAAAAGGGAACAATATTCGCCTGTTGTAATTACAAGTTTGTAATAAATAAACAATGAGGGAAAAACAACCCTCTAATCTAAATCCTATCTAGGAAAAAAATTAACCCAAGTTGTCATCCAACTCCAAAATGTGTCTTCTATAATTGGCGTTCCAAAATATTCCTAAGCTCGCCTCTAAGGTCAACTAAACCATCTTGGCGGTCGCGCCGCTAGAACCTGCGATACACATCAAGGCAATCAATTGTTAGGCCAAACGAGTCTAGTGAGTTCAACAATAAAAGCATGATCAGTTAAACAATTATAAACACAATAGCCATACAGGAATCAATGGGGGAGACCTATCACACCAAAGAGTTTCACCGCAAGTCAATGTACCTTGATGTTCACTCTCAAGAGCAACATCCCGAAGGCCCGACACATCTAAAGACTACCTCCCAGGCATTACTTCAAATGGCGGAGGTCTAGGTGCATAGCGTCATGGTGGCACCCTAAGACTACATCCTCCTAATGCTTACTCATGGTTCATCCAATATACATACAACATCTATCTCTATACATATTTCATATCAACAAGATACATGTATACGACCTCACATAGTTCAAATCCCATTTTAGGTCTAAAACCCTAAAATATGCAAGTTCACCAATAATATCCATCAATATCATGATAACACACATTCATGACCAAAATATAGCCCATAATGACTTCATCAAAACCCACATAAAGAATATTAACCAAAACTCCAATAAACACCAAAAGTAGAATTTAGGTCAAACTTATCAGGTGATCAAGATTAATACATAAACATGAAATAAAGACAAGTAGCATGTTAAGATGTATATCTCATTTGAAAATGGTTGATAGAAACTCACTATCTAGGATTTATAGAAAACCCTAGAAAACTTGAAGACCCTAGAAGTTGAGAAGATGAGAAGTTGAGGCAAGAATCTCCACTAGATAGCTTTAAATGAAGTCTTGAATGATCCACCCAAGTTCTACCAACTCCAAGAGCTTGAAATAAATGGAGCTAGGGTTTTGAAGGAGAAAATCGTCTAAATGTCTCCAAACACAACTCTAAAGCAGAAAATGTGAAATAAATGCAAGTGGTTCGGCTGGAAAGGGTTTTTATATGGTCAGACGTCGTGTGCGACAATGCCAGGCGATGGTGCCATTGGCATTGTCGCTTGGGCATAATCGCAGGCCCAAGACCCCCTACGGTACCAATCTAGCGATAGTGACCGGCGGCGGTGCCCATGTTATTATGGCGGTGCCCATGTTATTATCGCAGTGTCATAGTCGCGCGGGCCGTGTGGGTTACGGTACATCCCCGACGATTGTGACAAGCGATTGTGCCCAGGGAACTATCGCGAGTCACAGTCGCCCCACACTCTTGAGACTCGAATTCCTCGAACAATTTCGCAACGATCACTTGGTTTCAGTTTCCCACAAGGTTAACTATATTTACAATTAACTCACGGATTCTATAACACATAAAGGTCTCAAAGTTAGAGTATTGGAGCAAGAAATAATTTATGATCAAATAATACTTACCTTGATTTTTATGGGTGTTACAATCCTCCCCTCCTAAAAGAGGATTTTGTCCTCGAAATCACGACAAATTAAACAAATGAGGGTATCTCTTCTTCATGTCTTCTTCCGATTCCCACGTCACATTTGCACCCCGATGATGTTTCCATTGAACCTTTACCATTGTTACTTCCTTATGTCACAATTGCTTCGTCTTCGACTCTAAGATGGCATCTGGCTCTTCCACGCATCGGTTTCCGTTGTCCACTCAAATCTCCGTCAAAGGTATGAAACTTTCCTCTTCGGCTAGGCACTTGCGAAGGTAACACACATGAAATGTAGGGTGAATCTCGTCTATTTATGGTGGCAAGTCCAATCTATAAGATTGAAGTCCAATATTCTCCAATATTGTGAAGGGTCCAAGGAAACGGGGACTAAGCTTCCCGCGCTTCCCGAAACGGATGATTCCCTTCCATGGTGACACTTTCAACATAACCCACTCTCCCGCTTGGAACTCGACCGATCTTCACTTTTTGTCCGCATAGCTCTTTTGTCGATCTTGAGCCGCCTTCAAACGCTCCCGAATACTTTTCACTTTGTCTGTCGTTTCTTGCACAATCTCCGGTCCCGCAAATTGCTTTTCTCCCGCCTCGAGCGAACACACCGATGTCCTACATTTCCATCATATATCGCTTCGAATGGTGCCATTCCGATGATCGAATGATAACTGTTATTATACGCGAATTCCACCAACAGCAAGTGTGAATCCCAATTTCCTCCAAAGTCTATGACACATGAATGAAGCATGTCCTCGAGAGTTTGGATGGTCCTTTCACTTTGACCGTCCATTTGAGGATGATATGTCGTACTCAATTTGACTCGTGTGCCCAACTCTTTCTGAAGCCCATCCCAAAACTTAGAAGTGAACAACTGACTATCCCGATCCGACACAATGGATAGTGGAACACCGTGACGTGACACTACTTCATCAATATAGAACTTAACTAATCTGTTTCATCGGAAACGTCTCCCGCATCGCCAAAAAGTGTGCGCTCTTTGTGAGTCTATCCACTACCACCCAAATAGTGTCGTGTCCCCATAAGGTCTTCGGTAGTTTAGTTACGAAGTCCATCGTGATATGTTCCCACTTCCATTCCGGAATGGCTAGTGGTTGCAAACTTCTGTAAGGCTTTTGATGTTCCGCTTTGACTTGAAGATATGTGACGCACCTTTCCACATAGTTGGCCACATCGAACTTCCTCACCGGCCACCAATAGTGTAACTTCAAATCTCTATACATCTTGGTGCTACTGGGATGTATAGATTACTTGGACTTATCCGCTTCCGCCAAGAGCAACTCATGGTTTCCTCCAATTTTTGGTACCCAAATTCTCCCTTGGAATAACTTGAGGCCGCAACTATCTTCCGTTAGTATCTACCGTTGCTTCACCATGATCTCAGCTTTGAGGTTCTCTTAACGAAGTGCTTCGGCTTGACTCACCTTGATGTCCTCCACTAGACTTGATATCACGTCAATTCTAGTGAGGGTTACTTTAATTTTGTTCTCGTAACTCTTTCGGCTCAACACATCCGCCACCACGTTGGCTTTACTGGGGTGGTAAAGCAACTCACAATCGTAATCCTTCAAAAGCTCCAACCACCTCCTTTGTCGCATGTTGAGGTCCTTTTGGTCGAATATATACTTCAAGCTTTTGTAGTCGGTGAATAGTGTGCACTTCGTTTCATAGAGGTAGTGCCGCCATAGCTTCAAAGCAAATACCACCGCCGCTAACTCTAAATTAATCATGAGTAGGATAATTCTTCTCGTGGTCTTTGAGTTGTCGCGATGCGTACGCGATCACTTTCCCCCTTTGCATCAAAACACACCCGAGACCCAATTTAGAGGCGTCGCTATAAACCACGAAGTCTTCGGATCCTTCGGGCAAGGACAAGATTAGTTCCTCACATAGTTTCCTTTGTAGAGTCCGAAATTCTTTTTCTTGAGTCTCGATCCATAAAAACTTCACGTTCTTCCTTGTCAACGATGTGAGTAGAGAGGCGATATTCGAAAAGTCTTGAATAAATCGTCGGTAGTAGCTGGCTAAACCCAAGAAACTTCTTATCTCCGTTGGACTCGTCGGCGGTTCCCAATTCATCATTGCCTCAATTTTCGCCGGATCTACTTTCACTTATCTTTCGATACCACATGATCCAAGAATTGGACTTCTTGTAGCCAAAACTCGCACTTGGAAAATTTTGTGAACAACTTCTCTTTCCGAAGAATTTCCAAAACTTCTCGCAAATGTTGCCGATGTTCGACCTTGTCCCACGAATAGATCAGAATATCGTCGATGAATACTATAACCAATTTGTCTAAGAAAGGTCGACATACTTGTTTCATCAAGTCCATAAATACGGCTGGAGCATTAGTCAACCCAAATGACATGACTAGGAACTCATAATGATCGTACTTCGTCCGAAAGGCCGTCTTCGGGATATCACTCTCCTTCACCTGCACTTGGTGGTAACCAGACCGTAAATCTATAATGGAGAAACACCCCGCTCCTTGAAATTGATCGAAGAGCTCGTCGATTCGAGGGAGTGGATACTTGTTCTTGACGATGACTTTGTTGAGTTCACGGTAGTCGATACACATCCGCATGGACCCGTCCTTCTTCACGAATAAAACTGGGGCTCCCCAAGGCGACGAGCTCGATTGTATGAATCCCTTCTGGAGAAGTTCCTGTAGTTGTGTCATTATTTCTTGCATCTCCGTAGGGGCTTGACGATAAGGAGCACGAGCAATCGGTGCGGTACCTGGAGTGAGGTCGATATGGAACTCTAATTGACGTTCCGACGGTAGCCCGGGTATATCTTCCGGAAAGACATACGGGTAGTCGCGCACCACATCCACATCTTCCACTTCTTCTTCTCGAGCTTCGCGTCGATCACGTAGGCCAAGTAGGACATACACCCCTTGGCTAGACTCTTTCGTGCTTTGATTGCCTAGATGATCGTGTTGGTCTTTCGATTCTTCTCCTCGTAGATTATGACCTCCCCACCCTTCGGCAGGGGTACTCTGATCATCTTCTTGGAACAAAATAAACCGGCATCATGCTGGGATAGCCAATCTATCCCAACAATCACATCAAACCCCCCCGATATCCGCTGGTAGAAAATCTATTACAAATGACTCCCCATCTAAATCTAAGGTGCATCCAACAAAACATTCCCGAACTAACATATGCTCCCCATTGGCTACCTCTACCACCAGAGCATCAAACAACAAACTAACAGGAGTGACAAAATTCTTGCAAAATGGTGTGTACACAAAGGATTGGTCCGCACCAGAATCAAACAAAACATGGGTAGGTAGAGAGTTCACTAGAAACGTACTCGACACAACATCCGTCGTCGCTCTTGCTTCGTCCGCAATCATTTGGAAGGCCCGACTTGGCGCCTTCGGTTGAATCTCTTTCTTTGGCATAACCCCGCTTGAAACTCCTTGGCTACCCCTTGCTAACTTGGGATAATCCCTCTTGATGTGACCCGGCTACCGGCACTCATAGCAAACTCCCCGGGAGGGGCAATCCCTACTCTTGTGGTCCTTCCGTCCACACTTAAAGCACTCCATAGTGTTATAGAAGGGTTTCGGATTACAAGGCACAAAATGCTTATCTTACACTTGGGGCACCACCTAGCCCCACGTCGTGGCTCTATGTTCCTCCCCCCGCTGAAGGGTTTGGATGATCGTGCGGGCCCGGTTGGCCTTTCTCACTTCCGTTTCTCTCCTTGATGTCCTTTCTCTTCTCTCTCTTGCACAATTTTTTCCTCTACCAATTGAGATTCTTCGATGACCTCTTGCAAAGTATTCACCCGGGCGTTCCTCACGCCCGTCTTCAGCTCCGTCGGTAGACCTCTCAAATACACCTTTATCTTTGACCTCTCATCGGTCGCCAAATGTTCCACCAGATTGAGCTTTTCCATGAAAAATTTTGAGTAGTCGACAATAGATAGATTGCCCTTCTTCAGAGTCCATAACTCTTCCTCAATCTTGTCAAGGGCCCTTTCGTTGCAGTACTTGTCCATAATCTTCTTCTTGAAGGTTGTCCAGGTAAGCTTGGCCAAAACCTCCGGAGTAAGTGCATTCCGGGTGAGATTCCACCATGTTAAGGCCTCCCCTCTCAGCAGTTGGGATGCAAATTTGACCCTTTGAGAGTCTCCATTTTCTCTTGATTCAAATTCCATTTCCACATCCTGTATCCAGTTCATACACGCCACTGGATTGGTTGTTCCTGAGAATTCTAGAGGTTGGCTACATAAGAAAGATTTGAAGGAGCAACCCCCTTCCTTCTTATTTTCAGTTCTAATGACATGCTCCTCCGTCCCAATTGCATTATCGACACCGCCCGATCCAATCACCGCATTGTCCCCCACCATTTCATGTCTCTGGTTGCTTGTGTCACGATCCTCTATCATCTTCATGAAGTTTTCATCCCGTTTATCCATTGTCGAGTTCATCATTTGCATAAGACTAGCCAGTAGGACCGATTGGGGGTCCACTTCTTGGATGACCGGGTTCTCGGTCTCTAAGTTTACTTGTGGAACTTGATCCACTACTCCCTCCAACTGGGTGGTCCTTTGAGAAATAGTCGAAGCACCCGTTGGATCCTTCTCGAAGGTCTTTGGGGCAGTGACACTTGCCTCATTACCCTCATCGGGCACCACCACCGGATTCCTTATGTTTACCATTGTGAACTGCCATGCAACAAGGTCATACCGGTTAATTCTTTAAAAGATAATCGGTTTGGTATGTACAACTACAAGGATTAATCACCATAATAACAATTTCAAGCACGTTAATGTATTCATAAATTCATAAGAGCACTAGCCAAGTGAAATCGTGAACGTACATTACATAAGAATTCTTGTCACTATCATCATAATTTTCAATCAATGCAATTCCGTTATCCTAATACTCTCCCCACCTAGGAACGTTCTACCCGTATGGACAGTGATACTATAGACACAAACAGTTTAAGTTTAGGCATAGTAAAGTCGACACCTAGTTCACTTAAACTAGAGCTCTGATACCAACTTGTAACACCCCAAAAATTTGAGACAAATAAAAATTTCCGGAATTGGAAATGTGGTAAATAAAATATGCCAAAACATAAGCTTTCCCAAAAAGGGAACAATATTCGCCTGTTGTAATTACAAGTTTGTAATAAATAAACAATGAGGGAAAACAACCCTCTAATCTAAGTCCTATCTAGGAAAAAGATTAACCGAAGTTGTCATCCAACTCCAAAATGTGTCTTCTATAATTGGCATTCCAAAATATTCCCAAGCTTGCCTCTAAGGTCAACTAAACCATCTTGGCGGTCGCGCCGCTAGAACCTGAGATACACATCAAGGCAATCAAGTGTTAGGCTAAACGAGCCTAGTGAGTTCAACAATAAAAGCATGATCATTTAAACAGTTATAAACACAATAGTCATACAGGAATCAATGGGGGAGACCCATCACACCAAAGAGTTTCACCGCAAGTCAATGTACCTTGATGTTCACTCTCATGAGCAATATCCCGAAGGCCCGACACATCTAAAGACTACCTCCCAGGCATTACTTTAAATGGCAGAGGTCTAGGTGCATATCGTCATGGTGGCACCCTAAGACTACATCCTCCTAGTGCTTACTCATGGCTCATCCAATATACATACAACATCTATCTCTATACATATTTCATATCAACAAGATACATGTATAAGACCTCACATAGTTCAAATCCCATTTTAGGTCTAAAACCCTAAAATATGCAAGTTCGCCAATAATATCCATCAATCTCATGATAACACATATTCATGACCAAAATATAGCCCATAATGACTTCATCAAAACCCACATAAAGAATATTAACCAAAACTCCAATAAATACTAAAAGTAGAATTTAGGTCAAACTTATCAGGTGATCAAGATTAATACATAAATATGAAATAAAGACAAGTAGCATGTTAAGATGTATATCTCATTTGAAAATGGTTGATAGAAACTCACTATCTAGGTTTTATAGAAAACCCTAGAAAACTTGAAGACCCTAGAAGTTGAGGAGATGAGAAGTTGAGGCAAAAATCTCCACTAGATAGCTTTAAATGAAGTCTTGAATGCTCCACCCAAGTTCTACCAACTCCAAGAGCTTGAAATAAATGGAGCTAGGGTTTTGAAGGAGAAAATTGCCTAAATGTTCTCCAAACACGACTCTAAAGCAGAAAATGTGAAATAAATGCAAATGGTTCGGCTGGAAAGGGTTTTTATATGGTCAGACGTCGCGTGCGACAATGCCAGGCGATAGTGCCATTGGCATTGTCGCTTGGGCAGAATCGCAAGCCCAAGACCCCCTACGATACCAATCTAGCGATAGTGACCGGCGACAGTGCCCATGTCACTATCGCGGTGTCATAGTCGTGCAGGTCGTGTGGGTTACGGTACATCCCCGGCGATTGTGACAAGCGATTGTGCCCAGGGCACTATCGCGACTCACAGTCGCCCTACACTCCCGAGACTCGAATTCCTCGAACAATTTCGCAACGATCACTTGTTTTCGGTTTCCCACAAGGTTAACTATATTTACAATTAACTCACGGATTCTAGAACACATAAAGGTCTCAAAGTTAGAGTTTTGGAGCAAAAAATAATTTATGATCAAATAATACTTACCTTGATTTTTCCGGGTGTTATAATAAGGCCTAATGAATTCCCTTCCAACAGTAGTTTAAGCAATGTATAAAAATTAACTTTGCATCTACAATAATCTATGAGTTTTAACTACAAATGATAATAGCGAAATCAGTTCCACACAAATGGAAATTACACAATGAATCAAACTCCATCACCTCTGTGATGTCCACACTCGGGGCCCCAAGTAGATCCTCATTTTTGGCCCCCAAGTAGATGCCATTTTCGTGTGCCGAGAAACGGATTCAAGGCACACGGCTCAATCCAGATCCTCGAGACTTCTCCACAAATCAGTGATATTCGACTCCACAATCAATCGACAATTCATAATGAATAAAATGATAATAACGGAAAGTCTTTCATTATAAAAATCTAGTGAACCATCTATCATACCCCAACCATCAACTACACCAACACACGTTCAAGCATTTGAAACTTAAAAACATTTTCCATAAGAATGGGAAAGGTAACAATCGAACTCGCCTGATTGAAGGACACCTAGTACACGCGTCGGAACTTAATTCAAGGAGAAACGGACACCTACAATTAAATATGAGGTAGAAATTACGTTACCGACTGAGTTTTATCCCGAATGTAAAGTTCACCCCAAAAACCCCCTGGATACCGACTTCCCAGCCCAACAGGCCTAACTCCCGGCTTCGGCCCCCTTTCCGGATTGTTTTCCCGTTACCTGCGGTCTTGATGGGTTTCGGTGCCGGCCCAACCGGCTCTCCCGGGTTTGACCCTGATCCTTGATGCCTACCCAGGTTTAACCTCGTCCCCGGTGCCTACCGGGTTTGGTTCCGGGCTCTTGGCCCTGCCGGGTTTAGCTTAGTCCTCCCGGTTCCACCAGGTCTCCCTCCCAATTCACAAGAGATAACCGGGATCTCTCCCGGTCCCAACTAAAGTTACCCGGGTTTCACCCCGAGCTTGCCTTCTTTCTCCCGGTAATACAGGTATCCGGATACCGACTTTAAGGTCGACGTTTCAACCGGGTTTTGGGGTGATTTCCAGTGGGTTTGTCGATTTCTCGAATAAACCCTGAATCCCTCCCTTCACACTAATCGATTACTATCAATATCATCCCACAAATGAAAGTTCGAGCTATGCGACTAACCGATTTCTCAATATCATTCCCAATATTTAACTAAATCTTCTCAATCGGGAAGAATAGATAAAGGTACTAATCAACCGTAGGGTTTCACTGCTTAAGTTTAAAGAGAAGATTAAGATGGTTACCTCTAAAAAAAAATTCAGAAGTTTAATCTCTATTTTAGTAAGATCATGATTTCAGAAGTTCATTGTTTGATTCAATAAGTTTAATAAGAAGATTATAATATTTTAGAAGTTCATTGTTTGATTCAATAAGATCATAATCTCTATTGTTTAATCTCTATTTATTTGTCCGATTCAATAAGTTTAAGGACTTCATTGTTTGATTTCAGAAGTTCATCATTTGCTTCAGTCATTCTATGAGTCTCTTCTCTTTTGCGTATGACATCACCACTCCCTCGATCTAGCAACACCCACTAATTTGGAATCAATTTGGTTTACCACGAAACCTATAAATTGATCACTTATTCAATTTGAGTACCTCTATATGATAAAAATCGTATTGATAATCACCTCTTCACCTCCTTTTCCATTAATTCATTCCATAATTTGGAAGTTTCTTATGTCTTAATTCGAAATGAAATATTCTCTGTCTTCTAAAAAAAATCCTTTATTTCAATCTCAAGTAATAAGAAGCGTTGATTATATATGGATTTATTTATTAAAAAAAGAGTAAATTACAAATTTCGTCCCTGTGGTTATTTAAAATTGTGGATTGGGTCCCTTAAATGAAATAATTATATGCTTGGTCACCATGGTTTCACTTTTGTTATGGATTGGGTCCCTCTTCTAACTCTAGTAACTGATGTCCCGTTAAATCATAGGTAATATCTTTTTTTTTTACAATTTTCTTTTATAAAATTATACATATTTTTATTTAATATCATATATATATATATATATATATATATATATATATAAACCTAGTCAGAAGCTTTCGTGATTCTAAGTCTTTTGCAAGAAGATATAAACATCTCCCATGGTACATCTCCTACAAGCATCCAATCTCTATGTTTATGAGTTTATCTTCATGAGTTGGTGCATGATGTGATCCCTCATACCATTCTCTCTCAAAGTATAACCCTGTAATGCACTTAAACATGCAAACCATCAATTAATTCTCTAATATGAAGCTCCATTCATGCTAACTTGGTGGGTGCTGCAGTGTAACACCCTCAAACTCGGAAATAACAACTAATTTAAAATTTTCTAAAATACATCGATAAATAATTTATCTACAAATACAATATAGGATTTAACCTCAATAAACACATTTATTCTCTACATACAGTCTATAATAAGGACGAGTTCTACTAAAACCCAATAATAGTCACTATCTCCAACTGCGGAAGACTTCATCAATCTACTTACTCTCGTGTAAGTCTATAACTCAACTCCTCAAAACACTGCTAGAACCAAACCCCAACTGGAACCTGATGCACATGCCGACAAATAAAAGGTTAGGCTTAACGCCTAGTGAGCTCAAGAGTTTTCGTTAGAGATAAATAAAGCGATAACTTTAGGAATGTTATTTAAAATCATGATTTCCCAAAATGCAATACAACTAATTTGGAAACAACTAGAAATGAAATATATTAAATCTTAAAACAATCTCCTTTCATCATTCACCCCCTTTCGTGATAAAAATCATAAAACACACGCCTCTTTAAATAAAGCCAAAACCCAAAGCGCACGTAAAACATAAATGATATTATAATGATCAAACGTTGAAAACATAGATAACTCAAACTTCCAAGACATCCCAATAACTCGAATGAGTTTCAATAACCGAAACCTTAAAACATAGATAAATACTCATACTCAAACGTCTCCGAAAACATGGGTTATAAAACTCCATATCCAAAACCACACCTAATGGTGACGGGGAAAACCCGGTTACATGGTATGTGACGGACACAAAGTATGTCACATAATTATGTAAGAAATCAAAACATGTGGGTTACACATAAAACACCCACCGAGCTCAACTCCTCTGAGTCTATCACTCGAAAACATCAAGTCAACCCCTCTAGATCTATTCTTGAGAGTTCCAAAACGGGGAACTCTAGCACAAGGGAATTACACCTTACTGCCCATGAGACGTTGCCCGACCGTATAGGTCCACACCTTACTTATCATGGTGACCCGATGCCTATTCCGTGCCAAGTGGCGAACCTAATGTCCAAAGCGGGGACATAGGAACACCGTGCCTATGGATCCATTGCACTAACTAAACCATTACATGACTCAAAACGAATGAACTAATGCATTCAAAACATGTAATTCTTAACTAAGATGCAGTAAATGCAAATCATAACTAAACGCTCAACATTGAGTTATTAAAAGCGGACAAGTGTCCTCAAAACCCAACAAAACCAAACCGAACCATAAGCTCGACAAATCCAAAGATTCAATGTTGAAAATCATAAAATGAAATCAAACGTAATCAACTCGCATTATGTAAACCCAAGCTCCAAAATATACAAATTAACCCATAAGAACGCCCAATAAAATGCATTTATACTAAAGAAATGTACTCCATGAAATAAATCATTTAAATACCTAAAATATTTGATTTATCTATCAAAATGCCCAAAATCCCAAAATGTGTGTTTTACCATGTTTATAAAACCAAACATTTCAAAATAACCAAAACTTATCAGCAGTTAACAATTTAATGTAAGACACAAACACTTTAAAATAAACAGTTTGGCATGTACACCGTTTTCACAAATCAACTTGAACTCACCTTGCTAGATTTAGGCTAAATCTAGGTTTTACCCCAAACGAGCTTCCTTGAAGAATTCCGAGTCCACACGTAACAATTTTCCCCAAAAACATAGATATATAAATTCCACCCATAAATATACATATCCCACCATAAATAACCACATTCAACCATATAGAAGCATTCCCCAAACATTACACATCAAAATCTCCATTTTGGTCCAAACCCAAATTTTGACCTAGATTTCTTCAAAACCAACAAACCCGAAATTGATAAACCACACACTAGGATAATCATCAATGGAGCATTTATAACTTATGTTAAGGTTTATAAATGGAAGGGATACACTTACCACTTAGGTTTTGATGAAAACCTAGAAAACCCAAAAATAAGCTTGAGGTTGAAAATGAAGATGGAGATGGTGAATCCTTGACCAGAGCTTTCAATCCTACCACTCGATGATGTTTCCTCTTCAATAAAACACAAGGATTGGAGCCAAAATGAGTTAGGGTTTAAAGGGAGAAGAGAGAAAACGATTTAGGAGAGGATAGGAAAAGTTTGGATGAGAGAAAATGAGGAAAAGGGCTGAAATCTCGACTTAACAGCAGCCTGCCCAGTTTGGGCGACTTTGCCATGCGACAATGCCATGCGACAATGCCCAGGGCATTGTCGCTGGTTCTCCCAGCTTCATTCCCGCTCACTGTTTTGGACGTAACTTCTTCGTTATAGCTCCGTTTTCGCTCCGGAAAGGACCGTTGGACTCGTAATTGAATCATTTATCCATCAAGACTATAAAATCTAAGATTCAAGTCCAAAATCATATACCTTACTTTTCCTTAGTATATCGGCTTCGGCATTAACTTGAAATTATACCTTTCGTAGAATCGGGGTGTTACATGCAGATCTTGATTAATTTTCATATGTGCAGGTGCTGGATTACATCTCCGATAAACTTCTTTCATTACCGGGAAGACTTGTCTTTATCTCCGACTGGTCATCGGTTCCGACAATCCTAATCTAAGCGACTAAGCTCGGTTGCTTTGTAATCGAGATCGATATCCTCAAAAAGATTCAAAGAGCTTCTCTTTTTAAAAACCTATTAGAGACAAAGACCGCAAGAAAAAACACAAACGGAGTTCTTGGAGACGGAAATCGCCGAAAAACAGATCTGGAAGATGAAGCGGTCGAAGTTGTTGCCGACTGTGGTTTTGAATTGGTTCCAGATCGAGATCGATGGAGGCATTCCAGAGAAGGAGTAGCCGGCAGTGATAGATGCTGCCGGAAAACTACATGTGCTGGGGAAAGGGTCACCGACTCGGGGTGGGGACGGAAAGGTCCGATGGTAGGGACAAATTTCATCTCATATTGCTAAAGAGTGTGAATCATGAAAGCTTTGAGTTCTGCATATGTTTACCATATATATAATATTAAACATAAATATGTATAATTTTATAAAAGAAAATTGTAACGAAAAAAAATATATTACCTATGACTTAACGGGACATCAGTTACTAGAGTTAGAAGAGGGACCCAATCCATAATAAAAATGAAACCATGGTGACCAAACATGTAATTATTTCATTTGAGGGACCTAATCCAAAATTTTAGATAACCACATAGACGAAATTTGTAATTTACTCTTAAAAAAAAAGTTTAAAGAATCAATCACTTAAAATATGGGAGTTCATTGGATTTTTTTTAAACTTTTTCATATATAACACTTTTAAAATGGAAAAACCGTTGCAATCACAATTATTTTGGTGATAACAATACACTGTTTTTAGAAAGTTTTTAAATAGAAAAGATATTTAGAATGTTGAAAGAGACTTTTAGAGTTTAAATAATTAACTAGCAGTTTATTCTTGTGTTATACGGGTAAATATTTATTTAATATATTAATAATAAATGATAGGTTGATTATATAATTCAAATTTAAAATAACTTTCCTCTAATAATGTATTTTGAAAAAACAATATCTATCTATATATATAAGGGTACGTTTCTTTTGCAACCTAAGCAATTTATACAAACTATGCAAACCACTATATTAGAAAACAATAGATATATTTATGGATAATGATTATGATTCATTAATAATGATTGTGATAGTCACTCTACACCTACAAACGCAAATCTGCCTCACTCTATATCTCATTCCACCTTTGATGAACACTGGTGGGTGTTAATTTGTTGCTTCCCACTGGTTCAATAGCGGTGGTGGTGGCCGGTGGATATGTAGAAAGGGTGTTGCTTCCCACGAGTTCGACGATATGATTCGAATGTGAGTTATAAAGTGTGTGATTTACACCTACAACCCTCCACTAAATTTGTTTGCTTTGACGGAGAGTTGTTGAATCTCGGCCTCCATATATTTGGGTTTGATTTTATTTTTTCAATCCTGGAAATAAGGTTATGGGTTTGGTTTGTCTTATTTGGCGTCTGTGTCCTGGGTTTTCTTTTGCCAAAGTTGATTATCGGTTCTTCTGGAAATAAGGTTGTATGTTGTTTTGCTAGTCTATATGACTTGTTCTTTTCTTCTTCGATAATCCACCTCACCCCTACCACTTTTTGTTCTCAACTGATGTGATTCAAACGGAAAAACTCACCACCATCTCGATTTGGGTTTTGGATAGATCACTTGTGTTTTCAGATTTAGATTTAGGTTTTGTTTCAATCCAAATATTTTCATTTTCGATCTTATTTGCTTTTATGATTTAATTTGGATATTTTGATTGGAGAAGGGGAACAGGGTTTTGATTTGTAGGTCAAGACGGGTTTGGTCGTGGTAGGGAAGAAGACGTGGTTGTGGTGACGGGGATGATGTCGTCGTAGGGAATACGGGTTTGGGTTTTATTTTGGTTTTCGGTTTCTGTTTCATCGATCTGCTTCCATTTACAGGTGTTTGGTTTTTCACTTTTTTTGAACTGTTGGCCAAAGAAGATGATAAAGGGGAGGGTTGGTCGGTGGTGGTGGAAGTGGAAGGTAGTTGTACAGTGTGCATTGTGCATTGATGTGTTATACCTATGCTTTAATAATGTGTAAATTGAAAATTATTTAATTAAAAAGTTGATTATAAATAAAAAAAATTGCTTAAAGGACAAAAATACCCTCACATGCTTCACATGTGAGAGGACTTAACTAATCCAAACTAACAGAAGTTAGTATGAGGGACCAAAAATGAAGCAAAATGACAACCACAGTGATCAAAACTGTAATTAGTTTATGTAACACCCCAAAATTTTCATTGTAATGATTCGATCGTTCAGACTCCTAGTCTTCCGTATTTTAATCATAGTCTTTGAGTGTTATCTTGTTAGTGAGTACCGCGTGTTCCTAGCCTAGTTGTGTGTCAAGTCTTGAATTTTGGATGAGGGAAACAGTGGATCTTGCGACTTGCATCGCGACTTGAAGTCGCGACACTAGCCACGTAGCTCACTGTTGGTCTAAGCTTCTCAGGGACTCGGGCGACTTATGCCGCGGCTTGAGGCCGCGGCATAACCCGCGGAGCTACTCTGACGCCTAAATACGCGTTTCTCCCTCATTTCTTTCATTTTATCCAAGTGTGGAGCTAGTAGGTGAACTTGGTGCGATTTTGGGTGCCCTAGGTGAGTACTCCTTCTCTCTCTCTCTCTCTTCATTTAATCTCAATAAATGAAGTCCTAAGCTTGTTGTTGGTATTACCTAGGTTATATAACTCTCATTGTGAAGTTCCTCCCCCATAAGCTTTTGAGTTCTAGGGTTTCAGATACAACCCTACAAGATGAGTTCTTGCTCTTTTATAAACTTTATACATGTCAAAGGTGGATTTTGAATACCTAAATATCTCCCCTTTCATATATTTGATTTATGGGACTTTGTACCAAACTTAACTTTTGGGGATTTTAGGGTTTATGATGATTTGGAGAAATGGAGATTCATATGTGTTATTAATGTTCTAATAGCTTACAAATACTTGGGATTTCACTCAAATGGATGACATTTACTATGTAAAACTCATGGTTTTGAGAAGATTGATTTTGTGGTTAACTGCTGATAAGTTGCATATTAGCTAATGCCATATTTTGGGGATTTGAAATATAGGAAGGATCAATTATATTTTTACCAGTGATCTTTTGGGTAAACAAAGGAATTGGTTTTGGTGGAAATCACACTTCATGTCACGCATGCATTTTAACCATTGTTGGAATAATTTGTTGGGCCTTATGCACACTATTTGGCTTAATTGATGCATTTGGGAGTCATGACCCCGTATTTGGTTTATTATTGTTCCGGCGTTGGGACGACTAGTTTCCCTGTCGAGGCACGTTAGGCATCGAATTGGGTTATAAGTCCTTCGTGCTCAAGTATTACGATATTGGATGAGGAGCTCGACGTAAGGATCCTTCGGGGTTGAACTTGAGTTTACGTGGGTGTACGTTTAAAGCCACTGAGTCTGACATCCCTTGCGTGTACTTTATTTGTTTATTGGTTTTACTGACTCATCGAATGACTTACTTTTGTGTTCCGTCATTCGTGTTAGTAAGCGGGTCTCCCCCGTTAACCCAAGAGGTATTTGTTATATTTCAAAGAGCATTATCGTTGTTATTACCATTATTGTTGTTGTATAAAAAGAAACTATTTTACTCACTTTTATATTTGATTTCTTAAACTTCAAATGTTTGATCTCACTAGGCTTTAGCCTAACACTTTTTCTTAAAATGACAAGTATAACAAGTCAGGTTTGTGGTGGGGTTCGTCGGGACTGAGTGGATGGCTTTGAGGTCAAGAGCGGTCTTTTTGGGATATGTATAGACCGGTATTTTGGATAGCGGACATGCTTTTGGAAGAATAGCAACACCCGATATTAATCTTTCTTATTTAAGTTAGATTATTAGGTTGTTCGTGTATTCTTCATCTGATTTATTGTAATGTTTATAACATTGTTTCCCCGTTCTATCGGGATGATACTTTGGGGTTGTTTCATCAGGTTTTGTATACCCAGGTTTATCAATTTATAGCTGTCATATTGCAGAAACTTCAAATTTTATTCCGCTAAATATTAGGGTGTTACAGTTTAGAAGAGGGACCAAAGTTGATAGTAGGTGGCAACCACATAGACCAAAAGTGTAATTTACTCTATTAGTTATAATTAACTCTTTTAACATAATTTTTGTTTAACATTAAAATATTAAAAATTTTGAGAATCAATAATCATGCATTGTTTCACATTATTAAAAAGTATACGAGGAAAAATGTAGTGGTGAGTGTTTTACTTTTACCACAATGTGATTATTTTTAATTAATGCATATTTTTGTTTCACATTTATTTTATTACAAAATGAAAAACACATGATTAGTGGTTATGGTTCTTAGGTTTTTTTTTTTTTTTTTTTTTTGATTTACATTTGATTATGCATGATATATTTAAGTGGGAGAGTTCAAACAAGAATATGATCAAAATAAGAAATGAAAGCTCACAAACACCATGAAGTGATGAAACGTCATAAAAAACTATTACAATATGTAAATATATATAGAGATCAAATTAAAGTTAATAAAATACTAATTTTTTGATATAATTTATTTGACTCATTGTATTTCACTGATTTTCGATTAATAAATAAGAAGGGAAGGGAGGATTTTTATTTGTTTTATCAGGAAAAGTGGTTATAATCATACTATAGCTCACAATATTCAAATACATATAACAAACGTTATATACCCCATTGATTACAACATATACGATTTCACTCAATAGAGTGTGTAATAAAGTAACTTTATTTAAACGGTTAAAATTTCGATCTAATGGATCAAAATTATGTATTAAATCTCTTAACTTGGAATAACTTATCTTGAAACTTATACAATTATGTTTTCATATTGATAGATCTGATACTTAAAGTTAAAATTTTTAGCAGAAAAACAGGTAAAAAAATGTGGTTTCAAAATATTTTCAAAGTGTAATTTTTCTAATTTACCCAGAATCTGAAAAACATAAAATCCATTTATGTACTTTTAACCTCAAACCAAGATCAAAAATACCCTCAAACGGCTCTCTTGGCCTTAACGGGTGACGATCAGTCTCAGAGGAAACAAGTAACAGAGATTAGTATGTTTACTAAATTTGAACATATAAAATATTCCATGTAAATCTGTAAATATATCGAAGCCAAAAACATGTTTTAACTCATAATTCCTAACTTAGCCTATCATTTTATAAAAGCAAATAATAAATTAGATAAAATAAAATATGAAAGAACTTACTTAGGATCCACAAGTTGTGACCACCGGATTGTGACCACTAATACTTTATTGAAGCACAGAATACAAACTTTTTTTAAAGAGAGATAACTAAGAACAAATCAAAGGAGGTAATGGAAACTCTGCCTAAGAAGAGAGACAGACCTCTCTTTAAATAGAGCCCAAGAACCTAACAAGGAGAACAGTTGTATCACAGCTGTGTCAAAGACAAAAGACTTTATAAAAGTCAACAGTAAAAGCAACAATAAAACAAAGCTTTATAAAAGCTTCTTTAGACAAATTAGAACATTTGTCGGCCATTTTTGACAAAATGGCACCATTGTCGGCAATAATTCTACTTTCCCTGTTTCAACGAATCTTTTAGGGTTTCTAGAGCATCATCTAGTGAAATAATAATTTCTTCAGATCCTTCTTCACTTTGAGCGTCTTGGTGCAAGTTTGAGTTCATGGACGCATCTGACTTGGAAGAGCATGGCCCTATGTTTTCTTGGAGATCTTTTTTCATTTCTTCAATATAAAGATCAATGATCTCTTCCTTAGAAAGAGTTCCGGCATACTTCTGAGAGATTTGCTGGAAAGGGCTTGGAATCTCCAAGTCCTTCTTTACTTTTTTCTGATCAAAATTCTGCTTATAAAGCTGAATTTTCTTCTCAATAGAATTGTAGAGATCAGATCCTTCTATAAGAGTAGATCCAGGGCAAATACGATCTAATTTGTCCCAATATTTGGTCAGACCTTGCCTCTTAATACATGGAATCATTAAATTATTATAACCAAAAATTGGTTTCCATTTCCAAATCCAAGGAAACCCAAATTCTATAAAAAAATAAGCAAATATTGCTTCCTTCAATGTTATACAGATTTTTACAGTCATTGACTGTTGGAGAAAATAACATCCAATTTTTTAGATGTTGTTTCATAAGATCTGGAAAAATATCTGAAGAAGTTCCAAAAATTTTCCACCATGTAAAAAACCAATTAGGAATTGGTGTATGAAAACAATTTTCACAAATTTTTAAGAACCAAGAATGTCTTTTGTTCTCATTTTCATAAAGAAGAACATTTGAAAAACTTTGGATATAATCCCAATAGTTAAATTTAAAATTGTATTTATGAATTGGGGAATACCATTCTTTTTCAGCAAGTGGAGAAAAACTCCATTCCTCAAAAGATATAATCTTTTTAATAACAAGTTTAGAAAAACTAAAATTGCCCTGAGCTTCATCCTTGCTATTAGCAGTATGATGGGTAATTTCCACAGATTTTGTGGAAAGCAAAAGACCTTCAAAATATTGTCTTTGTTTTAAAGAACCATGAACAAAGGTTGTCTTATTAAGATACCTTTCTAGGATATAATCCGGATTGTTCTTCCATTGAAGATCTTTTTCTTCGATAAGAAGTATAACTTCTTTAAATACAGTCTCATGAAACTGTGAATTAGAAGTATCTTCCTTGCTAATATTAGCATAAGAATTAGCTGATGCAGCTGCTGAAGAAGACTCCGCTTCCTTCTACTTGATATAATTAAGGTATTCCTTGGCTAGAGAATGATCTTTAGGGATATTATCCATGAAACCTTTTAAATGATCTTTGTCATGAGACAAGTTTGAAGCTATAAGCTTTTGTTTACCCATCTGGGAAATAACATTGTTACCCCTTCCCCTATTAGGGAAATTGCCACCTCTTCCTCGTCCTGAGGAACTTCCACTTCCCCTATAAGAGGAGTAGGAGCTGTAATTTGAGCTCATACCTGAAATCATGATAAATATTCACGAGTTAAGAAATCAGGAAGGTGGTTATCAACACCTTTAATATGTTGAATTATAAAATCGAAAGGAGCAAGATGAGCTTGCCATCGAGTAAATATTTGTTTTGAAACATCATGTTTAAAATCTCTGCTAAACATAAATTGAGCAGAGCTACAATCAGTTTTTATTATAAACTTTTGATTATATAAATCATCTTGAAATTTTAAGACACATTTGACAATAGCAAAATGTTCTTTAACAACAGCAGAATAGTTTAGCTGAGCACCTTTCCATTTCCCAGAATAAAACCTAATGAGGTACTCTTGCTTAGAATTAGGATTAATTTGTTTTAAAATGCCTCCATAACCTATGTTAGAAGCATCAGTCTCAACAATCTTTTCCCAAAGAGGATTAGGAAGCATGAGACAAGGAAGGTTTTTAACCTTTTTCTTAATTTTTTGGACAGCAAGAGTGTGATCATCTGTCCAACTGCAAGAATCTTTTTTAAGACGATTATAAAGAATTGAAGTATAATTACTGAGATCTTTTATATAAGCTGAAATATAATTTAAGCTACCCAAAAACCGTTGAAGCTGGGTTCGATCTAAAATTTTATCAGGAAATTTATCTCCAAATTCTAGACTTCTTTGAATAGGAATAATAGTTCCTTTCTCAATGTCATGGCCTAAAAACCTGATTTTAGTCTTAAATAAAGACATTTTTGGTTTAGAAATAACTAGACCATTTTGAATCACTAAAGTTTTAAAGATATTTAAGTGTTTAAAATGACTTTCAATATCTTTAGAAAAAACAAGAATATCATCAATATAAACAATAATAAAATTGCTATAAGGATAAAAAATGTCATTCATAATTTGTTGGAATTCTGAAGGAGCATTCTTTAAACCAAATGGCATGACTTTCCATTCATAATGTCCCATAGGAACATTAAAGGCAGTTTTATAAATATCAGATTCAGAAATATGTATTTGCCAATAACCTGATTTTAAATCAAATTTGGAAAAGATTAAGGCTTGGAAAAGCCTATCAAGAAGATCTTTCTTGTTTGGAATAGGATGCCTAATCCATTTTAAAACTTTATTAAGAGGCTTATAATTAATTACAAGCCTAGGAACGTCTCTTTCTTGTTCTGAATGTTTATTAACATAAAAAGCAGTACAAGACCAAAGTGACTGAGAAGGACGAATAAGGCCCTTAGCAATGAGACTAGAAATCTCATTTTTACATAGAACAATATACTCAGAATTCATTTGACAAGGTCTAGCCTTGGTCGGGATGCTGGATTCATTGAATCCTTCTTCATAAGGAAGAGAAACAATATGCTTCTTTCTATCCCAAAAAGCATTAGGATGTTCATTACAAATTTTTAGAGAAAAATCATTATGAATGAAATCAATCTTAGTTTTTAGCCGAGGATTCGAAATCTTTTCCTCAATGGTTAAAGAATTTATTTCATCTTTAAGAGAATATAAATGAAAAGTCTTTCTATCAATATTTTCTTGAAGATTATCTAAAAAACTTTTAATAGGTTTGTTTATGAAGTCAAATTTGATAAATTTGTTATTATAAGTACCTGTAAGACCAACTTCATCAATCCTAGTTACAGGATATATATTATATAAAAAAGGTAAGCCAAGAATTATTTCATGACAAATATCATTGGCTAAGAGGAAACTAATAGAAATACAACTAGCTTGATTGCAAATTTTTGCATTTGAAAGCTTATATCTGATATTTAAAGGACCTCCTCCAGCATGGGAAAGAGAACAAGAGGTTTTTTCGAAATACCTACTAGGGATAAGACCCTCTTGTATGACATTTAAGTCAGCACCACTATCAATCATGGCCGTAAAATCTTTTTTAAAATGTCCTCCTATAAGAAGAGTTATTTTAGTAAACCATTTCTGGGATATTATCCTGCTAAGAGTGGAAAGAACCGTCTCGTCAGGTGGTTTTTTTGAGGAAGAATCATGAAAATCATTAGTATTTTCAAAGTTTTCTGAATCTTTTTTATCAAGAATTAAAGAAATATGTTTATGAAGAAGAAGATTATCAGTTTTTAAAAAATTTATTTCATCTTTTAAAATATCCACCTCTTTATTAAGGTCTTGAAGAGAAATCTCTTTTCCTTTGAAATGTTTATTTTGAAGAAGTTTATTAACTTCTTTCATAGAATAATCAATATTATTCGAAGTACTATTAAGAATTTTAGATGTAGTACCAACATCAAGATTTTCTAAAATCTCAGCACAAATAACTGGATCTTTAATTTTCTTTAAAAGTTTTAAAACATAATCATTAGATAAAACATTTATATTTAAATCTTGAAATTGAGAATAGAGTTTATAAAACTCATCTTCTTCATTTTCTTTATTAATATTATTAATATCTTTAGAACAATTAGAACAAGGTTTTCCTATAGTACAAACATCACAATTTGAAGAAGACTCTTCAGAGCTAGAGGAAATAATAGACTCACTATTATTTAAATCAGGATCACTATTAGTGTCACTCTGATTCTCATCTTTATAATTAAGAAAAATGTTTAAAAGAGTGTCTTTTATAGTTTGATCAATATTCAAACTATTGATTTTCTTTTTGGTCCAACAATTTGCTGAAGTATGGCCAATTTTTCCACAACTTTGACAAATGATTTTGTCTTTTTTTAAGATATTATTCTTTTTGAAATACTTCTTATTTTTAAAATCATTTGATTTGAAATACTTTGACTCAAAATTTTTATTATCAATATATTGTTTCTTTTTAAAACGTTTTTTATAAGGACGGAAATCTTTTTCCCTATCTAAGTTTCTATGAAAATTCTTTTTAGGTTTCTTATAAGGAACCTCCATGCCAAATTGGTCACAAAAATCACCTAACTGTTTTCTCTCCAAAAGATTTTGTTTCTTAATTTGGTGATTTAATTTTAAATCATTACACAAAGAAAGACCTTCAGCAACGCGGGTACTGATTAATTGACCATAAGTATAATGATCATAATTAACAGATATGTTATCCTTTTTGAGAGTTTTTCTAATTTTTTCAGCAAAAAGATGAGGAAGACCATCAATAAATTTGGCTTTCCAATGACTGTTATTACAGTCTTTGAGTTCAAAGATTCTGGAAAGAAAGGTATCTTTATACCATCTGAACTCGGTTAAAGTTTTACATCTTAAATTACTAATAAGAGTTCGAATATTCTCACTATCATCAGAGAATCTACCAGTAAAATGCTCAATAATAGTAAGAATAAGAGGATAAACAACATTTGTTGTTACCTCTCCTCCTTCTTCGGTTTTAACAGAACTATAAATCTGTTCTTTTTGGTCATGAGGGATGTAATTATCCCACCAGCCTTTTAACTGACCAGTAAAACCAGCAATAATCATTTTGGCAATATTTTTATCATTATTACCAGTATTTTTACAAACAGTGCTATACATAAGCATGCGATGAGCCATATTATAAATATGCTTATCAGTAAAACCATCAAGACTCCATTCGTAAATACATTTACCATTATAACTATTATTAATAATATACTCCTGTTCTTCATGAAGAACATCCATGGGAGTAGGACGGTTGTAATAATATTTATTTAAAGTAGGTTTGCTAGCCCATTTCATTTTATGAATTTGATCAAAATCTTGATTATTGTCAATAGTATGATTAATACCTTGACTAATATCAGAGTTATCCGAATCACTATTCTTATCAAGAATAGACACAGAAGGTTTAGAAATGTAAAGGCTGGATAACTTAACATCAAGTTGTTCCATAAAATCTTCAGATTTGTTTTTCAACTTAAAATCTTTGATTTCAGGGGGAGGCTGAATAAAACTTGAAGTAAGAATAATTTTTTCAGAAGAAGAGACATTAATATTGTCAGTTTTTTTCTGATTTTGTTCAATTTGACAAATTTTTAGATATATAGTAGAAATATGATCCTCTATAGAAGAAATTTGTTCTCCAAGAATACGAAGTAATAAATTAGAATAATTCTGTTTTTCCAGTAATTCATTAATATGAGATGAAGTAATAGAAAGAGTATCATCTTTAATAAGTTTTGAAAAAGTCGAAAACTTAATGGCCGAATCATTTTTTGTTATTTGGAAGGGCATTTGAGGAGGAAAGATAGCAGTTTTGATTTCCCCTGTCATTAATTGATAATCTCTTTCAATAACATTAATATAATGTTTTATATGGGTATTTATAAACCAAGGGATAAAGGAAAAAACTTCATTCTCCTTTTCATAGAATTTATAAAATTCTTTTGAAAAACTTTTAATTTCATCATAAACAAAATTATCAATATACCAAGTCCTAAAAGGAACTCATTTTATATCACCATAATAATCATTACAAACAACCTGTCTAGCAGGTGACCCTGTGGAAAAGTCAATCTTGCCATTTTCCAAAAACCAATTTCTTTGGGTTGTATTAATCATAGAATCAGATACTAAAATCAGACATAGTCTCAATTTGTTTATTTCTAGGAACACTAGGTTCACTGGTATTATTATGAACAATACCATTCCTGTGAATTTTAAGATCATTCACATGATCTTCCAAGGAACAAGGAAGAACCTTGTCCTTCCTCCTCTTGAGGAGAAGAAAAAGTCTCATTTTCTCTTATATAAGAGGTAGAAGCTCTAGAAGGTTGGGGTTGATCACCATATATCCGAAAGGAGAAATATGATTATGAGCCAAAGAATTGGATCTTAAGAGAGATCCTTTTCCAGAGCAAATTTTTCTCTGAATATCATTGAAATGTATATTTACAATTCCTTCATTGGTTTGAGTGATATTACTAAAATCACTCTGAATAATTGGATTTTTAGGAATATTCCTAGTCAAAGTCCTATTTTCAGGAAAATTTATCTCATTCCATTTTATAGACCTACGAGTAGTGATATTAGATCTATTAAAATTGGTTTCTATAAGAATCGTTTCATTTATATCTTTATCAATTCTTTTACATCTAGGATTAAGCGTAAAAAGAGGTTTAAAATATATGCGATAACAAATACAAATAACTTCAGTGCCTGCCGCATAATTATAACCATGAGTTTTAACATTTAATGTTAAAGAGTCAAAAATATTTATATCAGACAAAGATAAACATAAATTCGGATAAACATCAAAATAGATTGGTCTATGGGACATACTGGATTGGATCATGCCAATTAAAGATTGTTGCCAATCAAGATTTCTTCCATCTCTAAGAGCTGCAAGAAAACTTTCAGGTAATCCTTCAAGAGTGAGTGGTCTGAAAGCAATTTGAACAAGACCAATATGCAAAAACTTATGAGTTTTTAAATAAGGAAAAAGGTCTTATTTATTTAAAAGACGAATCGTCATCTCATCCTCATGAAGGGGTACTGAAGATTCAGTAGTTTTAACAATATGTTTAAAACCTAATTTCTCAAAAGTCTCAATTTTATAAATTAGCTTGGGTTCTACTTTTGGAATAGTCCAATTATTTAGAAGTTCAAAATTCTGGGGAATATCATATTCCTCAGTTGTACTGTTATGAACAGTTTCATCATTTCCAGATCTAAAGAGATTCATAAAATCAACCAAAGATAGAAAGAAGGAAATGAGTTAAAACAGAGTTTGAAATGATATATCAACACAAAAACATGGCTCTGATACCATTTCCTTCGGAAGAAGAGACATTAATATTGTCAGTTTTTTTCTGATTTGTTCTTAGTTCTCTCTTTAAAAAAAGTTTGTATTTTGTGCTTCAATAAAGTATTAGTGGTCACAATCCGGTGGTCACAACTTGTGGATCCTAAGTAAGTTCTTTCATATTTTCTTTTATCTAATTTATTATTTGCTTTTATAAAATGATAGGCTAAGTTAGGAATTATGAGTTAAAACATGTTTTTGGCTTCGATATATTTACAGATTTACATGGAATATTTTATATGTTCAAATTTAGTAAACATACTAATCTCTGTTACTTGTTTCCTCTGAGACTGATCGTCACCCGTTAAGGCCAAGAGAGCCGTTTGAGGGTATTTTTGATCTTGGTTTGAGGTTAAAAGTACATAAAGGGATTTTATGTTTTCCAGATTCTGGGTATATAATTATAATATATTAATTATCATTGGAATTCAATAAATTTGGACAAAAAACGTTAACAGATTAACCTAAAGTTCAGAGTAAAACAAATTAATAAGTTAAGTATATATTTTACAAGGAAAAAGTAAACAATTAGAGCCAAAATTGATGTATAACTTAAAAGCATAATTCCTTAAGTCACAATCGTTTAACCACTCCAAAGGTTAACATGCAAGTCAATTTTAAAGACTATTAATTAATTAATTGATTAACTAATTGTTTAATTAATCATTTTCAAGTAAAATCTTAATATCAAACATTGATGATGTCGCCCAAACTATTTCTCTCTCTCTCTCTCTCTCTCTCTCTCTCTCTCTCTCTCTCTCTCTCTCTCTATATATATATATATATATATATATATATATATATATAGTCTTAGGTTCATTTGAGAAATGGTAAATATATGAGAAATAGAGAAGTAATCCTAGTCATTCACACGGTTAAGATCGGATTTGACTGGTCAAAAGTTGCGGCTCTTCCAAAAATAGAAGGACACTTTCGTAATTTTTATAAAATACACGGGCTGTGTTCATATATGAACCTGTATAATTCATATATGAACTATATGTTCATATATGAACCAGTGTAATTCACATCTGAACTCTTTTAACTGATTCATATATGAATCAGTTGAACTAACTAACATATTCATATATGAACCTTTGTGATTCATATATGAACCTTTGTGATTCATATATGAACTAATTAACTGATTCATATATGAATCTGTATGAATCACAAAGATTCATATATGAATCAGTTGAACTAATTAACAGATTCATATATGAATCTTTGTGATTCATACAGATTCATATATGAACTCATCCTGTGTATTTTACGAAATTACCCCTCTACCTTCTATAGACCACGCAAGGAATTATCCGTTGCTTCGCGGTCAAAGCCGCAAATGTTGACCAGATGAATGACTAAGATTACTTCTCTATTTCTCATATATATGCTATCCTACTTATGTCCAAGAAGATGGTTTCAAAGATGGTTTCAAAGATTGTTGGGGGATCTCACTTGGGTTATCGCTACACGAATATAATTTTGTACCATGGAATCGCAATTGTATTTTGTTATAAAATATGTTTCTATGTGATAAAATAATAAAGAAAATGACGAGACATGACTTTGTTGTAAATATTTTTGGTGTAAAAAAAATCGGGAAGATCAGATGGTCAATGTTGTCGTATTACAAATCAAACGAAGGTTAATTTACTTGTAAAATTTGACTTTATAGTAGGCTAGTAATAAGTATGGTTAATTAAGGTATGTATGCTTAGGGTACCTTTGAACTTGACTGGGGAAACGATTAACAATTTATCACCCCCATAGTGCCGGTTTACGTATGAGATCTCATATGTTTATGTTCATGATGTAATGTGTTGCAAGTTCAGTATATGATATGCTAATTGTTTACGAAGTTTATGTTTAGGATTTGCATGTTCCAATTGTTACATGTGATCCATCTTTGCTTAATTTAAATGTTTCATATATACGAAAGTATAATTGGTGTATGGATGGCTTGATTATTAATGTTATGAAATGTTTAATAATTGCTTATAATGAAAACATGGACTCATGGAGTGTTAATATGCCGAGTTTAGCAAGGACGATGATAAGATTTAGTATGACGTACTAGATGTATCATGAACCATTGTCATGTTGTATTAAGTTTAAACTATGTTTGTATTCAAGTTATTTTAGTTATGGATGTGTATTTCAGTTACTTAAAGTTTGTAAAAAATGTTTAAATCTTTCACTGTGTTATGTTGACATGTTTATGAAATTAATTGATCAGTTATACGTCATGGAACGTTGAGCAAAAGTCATTGTTTATTTTGGTATCTTTTTAGCTTCTATTAACATTTAAATTGTTTGTTGATAGGTTAATCTTCTACTAAATCCTTGTTTCAAAACATATAGATCGAACAAGGGATTAGCTAGAACTAGGTCAATTTACACGATTGATGATCCTAAAAACCACCAAAAATTAACATTAATCTAGCCTTGTCGAATAAATAAAACTCAAGCTACGTCATACTGCAATTCTCAAAGTAGCGCAACTACGACAAAAGTAATGAATTGTTTGAATACGTACGTTAATGGGAAAACAAGAATACTACAAAAGTAATGAAAACCAATAATCTAATTAATTAAAAATTCATAACTTCAATCCAAAAACAAGAAATTAAAAAAACTGTATGGTTTGTTATTGGAAAACACCAAAGTTTCATCTTCTTTGGAAATTAAGGTTCCCAAGTCTTCCAAGAAATAAAATAAAACATGAGTAACCCAGTGGCGGATCCAGAAACTTAGGTGATTGGGGTCCTAGGTATAAAAAAAATTTGAAACCGAATAACCCATCCAAACCAAAACGGTATTTTCAGGTTATTCAGTTTGCAGGTTAAACGGTTCGGTTAACCAAATAAGGTAAATTTCGATTTCGACTACTTTTTTTACCATATCGGTTAACCGAATAGAAAAGTATACTATTATTTAATTTATATAATTTTCTTCTAAATGAATTGGTTTGAACATATATAAAACTAAAAGAACAATGAATTGAGATATATTTAACTAAATCATCAACGAACATTATCATTATAGCATAATTGCAAAAACTAGCAGTAACAATATACGTGGAGAACGGTTGTCAAGCAATACAGTGGTTTTTTTTTTCGATTTCGACTACTTTCTTTTCCTTCCCTTTCTTTTCTTTTCGTTTCTTTTCATTCCCTTTCTTTTCTTTTCTTTCCTTCCAAAACTCGAGAACACAGTGTAAGCGACTAGGGGGAATCATCGAAAATGACTGGGGAGAACTAAATATATAAGACTAAAATAAATAAAATTTTACCTAGAATTTTTTAAAATTTTAACATTTTAGACTAGTGGGGCATTTCCCCCACCTTTATTAAGCTAAATCTGCTCCTGAGTACTCGAGCGTCTAGCTCAGTTAGCAATAGGGCAGAACAACTTTGGTCAAATACACGACATATTCAAGTTTTAAATCTTGCGTATGGGTTTGAACCCTGTCGGCTAAACCCAACCACTGAGCCAACGATGAATTAATGTTCCTCACATGTGGTTCCTATGGGGTGGGCTCCATGTAGGACGGGTCAGGGTTGCGAGCAAATAAAATAAAACATGAAAGCGAATTTCCACGGTTGCTTTCATGCAACATCACTTAGAAAATTAAACAGGCGTTCGAATCAAGAACAAGATTATTAAATAATGATCTGCATTAAATTAAACTCAAGTGTTTATCACTACTCCAATATGAAGAACCCTAACGTACAACCAGATGAATGCCAATAACCATCTAATTAAGATATATATATATATATATATATATATATATATATATATATATATATATATATATATATATATATATATATATATATATATATGGGGTTGGTTCAAACGAGAAACTAAACATTTTGCGAGAAGGTGAGAAGTGTTTAATCATATATGATACACAAGCTTAATCATATATGATTAAACACTTCTCGCAAAATGTTTAACTTCTCGTATGATCCTCCCTCATATATATATATATATATATATAGTTTTTGTATATATATAAATTCTCTGAATGTTCTTGTCTCCCTTTTCTCAATCCCTCGATCGGTTGCTTTCTGGAAGTCGGCAATATTATGCCTTCTATCAATATTTAATTGTCTGAATGATAAAGGGAAAAAGGTAATAAGATCAGACGGCAATCAATAATAGTTTTGTACATCAAGTAGGGTCCTGAATGGAATGCAATGATCATTCTAATTGAAAGTGTTCATCATCGGCAGTTTTAGGTTTAGGGTTTTTGTTAATGGTCATAACTAATTATTTAATTTAAGACTATATTATCAACTAATTATCGTTTGGGATGGAAAAAAGATTTGCGTACATTCAACCTTCAAACCCTAAACCCGCTCAACTAATTTTAGCAAGTAAGTTTTTTTTTTTTTTTTTAGCATGAAAGGTGCATTCGCTAAATTTTAAGGAGTGCTCTATAGGATATCAAAAACATCAACTAATTAAATAAACCAAAAAAGTCTTTCGAAATCAACTAAAAATACCAAAAAGTCCATCGAAATAAACCAAAAAACTTTTAAAAAAATCAATCGAAATCAACTTAAAAAATCCTTCAAACCTGTGAAATTAAGCTAAAACCAACTTACAAGTCTTTGATCCATTTTAAACATACACCTGCTTAACAAAAATCCTGGATCAACAACAATAAGACGTTTAATTTGATTTGGTTTAGACCAATTCATGCAAGTGACCTTTCTCTTTCATTTTCATCTCCAAAATTTGTGTTTTATTGGGTACATCTTGTCTGTTTAATTTAATTGGTTATCACTAATTTATTTTCCTAATATAATTGATTATTTCAACATCATCAAATAAAAGTAGTTAAAATTACTTTTATGCCCCTGTCACTTACATACTATAGAAGTAGCACAACACATATTTTCTATATATATGATTGAAACCTGTGCTTCCAACATTCTCATAACTTCTGATTCAATCTTGTACCAGTCTCAGGAACCCAAGAACCCTAGTTATCATGGATCTCACTGTAATTCTTACATATATATATATATATTATATGGGCAAACGAGAAGCTAAATATTTTTGCGAGAAGGCGAGAAGTGTGATATCATATATGATACGTACATAAGCTTAATCATATATGATTAAACACATGTTACATTGACAATACATAGACGTTTAATCATATATGATTAAACACATCCACAGGCCATGCATATAATTATATATGATATCACACTTTTCATCTTCTTGCAAAATGTTTAACTTCTCGGATGATTCTTCCTATATATATATATATATATATATATATATATATACATATATATATATATATATATTCAAGTTTATTTAATTTTTAATTCATTTTTATGTTTATTTATTTCCATTTTCATGTTTTAATATAATTAACCTCTAATTAATTATCAGGAAAAAGAAGTGCTTATTGAAGGGAAGGTGGACTGGAAAGGAAGAACTGCTACACAAAGTAAGCATGGAGGCATGGGAGCTGCTATCCTTGTACTAGGTACGAATTCATTGCTTCGTAAATATATATATATAGAGAGAGACGGAGGTTCAAGAGAAAACCTTAAATAATTGAAAAACTAAAAAACACCTTTTATATATATATATATATATATAAATAAGGTCAGGTTCAAGGAAAAAACCTCAAAAAAAGGGAAAACTGAATAAACTCTGATAGCCCTTCATCTAATAAGTATGCAATTATGCATACAAGTAATTTGTAACATGAACATGCACAAGTGCATACCGTCCAGATCAAAGATTAGCAAGGTGTTTTACAGTTTTCTATTTTTTTAGGTTTTCCCTTGAATCTCCTCTATTTGGGAAAAGTCTAAAAAAACCCAATGGACTTTAATGTTTAGAGTGATTAAGTCCTTGGACATTTTTTGGAACAAATTAGTCCTTAGACAATTCAAAACACAATAAATAAATCATTGGACTTTTGAAAACATGTTAAATACATTCTTATTACTTAAAAATGTAACTTACAACCTAGGTAAAACTACAAATTGAAAAAATAAAACAAAAAAATGTCACTACTTTATCCCCCTACAAATAAAAAAATAGGAAAATTAATTAAAATAGTCAATCTCATCAATCAAATTCATTTTTAAGCACTTTTCAAAGTGTCTTTTTAAAATAGTCAAAGTTTTGGCATAAATTTTTTTCCCTTAATATTTTTTTCTAGCAAAAAAGAGAGAAAAAAACACTTTTATAATTTGTTATTTAATTTACTTTATGTCTTCTACCTTTTTTTTCTTCATTTTAACCCTTTATTATATTAACACATATAATTGTACATCAACTTAAATACATAAAAACTAATTTTTTTTTTACAAATTACACCATTATAAGTTTCTCATTAATACGTTTAAAATGAGCATAATATTTTTTTTTTTTTATTTAATCTCATATTATTAAATATCATTAATACATACGAATTATATATTTAATACTTACACTTTATATCCTTTCGAGTTATTTATTTAATAATATAAGATTAATTTGTAACCTTAAAGATATAAATTGTAAGTATTAAAAATAATTCGTATATATTTATGATATTGAATAATATAAGATTAAATTCAAAAACAATCTTGAGTTTATTTTGAACGTATTGACGAAACGATTATAATAATCTAATTTGTAAAAAAAATTGATATATGTTAGTTAATATATGATTATGCGTCTTAATATAATAAAATGAAAAATGAAAAAGTAATGAATATAAAATAAATTAAATAACTAATTGTAACTTTATAAGAATGCAAAGTATAAATTTTTTCCAAAACTATATGCAGAAAGTGAATCTTTACACATAAATTTTTTACGTAAATATGTTTTTTTATCTTTTTGGGAAAAAATACCTTACGCACGAAAAAAAATATTTTGCGCAAACTTTGGCTATTTTAGAAAAATGCTTTGAAAAGTGGTTAAAATTAAATTGAGTGATGAGATTGACTATTATAATTAATTTCCCTATTTTTAATTTGTAGAAGGATAAAGTGTGTGACATTTTTTAGAGTGAATTGTGGATTTGGTCATGTGGTTTTGTGATTTCTTTGATCATGGTTCTCATTCTATGTTTATTGTGGATATAGTCCCTAAGGTATGCAATATATTATGGCTATGGTCCCTAAAACTAACACCATTAACTTTTAAGGATTAAAGGTCTCATGTGTCTTGCACACTATGGGCATAATAGTCATTTTCTTTTTCTCTTTTAATTTATTCTATACATCTTTAAAACAAAATACTAAATTGTGGATTTGGTCCCTATGCATCACTCATCATTTTAAAACACATTTATCATTTCTCTTAATTTTTTTTCATCCTATCTTCATTGTCAAAGTACAAGAAAATTTAATTTATTAAAGTGCAAAAAAACATTACTTACATTTAAAAATGACAATTGTTTAAACCCAACACTACATCCCAAGAAAGACAACCTATCAAAATAACAATTGTTTAAACCAATATTACATTACATTATGTAATTTTATCGGCAACACCATATAGATGACAAAATGTGGGTATGAGCTATAAAAAGCTTATGGGCGAAGATTTTATAGAAGTGGACACCTATTGAGTTTTATTAGTTCAAAATCAATAAAGCAAAGAGATACAAGTTGCTTACTGTTCAACAAACAAGAATTCAAGAAAAATATTGTCAGCCAATCTCATCACCTTATTATCACCATAAAGAAGACCAGAAATAAGAGAGACTTGATATATATTCATAAATAAAACAGAGGTATGTGAAGCAACATTCAAAAACTTAACACCACCATCACAAAAGCAATTATACTATATATATATATATATATATATATAACCATCAAAGAAAAGTAAACAATAGTGAAATCATAGTTGAGAGCTTCTTTAATCTATTTTATTTACTTTCTGATGTAGATTTATTTGGTGTGTGTTTGAAGGTGATTTGGTTGCAAATTGATTGGTGTGATGATTTATTTACCCATCTATTTTGATAGGTTGTGTTTTTTAAGATATAGTGTTGGATTCAAACAATTATTATTTTTAAATGTAAGTAATTTTTTTGCACTTTAACAAATTAAATTTTCTTGTACTTTGACAATGAAGATAGGATGAAAAAAATTTAAGAGAGATGATAAATGTGTTTTAAAGATGATGAGTGATGCATAGGGATCAAATCCACAATTTAGCATTTTTTGTTTTAAAGATGTATATAATAAATTAAAAGGGAAAAGGAAAATGACTATTATGCACATAGTGTGCAAGGCACATGAGGCCTTTAATCCTTAAAAGTTAAGGGTGTTAGTTTTAGGGACCCTAGCCACAATATATTGCATACCACAGCGACTATATCCACAATAAACATAGAATGAGAACCATGGTCAAAAAAATCACAAAACCACAAGAACCAAATCCACAATTCACTCTTTTTTTTAATTTGTAGTTTTACCTCCTACTCCTATGTAGGTTGCAAGTTATATTTTTAAGTAATAAGAATGTTTTCAACAAAATACCTAAAGTCTAAGGATTTATTTAACAGGTTCCAAATGTCCAAAGACTTATTTGTTCGAAAAAATTGTCCAGGAACTTAATCATTCCAAACACTAAAGTTCATTGGTTTTTTTTTGAACTTTTCCCCCTCTCTTTCTCTCTCTATATATATATGAAAATTTTAAAATATAAGATACAACAGCTCTTGATTATCTAGCCCTTTGTGCCTCTAGAAGTACCTATCAATGCTGAATTAAGGTGGTATATATGTCATTTGTTTTTGTTGCAGCAACGTTTGCATTCGAAAACATGGCAAACATGGCACTGGCAGTGAATCTAGTGACATATTTCAATGAGGTGATGCATTATGACATAGCCGATGCAGCGAACCACTTAACGGATTTCATGGGTACCGGTTATATTCTTTCGATCGTTATGGCTTGTCTTGCTGATGCCTACATTGGTCGATTTAGAACTGTTCTTATCGCGGCATTTATTGAATTCGTGGTAAGGCTAACTTCTATATATGCTAGCTATATATATAAATGCATAATGCACACGTGCATAAAACCAAAAAAAAACAACTTAATTACTTGTCTAGATGAAGGGCTACCAGGGTGTTTCTTAGTTTTCCATTTTTTTGAGTTTTTCCCCTAAACCTCCCTATATATATCATTCATATAGTTTGATTTTCTTGATGATCATGTATATATATAAACCGGTTTTTGGAACGAAAGAGAAAGAATACTCCTTGCCTCACTACAACAAAGTTGGGTTTATAGGACACTTAAAATGTCTAAGCGTCATATTATGATCATTTGTAGAGCATAAGTTTATAGGACCAAACTATAAAACAACTCATCTAAAACTGTTATAATAGGTTTATATGACACTTTTGCATGTTTTGGCAAGTTCTTTTAGGACAATTTTAAAATAAAGTATCGTTTTAGCTATTTTATAGAATAATTTTGAGAAATATCTTATAAACCCATCCTTTTTTTTTAACAATGAGAATATATTTCAACCCAAAAAGGCTAGCGAGAAGCTACAAGAAAATATCAAACCAAGTCTAAAGGATTACATCTCCATTTCTCCCAATTAATATCATCCCCCTTCTAGTTCTAATTTTGACCCACATGAAAGAGTTCTGACATAACCTCAGACATAATGATGTTGCTTGGGGTCCCTTTATTGTTGAAGACAAGTGAGTTACAAAGTTGCCATATGGACCAGAAATAGGCAGCAATGACAACCCCCAAAATAAAGACTACACCGTTAGTTGAGTTTCCTTCTTCGATTGTGTCAAGGAGATCTGGATAATAGAGCCGGCAGAGATCGAAGGGGAACTTGTTGTACCATGAAATAGAAAACTTGTGTTTATATTACACCTTTTCAAATAATCTCGTATAAAATAGCTAATACGACACTTTATTTTAAAACCGGTTAAAACGTCTTAGAAACCTATAGTAACACTTTTAGATAGGATGTTTTTTTGTTTGATCCTATAAACTTAAGTCCAATAAAACATTTTATTAGGACGCTTAACCATTTTAGACATCGTATAAACCTAATATTGTTTGTGTGCCTAGAGGTATTAGATCCCCACTAGTAGATCAAACTGATAATAATACGACGTCTTTCTAGAAAAATGTCCTAAAAAACACATTCAAAACGTCCTATAAACTTATTATGTTGTCTTTAGATATGACACTCTAGTTTTTGGTCCTATAAATTAGGTCTTATAAAGTGGTCTATAGTAACATCAATTAGAAATTTTGCTTCTAATTTGGTATTAATTTATGTATAGGGACTTGCATTACTCACATTACAAGCTCACTACCCAAAACTGAAGCCACCTGTTTGCAACATATTTGTACCAACATCCAACTGTGAGAAAGTGAATGGAGGCAATGCTATGCTGCTGTTCTTGGCAATCTACCTGCTGGCTGTTGGTGGTGCAGGTATAAAAGCTGCATTGCCATCACATGGAGCTGATCAATTCGACGAAAAGTACCCGAAAGAAGCCACACAGATGTCGACTTACTTTAACTGGTTGCTACTTGGCGTAGCGTTGGGGGGTTCGGTTAGCTTAACTTGCTTTGTGTGGGTTCAAGATAACAAAGGTTGGGACTCGGGTTTTGGGCTTTCGACGATTGCTATGTTCTTGGGAGCGCTAATTTTAGTTTTCGGATTGCCGCAGTATCGTATATATGTTGTGCAAGGAAGCAGTGCCATTACAGAAATTTTACAGGTTAGTAAATTGAAAAACGTCTGAATATGTAAAATTGTATAATTATACAATTATAATTATACATATGTATAATTGTCTATTTTATTTCTCTAAAATTCAACTTAAATACATCAATTGAAGTAAGCATCGATGATCGAAGGACGGAACGAAAAAAAAGAAACAAAAGAAGGATGCTGACAGATTTGCGAGGCTGTGGAGTTTTAATCATGTTTCACATACCGAAGCCCCGATTTAAGTGATTCTATGTTCTGGAAAACCAACACACAGATCTACAATCTTAGTGGTTTGCGTTTTTGCAAATTCAGGACTAAAACTGACGTTAAAATTGAAAGAATGGTGTTGGATGGAAATAAGAGAAGATTTAAGAAATAGGGTTACCACTTTTTTTGACTAAACCATATTAAAAGATAAGAGGCTCAGAAAATTATAAAAAAAAATGTCTTACTGAATCAGACATAAGTGGTGATTAAGAGTTCAAAATGAAAAAAACAAACAAACAAGGCCTTAGTTTCAAAAGTGCCAAAAACATCTTATAAGTTATTACAACACTTTTTTGATAGGATGTTTGGCTTTATATATAAATTGAAGTCCTATAAAATAGTTTATTAGAAGACTCGTACATTCTTGATGTCCTAAAATTAAAACCCGAATTTATTGTAGTGACACTGACATAAACAAACAAGGCCTTAAACTTGTTTTTGTTTCAGGTTTATGTTGCAGCAGTTAGAAATAGAAAGCTTCAGTTTCCTGAAGATCCTTCTGAACTACATGAGATCCCCATGGACAAAGAAGCTGCACTTCACGAGGAATTCTTACCTCACAGAGATGTTTACAGGTTAATTTTTTGTATTAACAACAAAATCGGGTTTATAGGATGCCTACAATTTCTAGTATCCCAATAGACCGTTTTATAAGACTTAAGTTTATAGTACCAAACAATAAAACGCCCTATCTAAAGATATTGTAATAGGTTTATACGATGCTTTTAGGCGTACGTCTTAACAAGATTTTTAGAGCACTTTTAATACAAATCGTCGTAGTAACTATTTTATAAGACACTTTTGAGAAAACACATCTTTTTATAGAACACTTTCCAAATAGTCTCCTATAAAATCTAATACAACGTTTTCTTTAAATGTCGTAAAAAAACTTGTTACGAAGTCCAAAAACGTCATATAAATTTATTACAACAGGACGCTTTATTGTTTGGTCCTATGAATTTATTCAATACTCTATTATGACCTTTGGACATTTTTGGCATCCTATAAACCTAGTTTTGCTGTAGTGGCCTTTTCGTTTTCATTTCTAAAGATCTGTTCTTTTGGTTAACTATATATATATATATATGTAGGTGGCTCGACAAAGCAGCGATCCGTTCCGATGATTCGGAATCGCCAAATCCATGGAAACTTTGCAGGGTTACACAAGTAGAAAATGCCAAAATCTTACTAGCAATGGTTCCAATTTTTCTATGTAGCATTATCATGACACTTTGCTTAGCTCAACTTCAAACATGGTCAATTCAACAAGGTGTCACCATGGACATCAAGCTCACAAAATCTTTCAATATGCCACCCGCATCCCTCCCCATTATCCCCGTCGCATTCCTCGTCATCTTGATCCCAATCTACGACCAAATCTTCGTACCATTAATGCGAAAACTCACCGGGATCCCCACCGGCATAACTTACTTGCAACGAGTAGGAGTCGGGCTTATCCTCTCCGCGATATCAATGGCAGTCGCGGGTATTATGGAAGTGAAGCGAAAAGATGTAGCTAAAGATCACAACTTGTTGGATGCGATCCCGCTTCTTCAACCATTGCCCATTAGTGTTTTCTGGTTATCGTTCCAATATTTCATCTTTGGTATCGCGGATATGTTCACGTACGTGGGACTACTAGAGTTTTTCTACTCGCAAGCACCGAAACCGATTAAGTCCATCTCGTCTTGCTTTCTTTGGTGCTCGATGGCAATCGGGTATTTCATGAGTAGTATCATGGTGAAGATCGTGAACCGTGCGACGAAAGGGGCGTCGAAAACCGGAGGGTGGTTGGGTGGGAACAACATAAACAGGAATCATTTGGAATTGTTCTACTGGATGCTTGCTATATTGAGTTTGATCAATTTTGGTGTTTATCTAGTTGTTGCTATGAGGTACAAGTATAGGCCACAAAGTGTTGATGTTGAGAATGAGTATGAAGCACATCAATTGAAGACATTGAATCATTCAATGGAAGATTTATGATCCTAGTATTCGTCACTTGCGTCTGTCTGAAGAATCCTTTTGTCAGTAGTAGTGGGAATATTTAAAGGTGACATTTCTTATATTTGAGTTTCTTTCAATTTCTTTTTTATCTTTTTTCTGGTTTTTAAGTTTATAGAATTTCCTTTTACAAGTTTGTTTGAAGTCAATGTAATAGTCTGTGTGTGTGTTTTAATTTATTTACTAATGAGTTGTTTATTGTTTAGTTTGTATTACAAGAACATATGTTTTGTACTTTGTAACAACATGAAAGAAAATTGTTGAAGTTTGGTCCCTAATACCATTGATAATTGCATTTGTTTATACAATTATTGGATGTTAGGCATTGTTTGGCAAAAATAAGCTAGCTTATATGCTAACTTATTTTCTGGATACATGTTTGGATCACCATAAGCTAGCTTTTTGAGACGCCACTCTAGAAGCTTTTTGTGATTATTCCAATTATGTCCCTCATTAATATTCATAATTATATATTAACTTTTAATTATAAATAAATAATTAATGTCTTTTTTGGTAATTTAAATGTTTATAAGCTAGTTTTTGTCAAACGTGACTTTTTCATCAGCTAGCTTATCAGCTACCAGTTACACTACTAAATAAAAGACTTTTTCCGGCGGAATTTTCCGACTCGGAACTTTTCGGCGGATTTCCGACGGAAGTCAAATGGATCAACCCACTTTGACTTTCGCCGGAAATCCGTCGGAAATTTATTTTTATTTTATTTTTTTAAAAAAATCAATTATTTTCGGCGGATTTCCGACGGAATATAATTTTTTTAATTTTTTTCTTATTAATTATAATTAATTAATTATTTTCGACGGATTTTAATTAATTAATTTAATTAATTAAAATCCGCCGAAAATAATTAATTATGTATTTTTTTAAAAGAATTAAAAAAATAAAAAATAAAAATAAAAATCCGGCGGAAATCCGGCGGAACTCCGCCGAAAACATTATAAAACTTTCGGCGGATTTTCGGCGGATATTTTGTATTTAAAAAAAAAGGATCCGCCGAAAATCCGTCGAAAATAATTAATTATTTATTTTTTAAAAGAATTAAAAAAAATAAAAAATAAAAATCCGTCGGAAATCCGTCGAAAAAACTATAAAACTTCCGGCGGTTTTTCGGCGGATATTTTGTATTTTAAAAAAAATTAAAAAAAAGGATCCGCCGAAAACCCTATTTAAAAATAAAAAAAGTTTATTTTTCTTTAAAAAATTAGAAAATAAAAAATAAACGGCCGCTGGAAATTCAAAGAATTTATAAAAAAATAAAAAAAATTAAAAGGCCGCCGAAAATACAAAAAATAATAAAATATTTTTTTCCTTAAAAAAATCTAGAAAATTAAATATAAACGACCGCCAAAAATCCGCTTGAAATTCAAAGAATTTATAAAAAAATTAAAAAACTTTAAAAGACTGCTGAAAATACAAAAAATAATAAAATATTTATTTTTCTCAAAAAAAAATTAGAAAATAAAAATTACCGGCTTTAACGAATCCACTTGGGCTTTAACATACACAGTTGAGTTTTAACGGATCTAGTTGGTCTTTAATGGATACGGTTGGGCTTTAATGGATCCAGTCATACTTTAATGGATCCGCTGGGGTTTTAACGGATTCAGTTGGAGCTTTAACGTACCCGGTTGGGCTTTAACGTACCCAGTTGGGCTGTAACGGATCTAGTTAGGCTTTAATGGATCCGATGGGGCTTTAATGGATGCAATTGGGCTTTAACGGATCCAGTTGAGGCTTTAACGTACCCGATTGGGCTTTAACGTACACAGTTGGGCTTTAACATACACAATTGAGTTTTAACGGATCTAGCTGGGCTTTAATGGATTCGGTTGGGCTTAAATGGATGCAATTGGGCTTTAACGGATGCAGTTGGGGCTTTAACGAATCCAGTTGGGCTTTAACATACACAGTTGGGCTTTAACATACACAGTTGAGTTTTAACGGATCCAGTTGGGCTTTAACATACATAGTTGGGCTTTTACGGATCCAGCTGGGCTTTAACGTACCCGGTTGGGCTTTAACGAATCCAGTTGGGCTTTAACAGATCCAGTTGGTCCTTAACGTACCCACTTGGGCTTTAACGTGCCTAGTTGGAGCTTTAACGGATCCCGTTGGGGCTTTAACGTACACAATTGAGTTTTAACGGATCCAGTTGGTCTTTAATGGATACGGTTGGGCTTTAATGGATCCAGTCATGCTTTAATGGATCCGATGGGGCTTTAATGGATGCAATTGAGCTTTAACGGACCCCGTTGGGGCTTTAACGTGCCCGGTTGGGCTTTAACATACACAGTTGGGCTTTAACGGATCCAGTTGGTCTTTAATGGATACGGTTGGGCTGTAACGGATCCAGTTGGGCTTTAACGTACCCAGTTGGGCTTTAACAAATCCAGGAGCACATAGAAGCCTTGGTGTTCATATATCAAAAGTATGGTAATCATTTCTTGTCTCAACTTTGAATCTCAATTCAATATGCAGTTATAATAGAGTGTGTAAATCCAAGATCAATCTATTCTATGAGAGAGAAAGTAGAGAGAGAAAGTGTATGAAGCAAAGTATCTGTATTCTCAATAATGCGCTAAGTCTTCTTACAAGCACAAAGGCCACAAGGGACTTAAATACCCTCGGCCAATACAAGATATAAAAGGCTATCAAAACAACAGATAAGGCAACAAGGGATAAATACATTGATTACTACAAAATCAGACTTAACAGAGTGGCTGCAACAATTTATACATTGAATAATCATTAAAACTTGATTACTTGGAATCTTGGATTATAAATATTTTATATAAAAAGTGAATAAAAAGTTAGTTATTTTTTAGTTATTATGCACTTGTGCATATAAGTAAATTTAGTTATTTTTTGTTTGTATGCACAAGTACATATTGTATGCACAATTCTTATGTCATCTACACTTGTAATTGTTTTTGTGGAAGTTGTTGGTTTACCGAAAGCACCAAGCTTATTGCTTTTAATTAAACATAGTAAAAAAGAATGGATGTCATGGGTTTGTTAAGAATATTATATCTTCTACACTTGTAATCTATGTATCCACTTGGGTTATTGCTTTAAATTAAACATAAGTCTTTTGGTCGTCGATCTATGTATCCACTTGGGTTATATGGTTTATGTATGGTTTACTACATAGTATTATGTTCATGGGTTTTTTAGAATTTGGATTTTTTAGTTTGTTAAGAAGTGGATATTTTAGTTTGTTAAGAATTGGACTTTAATGTGTTATTGATTTGTACAAGTTATAAAAATGGACTTTAAGAATTGGACTTTAATATGTTATTGATTAGTTCTATACGCATGGTTTGACTTCTAAACAGTCAAACTAGTGCACTTAGAGCTTTTATGCGCACAAATCCATCCTTGTTTGTTCTATATGCATGGTTTGACTTCCAAACAGTCAAACTAGTGCACTTAGAGCTTTCATGCACACAAACCCAACCCGGGTTTCTTCTATATGCATGGTTTGACTTCTAAAGAGTCAAACTAATGCACTTAGAGCTTTTATGCGCACAAAACGAACCTTGTTTGTTCTATATGCATGGTTGGGGTTTCAAATAGCCTAATAGGCGCACTCTGAGCTTTCAAAGTGTACAAACCCAATCCAGGTTTCTTTTATATGCATGGTTTGACTTCCAAAACAGTTAAACTAGTGCACTTAGAGCTTTTATGCGCACAAATCCAACCTTGTTTGTTCTATATGCATGGTTTGACTTCCAAACAGTCAAACTAGTGCACTTAGAGTTTTCATGTGCACAAACCCAACCCGGGTTTCTTCTATATACATGGTTTGACTTCCAAAGAGTCAAACTAGTGCACTTAGAGCTTTTATGCGCACAAAACGAACCTTGTTTGTTCTATATGCATGGTTTGGGTTTCAAATAGCCTAATAGGCGCACTTTGAGCTTTCAAGCGTACAAACCCAATCCAGGTTTCTTCTATATGCATGGTTTGACTTCCAAAACAGTTAAACTAGTGCACTTAGAGCTTTTATGCGCACAAATCCAACCTTGTTTGTTCTATATGCATGGTTTGACTTCCAAACAGTCAAACTAGTGCACTTAGAGCTTTCATGTGCACAAACCCAACCCAGGTTTCTTCTATATGCATGGTTTGACTTCCAAAGAGTCAAACTAGTGCACTTAGAGCTTTTATGTGCACAAAACGAACCTTTTTTGTTCTATATGCATGGTTTGGGTTTCAAATAGCCTAATAGGCGCACTTTGAGCTTTCAAAGCGTACAAACCCAATCCAGGTTTCTTCTATATGCATGGTTTGACTTCCAAAACAGTTAAACTAGTGCACTTAGAGCTTTTATGCGTACAGATCCAACCTTGTTTGTTCTATATGCATGGTTTGACTTCCAAACAGTCAAACTAGTGCACTTAGAGCGTTCATGTGCACAAACCCAACCCGGGTTTCTTCTATATGCATGGTTTGACTTCCAAAGAGTCAAACTAGTGCACTTAGAGCTTTTATGCGCACAAAACGAACCTTGTTTGTTCTATATGCATGGTTTGGGTTTCAAATAGCCTAATAGGCGCACTTTGAGCTTTCAAGCGTACAAACCCAATCCAAGTTTCTTCTATATGCATGGTTTGACTTCCAAAACAGTTAAACTAGTGCACTTAGAGCTTTCAAGCGCACAAACCCAATCCGGGTTTCTTTTATATGCATGGTTTGACTTCCAAACAGTCAAACTTTGAATTCCTACCTAACTACATTTTATATTTGATTTGTATCTATGTCGACTAACACCGATAGAGGATGGATGTATAAACGAGAAAATTGGACTGGTGAAATAAATCCTGTTTTCGGTGTTGAGGTTGAAAGATTTTTAGATTTTGCTATCACCAATGAGCAATCTAGGCTACCGAGTGGAGCATACGATGGGGTTGAAATAGTTATAAAATGTCCTTGTAAGAAATGTCTTCTTCTTAAGTATAAAACGCGAGAGGCGGTTCATTTAGATTTGTTAAGAAAGGGATTCATGCTTTCTTATACTAACTGGTATGCACACGGAGAAATAACACCATTAGTTCAACCACCACAACAGACAATAGTAGACAATGATTATAATGAGTTTGATGGTGTTCAACAAATGGTCATGGACCAAAATATTCCCGGTACTTCAAGTACATGGGAGGAGCAAGAACCAAATCTACATGCACGCCATTTCTATGAGATGTTACAAGTTGCGGACCAGCCGTTGTGGGAGGGATGCCAAAGATTTTCGAAGTTAGAGGCAGCGTCAAGGTTTTTGAATTGGAAGGCAGATTGTAATGTACCAGAGACAACCTACAATCGTAACATTGCTATGGTGAAAGAAATGCTACCTGACGGTGAACAATTGGTTGGAAGTTTTTACGAGACAAATAAGATGTTGAAGAAACTCAATCTTCCGAAAGAGAAGATCCATGCTTGCAAAAAACATTGCATGCTATTCTATAAGGAATATGCCGATGATGACACTTGTCGAGTGTGTGGGGAGCCTCGTTACAAGACAAATGGCCGAAATAATAAGGTGCCTCAGTTGGTGTTGACGTATTTTCCGGTTACACAAAGATTACAACAATTGTATATGTGTAAGAAAACAGCAAAAGAGATGACTTGGCACCGTGAACATTAAACTCAGTCGGGAAAGATGGTGCATCTGAGTGATGGGGAGGCTTGGAAACATTTCGACAGGCTACATCCTGATTTTGCTCAAGAGATCGGGAATGTTCGTCTGGTCTTATGTACAGATGGTTTCAACCCCAATAACTCGAACTCAAATTCGTATTCACTATGTCCCGTCTTTCTTATAAACTACAATCTACCGCCTTGGATGTGCATCAAGGAGTCCTATGTCCACCTTGCCTTGCTAATTCCTGGCAAGAAGAGTCCCGGACAGAACTTAGATGTATTTCTTCGACCCTTGATCGATGAGTTGAAGACGTTATTCTTTGAGGGTGTCCATACCTATGATGCTTTTCGTAGGACAAATTTTACAATGAGGGCAGTACTGTTGTGGACGGCTAGTGACTTCCCTGCTTATGCTATGCTTTCTGGTTGGAGCACGCATGGAAGGTTAGCTTGTCCATATTGTATGGGTAATGCATGTGCATTCCAGTTACGAAGCGGAGGGAAGTCGTGTTGGTTTGACTGTCACCGCAAGTTTCTACCACATAGACACGCGTTCAGGCATGACAGAAATCAATTTCGTAAGGGACATACCAAAAAAGTTGATCCACACTTGGTGCCAACCGGGCAACAAGTATGGAATCAAGTGTGTAGCCTTCCTACGGTTTATGATGGCTTCCCACACGGGTCAAGACACTACAGAAATCCTGTGGGTTTTGGGGTAACACACAATTGGGTAAAACAGAGCATTTTCTGGGAGTTGCCGTATTGGCACACTTTGTTGATACGACACAACTTGGATGTAATGCATATTGAGAAGAATGTGTTTGATAACCTATTTCACACGATTATGGACACACCAAAATCAAAGGACAATATTAAGGCAAGGAAAGACATAGAAGAATATTGCAATCGACCCGAGTTGCATGTTAGGGCAGAACGAAATAAAATATTTAAACCGAAAGCTTCATACACTTTTAACAAAGGGCAAGTACGAAAGGTGGGTGAATGGTTGAAGAAGTTGAAATTTCCATACGGCTATGCTTCCAACATAGGGTCGTTAGTAAACCTTGAGGATGGTAGTTTCTATGGTTTCAAGAGTCATGATTGTCACGTGTTCATGCAAAGGTTGCTCCCTATTGCTATTAAAGGGATGGTACCGACCCGAATATGGGATGCTATCACTGAGTTATGTACATTCTTTCATGCAATATGATCCAAGGTGTTACACGTTGAGGACTTGATTCAATTGAAAACAAGTATAGTTGAAACGATATGTAAGTTGGAAAGAGTCTTTCCACCAGGGTTCTTTGATTCCATGGAGCACCTTGTGGTACATCTGGCACAAGAGGCACTAGTTGGGTGTCCGGTTCAATACTGATGGATGTATCAATATGAGAGACGTCTAGGGTCCTTGAAAAGGACAGTGAGAAACAGAGCAAGGGTAGAAGGGTCGATTGTGGAGTCATATTTGGTGAACGAACTATCTACCTATTGCGCGTTGTATTTTGAACCAACGGTAGAGATGCGGCTAAACCATGAGCCTCGAAATTTTGCTCCCGAATGTGATTCTTCCGACCACGCTTAAGCATATTTAAAACCCCTTGTCGTCCATTATACGATAAGGCCAGAAGACATTGTCAGCTAGCAGAGGTAGATATGCACAAAACTCACACATACATCCTGCTTAATTGTGAAGAAGTCTTTCCTTTCATAACCATTTTCAATGATTGGATTAAACGTTCGGAGTCGTATATCGATGAAGAGGGGCTCGACAAACGTAGAGGTGACCAATTTGCTGGTTGGTTTGAGAACTACGTAAGTATACATATGAACTTTTATTCATCATCATTTATATGTACTTAATATAATATTACAAATGAAATAATGTCTTATAATATAGGTTATGACTCGGCCCGACCCTTCAATCGACCACTTGAAAGTTTTGGCACAAAGACCACTACGATAGGCTTGGACACACCCGGGTTTTTTTGTAAATGGTTACAAGTTCCACACTCAAACTCACGGTAGGAATTGCACCACACATAATAGTGGAGTTTGCATGAGAGGCTCTTGTTACTCAGAGTATGATACGAACTACTATGGATTGTTGGATGAAGTGTTAGAGATAGAATACCATGGGTATAGACTCGGTCGATGTGTTGTCCCAATATTCAAATGTACATGGTTTGATACAGTTAACGGCGTCCGAGTTCACCCAAAGCATAATCTCGTGGACGTCAAACACAGATCAAGACTTCGTTCAGACGATCCTTTTATCCTAGCGTCACAATCTGAACAAGTTTACTATGTACCGTATCCATCGAATGAATTAAAAGATTGGTGGTCTGTGGTGAAGACAAAGCCTAGAGGGGTCTATGAGTTGGCATGTTGACGAGAGTGGTGACGAAGAGGAAGAGTTCCAAGACTCGGATAGTGACTCTGATGAAGAAGAAATTGACTCGTCTGATGAATCCTCAGATGATTAAATAGTATTTTAATCTTAGGCTTACTAAATTTTGTGTACTTAGTGCCTTTATGAGTATCTCTAGCATATGTCATATGTTTGTGTATGTAATATGTTTGTGTATCTCTAGCATATGTAATGTGTTTGTGTACTTAGGGACTTTATGTGCAAAAACCGAACCTTATATGTTCTATATGCGTGGTTTGAATTCTTGAATTATTGTTGTATGCTTTCTAATGTTGCTTTGTAGACAATGCCACGTACGCCTGGATCCGGACGAGGTACACCTAGCCGAGCAGGAGCCTCTAGTAGCGGCTTGGCACAACCAGACGATGGGGTGTCTGGTAATGTCCGTGGCATCTCTGTTCCGGAGCAGCTCCCGCCACAAAGGACAGTGATAGCACCTCGTGATCCCAAGTCTTACGAGTAAATTTATTTCTCTTAACTTGTTCATTATATTATATGCATTGCTATTTGTATGGATATTAATTCAATTCCTTATGTAGTTGGGACGTACAAGATGCGAGCCGGATGGCCACCGGGATAAACCGAGGCTTTTTTACAGAGCCATGGTTTAGTTGGTCTCACATCCCTATGTCCCAAAAAGACAGGATGTTTGAGTGTTTTCAGGTTCAGATTGTATATTTCAATTTATTATATCTTTGATAGTTTTATTTTTAACTTAAGAATAACTAAACTTTTACGTATAGAGCCACTATACGGGGGACTCATCGTTGGACGCCCGGATGCGAGATATTTGGGATAGAAAGTGTTTAAAACAATATAACGACAATCTAAGTGCCGCCCGGAAAAGAGCCGCCAAGATGTCCACAAAAAATGGGCGTCCCTATAATGAGAACGACCCCAATCGAGATATAAACTTGTTGAAGCCATACCCTCCAGGTTGGATCTCCCAGGCTTTCTTGAACGTGATGATCGATGGATGGAACAACCCCCATTGGAAGACAGTTTCTGTGGGTGCACGTAAGAACCGGTTTTCGGAGGTGGATGGCGACATATCCAAGCACTGCAATGGATCAATCATGTTTGGAGAGACAGCGACTCATTTGGTAGGACCTTAAAATGTTATAATTAACCATTGTTTGTTATTTAATATGTTATAATTAATACATATTTGTATTATTTGCCCTTTGCAGACTAGACAAAAGGGTGTGCCATCGCCGGGTTTGGAGCTCTTCGATGCGACCCACAACACTAGACCAAAGAGGCGGTCGGATTCGGATAGCACGTCTTCATCCGGGGATTACGTGACTACGAGGTGTATCCAGGTTGTGGTAAGTATTTTACACAATACTTTAGAATATCTATCTAGTTTGGGGTAAGTATTTTGCACATGGTTTGTGTTTCAAATAGCCCAATATGTGCATTTAGGTCCTTTATGTATATATCTATCTAGTTTGGGTTGCCATTTGTTGGGCAAACATTAGGATTGTTTAACATAGTTGGGTATGTCCCCATTACAGTCGTTATGATGTCGAACCTAACCTTATATGTTCTATGTGCATTTAGGGACTTTATGTCCACAAACCCAACCTTATATGTTCTAAATGGATGGTTTGTGTTTCAAATAGCCCAATATGTGCATTTAGGGCCTTTATGTATATATCTATCTAGTTTGGGTTGCCATTTGTTGGGCAAACATTAGGATTGTTTAACATAGTTGGGTATGTCCCCATTACAGTCATTATGTTGTCGAACCTAACCTTATATGTTCTATGTGGATTTAGGGTCTTTATGCGCACAAACCCAACCTTATATGTTCTATATGCATGGTTTATGTTTCAAATAGCCCAATATGTGCATTTAGGGCCTTTATGTATATATCTATCTAGTTTGGGTTGCCATTTGTTGGGCAAACATTAGGATTGTTTAACATAGTTGGGTATGTCCCCATTACAGTCGTTATGCTGTCGAACCTAACCTTATATGTTTTATGTACATTTAGGGACTTTATGCCCACAAACCCAACCTTATATGTTCTATATGCATGGTTTGTGTTTCAAATAGCCCAATATCTGCATTTAGGGCCTTTATATATATCTATCTAGTTTGGGTTGCCATTTGTTGGGCAAACATTAGGATTGTTTAACATAGTTGGGTATGTCTCAATTACAGTCGTTATGTTGTCGAACCTAACCTTATATGTTCTATGTGCATTTAAGGACTTTATGCGCACAAACCCAACCTTATATGTTCTATATGCATGGTTTGTGTTTCAAATAGCCCAATATCTGCATTTAGGGCCTTTATGCGCACAAACCCAACCTTATATGTTCTATATGCATGGTTTGGGTTTCAAATAGCCCAATATGTGCATTTAGGGTCTTTATGCGCATAAACCCAAACTTATATGTTCTATATGCATGGTTTGTGTTTCAAATAGCCCAATATGTGCATCTAGGGCCTTTATGTATATATCTATCTTGTTTGGGTTGCCATTTGTTGGGCAAACATTAGGATTGTTTAACATAGTTGGGTATGTCTCAATTACAGTCGTTATGTTGTCGAACCTAACCTTATATGTTCTATGTGCATTTAGGGACTTTATGTCCACAAACCCAACCTTATATGTTCTATATGTATGGTTTGTGTTTCAAATAACCCAATATGTGCATTTAGGGCCTTTATGTATATATCTATCTAGTTTGGGTTGCCATTTGTTGGGCAAACATTAGGATTGTTTAACATAGTTGGGTATGTCCCCATTACAGTCGTTATGCTGTCGAACCCTTGTATGTTTTATGTGCATTTAGAGACTTTATGCCCACAAACCCAACCTTATATGTTTTATATGCATGGTTTGTGTTTCAAATAGCCCAATATCTGCATTTAGGGCCTTTATGCGCACAAACCCAACCTTATATGTTCTATATGCATGGTTTGTGTTTCAAATAGCCCAATATGTGCATTTAGGGCCTTTATGTATGTATCTATCTAGTTTGGGTTGGCATTTGTTGGGCAAACATTAGGATTGTTTAACATAGTTGGGTATGTCCCCATTATAGTCGGTATGCTGTCGAACCCAACCTTATATGTTATATGTGGATTTAGGGCCTTTATGCGCACAAATCCAACCTTATATGTTCTATATGCATGGTTTGAGTAGCAAATAGCCCAATAGGTGTGTCCCATTTACAGTCGTTATGCTGTCGAAATTGACTTGTATGTATTTTGTAAACCACAGAATGGGTATTTGACCAGTGTCACCCAAAGGTACGGCGAGGACCCCAGCCAACATCCGACTTTTGATACCGACTTGTGGCAGGAGGTTTCTAGAGGAGTGAAGAAAGGTCGTACGTTTGGGTTCGGGTACCACACAGATCCCAACGCGATCTTGGCTGGGACATCCTCGGGTGGTGGTGCTTCTTCTTCTTCCCGACAGGTGCGTACCATATTTCATTATATGAGTTTTATCAATTTATTTTATAATTCATGTTATACTTCTTCTAACGTCTTTTTTTATTTTATTTTTTAGGAAATTGAGGATCTAAAGACCCAACTTCAGGAGTTGAAGGAGCGGGAAGAGAGACGTGCGGTGGAGGAAGAGACACGTCGGGCAGAGGAATTGACACGTCAGCGGGAACGTGATGCCCAGTACGAGCATATGTGTGAATTGGTAAATCATTTATGTTCTTCCAAGTCAGGGGCACCGCTACCGCCACCACCACCCATGTGATGATATTTGCTTAACATTTCGCCGAAAACTCATAATGTATTTTGGAACAGTACTTTGACAATTGAACAATGTATGTTATGTTTACGTTACTTGTATTTTATGTTTTATTTATGTTAGTTGTATTTTATAGTTTTGGCAGTTTTTACAACTTTCAACGGATTTTTACTGTTTTTAGCAGGTTTTATAGAAAAAATTTTAATGAAAAAACAGGGTTTTTCTGTTTTCGATTTTTAAGATTTTCGGCGGAATATTCCGCCGAAAATAAATAAATAAATATTTTCGACGAAATTTTCCGCCGAAAATCGGCCGTAACATTTCGCCGAAAGATGTTTTTTTAATAAAAATAAATAAATAAATTAAGTAATTAGAAAATATTTTCGGCGGAATAATCCGCCGAAAATCCGCCCCAAACTACTAAAATTAATTTTCTTAATTAATCAATTCATTTAAATTTTAAAAAAATTCGGACCTGTTTTCGGCAAATTTATCCGCCGAAAAATCCGCCGAAAATTTCAATCCGCCAAAAATGCCGCCGAAAAAAATGATTTGTGGCACCCCTGTTTTCGGTCGACCAAATCCACCGAAAATCCGCTGAAAACGCTGATTTCCGGTGGATTTCCGGCGGATTTGGCCGTCGAAAAAGGTCGAAAAATTTGTAGTGTTATCAGCTACCAGCTAGCTTATCAGTCACCAGCTAGCTTATCAGCTACCAGTTAGCTTATCAGTAATAAGCTAGCTTATCAGCTAGTTTGCCAAACATAGCCTTACTCTAAAAGTAAGTCAAAGTCATTGAACAAAGTTTGTATTTTTATATGAACCCTTAAATTTTGTAATCTATAAAATGTATGGAAAATTGTAGGATTCCAACACATCCTCTTGGCCAACAGAGATATGCATGTGGAACCCACGTTAATTATTTTCTAAAAGAGTTATTTGAGAAGAGAAGAAATGTATGAAACTTTCAACATACATAGAGAAAAAAAAAAGTTTAAGTCTAACTGAATGATAACAAACTAAATATGTAATAAACGAATATGGAAAACATACATGTAACACCCATATTTTCGCCTTCAAAAGTGTTACGTAATCTGAACAATTCATCTAAAAATACTCCAAAATAACGGCTAAATTAAAACTATAGACCGTTTACAGCGAAAGACTTTAAAATAATAAATATGTAACTTAAATGCTAACTCGTTCCATACCGAGTTGCGTTACAATATTTATTCTTAATAGATGCCTGAATATAAATATTGAACTTAGATAAGGCAAGTCTCTATGTCTGCTCTTTTCCTTTATCCAACCTGAAACCTTCTGTCCCTGAGATGCATACTATAGTCAGCTTATATAGCTCAGTGAGTTCATGGTTTGCATGAATAAAATCATTTCACATAATACATATCAACTTCAAAACATGTATCAAATAGTATGCACTTTCTGAAAACATGCAGCGCTGAAAGAAAAGAGATATCATAAACTATCTCGTCGGGTATGGGTCATTTTGTCACTGACACGCCCTGGGTTGAACTTTCTATTATGTCCAATCACCCACTTGACTGGGTCGTGCCACTTGTCCGTGACTTACTAGTCAAATGCCCACCCATTGAAACCGTTCGTAAAACTTGCGTATGAAATAGCATGCTAGAGTTATTTGAAAACAAAATAAACACGTAGCATGCAACTGATCATAAATAACATACATATGAAATATATTGCATTATGTATGTAAACTGAAACATCATGCATAAATACGCATCACCATATAAATCATATAATGCTGAAAATAAATTTGTACGTATGTATGCATCCCAGTGTAAGTCTCATGAAGACTCACCTGATCACGTGTAGATCGGCTACTTATAGCTTTTGAACGAAAAACCTACACATTTCATATCATCATATCCAATTAATGGTTTATTTTCTCCAAAGGTTAACAAAAGTCAACTATGGTCAACTCGAGACCTAAAGTCAAACTCCAAAACCGGGTCTCTTAATAACTCAAATATCTCCATTTGATCTTACCGTCAAAATACGTGTGGGTCAAACAAGATAAAAGCCAACCATTGGTCAACAAGGTCAATCTCGACTAACTTTAGTCAAGCCCAATTCTAAAACTCGATAATGTCTTAAAACGTCAAAATAATCGTTTTAAAATCTTAAATTAATCTCTCTAAATTTAAGCGCCCCAATAATTATTTAATCCCAAAATGATGCTTTAATCTCACTATTAAACCATCAAAATACTTTAATAAACTCTAGTGCTACGTTTTTAAAACGTCTCTTAACGTTGGTTTATCATTTTAATAACCAATGGAATAGTCCGCTCCGAATTAAAGTATCTCATAATTTATAAAGAGACACCTTAATCACGATTATTAAATTATCCATTACATAATAAATAATTTAATAAATACATTCCTCCAAATTAAAGCGTCCCAATAACATACATATATATATATAGTTATATAGTTATATACACCCAAATGACGCTTTAGATGCTTATTAAATTATTTAAGAATAAATAATTTAATAAATTAAAATTTAGATTTGTAAAATAGTTACTATATTAATTCATTAAAAATTTGAATTAATATATTAAATACCCTTTTTTTTAAAGTTGGACCTTCTTAAATAAATTAAAAGCTCAAGACAAAAATATCTAAGCCCAAATTATTTTCAACTCTCAAAAGCTTATAATTTCAAAACCAAGCTTTGAGACAACTAATAAAAACAATCTACAAAATAATAAAAATCTAAAATCTAGGGACTGATTTGAAATTTAAACTTTTGGCTTAAACATAAAACTTAAAACTAGAGGGGCTGATAATGTCAAAACATAAAACTTCTAAATCACACCCCACGAACAGATGCCACATATCGCCGGTGGTTCATTTCGAGGAAAACTCGTCGGAAAATAGCAACAGCCGTTCGACCTCGTTTTTTTAATCATTTTCATCGATTCTTTTTACAAAACTCTAGAAAATCATTTCATCTAACCATAGGAACAAAAACCAACCAAAACCATCAACTATTGAGTCCCATTTCTTCATTTAAAACTTCGGTTTTCAACAAACTCGAAAATCTATAAAAACTCAAAATCGGTTATCTTAAACTCAAATCTGAGACATAAGACTACTAAGGTTTGATAAAGGACTTAAAAACGAAGTTATCCATATAAAGAACTCGGATTTTGGTTGAGTATTTTACCTCAAATCGTCAATAAACGGAGATTTCGGACGGGACTTTCGAGCTCTGATTTCTCTCTCGACTCTCAGTGTTTTCTGAAATTTCTTGAACTAAAAATGAAGAGGACGAGAATGGCTACTTAAATATGAATTTTGTTGTCTTATTCGTTGACTAAACGAACCAATAATAAGGCTCAAAGAATCACCCGTCGTTTTCGTATCTGAAACTTGCAGATCTGAAAATTTTACAAAACAGGTCCCTCTGATTTGGACCTGTTCACATCTGACAATACCCCTGGACTTTCAAGAAATAACCTTCAACCCCCTTGACTTCAATACTTTGGCCAACTTTACGCTTTTGACCCTGAATCTAAAGATTTTCTTTCCAATTTAGTCCCATTGCACATAAACACCTTTATTCACTTCTTACTTTCATTAAACGACATAATTGATGCCATTTTCACGTTTTTCTTCTCGATTTCGGTCCAATAAAAGAGAATAAAATAAAAACAATTTTATTTTATTTTTCTTCTTCTTCTTCTTCTTCTTCTTTTTTTCATTTCTTTTCATATTTATTTATTTGCCCATTTTGGGGTGTCACAATACATAGGTAAATACTCACGAATATAACATGGTTCCGTTGCGGGCGGACGTCCTCACACAAAAAACATGGGGCTTTATTGATCCAAATAGAGAAAACGACTACAAAAGGATTACAAACCAAAATAACTATATATATTTGATTCAAAACTCTCGATGTTATCATAGTTAAACCTCTCACAATGTTTCTCTCTGAGTTTTGTCCTTGGTTAAAACACATAAGGTACATATTTATATATAACAAATTCCATAGAATTCGCAAATTGAATCCTAAAAACAAAATAATCAAACCCTAAAAAATAAAAAACAGGGACAAAACCATAAATCATAAATCAACTTCATTTTCCGTATTGGTAGCCATGTTGGAAATTTTCCTCAATCAATCCTAAGGACCAAACCATACTATCGAATCATTAAGAAGGAAAAAACATACCTGAATCCATTGATTAATCGTCTTCTTTACACGGAACCTCGACGATGAACGAACAGAGCGAGCGTGATGATCTTCCTCAACCAAAGCCCTTAATTGTTCTATACCGAACGGCCGATTTCTAATAGATGGGGTTTGGAAATCGTTTCTTGTGCTTTGGTATATTGGGGACCATAACCATTTTATAGGCATGTGATTAGGGTTCCCATTAAACCCTAATTGTGCCTCTTAATGTCAAAGCCCGTGGGCCTATATTAAATAAAGACCATTTAAAATAGCTTATATAATTTCATCATATAAGCCCATATAATTATTAGAAAAATCTAACAAGCCAAACTTGATCATGACGATGGACCGGGTTGAGGGCGATGGAAATAAAGTATAGGAAAAAAAGACTAAAAAGTACAAAACTATAGATGAAATTCATCATTATTCTTATAGCAAATTAGAGAAAGGAAAATTACTAAATTGCCCTTATATAAGAAACACATATGCTTCCATTTAACTGTCAAACATAGACAATATTAATCAAAATAACCTCAATCCATAACAAATTGTATACCATAATGACTTAGGGGCTGTTCGTTTGTGACTTAATGGGCTGTATAAGCCTTATAACTTATTCGCTCAACTATAAGGGGTTGTTCGGTCATGGCTTATTCAGAAAATTTTGGGCTTATTCGCTCAGCTCATTTACATCATTGTCTATGTTCAGCCGCTCAAAAGACTAGCCATACCCCTCCTTGAATCAGGCTTTTCTCATAAATCAACTACTCTTCCCACCTTCTACTCCTTTAATCGACTCCTCCACTGGTTTTCGTCCTCCGGCGACCGTCCTTCTTGTCTCCGGCGGTATCCTGTCGAGAAGATTGATGGTCTTCTAGTCTCGTGACTCCTGGTTCGTCCAGCTCATTCTCCAAGTCTCATTCTCTGGCCGGTCAAGCTTGTTCTCCGATGGTCTCCTGGTTCTCCGTCGATTTGGGTTGATTTGGTTGCAGATCTGAGATCTGAATCTTGTTTTTATGCAACGGTTAGTGATCTTCTATTTGGATTGGTAACAGATCTTGGTTTTTTTTCATTTGGTTACATATTTTGTAAAAGAGTCTGATCTATATATAAATTTGGTTTGGGTTGGTTATAGATCTTGTTCTTTTCATTTGATTACCGATCTTGTAAAAGAGTCTAATCATGCTCACAAATCAAATGGTAAAATAGTCATTTTAATTATTCAGACACTTTATTCAGCATAATAACCGAACACCAATTTAGTTAAATCAACTCAGACAACTTTATCCATATGGATAACTTAATTCATCTAGGACTTAATGATAAACGAACCGAACAGTCCCTTAACTTGTAACAAATAAAGTAGAGAAACCCTAGTTGTAACTTTCAACCAAACACAAGGACCAAATATGTAACTTCCTCCAAGAACAAATCATACTACCAACACCTGGCAAACAATCACTTTGTCAAAATCATCAACTCATGCACACATGTCATCCCTTAAAACACCTCACAACATTCATATACACCTAAACATAATCAACTCAAAATTACCAAATCAAAAAGTTAATTTCTCCGATGGCTTCCAGCGATAAAGCTCCCGATCCGATGCCGGTGGGCGACGGATCAGTCCCGCCGGGAAAACCCATGACGGTGGGGCAACAAGTCATCGACAAAAGTGCTCAAATGATACAAACTTTAAAACCCATCAAGAATATGAGCATGCATGTGTGCACTTTCGCTCTTTATGGCCATGATATGAGTCGCCAGATCGAGACTCATCATTATGTGACTCGAATCAACCAGGATTTCCTGCAGTGTGCCGTTTATGATTCCGATGATCCGTCTGCTCGTCTTATAGGTATGGGATTGGTGGGGGGTGATTTTATTGGGATTCTGTCGTATTCACATGTGAATGGATCTGTATTCATTTGTGAATATTTTTCACAAATGATTGGTTTTAGTGTGGTATTTTGTGTAGGGGTGGAATACATTGTGTCTGATAGGATCTTTGATACTTTGGCGGCTGATGAACAGAAGCTGTGGCATTCCCATGATCATGAGGTTTTCGATTGTTTTTCTTGTTAAAAACTTGGAAAAGAAAAAAAAAAACTTATCACTCTCTAGATCATTGATTATCCAAAAAGATCCCAATAACTCTAGGAGTTTGCTCTTAGTTATATATATATAGAGAGAGGGGAGGTTCACAATTTGAACATGAATACAATGGTCAAATCACATGTGATTGTACACTGAAATCACATGTGATTACACTACACCTTTAATACAAAGGTGTGTGCCAAAAGGGCACATGTGATTTCGACGTAAAATCACATTCACATGTGAATAGACGGTTTTCGTGTTCTCTTATTTTGACATTGTTTTCATTTGGATCCAATTATATATATATATATGTGTGTGTGTGTGTGTGAGAGAGAGAATAATCTTATTATGTATGATTTACAAATTGATGAAGAGGATATATATATATATATAGGGAGGATCAAACGAGAACCGTCTCTATTTAAAAAAAACACGAGAACTAACAAAATCATTAGTGATTTTACATTAATGTGCAAAAAAGTCACGTGGACCTGAAGTCGCGGTTGAAGTCCTTTTTTCGTGTGTTAATTGTAAAATCACTAATGATTTTGTTAGTTCTAGTGTTCTTTTAAATAGGTACGGTTCTCGTTTGAACCCTACTCTCTCTATATATATGCATATATGTATTAATTCAGTAATTGAATGGTTGTCTGATCCAGGTTACATCAGGATTGTGGATACATCCAGGTGTTCCAGAGATGATTCAGAAGACTGAGCTTGAAAATATTGCACACACTTATGGAAAGTTTTGGTGCACTTGGCAAGTGGATAGAGGCAAGATCCCACCTTTCAATTCTTTAATTAATTATTATCTTCTAAACCTACTTTTGGTGCATCTCCATGTGGTTCTCTCTGTCTAGGTCTCCCTTAACCATTAAGCGTCCCGATTTCATTCTGAACAATTACCAAACAATCTTATTTCATATTGCACTATGATTATCATAAGAGTCTCTTAATCATTCTGACCCCTTAATCATTTTGCACCAAACCATTTAGCAACTGTCAGCCCCTAACTCTTCTTTAGTTAAGCTTTCTTGGTTACTATATATATATAACTAATATCCTTCCACTATATATATATATATATATATATATATATATATATATCTTGCCTATCTTCAAATTTGTGAAGTGTGTAATTTGTTTTTTGCCTCTAAAATTGAAGCTTAGCTTGTAATTCTTTGTAGTGGGATCTAGTGATATATGTTGGGCTTAGACCACTATGACAAAATAGGGTTTTTAGACAGCCAACTTGGGTGTCAAAATTGTGCGTCCTACATAAAAGTGTTACAATATGTTATTAAAACGAATCTAGGAGGCCTAACAAGCTCTAATGATGAATTTGGGAGCTAATTATCCTATTAGCCTTTTTATATGGTGCTTTTGAAAAATGTCATACAACAAGTTTTATTAAAAAAAACTAATGAGAGACTTTTGAAAAGTGTAGTGTTAATTAAATACTAATAGAACGATTTAGGTTTTTGAGGCTTAGAAGGTTGTCCATTAACCTCGTTGATAGAAGTTGCAAATAGAACTTGTTAGGTTGTCTAACTTCATCTTTAACAATTTACTGTAACGCCATAAGATATACAGTGATCCCTCCGTCTTATAAATTTAAAGTTCCATTAAGTATTCTATTTAGATGTTTGATCTTCTATGATGTTTGGCCAGAAAATGCAAGTAAATAAGCTAGCAGTTGTACTCATACGGTAAGTGGGACATCATTCGATTAGGGTACATTATGCCTTTGGTATCTCAACGTTCGATAATTATATATTTATATATAGGGTTGGTTCCGGTGAGAAGTTGATTTAATGGTGAGAAGCGTGAGAACTGGTTATCAACCGTTGGATGAGATGCACCGAGATAAGAAACACAGAGATGCACCAGATCAATTCCCTTCTAAGCCGCAAGTCTGGGAGGACTTGAGATTAAAAGAGATCAACGGTTGAGATCCGATCCACTTCTCACGTTTCTCACCGTTAACTCAACTTCTCACACGATCCTTTGTCTATATATATATGTGTGTGTGTGTTATAACCCGATTCGAGATGGGCGATCTCCAAGAACAAGAGGAGAGGAACAAGAACTAAACTTTTCTGCATATATCCCAATACAAACGTACAAGCATATGTAAAGGACCCTTACATCATTTTAGGAGCAATATCTTTTAACTACCTCTAATTCTTCTCCTAACCAACCTCCCACTACTTCACACAGCTTTCTACACTTAATTTATAACATGCAAAATAATAAAATAAAAAGATAATGAAATAAAAGAAATAAAACAGTAGCTAAGCATCCATGTTCATAACAGTGTGTATATCCATGATGAATCGGCATCATTTCCCCATGGAAATTGTTTCACTTGGTTTGTATGATATATCGCCATCATGGTTAATGGTGTGCAGGCGATCCGCTTCCTCTTGGTGCACCAGCGCTAATGATGTCGCCGCAATTGGTAAATATGGGTGTTATAAAGCCGGAGCTTGTCAAGTTGAGGGATAACAAGTACAAGATATCGACCGATGAGCTTAGGGCATCGAGGGCTAATATTCCTGTATCGAAGCCGGGGAACGCAAGAGCATCGGATTTTTGGATGCAAACTGGGAAGGGTTGTGCAGTGGACATTGAACCTGCAGAAATGAAAAGTGTGGGAGGGGTGGTGCTTCCAGATCTGGTTTAATTAATTTCTTTTTTTGATCCATTTGATGTTATTAATTAATTATGCCATGGATATATATATATACACTTCCTATATGTTTCTGCTATTAATGAAAAGTGTGGGAGGGGTGGTACTGTATATCCGGTGAGCATTTTCTCAAATCGTAAATCACACCGTATAAACCTCAAACCGCACCAAACGCGGTGCGGTTTATGTAGGTTTGTCTTTATCGCACTTCATGCCTATAATCCAAATATTATAAGTTTAAAAATACATTATAAAATCAACGATAAAGTGACCGTATTCCAAAAAAAATAGTTTCGATTCCAAATACATATTGCATGATTAAAAATAGTTTAAGAAGTAAAAAAAATAAACTTCAAACTAAATAAAATCAATCAGAGCTAATAATTAATATTTTGTAAAGATTTTTGTTTGACAAAACTGATCATGTGATGATATTTGAAAACTCATATGTTACTTTTATTCTCTGTATGATTTCGGTCAAATACCATTATGTATATTATTTTTATATATTTTCTGTATCATTTCGTCAAATATGTTTATACGTTATGTTTTATTGATGCATCTACTAATTAATATTTGTTCAGATTCATCATCATATCATTAGAAGTCTGAAATTCTTTTCATTGTATACAAGTTAAACACAGTCCACATACAGCACTAGCTCCTTCATGAAATCATCCATATATACACACAAACATCTAAAAAAAAGCTTAAATTCATGGAAATATAGTCATCTTCTTCATCTCTGCATTTTCAACCTCAATAGCAAGACATTTCTTGTGGGCTCTCCAGTAATCAGCCATGGTGTTCAACCTCACCGGCCCCTTGATGTCGGTCCTCGAACCCCGAATAGCATCAGTCGATATGTTGTATTTATCGTCTCTCTTTTTCACCAACTCAGACTTCACAACGCCGAGGTCTGCCGATTGAGGCGACATCATAAGCGACGGTGGTCCGATCGGCAGCTTATCGCCTTCAAATCAACTTACAATTAATTCAAAAACTTGAATACAACAAATTGTCAAAGCCTACTTGAAATCATTAAAATATATAATGAGAGATAATGAAACGTCAACGCTAATTATATGTGTACTGCAACTTTGACCGCGTCTTGAAAACGAGGGCAAAGTCGCGTGAAGATATTAGTGTAAAATTACAAGATATTAATGTAAATTTACATATGATTAGGTTTTTTTCTTATTTTTTTAAATAGATATTGTTCTCATTTCAACCCGATTTTATATATATATATATATATAGGGTCAGGTTCAACGGAAAACCTCAAAAAAACGGAAAACTGAGAAACACCCTGATAGCCATTCATCTGGACGATATGCACTTGTGCATACAAGTAATTTGTAACATGCACACGTGCATATGCAAGTGCATATAATGCACAAGTGCATAAAACCAAAAAACACCTTAATTTACTTGTATACACAAGTGTATACCATCCAGATGAATGACTACCAGAGTTTTCCATTTTTTGAGGTTTTCTCTCTCTCTCTTTCTCTCTCTCTCTATATATAGAGTAAATTACGTTTTTCATCCCTATGGTTTGTTGAAAATTTCCCTTTTCGTCCCTGGTTTTCATTTATTACGTTGATAGTCACTGTGGTTTGTAATTTATTTCGTTTTTAGTCCCTATGACTAATTACCCTTAAAATTGTTCGTTGAACTGCAATGCATTTTGACTTTTTCACTTTTCCTAACCAGTTTTGGTCGACGTCATCACCTACATCCCCTTCCCAAGTTCCCCATCACCAACCGACGCCGCTACCACTTCGTCTCCTCCATCATCTCATCTCCCCCACTCATCTCCATCACCGGTGACTACCACCCCATGTCCATCCGGCGTTCTCCATCAGAGGCCAACGCCATCCACCTCCTACACTGGGCACCGTCGATTCCCCTCCTCTTCTCTCCTCTTGTTGCAAATATCAATCACACGGTCACACCACACCTATATCAAAAGTCAGTGTTGCAAATTCCGACCACACTGCCCTCGATCGAACTCCACAAAACGAGATTGAAATGAGTAGTTGCTAATCTAAATTTTCTTCTATTTGTTGGGAGAGTTCTTCTATTAAAATTAGAGAGATAACTACAAAAATTTGTGGCTGGAAACTATGTACTTTGAAACCACTTCACCTAGGGGCGACTTTCCGACGGGTAAAACCGCATGGAAGTCGCCCGACTTCCCAATGATGAAACCCAAACAGAAGTGTAGGCGGGTTGCAAGTGGGTACCCACATCTCCATGTTGACCATGAAATACTCCTGCTCCTTCACTTTTATCTCCTTTAACATCTTGCATCTTTTATCCCACTTTCATGCATATATATATATATATATATATATATATATATATATATATATATATATATATTCCATTTGCACTCATGGATATATACAAATATATTAATTTTGGAGTCAACCATATTTTACGGTCATAAAACGAGATTGAACGAGTAGAAATTAATCGAAATCAACTCTAAGATCTAAAAATAAACTCTAACGTGCTCGTATTGGAAACGAGAAACGTGCTCGGACTCTCAACATAACATTAATCAATTGTAGCCACTTTACATACTGCGTCTAAAGCTTCCATTTTTTACCATTGAGGAAGCATCACCTTTTATTTGACTTTTTGGATTTTTGGATTCCAACTCATCGCTAGCATTAGCCACTTAATTCATGCATAACTAGACGTATATATAAGTGTAAAAGTTATGGAGTCAACAAATTTTACCTCTCGACAACCCCCAACTGCCCCATCCCTCCTCCCGACCCCAACCGCCCATCACCAACGACAAATCCAGGCCCCAAGTATAACTTAATTTCCTTGGATTCACAGTTGATTCTCAGGGGTCTCGATGTTTTCTTTTAGATCTTGATGGTGCAGTCGTGTTGGGAAGGAAGCCATAAAACTTTTTTCCATTGTTATGGGTTGCATATAAGAAAGAGATGTAAGAGCGATTGAAAGGATATGTGATTTACTTTTTTTTAAATACAATTCAGATAGAGGTATTTGTAATATGTTCATGGGGAGATGGTTGGTAGTTTAGTTCTTAAAAATGGCGTGTGTGTTGTGGAGAAAGGAGAGAGAGCTTTTTTTTAGACAAAAAAGACAAAATAAGTGATCAATAAGAATATAGAAAAGCGTAAAAGAAAATACAATGACCAAAATGTCCCTTTCCTGATGGACACTTAAAGGCTGTTAGTCTTAGGGACGAAAAATGAAATAAATTACAAACTACGGTGACTATTAACGTAATAAATGAAAACCAGGGACGAAAATAGAAATTTTCAACAAACCACATAGACGAAAAACGTAATTTACTCATATATATATATATATATATATATATATATTGGAAGGATATTTTGCAACTCTTGAATTAACCGGATTCATGATCGCCGGTTATTTTATTTTTATTTTTTTTTAATTAAAAATATTGGGCCTCATATCTGTTGTAACCGTCGATGTGGGTTGCAAGGGTTGCAACCTTTTCAAGGGTTGCAAAATATCCTACCCCTATATATATATACACCTCTCGTTTATTAACTTCACCTCTATCGGTTTGCCAGGTGCACCAAAACTTCCCGTATGTTTTGGCTAGGTTTTCTAGCTCGGGCTTCGCCACCATTTCAGGAACCCGTGGGTGCACCAATAGACCTGATTGTATCTGCAGCAACAAAGTGTAGATCAGAAGTCGAAATAGTCGTCATAACAAATTAAAGGGTTGTCTGAATCGTTCAAACCTTTTTACACACAACCTCTTATTAATCATAACTAAAATAAGACTTCAGCCTTTAGACCTCTTAAAAAAAAGGCCTCTTAAAAAAGAAACGACACCTAAGTTGGGTTCGTAAAATATCGTTACAACAAAATTGGGGTTATAGGACACCACTAACTGTCCTAATAAACCATTTTATAGGACTTTGATTTATAAAACCAGAAAATAACGTGTCCTGCCTAAATACGTAGTAATAAATCGTAATAAAATAAGTCGTAATAAGTTTATTAAACGTTTTTTGGACGTCATGCCAAGTTTTTATGACATTTTGTTTAATAATTGTCCTAGTAGCTATTCTATGGAATACTACTTGAAAAAGTGTCATAAATTCAAGTGTTATTTCTTAAAGTAGCTGATGTGACGGTGTCAAAGCATCCTATAAACTTATAAACAACTAAATCTTATATTTAAAGAGCACCTAAAATTACTAGTGTCTTATGAATCCATAAATTTGTTGATGTCCTATAAACCCAATTTTTTGTAGCGCACCTATATGTCTCTTGTAAAATATGTGTAAGTGCGACTTAAAATAATTTTCAAATAATTAATATTACATCTTAATAACATTTTTGGCGTCCAATAAATTTGAATTCGATTTTATTACAGGAGTTTTGGTTTCAAATGAATAAATCAAGAACATGCCTCATAAGCATGAGAGTGCCACAGTTTCTGTTCTTCCGGCGACAAGGTCTCGAAAATACGATCCGTAACTATGTACTCCACCCCTACAAAGACAAAACCCACAACTTAAATCACACTTAAACAAACTAACTAAACAAGCAAATTAAAAAGAGCTTCAAACGGAGCCGAAATATAACCGATGAGTCTGCCGGACGAATCATCGGAATCGTAAACCGCACACTGGAGAAAATCCTCATTGATTCGTGTCACAAAGTGATGAGTCTCGATCTGGCGAGACATATCTTGACCGTACAAAGCAAAAGTGCATGCATGTGTACTCATTTGTTTGATGGGTTTCAAGGATTGCAGCATCTGGGCTCCTTTGTCCAGCATCTGTGATCCCACCGACAATGGTTTTCCCGGCGGGACGCCGTTCTTTTGGCCGGTGCCGGTGGTGGCGTTTATTGGATCAGTGGAAGCCATTGGTGGTGAGAAAGATTGGTGGTTTGATTGAAGTTTGTGGAAGGGGTGTGTAGGGTTTATAAGGGTGGTGCGGCGGAGGTGGTGGTGGTGAGGTGGCGGATATGGGTGCCAGGTGGTGTAGGTGTTGGACACTTGTAATGGTGTGTTGTGTTTATGCTTACGTTTCAACTTTGAATTTGTGTTATTTTAGCAGTTTTTAGAATGTTAAATGTGTGATTTTAAATAAGACTTTCAAAATTTTGAGGTCTAATTTTTTGGTTAAAATAAATTACTAGTTTATTTTTAGATGTATATTTTGTAATGATGACAAATAAAGCTATGAAATTGTATAAAGGCGAAAGATTATGTGAGAAATTGAGGTTAACGTGAGAAGTGGATTTGAACCGTTGATCACTTTTAATCTCATGCTCTCACATGAATTGCACCTTAGAAGAGAATTGATCTGGTGCATCTCATCCTAATGTGCATCCATTTCTCATTCAACGATTGATAACCACTTCACACACTTCTTACGTTAACCTCAACTTCTTTCCGGAACTCAACCCATTGTATAACTTTTTTTTGAAAGGCAAAGCGGTTTATTACCAACCGAACCAACAAAAGTTTACAAGATCGCAAAAAGGACGGATCGACCAAGAACAAAAACAAAAAAGGACACGACCAAAGAGGTTGCTAATCAGTTCGCAAGAGACGAACCAACACACAAACAGAATACAATGTAACCCACAATTACGACACACAAATCACTCTCGACCAAAGATACAAACTAAATCACTTCACCGAGGCCGGGTCCAACATCCATGTGCACGAATCTAAATTCCTTCCTCGTTCCCGAAATGTTATCCATTCGAAACACTTGCATTCAAATTCGAAGAAAAGGTCCTCCATCTTTCTTTTATCTCATTTGAACACAATTTGGTTCCGATGTGCCCAAATGAGATAACCAAAGCACCAAACCGTCTATGTCCATAGATTAGGTCGAGAAGAGTTACCTGTCAAAGAAGAAGATATATCCAAAAGATCTTTTAGCGAGTTGAAGTTATCCTTTCTAATATTCCATCATCGAAGCACCGAACGCCATAACTTGTGTACTTCTTGGCAATTTACCAAAGCATGATCTACGATTTCCATTTCCGTATTACATCTTGGACATAGCACGGAATCTAAGTCCACCCCCAACTTGTCAAGAACCACCCTACACGGATGTCTTCCAATGTTGGCCTTCCAAAAGAAAATACAAATCTTCTTCGGAAAATTGTTTGTTAGTAAAACTCACCTCTCGCCTCCACCCTCCTATCTATTAAGGCCTTTAACTCTTGCACCGAAAAGTACCCCTCCTCACTCTCCAACCACTTCACTTTATCATCCAACTCTTTTTTCGGACTCCAACCTTGAAGCACCTCTCTTAAAGCTACTAATTCCCCTTCTTCCCTACCTCGCGGCTCCCTCCTCCAACTACAATTCCACACCCAATTATCCCTAGACCACTCCCCCTTTTCGGCTATCGACCCACCTTTGTTTGGATCGAGACGGTAAAGTCTCTAGAACCTATCCTCCAACCTTTCACCCCCAACCCACCTATCCGACCAAAAACTCATCTCATTTCCTCTCCCCATGTCAATCCCAAAAGAAGCTTCAAAGTTTATACCCAACTCCTTAAACTCTTTACCTACTCTAATTATTTTACTCCAAATCGAACCCCCCTGGGCCCCTACTACTACCTCCAACCAAATCCTCCTCCCTTCCATATAAACTTTTTATAATTTGACCCATAATGCATATTTCTCCGTTCTTAATCTACACCACCATTTACCCAAGATACCCCAATTACATGATTGGAGACTCCCCACATTTAGACCCCCTCCCTTGAAACCTCTCAAGATCCTCGCCCATTTCACCCAAACCACCCCCTTTTTAGAGTCCGCACCTTTCCCATTTCACCCAAACCACCCAATTACATGATTTCTCATACTCTCTAACTCACGAATCACACCTCTCGGGGCATGAAAGAGTGAGAAGAAATACAAGAGAAGACTACCAAGAATCGACTTAACTAAAGGTAGTCTTCCACCAATCGAGATCAATTTTGCCTTCCACGAACCGAGCTTATTTCTCACCTTTCTAACTACTTCATTCCAACTTTCGATTTTGCTTATTGATCTTCCCACCGGAAGTCCTACATAGGTAAAGGGCACCTCACTATAACCACATCCCAACCCCCTTGCCCATGATTGGGCCTCCTCTACCTCCACGCCCATGCCGTATAGTTTGCTTTTTTCAATGTTAATCTTTAACCTCGACGCCGCTTCAAAACGCTTAAGAATTTTCATTAGATTTTTTAAGTTGGTAATGCTCCATTTGCCAAAGAATATCACATCATTGGCGTATTGAAGATAGGTCAAGGTAATATCTTGTAACACCCTCAGATTTGGTAAGAGCAACTAATTTAAAATTTTCTATATAACATCAAAATAGGGACAAGAATTCCTCTTACAATATAAAACTCAATATACCTCGAGTTAAAAATCTATAATTACCTCGACAAATACAAACTCCAACAAGATACAAGGTCTAAACCTGAGTCGGGTGCTACATAACCCCAATACAGGTTGCTCTTCACAAAACCTAATCGAAAGACTTCACAATCACGAGCACACAACTAGCACTTCTATCTTCATAGAGTCATTAGAACTATTCCCAAAAGAAGCATGTTGCACATGCCGGCAAATAAAAAGGGTTAGGCTAACGCCTAGTGAGTCCAATAGTTTTACATGAATAAACATAGTTAAAAAGAAAGGATGCAATTTAAATCATGATCTTTCCAAATGCTTTACTTTAAATACGAAAAGACTCATTTTCCGATAACACGCATTTTCAAAGATGAACACTTCGATACAAAACATTCTTTATAAAAAGATGCAACCCTCCAAAAGAGAATAGAGATCGACGCCCAATTTATAAAAATGCGGATAAACTTTATATCCCGAAACGCCCATAACACGGGCGGGGCATAAAACTCAACTCATAAATTATGGAATACAATCCATATAAATATAATTTGCCACCGAAAACATGGACTAAATTAAATACTCATGCGACCATGAAATGGAATGAAATTCAAATGTAAAAAAATGGACAATTAAATATCCAAAGTGTTGATGGCTGACAACGGGGGAGACCCGTATCCATTGAGAGTGGAGGAATTTAAAAGTATGTCACTCATACAACGTTAATCGCATGACACGTCCGAACCGAAGTCCAATGTCCTTGTGACTCCTCATCAAGTTTCACCCAAAGAGTCGGTTGACCTTAGTTTTCTATCCTCATGGAATTTTACCAAAACGCTCGGCAACATTCGAGGGTTATAACCATGGCATTGCCCCAAATGATGGAGGTCTCAGTGCCTACCCACACAGGGTAGCACCACCTCCGACTCAACCCTCCTAGTCACCACTTGAAAGGTTAAGGTCATAAAACATGGGTTCCGGAGTCAAATCCCGCAATACCCAATTGACCATAAAAAAACAGACTGACTTACGTGCCTATGGATCTAATGCAACACAGTCTAACATTACATGACTATTCATTAATGACCAACACACTCGAGCATGTAATCAACCTCAATATGCAACATTGTGCATTAGTACGTACATCATAACTGGGCTCTACAATGAGCCATTAAAATCGGATAATTATCCCCAAGACTCTTTTAAGTCAACACCGAGCTAAATTGTTCAAAATCCATTTTTCATTCTAAAACGTCCCATAACACGAAATCAACCCTTTTACCCAAACAAACACTAAAAGTGTCTTTTTACCAAATAATTTCCATTTATGCAATAAATCATCAAAACACTTTAAAATGACTTATTTTTCAATAAATCCAAAAATCCCAAATGTAGGGGCCTTTACAAGATTTTTAAAGCCAAACACCTCAAATGATCAAAACTGTAACACCCCGAATTTCGTTATGTAACCTTGGTATTCTAGTGTTAAACTTTTTGTCGTTAGCACCGCGTTTAGTATAACGTTTGAGTTTATGGTTTTCGGTGAAAATGTGAACTTCCAGTGAGTTTCGCGACTTGCTCGCGACTTGGAGTCGCGGCATAGGTCGCGAAGTCCGCTGTTTGGGTTTTGATTTGAGAGCATGGGCGAGTTATGCCGCGAGTTGAGGTCGCGGCATAACCCGCGAAAGTCCCTGGCCGACTTAAGTGGCTTCAGCCACAAATATCTCATTTGTGAGATATTTTCTCTCTCTCTCTCTCTCTTCTCTCTCTCTCAAATCGATTCTCTCTCTCTCTAAGTTTGGTTGGTTCCCTTTGGATCTTCGAGCTTCCGTTAATCGCTAGTATTAAGTGCATTGCTCAGGGTTTCGGTGTAGAAAGCTTCGTCTTCGCAAGGGGGTCGATATCTGGTTCTTCGGGTTTTCGTATAAACCTATTTGGTGAGTTCCTACTACTTTTCTAAAACTTTATACATGTCAAAATGGTTACATTTTGAACTCCTATGTATCTCCATGATTTCAGATTTAAGTTTTCTACATATTTGATATAACTTGAGTTTTGGGAGATTTTAGGGTTCCGATCATTTTATGATGGATTCTATCTTATTTGAAGTAAAATATGTTTTACTTGCACATTATGTGGATACGTGAAAAGAATGTTTAAGAACTCATTTTAATGATTTTCATTCTTACCAGAAGTTGAACTGGATATAACATTTTGTTTATGAAAATGTTTTTATACCATATGATTATGGTTGGTCACATATGTTGTTGTGACGAGTCTGTACCATTACTAGCGGATCCCTAGGTTTTGAGTCGACTGATATTATTTGGTGGTTACCAAGTAAAGAAAATATAGATCTACATGTGCATTAAATTGTGAGGCTCTGGCCGTTAACAAATAAGAACTACATGTGCATTAAATTGTGAGGTTCTGGCCGTTAACGACTTATTGTTGGGATGTCACATTCCCCATTTGTATCTATGGATGCATATGATCCTCGGGGGCAACTTGGTACGGTTATGTGAGGCCGGATACTAGCCATGGTTCATAGTGATCCTAGTGAAGGAGTATACATTGGTTTTGCTTGGGGCTAGATCTCACGTTGTAGCACGGACTTATGTGTTCGTATCCTCGGATTCCAATTGTTTAGCTCATAACTCGGATTTGTGATCTACTTTGTGTTACACCACAAACCTTGGTAAAATGGTTCTTTTGTCATCGTATGATGAGTTTTGGACCGAAAAGGCCCGGTTGTGGCGAAATGTTATCTTTTATAAATTAAACTTTTATGAAAAGATTTCCCTATAATACTGATGATTATATCTCTGATTTTGTATAAACTGTATGTTCTCACTAGGCTTTAAGCCTAACACTTTTTCTCAAATGATGTGTATAACAGGTTTCCCTTAGCGGTGGGTTGCACAGGGTCTTTGAGAGTCGAGCGTGGACTCGAGGCATTTTGTGATGTCTAGTATTTTGGTGTTGGGCATTGTTTAAGTCCCATCTTTTAGTGAACTTTGGTTCGTCCAGTGTTGTAGTCTAGACGGTTATGTTTATATTAGTTTTGTTGATAAATTCTATATCCGTATGAGTTTTATATAGTCTTAAGGACTGATCCCCTTTATGGGAAGTTTATATCAATACGGATGTCTTGTTGCCATATTTCCAGGTTTTATTTTACTATGAATTTTAGAGTGTTACAAGTTGGTATCAGAGCTCTAGTTTAAGCGAACTAGGCATGAATGTAGGATGTCTAGACTTAGACTGAGTTTGATAGGCACTGATTGTGATATTGGGTAGAACTTCTAAGATGGGTTAGTCTTAGAATTGACGGATGTTATGTTAACCAAGCGTTGTGATGATGGTAACAAGAACCCTTATGTGTTATATGTTCATAATCTCACTTAGCTAATGTGATTATGAGGATATTTTACGTGAGCATAATTGGTTTGCTAATGTTATGACAATTGGTAGACGTAGCGGTACGTTTCTTTCGTGCGTGTTTCAGTTAAACTCTTCCTTACCCTTTCTCGTGCGTGTGTTTACCTGTTCTACCTTGGTATGTTGACCGTTAGAGTAGTGCGAAAGTTTCTAAGCGAGTAAGCTAAGAAATGATTGTTGTTTATAGCAATGTCTCTTTGGGATGATAGTAAGTGCGTAGAACGCATTAAGTTAATCATCTTGAGCCAGATTCGTTGGTGGAATTAGAACTATATCTTGTTAGATCAATTCTATTTCGAGGATATTTGTAAGTTAATTAGTGGGATGGTTGACCTATGATGCCTGAGGCATCCGGTTGGTTATAGTACGTCAGGATGTTGGGAAGCATAGTATTAAGATGTGAGTGCCGACCGAATTCATGCATTAAATTTATTTCTAAAATAAGGTTGCATAAATTGCTTTTCATGATCGCCAACCATAAAGTAAATTACCTTATAACGTTTTGGCAAAACATTTAGCACTCAACATATTTTAAACTATGAGCATAAGCATGCTTAAAATGGTTTTGTTGCACCTGATTTCATATTGTTATCAAAACTCTCTTTATTCACGTCTTGTGTTTAAATGCTATTTTTGGATGTCGAAATATCTGTGTTTTAACGTTTTGTGAGTTAATGGGCAAGTAGTTGTGGAATTTTGACCTTGACATTGGATCTCTTCCACGTATGTCAATGGTTTTAAAGGAAAAGTTATTTCCATGCTTGAGTCGGAGTTTCTTGGAGATTTTAGTTGGTACGAGTTTTGTTGAATTTCATGGAGTCTTGTTTTACGGATTCTTTTGTCGCGTGCGTATATTTTGAGATGCGTGAGTTTAATTTCATTGCGTGCAATTTATGAGTTCTTTGGGCGTCGAGTCTCATCAAAAATCTTGTCAAAATGGTCGCCTTACCTTGTGTTACAAAATGGAAATTTGGACACCACTTGATTTTAGCGTTAACGAGTTTTATAAAATCCAGTTGGATTATGGTGTCTCATCTTACGATTTTTGTGTCGCGTAAATAATTTCAGGAACATGTGCATATGCATCATTGCGTGCGTTAGTTTCGGGGTTTTGTTAACAAATGTCAACCGTCGGGTACTATGTGCATTGGATTTAAGTATAACGTTGGTGTGAATGATTGCATAAACGATTTATGTATTTAAAAAAAAAACAGAAAACAGGACTTTCGTTCTGATCGTATTTCCATCATTAACTCTTACTGTTAAAATTTCCGCAAAGCATTTAGCGAGTTAGCGGGATTTTGTCGTTGTAGTTCTATTTTGGTCAGATGTGTTTATCTTTACAACATGAAGCTTTAAACTTGATTTGAAATTTTATTTGCATCCCCGTTATTTTACCACCCTTTGGGGAATGAATTGTTGCATATGGGGTGAGTTGAAAATTCTTTTGCTACAACGCCTCTTGGTTATAGAGAAAGAATTTTAAAGATAAAATTGTGATTTTTCCCTTGGAGTTGTACGAACAATTGTTGCACATGTTGAAGTGCAAGAACCTATTTTCACGGTTATAGCGTAAATTATTGCGTATGCTTTACTCGGTATTTCTCAAGGTGCGAGTATTTTGTTAAGTTTTCGTATTCGGTAACTTGGATTGTTTTAACATCATAAATTGCTCATGTCGAGCTTGAATATTTCAGCAAGTAAATAGCGTGATTTACATATTCTGGGTGATTTTGTACACGTAAAATCTACATTATGATTTATGCATCTTTGATGATTTTGTGCATCTTAGTATATTTGCATTCATAAACTTTTGGAAAATCTTTGGTCTCAATACGTGTTGAGTTTTGAGAAATCATGTCCTGGTAGTGTGTGTTTTCATAAACATTGTTTAAAGACATTTCATTATTTGGGGAAACGTTAAATGTCGGTTAAATGTGTTTTAAGGTTTACGAGACTTTCGTTGGAAATTTACGTAAAGTGTCGGGCCTTTGGCTTGGGTTTTGACTGAATGAGTCGTGTGGACATTTGTCCAGATTTATAACCGCAATGAAAGATTTTAGTATGATGGAGTTTATTTGTGTTTTTGGTGAGTAAAAGTTGATTGGTGAGAACGGTGTACATGCCAAAATGTTTATTTTAAAGTGTTTGTGTTTTACATTAAATTGTTAACTGCTGATAAGTTTTGGTTATTTTGAATTGTTTAGTTTTATGAACATGTTGAGACACCCATTTTGGGATCTTTGGTTATTTTGGTAAATAAATCATGTTGAAGTGTTTCTTTGATGATTTTACATATATAATTGGAGTTCAATTGACGTAAGTGTCATTTGGTGTATTTGATCTTATAAACTTTTTCAGAAAATGCATATTATTGTGTTATGAGGCATTTTGAAAACATAAGGGTATGAGTTCATTTGGAAAATGGTTTGTTTCAACCAACGATGAGATTTGAGTTAATTATACTTTTGGTCGTGTCTGCATAATAGTTGGTCAAACGTGTTTCAATATTTATATTGGCTTTCATTTGGGTATTTACGTATACTGTTGGGTCGTTGGCTCAGTTTTGACTAAATGGAGACTTGAGGACATTTGTACAGTTTAAAAAAAACAGTTGTGGAATTTTTGGAGTACGATGTCGATTATTTCATGCCATTGGGAATTACATGTTCTGGGAGCTTTGGTTTTTCAGTTGGAGTCATGTAATGCTAGACAGTGTTGTAGATCCATAGACAGTCTGTCTGTTTTGTAAAGCCTGAGGTTTTGGGTTACACTTGGTGACCGCTCGGGTTGGCTAGCAAGTAGACAATAGGTGGCACGAGCTGCTGAGTTGGAACTCGCCTGGATTGGATAGGCACCCGTGTTCGTAAGCCCTTGAGGTGGAACTCGACGGAGTATGGCTAGAGGCAATAAACGGTTTGAAGTTGTGATGTCTGGTATGGCATGGGAACTAAGATCGGGATACGTGGTGAAATCCAATAACATCACGGGTGGCCCCATTCATTTGTTCTCGCCACCCAAGATGGAAACGTTTAGAGTTCATGCGAGGAAGTTTTATGGGCGGCCTACTTGCGTGTCCTTCTATTCTCTTTGTGTACGGGTCTCTCCGTCGTAGACCCGGGGTATTTTAAACACTAATGTTATATTTTTACCGGTTTTGGTTATGTGGAGTCGACGGTAAACGATGGCTTTAATATTGGGTTCTCCCCACGTATATTAAGGTTTGAATGAAATGTGTTGTTCCTGCATGTTGATATTTAGTTTTCTTTCGTTTTGGTCGTGTGAGTATTGGGCCTAGTGTCCATGTTTTCGGACGTACGATGTGGATGGTGTTATTAATGTTTCATACTTCGAGTTAGTACAAGTCGTGTCAATTTATAAAGCATCATTGAAATGAAGGATCCATCTTTGAAATTGCATAACTTTGAAAAGGAGTTGTTCCATGTTTTAAAATTCATTATTTGAAAGATTCTGTTTTAAAGAGAAGTTCAGTAATTTAATTACTTTTACTTAGGTAAAACTCTTGAGCTCTCTAGGCATTAAGCCTAATCCTATATATTTTTCACCATGTGCATCAAATTCCTGTTGTGGGTTTTATTAGCTCCCGTCTTCTATAGTCCGAATGTATAGATTGGTGGTATGTTTAGAGGTTAATCCTTATAATTTGGTTGTAGACGAAGTATTTATGGAAGTATTAAGAAATTTGAATAAGGGCTATTTTCAGATTTGGAGTCGGATCGGAGTTGAGTGATAACAGAATCTGTGTTAACCGATTGCCGGAAAGACGCATTAGTGCGCCTTGTAAGAATATCTTTATCAATATTAGGAATGGATCAGTGAAATCTGAGAGTTTTGGGAAGATTAGCTTCGACCGTTGGCTTTGAGTTCGGAACCGTGCAGTTTGAAAAAAAATTGGTAGATGGAAAGTTGAGGTCGCTAAGTTCCTGGAGGTAGTAATTGTCACCTAATGTTGGGAGGCAACCGTAACCTTATGAGTAAAAGTTACTTTAGAGAGTTGGGTGTTCGCTCGGTTAGGAGTGAAATGTGCCCAAGAAGGGTAGCTATTGTGGATGTCGGTATTAGGATCTCGTTAATGATTCTAGCAAATGGGTTAAGAACGATCTTCTCTGCGGACAGTGTTCCATTGAGAAGAGTAGATTTCGAGGACGAAATCATTCTAAGGTTGGGAGTATTGTAACACCCCGAATTTCGTTATGTAACCTTGGAATTCTAGTGTTAAACTTTTTGTCGTTAGCATCGCGTTTAGTATAACGTTCGAGTTTATGGTTTTCGGTGAAAATGTGAACTTCCAGTGAGTTTCGCGACTTGGAGTCGCGGCATAGGTCGCGAAGTCCGATGTTTGGGTTTTGATTTGAGAGCACGGGCGATTTATGTCGCGAGTTGAGGTCGCTGCATAACCCGCGAAAGTCCCTGGCCGACTTAAGTGGCTTCAGCCACAAATATCTCATTTGTGAGATACTTTCTCTCTCTCTCTTCTCTGTCTCTCAAATCGATTCTCTCTCTCTCTAAGTTTGGTTGGTTCTCTTTGGATCTTCGAGCTTCCGTTAATCGCTAGTATTAAGTGCATTGCTCGGGGTTTCGGTGTAGAAAGTTTCGTCTTCGCAAGGGGGTCGATATCTGGTTCTTCGGGTTTTCGTATAAACCTATTTGGTGAGTTCCTACTACTTTTCTAAAACTTTATACATGTCAAAATGGTTACATTTTGAACTCCTATGTATCTCCATGAATTCAGATTTAAGTTTTCTACATATTTGATATAACTTGAGTTTTGGGAGATTTTAGGGTTCCGATCATTTTATGATGGATTCTATCTTATTTGAAGTAAAATATGTTTTACTTGCACATTATGTGGATACGTGAAAAGAATGTTTAAGAACTCATTTTAATGATTTTCATTCTTACCAGAAGTTGAATTGGATATAACATTTTGTTTATGAAAATGTTTTTATACCATATGATTATTTATGGTTGGTCACATATGTTGTTGTGACGAGTCTGTACCATTACTAGCGGATCCCTAGGTTTTGAGTCGACTGATATTATTTGGTGGTTACCAAGTAAAGAAAATATAGATCTACATGTGCATTAAATTGTGAGGCTCTGGCCGTTAACAAATAAGAACTACATGTGCATTAAATTGTGAGGTTCTGACCGTTAACGACTTATTGTTGGGATGTCACATTCCCCATTTGTATCTATGGATGCATATGATCCTCGGGGGCAACTTGGTACGGTTATGTGAGTCCGGATACTAGCCATGGTTCATAGTGATCCTAGTGAAGGAGTATACATTGGTTTTGCTTGGGGCTAGATCTCACGTTGTAGCACGGACTTATGTGTTCGTATCCTCGGATTCCAATTGTTTAGCTCATAACTAGGATTTGTGGTCTACTTTGTGTTACACCACAAACCTTGGTAAAATGGTTCTTTTGTCATCGTATGATGAGTTTTGGACCGAAAAGGCCCGGTTGTGGCGAAATGTTATCTTTTATAAATTAAACTTTTATGAAAAGATTTCCTTATAATACTGATGATTATATCTCTGATTTTGTATAAACTGTATGTTCTCACTAGGCTTTAAGCCTAACACTTTTTCTCAAATGATGTGTATAACAGGTTTCCCTTAGCGGTGGGTTGCACAAGGTCTTTGAGAGTCGAGCGTGGACTCGAGGCATTTTGTGATGTCTAGTATTTTGGTGTTGGGCATTGTTTAAGTCCCATCTTTTAGTGAACTTTGGTTCGTCCAGTGTTGTAGTCTAGACGGTTATGTTTAGATTAGTTTTGTTGATAAATTCTATATTCGTATGAGTTTTATATAGTCTTAAGGACTGATCCCCTTTATGGGAAGTTTATATCAATACGGATGTCTTGTTGCCATATTTCCAGGTTTTATTTTACTCTGAATTTTAGAGTGTTACAAAAACCCACCAAATAACTCAACAAGTAATAATTTCATGATAAACACATAAATACTTTAAAATGAACTTTTGGCATGTACAACGTTTTTACAAATCAACTTGAACTCACCTTGCTAGATTTAGGCTAAATCTAGATTTTACCCCCAAAACTTGAATCTCCTTTGATGAGGGCTTGAGACCTCCAAGAAATATCCCTAGATCTTCGCTCCAACACCTCCTCAAGGTTTCCTTTACCACAAAGCTACCAAAATCATACCAAGGTTGAAGGGTGTAAGGAAGATGATGAAAATATCAAACCCTAGTATCTAAATGAATAGGGGAGAAGATTACCTTGACCAAAACCCTTGGATCAACCCAAGATCACCAATCCTCTTCTATCTCATCTTGAAAAGCTTCAAAAGACGAGGCTCTAGGTTCAAGAATCACCAAAATCGGATTTATGAGGAGAAAGTTATGAAAGAATGAAGTTAGATCCCCAAAAATCGAGTTTAAAACCCTCAGGTTATTTCCCGTGGCTTGGCCCGTGGCTTGGAAGTCGTGGGGTAAACCACACGCTTCCTCAGCATTAATTCCAGCGACTTACGCCCCCTAGGCCACGCCTAGGGTCACCTACCACCTGCGGGACCTCCGAAATCTCCCGTTTCTCGCGTTTTTCACGCCCGATTCAATTCCCGATGGTTCCATTATAAAACTTACTTGATTTCTCAATATCTTTACATTCCAAGAGTCAAACGACTCTCGTATTACCATCAAGAGAATTTCCAAATTTACGGGTGTTACATATCTTCTTTACCAATCTTTAATCCTTCAAAGATCCCTTTTTCCCTTGCTTCCGACATTAAAACATTTAGTCCTTCCGCCACCACAAGGAAAAGGAATGGTGCCAACGGATCACCTTGTTTTAGGCCTTTCTACATAAGGAATTCTTTAGTAGGTGACCCATTAACTGTAACACCCTCAAATCTGTAAATAGCAACCGATTAAAAATTTTCTAAATACACCAATAAATGAATCATCTAGAATCACAAATTTAGATTCAACTACAATACACATATTCCATCTTATATATAGACTATAAAGGACGGGTGCTACCAATACCCATGCATAGTCACTATCTCCCTACTGCGGAAGACTTTACCGAATACTTACTTTCGGATCTAGCTAAGGCTCTACTCTTCACAGAATTGCTAGAACCAACTCCCAACCTTGAAACCTGATGCACATGCCGACAAATAAAAAGGGTTAGACTTAACGCCTAGTGAGCTCAAGAGTTTTAACATGAATGAATATATCTTTAAAGGAAAGAATGCAGTTTAAAACAAGGTCTTTCGAAATATTATACATCAAAATAGAAACGACACAATTTCCCATAATATACACATTTAAAGACAAAACTCCCAAACACACATTTCTTGTAAGATGATGCAACCCGTAACTCACCCAAAGCGGGGTCATAGTTCGATACTCAAATGTGCTAAAATGTAGTAATACTTCATATCCCAAAACACCCAAAACTCGGGTGGGGCATAATACTCGACCCTTAAATAACGGAAAACAACCCATAAAATATGACACGCCATTAAAACATGAAACTGAAGCTTAATACTCACGCGACCATAAAATGGGATGAAATCCAAGTATTAAAGCATGGACAATTAAATATCCAAAATACAGCGGGCCGACAACGGGGGATACCCGTATCCATTGAGAACGGAGGAACACAAAAGTATGCCACTCAACAACGTTGATCGTATGATACTTCACGACACGCTAGCCCAAGTGCCCCTACGACTCCTTGACAAGTTTCACCCAAGAGACAGCTGACCTTAGCGAATACCACCGAAATTATCGCCAAAGGCTCGGCCCACGGGGGATACAAAAAAGGCATTGCCCCACGCGGCGAAGGCCCCAAACGCCCATCAGAGGACTCCCCACAGTCATAATAGCTCAACCGGGCTCAACCCTCCTAGTGCCTACTTGCAAAGACAAGGTCGTAAACCATGAGTCCCGGAGTCCAACCCCGTACCACCCAATTGACCATCAAATAAGACTGGCTTATGTGCCTATGGATCCAATGCAACACCGTCTAAAGTTACACAACTACTCATGAATGACTACAGCACTTGAATCTGTAACTATCGATAATATGCAATAAAATGCATTAAGATGTACATCACAAATTGGACTCTACATCGAGCCATTAAAACCGGACAAATGCCCTCAAGACTCTTTTAAACCAATACTGAGCTAAAATGCTCAAAATCCATTTGACCAATAATTACTGGTCCCCCAAATAATGAAATGTCTTTAAACAACGTTTACGAAGACACATACCCCAAAGACGAGATTAACCCAAAACTCGACGCATAATGTGACCAAAGGTTTTCCAAAGGGTTTATGAATGCCAATACACCTAAATGCATATAACACGAAATAGACTTCTTTTGTACAAATTCGTCAAAGATGCATAACTCATAAAATAGACCTTCTTTATATAAAGTCACCAAGAATACGTAATTCATGTTATTTAGTTGTTGAAACGTTCAAAACCCAATATAAGCATTTTAAGAGATTAACACAACTCAAGGATATGAAAACTTATCAAAATACTCACACTTTGACAAATAACCAAGTAAAGGGCACCTCACTATAACCACATCCCAACCCCCTTGCCCATGATTGGGCCTCCTCTACCTCCACGACCATGCCGTATAGTTTGCTTTTTTCAATGTTAATCTTTAACCTCGACGCCGCTTCAAAACGCTTAAGAATTTTCATTAGATTTTTTAAGTTGGTAATGCTCCATTTGCCAAAGAATATCACATCATTGGCGTATTGAAGATGGGTCAAGGTAATATCTTGTAACACCTTCAGATTTGGTAAGAGCAACTAATTTAAAATTTTCTATATAACATCAAAATACAGGTTGCTCTTCACAAAACCTAATCGGAAGACTTCACAATCACGAGCACACAACTAGCACTTCTATCTTCATAGAGTCATTAGAACTATTCCCAAAAGAAGCATGTTGCACATGCCGGCAAATAAAAAGGGTTAGGCTAACGCCTAGTGAGTCCAATAGTTTTACATGAATAAACATAGTTAAAAAGAAAGGATGCAATTTAAATCATGATCTTTCCAAATGCTTTACTTTAAATACGAAACGACTCATTTTCCGATAACACGCATTTTCAAAGATGAACACTTCGATACAAAACATTCTTTATAAAAAGATGCAACCCTCCAAAAGAGAATAGAGATCGACGCCCAATTTATAAAAATGCGGATAAACTTTATATCCCGAAACGCCCATAACACGGGCGGGGCATAAAACTCAACTCATAAATTATGGAAGACAATCCATATAAATATAATTTGCCACCGAAAACATGGACTAAATTAAATACTCACGCGACCATGAAATGGAATGAAATTCAAATGTAAAAAAATGGACAATTAAATATCCAAAGTGTTGATGGCTGACAACGGGGGAGACCCGTATCCATTGAGAGTGGAGGAATGTAAAAGTATGTCACTCATACAACGTTAATCGCATGACACGTCCGAACCGAAGTCCAATGTCCTTGCGACTCCTCATCAAGTTTCACCCAAAGAGTCGGTTGACCTTAGTTTTCTATCCTCATGGAATTTTACCAAAACGCTCGGCAACATTCGAGGGTTATAACCATGGCATTGCCCCAAATGGTGGAGGTCTCAGTGCCTACCCACACAGGGTAGCACCACCTCCGACTCAACCCTCCTAGTCACCACTTGAAAGGTTAAGGTCATAAAACATGGGTTCCGGAGTCAAATCCCGCAATACCCAATTGACCATAAAAAAACAGACTGACTTACGTGCCTATGGATCTAATGCAACACAGTCTAACATTACATGACTATTCATTAATGACCAACGCACTCGAGCATGTAATCAACCTCAATATGCAACATTGTGCATTAGTACGTACATCATAACTGGGCTCTACAATGAGCCATTAAAATCGGATAATTATCCCCAAGACTCTTTTAAGTCAACACCGAGCTAAATTGTTCAAAATCCATTTTTCATTCTAAAACGTCCCATAACACGAAATCAACCATTTTACCCAAACAAACACTAAAAGTGTCTTTTTACCAAATAATTTCCATTTATGCAATAAATCATCAAAACACTTTAAAATGACTTATTTTTCAAGATATCCAAAAATCCCAAATGTAGGGGCCTTTACAAGATTTTTAAAGCCAAACACCTCAAATGATCAAAACTGTAACACCCCGAATTTCGTTATGTAACCTTGGTATTCTAGTGTTAAACTTTTTGTCGTTAGCACCGCGTTTAGTATAACGTTTGAGTTTATGGTTTTCGGTGAAAATGTGAACTTCCAGTGAGTTTCGCGACTTGCTCGCGACTTGGAGTCGCGGCATAGGTCGCGAAGTCCGCTGTTTGGGTTTTGATTTGAGAGCATGGGCGAGTTATGCTGCGAGTTGAGGTCGCGACATAACCCGCGAAAGTCCCTGGCCGACTTAAGTGGCTTCAGCCACAAATATCTCATTTGTGAGATATTTTCTCTCTCTCTCTTCTCTCTCTCTCAAATCGATTCTCTCTCTCTCTAAGTTTGGTTGGTTCCCTTTGGATCTTCAAGCTTCCGTTAATCGCTAGTATTAAGTGCATTACTCGGGATTTCGGTGTAGAAAGTTTCGTCTTCGCAAGGGGGTCGATATCTGGTTCTTCGGGTTTTCGTATAAACCTATTTGGTGAGTTCCTACTACTTTTCTAAAACTTTATACATGTCAAAATGGTTACATTTTGAACTCCTATGTATCTCCATGATTTCAGATTTAAGTTTTCTACATATTTGATATAACTTGAGTTTTGGGAGATTTTAGGGTTCCGATCATTTTATGATGGATTCTATCTTATTTGAAGTAAAATATGTTTTACTTGCACATTATGTGGATACGTGAAAAGAATGTTTAAGAACTCATTTTAATGATTTTCATTCTTACCAGAAGTTGAATTGGATATAACATTTTGTTTATGAAAATGTTTTTATACCATATGATTATTTATGGTTGGTCACATATGTTGTTGTGACGAGTCTGTACCATTACTAGCGGATCCCTAGGTTTTGAGTCGACTGATATTATTTGGTGGTTACCAAGTAAAGAAAATATAGATCTACATGTGCATTAAATTGTGAGGCTCTGGCCGTTAACAAATAAGAACTACATGTGCATTAAATTGTGAGGTTCTGGCTGTTAACGACTTATTGTTGGGATGTCACATTCCCCATTTGTATCTATGGATGCATATGATCCTCGGGGGCAACTTGGTACGGTTATGTGAGGCCGGATACTAGCCATGGTTCATAGTGATCCTAGTGAAGGAGTATACATTGGTTTTGCTTGGGGCTAGATCTCACGTTGTAGCACGGACTTATGTGTTCGTATCCTCGGATTCCAATTGTTTAGCTCATAACTAGGATTTGTGGTCTACTTTATGTTACACCACAAACCTTGGTAAAATGGTTCTTTTGTCATCGTATGATGAGTTTTGGACCGAAAAGGCCCGGTTGTGGCGAAATGTTATCTTTTATAAATTAAACTTTTATGAAAAGATTTCCTTATAATACTGATGATTATATCTCTGATTTTGTATAAACTGTATGTTCTCACTAGGCTTTAAGCCTAACACTTTTTCTCAAATGATGTGTATAACAGGTTTCCCTTAGCGGTGGGTTGCACAGGGTCTTTGAGAGTCGAGCGTGGACTCGAGGCATTTTGTGATGTCTAGTATTTTGGTGTTGGGCATTGTTTAAGTCCCATCTTTTAGTGAACTTTGGTTCGTCCAGTGTTGTAGTCTAGACGGTTATGTTTAGATTAGTTTTGTTGATAAATTCTATATTCGTATGAGTTTTATATAGTCTTAAGGACTGATCCCCTTTATGGGAAGTTTATATCAATACGGATGTCTTGTTGCCATATTTCCAGGTTTTATTTTACTCTGAATTTTAGAGTGTTACAAAAACCCACCAAATAACTCAACAAGTAATAATTTCATGATAAACACATAAATACTTTAAAATGAACTTTTGGCATGTACAACGTTTTTACAAATCAACTTGAACTCACCTTGCTAGATTTAGGCTAAATCTAGATTTTACCCCCAAAACTTGAATCTCCTTTGATGAGGGCTTGAGACCTCCAAGAAATATCCCTAGATCTTCGCTCCAACACCTCCTCAAGGTTTCCTTTACCACAAAGCTACCAAAATCATACCAAGGTTGAAGGGTGTAAGGAAGATGATGAAAATATCAAACCCTAGTATCTAAATGAATAGGGGAGAATATTACCTTGACCAAAACCCTTGGATCAACCCAAGATCACCAATCCTCTTCTATCTCATCTTGAAAAGCTTCAAAAGACGAGGCTCTAGGTTCAAGAATCACCAAAATCGGATTTATGAGGAGAAAGTTATGAAAGAATGAAGTTAGATCCCCAAAAATCGAGTTTAAAACCCTCAGGTTATTTCCCGTGGCTTGGCCCGTGGCTTGGAAGTCGTGGGGTAAACCACACGCTTCCTCAGCATTAATTCCAGCGACTTACGCCCCCTAGGCCATGCCTAGGGTCACCTACCACCTGCGGGACCTCCGAAATCTCCCGTTTCTCGCGTTTTTCACGCCCGATTCAATTCCCGATGGTTCCATTATAAAACTTACTTGATTTCTCAATATCTTTACATTCCAAGAGTCAAACGACTCTCGTATTACCATCAAGAGAATTTCCAAATTTACGGGTGTTACATATCTTCTTTACCAATCTTTAATCCTTCAAAGATCCCTTTTTCCCTTGCTTCCGACATTAAAACATTTAGTCCTTCCGCCACCACAAGGAAAAGGAATGGTGCCAACGGATCACCTTGTTTTAGGCCTTTCTACATAAGGAATTCTTTAGTAGGTGACCCATTAACTGTAACACCCTCAAATCTGTAAATAGCAACCGATTAAAAATTTTCTAAATACACCAATAAATGAATCATCTAGAATCACAAATTTAGATTCAACTACAATACACATATTCCATCTTATATATAGACTATAAAGGACGGGTGCTACCAATACCCATGCATAGTCACTATCTCCCTACTGCGGAAGACTTTACCGAATACTTACTTTCGGATCTAGCTAAGGCTCTACTCTTCACAGAATTGCTAGAACCAACTCCCAACCTTGAAACCTGATGCACATGCCGACAAATAAAAAGGGTTAGGCTTAACGCCTAGTGAGCTCAAGAGTTTTAACATGAATGAATATATCTTTAAAGGAAAGAATGCAGTTTAAAACAAGGTCTTTCGAAATATTATACATCAAAATAGAAACGACACAATTTCCCATAATATACACATTTAAAGACAAACTCCCAAACACACATTTCTTGTAAGATGATGCAACCCGTAACTCACCCAAAGCGGGGTCATAGTTCGATACTCAAATGTGCTAAAATGTAGTAATACTTCATATCCCAAAACACCCAAAACTCGGGTGGGGCATAATACTCGACCCTTAAATAACGGAAAACAACCCATAAAATATGACACGCCATTAAAACATGAAACTGAAGCTTAATACTCACGCGACCATAAAATGGGATGAAATCCAAGTATTAAAGCATGGACAATTAAATATCCAAAATACAGCGGGCCGACAACGGGGGATACCCGTATCCGTTGAGAACGGAGGAACACAAAAGTATGCCACTCAACAACGTTGATCGTATGATACTTCACGACACGCTAGCCCAAGTGCCCCTACGACTCCTTGACAAGTTTCACCCAAGAGACAGCTGACCTTAGCGAATACCACCGAAATTATCGCCAAAGGCTCGGCCCACGGGGGATACAACAAAGGCATTGCCCCACGCGGCGAAGGCCCCAAACGCCCATCAGAGGACTCCCCACAGTCATAATAGCTCAACCGGGCTCAACCCTCCTAGTGCCTACTTGCAAAGACAAGGTCGTAAACCATGAGTCCCGGAGTCCAACCCTGTACCACCCAATTGACCATCAAATAAGACTGACTTATGTGCCTATGGATCCAATGCAACACCGTCTAAAGTTACACGACTACTCATGAATGACTACAACACTTGAATCTGTAACTATCGATAATATGCAATAAAATTCATTAAGATGTACATCACAAATTGGACTCTACATCGAGTCATTAAAACCGGACAAATGCCCTCAAGACTCTTTTAAACCAATACCGAGCTAAAATGCTCAAAATCCATTTGACCAATAATTACTAGTCCCCCAAATAATGAAATGTCTTTAAACAACGTTTACGAAGACACATACCCCAAAGACGAGATTAACCCAAAACTCGACGCATAATGTGACCAAAGGTTTTCCAAAGGGTTTATGAATGCCAATACACCTAAATGCATATAACACGAAATAGACTTCTTTTGTACAAATTCGTCAAAGATGCATAACTCATAAAATAGACCTTCTTTATATAAAGTCGCCAAGAATACGTAATTCATGTTATTTAGTTGTTGAAACGTTCAAAACCCAATATAAGCATTTTAAGAGATTAACACAACTCAAGGATATGAAAACTTATCAAAATACTCACACTTTGACAAATAACCAAGTAAAACATATTTCACTTCACAATACCCAAAACTTATCAGTAGTTAACCATTTCATGTAAAACACTTTAAAATAAACATTTTGGCATGTACACCATTTTCACAAATCAATTTGAACTCACCTTGCTAGATTTAGGCTAAATCTAGGTTTCACCCAACGAGCTCTTTTGAAGGCCACTTGAATCCTCAAGCCGAGGACTTCCAAAACCTAGATCCAAACATACCACACCACTTAGAAACATTCCCCAAACATTAATTAATAAAATCCTCAAAGAGATCAAAACCCTAGTTTCCCAAAACCAACAAATCCGAGATTTGAAAAATCAAACACTAAGAACCCATTAATGGAGCATTTATAACTTTACTACAAGAAGGCTTACCATTTTTAGTGATGAGACTTTCCGAGGGCACCCAATCCAACTCTTTAACCCGAGCTCCCAACATTGAACTTGATGAGGAAGAGGAAGATGGAGGTTTTGTGGTTCAAGAACCCACTAGTTAGACGATGAAGAATCATGTGGTTCAAGGGGGGAAAACCCTCAAAATGGGTTAGGGTTCGACTTTGAGGTTCGGGAGAGAAAAGGGGAGAAGATAGAAGTGAGAAATGAGGAGAATGGTGAAAATTCGGACATTTAGAGGACCAGACGTCGCACGCGACCTTGCCACGTGATAGTGACATTGTCACTATCGCGAGGGCACTATCGCGGAGAATGTACCGCGGGTGGTACACCCCTGGCGATTGTGCCACGCGATAGTGACACATGTCACTATCACGAGTCACAATCGCGCCACTCGTACCGAGGCCAGAAAAAGGTCAAAACTCGAGATTCTCGCATGGGTCGACTCAAGTTCGAAAGCACAACATTTCCCACCCAAAAAGATAGGCGAAAGGCGGAGAGATTGCCAACGAAGGGTGGAAACTTACTTACGAAAAACAGGGTGTTACAATCCTCCCAACCTTAAAATGATTTCGTCCTCGAAATCTAGATTCCCATGAAACCTTGCCCGCAGAAGGATTTCTTTTAACCCTTCCTCCAGCACCACTATGATGCCCCTTGCACTGATACACACCAACCGCCCCTCATGGGTACATTACACTCATGACCGAGCGAACACTTAACTCACCAAAGTAATCTTTACCCACAAGATTACGGTCGTCTCCCAATCTTAGAATGACAATAACTACCTCTAGGGTAGTTTGTGACCTCAACATTTCACCAATCAAATCCCTCCGGATCATCACGGTCCCTAACCCAAAGCCAAAGATTGCCACCACACTCCCATGAGTCCTTCGATTCTTATCGATTCATTCCTAATATTGATAAAGATATCCTTCCGAGGAGCACCAAAAATGTCCTTCAGGCAACTGGTTAACCCGGATTCGGTTAACACTCAACTCCGTTCCATACCCAACTTCACAATAATCCTTTAATACAACCTTTTTCACCATGGAAAAGCTTATACTCATCGGTACTTACTTAACAACATCTATCCTTCTTCAAATTTCCATTACCGAAAGGTCATTATTTCCCATGATCCAACCGGGATATTTCCGAATATCCCAAGATCTTTTGACTTCAAGAACACAAGTTGACACCTCCGACTAAACGGTGACCTCGAAAACGTGGGCATCCCACCCAAAATTTCAATCCAGACGGATGGTCGCACTAGGCACGACACCAAACAGAGTGCTAAAAAAAATCTCAAATCTTACATTTCTAACAAACGGACCACAAGAATTTTCCTTGATCGCGAAACCCACAAGGACGGTACACCATCACATAAATCATGATGTCGCATCGACGAGCAATCCACCAAAACTAACCCAATCTAATCACAGATTATCACCCAAAAGCCTTATCCCGCATGATTACCGAAGTATAAAATCACCCCTTAAATAACTGGGGAGACTTAAATCTACTACTTCCAATAATACAAACGCGCACAGATTCGAAACCCCAAGTCCAAATTTCAAGACTGACCGCAAGTCAGATCATCCGACGCTTCAACTCTCAAGGACTCCCTTAGTCCCTAAATACAACTCCTTTCACTGTAGGGGTTTAAATTTATAGGCCTAATGAGTTCAAGGTTTTCAGTCGCTATGCCAATTTAAACTTTTACAAAACTTTTAAATACGTACGCTTTATAACAATAAATGGGTCGTACAGTAAAATCCCCTACCGATCACTCGAGGTTGAACATTAATCACCGGCGTTACACATATAAAACCATTTACAAAATTCTTTTGATCAGAATTTACGTAAATAAAACAGTAGCAAAAGGTGTGTAGCAAAATTCACACTATAAACATGAAAATAAACTCGGGTACCCCAAACACGTGAAATAAATGTTTGTACAGCTCCAAGAGAGAACTTCACAACTTTTAACTTTTCCTTCTTTAACCAAAAACGTTAAGGTATAAAATTTTCAACAATTCTCTTATGCATCAGTTTATTCCCCAAAACTTTGTAGAATGATGGGAACGCAAATAAACTTTCAAATCGAGTTTAAAGCCTTGAGCCGCACTGATAAAACACATTCGACCAAGATGGTAACTACAACGACATGCAGTCCGAAAATTTATTTCATGCATTGCAGAAAATTTATAACAGCAAGGTCAACAATTGAAGCACGTTTAGATTAAAAATTTAATATGAGATAACACAAATATTTCACATATTTACTCACCCGAGTGAAAATCAGATTTAACCCAAAAGTATGCACATATACAATGTGAAACTCAAGATGCAATCATGCGACATTAAGATTTTCAAGGTGCCTATTACGGTTGCAAAAATGTAGGTGTAAGACTCGCGTGAGACAAAGTATTAAACAAAACTCGTAAATTAACGTCCACAATAACGCAAGTCTACACGTTCCAAAAATTCTTTTTATTACGCGGTTCGAATGGTCATAAAATAAAACGCCATACACCCAACTAAATTTTCATAAACTCATTGACGGTAAAATCAAGCGGTGTTAAAATCTCTGCTTCCCAACATAAAAGCGTAAAACGACTATAAGTCTAAAAATGTCAAAACTCTAAAACCACCGCGTAACATAAAGTGACCATTTTCCACAAAACTCTCATTAGAGGCGACACCCAAAAGCTCGTAAATTATACGCCATAAAATTAAAATCCACGCATCTCAAATTACACCCACGAACTCAAAAAGGTTATAGAACTATACCCCGTAAAATTAAACACGACTCGTACAGACTAAAATTTCCCAGAAAATTCCGACTCGAGAACAGTGGGACAACTCTTCCTTTAAAACCTTAACATACGTGGAGAGATCCAATGTCAAGGTTAAAAATTCTACAGTTACTTGCCCAATACCACATATGGCATTAAAACAAGGATCTTAAGATGTCCAAGGATAGCGTTAAACACAAAACAGGGATGAGGAGATTTTTTTCCATAAAAATTGCAATAACTTGCAACAAAACAATTTCCATGTGTGCTTAAGCTCACGATTTAAAATCTGATGAGTGCTAATGTTTTACCAAGACTTCAAAGTATAACACACTTTATGCTTCGAATACATGAGAAACAATTGATGCAAACTTATTTTAGAAATAAATTTCGTGCATGAATTTGGTCGGCACTCAGCATCTTAGGACTACACTCTTCCATTTTCCCGACATAGAATTGTCATCCGGATGCATCCAACATCTTAGAGCAACAATCCAACTAATTTGGTTAACCTACAATCTCTTCTCGAAATAGAATTGGTTCAACAACTTATAGTTCCATCCAACCAATAACCCTGACCCAAGATGGTCAACTTAGTGCATTCATCGCACTTACCTATCAATCCCAAGTGACATTGCTATTAACATTAACCTTTCCTTAGATCACTCGCTTAGAAACTTTCTCACTACCCCAACGGTCATCATGTCAAGGTAGTTCAAGCATACATATGTAGCACGTAGGTTCAACATAACACTGGCCAGGTGCCATTATGAACGTACAGTACATAGTCATCCTTGCGACCCTCGACAAGTTTTCCGTTTCTAGCGACTCGATCAATCCTCAAAATACCTTATCTTAGGGTACCTAATGTGCAACTTCACTTACAATTACTTATAAGAACTCTAGTTTGAGTCTAGGCATCCAAAGATCAATACCTAATTCTCTCAAACTTAAGCTCTGATACCAACTTGTAACACCCTCAAATCTGTAAATAGCAACCGATTAAAATTTTTCTAAATACACCAATAAATGAATCATCTACAACCACAAATTTAGATTCAACTACAATACACATATTCCATCTTATATATAGAATATAGAGGACGGGTGCTACCAATACCCATGCATAGTCACTATCTCCCTACTGCGGAAGACTTCACCGAATACTTACTTTCGGATCTAGCTATGGCTCTACTCTTCACAGAATTGCTAGAACCAACTCCCAATCTTGAAACCTGATGCACATGCCAGCAAATAAAAAGGGTTAGGCTTAACGCCAAGTGAGCTCAAGAGTTTTAACATGAATGAATATACCTTTAAAGGAAAGAATGCAGTTTAAAACAAGGTCTTTCGAAATATTATACATCAAAATAGAAACGACACAATTTCCCATAATATACACTTTTAAAGACAAAGATCCCAAACACACATTTCTTGTAAGATGATGCAACCCGTAACTCACCCAAAGCGGGGTCATAGTTCGATACTCAAATGTGCTAAAATGTAGTAATACTTCATATCCCAAAACACCCAAAACTCGGGTGGGGCATAATACTCGACCCTTAAATAACAGAAAACAACCCATAAAATATGACACGCCATTAAAACATGAAACTGAAGCTTAATACTCACGCGACCATAAAATGGAATGAAATCCAAGTATTAAAGCATGGACAATTAAATATCCAAAATACAGCGGGCCGACAACGGGGGATACCCGTATCCGTTGAGAGCGGAGGAACACAAAAGTATGCCACTCAACAACGTTGATCGTATGACACTTCACGACACGCTAGCCCAAGTGACCCTACGACTCCTTGACAAGTTTCACCCAAGAGACAGCTGACCTTAGCGAATACCACCGAAATTATCGCCAAAGGCTCGGCCCATGGGGGATACAACAAAGGCATTGCCCCACGCGGCGAAGGCCCCAAACGCCCATCAGAGGACTCCCCACAGTCATAATAGCTCAACCGGGCTCAACCCTCCTAGTGCCTACTTGCAAAGACAAGGTCGTAAACCATGAGTCCCGGAGTCCAACCCCGTACCACCCAATTGACCATCAAATAAGACTGACTTATGTGCCTATGGATCCAATGCAACACCGTCTAAAGTTACACGACTACTCATGAATGACTACAGCACTTGAATCTGTAACTATCGATAATATGCAATAAAATGCATTAAGATGTACATCACAAATTGGACTCTACATCGAGCCATTAAAACCGGACAAATGCCCTCAAGACTCTTTTAAACCAATACCGAGCTAAAATGCTCAAAATCCATTTGACCAATAATTACTGGTCCCCCAAATAATGAAATGTCTTTAAACAACGTTTACGAAGACACATACCCCAAAGACGAGATTAGCCCAAAACTCGACGCATAATGTGACCAAAGGTTTTCCAAAGGGTTTATGAATGCCAATACACCTAAATGCATATAACACGAAATAGACTTCTTTTGTACAAATTCGTCAAAGATGCATAACTCATAAAATAGACCTTCTTTATATAAAGTCACCAAGAATACGTAATTCATGTTATTTAGTTGTTGAAACGTTCAAACCCCAATATAAGCATTTTAAGAGATTAACACAACTCAAGGATACGAAAACTTATCAAAATACTCACACTTTGATAAATAACCAAGTAAAACATATTTCACTTCACAATACTCAAAACTTATCAGCAGTTAACCATTTCATGTAAAACACTTTAAAATAAACATTTTGGCATGTACACCATTTTCACAAATCAACTTGAACTCACCTTGCTAGATTTAGGCTAAATATAGGTTTCACCCAACGAGCTCTTTTGAAGGCCACTTGAATCCTCAAGTCGAGGACTTCCAAAACCTAGATCCAAACATACCACACCACTTAGAAACATTCCCCAAACATTAATTACTAAAATCCTCAAAGAGATCAAAACCCTAGTTTCCCAAAACCAACAAATCCGAGATTTGAGAAATCAAACACTAAGAACCCATTAATGGAGCATTTATAACTTTACTACAAGAAGGCTTACCATTTTTAGTGATGAGACTTTCCGAGGGCACCCAATCCAACTCTTCAACCCGAGCTCCCAACATTGAACTTGATGAGGAAGAGGAAGATGGAGGTTTTGTGGTTCAAGATCCCACTAGTTAGATGATGAAGAATCATGTGGTTCAAGGGGGGAAAACCCCTCAAAATGGGTTAGGGTTCGACTTTGAGGTTTGGGAGAGAAAAGGGGAGAAGATAGAAGTGAGAAATGAGGAGAATGGTGAAAATTCGGACATTTAGAGGACCAGACGCCGCGCGCGACCTTGCCACGTGATAGTGACATTGTCACTATTGCGAGGGCACTATCGCGGAGAATGTACCGCGGGTGGTAAACCCCCGGGGATTGTGCCACGCGATAGTGACACATGTCACTATCACAAGTCACAATCGCGCCACTCGTACCGAGGCCAGAAAAAGGTCAAAACTCGAGATTCTCGCATGGGTCGACTCAAGGTTCGAAAGCACAACATTTCCCACCCAAAAAGATAGGCGAAAGGCGGAAAGATTGCCAATGAAGGGCGGAAACTTACTTACGAAAAACAGGGTGTTACATTAACTAACACCGACACCGACGATGATTTCAAGCAATTTTTGACCCAATTACACCACTTACTTCTGCATCCCATTTCTTTCAACATTTCAAGCCAGAAGTACCAATCTACACCGTCATAGGCTTTTTTGAAGTCCACTTTGAACACCAACCCTTTCCTTTTCGATTTCCGAATAAAATCCACCACTTTGTTTGCTATTAGCACTCCATCCAAAATAAATCTTCCTTTAATAAAAACCGCTTGAGTATCCCCGATCACTCTTCCCATCACCATCTTAATTCTTTCCGCTAAAACCATGGAGAGAATTTTGGAGTAGACGCCAATTAAGCTAATAGGCCTATACTCGTTGAGACACGTCGAAGTTGCATTTTTTGGAATGAGCATTACGAACGAGGCGTTGCATCATCCACTTATCTCCAAAGCTTCCCAAAATCTCTCGAGCGCCTTCAAGAGACCATTTTGATTATCGACCAATATCTCTTTACAAACGTGAAAGAGATTCCATCCGGACCCGGAGACTTGTTATTTCCACATGTTTTGACCGCTTCCCATATTTCGTATTCCGAGAATGGTTTTTCCAAGTTTACCGCTTCTTTCGGATTTAACTTCTTTAAAAACATGCTTTTGATACACAGACCTACCTTCTTTCTTGAGGAAAACTTGTTTTAAAAAAAATTCCAAATGTGATTTTTAATCTCTTCCGAATCTTCCGACCAAATCGCATTAATATTCAAACCCCGGATTCCATTTTTTCTTTCTCTATGTCTAATTGCCGCATGGAAAAGTTTGGAATTCTCGTCCCCTTCTTCCACCTATTTAACCTTGGCCTTTTGACTTTCTATGTATATCTTCTTTTTTTCCGCCTTCAACCATTTGACCCTTGCTTTCGACCATCTATTTCTTTCCTCTTCCTCCAAGGATCTCTCTTCGGCTTATTTTTCCAATTTTTGGGCTTCTTCTTTGAATTGACTAAATCGCCTTGCAAACTTCTATAGTCTTTGGCACTTATATGAATTCAACAATATAACAATCTTAAGAGTAAAAAGTATTAACTACACAGATTGATATGTACCAATTTAAAAATATAAACAATCTTGAAGTTCAACACCACCTATTATCAATTAGGAACAAATATATCTTATCAATTGGGAACATATATAAGAAATAAGGGGGTGTTTGGTTCGCATGATTGTGATGGAATTTGAAGGAATTGGAATGATCACTTCCCATGACCAAATTACGTTCAAGCGTTTGGTTTACATATGGAATGAAATTGAATTCCACATATTCCACCATTAACGGATTTTGGTCATTCCATCACATTTGAGAAAGAATTCAATTCTATTTCATCATATTTTTTCAAAAAGACAAACTATCCCATCTTCCCTACTTGATTTACCCATATCACCGTTGATCAGAACCACCATCGATCACACCGGTCTGAACCACTGCCGACCACCTTTGGTTTGAACCACCGCCATCCACCTGTGAATCAAACTATCTCGATCTGGAGCGAAAAAGTCTTCCTGACACTGTATCTTACCTATCGTTCACTAATCATTATTCACCGATTGGTGATAACTCTCAAATCTTGAGAGTTAAATCCTCTCTTTTAGTATTCATTTTACCACATTTTCACCCATTTTGTCCCTCATCTCCTTCAGTTGGTCTTAATTATTCAAACATGGTGATGAAGTCTCAAGATTGCAAAAATTTCAGTTTTACTAACTTTTTGTACAGAACGTGGCCACCTTGTCACCACGTTGCGACGTTGGCTGAAAATCTATGGATAAGTTTTATCCATTTCTGGAAAGATTGCATTGTGAAGAAAATCAAAGAACTTTCTGCTCTTTCACAAGAATAATCAAGGAAGAAGACAAAAGGTGTAAGTCAAAGGAAGGTTCAATACTCCTCCTTAAAGCTATTTTTTATGATTGGTCACATCAACACTTCCTCTTCCTTGGGCTATAAATTGAGGCTTGGGAGGCATCATTTCAGCATCATCACTTCCAGGAGCATTCAATATCATCTGGAGCTTAGCATTTAGTTTTCATTCTCTCTTTAAAGCTTGTAGTGTAGTTGCATTTAATTTTTGTAAGTTTAATTTCTTTGTAACAGCTTGTAACACCATAAAAACAGGGATAACAAAACTTTCCAAAATAGGAGAAGTGGTATATAATTTGCCATAGCAAGAGCCTCACAAAAAGGGGAATATTACAAATAAGCCTGTTTAATCACAATTGTAATTTAACGGATAAATAAACAACAACCAACTAATCTAATTTCTACATCTAGAAAAGAGATTACAAAAGGGGTGTCATCTATAAACCCAAATCTTCCAACCAAAAGTTCAAGTGCCAAAATCCCCAAGCTCTCGCCCAAAGCATCTAAACTTGCCTAGGAGCAGCGCCGCTAACACCTAAGATATACATCGACACCAAACAAGTGTTAGGCCAAAAAGCCTAGTGAGATGAACAAGTAAAAGCATGCCAGATACCGATACAATTCTTATCAGCAGTTAACCAATTAATCACGTAGATGTGGAGTCAACGGGAGCGACCCATATCTCCAATCAGGTTCACCCAAAGAAGCGATGCACCTTAAAGCCAAATAACAAAGGCAACCCAAAGACCCGGCACACATCGAGGACTACCGCTTAGAAAATTCCCCGACGGCGGAGGTCTAGGCACATAGGGGACTACCACTTAGGAAATTCCCCAAATGTCACCCACCTACATCCCTATAGTGAATCACTGACTTGGTTTGTCCACATTATGCAAATAGGAGGTCTCAAGATGTGTTTTAACCCAACATATTCGGATATCAACCATGAACACAACATTACCATCCCAAGCATGTAAATCCGTCATATGACGTAATAATCAAACATCTACTTCGTGAGAATATAAGGTCGCCAAAAGGCATTCCAAGTAGGAATCATCATAATACCAAGATATGCATAAGTGACTCATAATAGGTTACTCACATGCATATTTCCATAGAAATCCCCAAATACTTGTACATTAAATAAGAACACTTGAGTAATAACAATAATGATAACAAGTAAAGTAAATGATGTGTATCTAGTTTTTACAAAAGGGTTAGTAAACTCACAATCTAGGTTTTGTGCCAAAACCTAGAAAATATGAAAACCCTAGATTTGAGAAGATGAGACTTGGAGATGAGAAGTTGAGCTTGAGAAACCCTAGAATCTTCCTTGAGATGAGTTTAATGCTTGAATCCAAAACCCAACCACCAAGGATAGTATTTATGAGAGTTAGGGTTTGGTAGGTGGAGAATGGAGACTTAAATGGGGTTCCAAAATCGCAACCAAAAGAGAGGGTTTGAGAGAAATGAGGTTAAAATCTATTAAGGGTTCATTTAAGGCACTGGACCCCGACGGCGATAGTGCGATGGCGATAGATGTAGAAATTAGATTTGTTGGTTGTTGTTTATTTATCCATTAAATTACAATTGTGATTAAACAGGCTTATTTGTAATATTCCCCTTTTTGGGAGGCTCTTGCTATGGCAAATTATATACCACTTCTCCTCTTTTGGAAAGTTTTTGTTATCCCTGTTTTTAGGGTGTTACACAGTTGTTGCCACGTTGTCACCACGTTGTGGGCACCTTGAAAGCAACCTTTAAGTTTCATTTATGCAATTTATGTTCATGTTCTCTCCTTCTTCTCTCATGTCTTTTGTTGTTATTATGAGTTAAACGCGCCCTTTGGGTATGGGTATGAGCCAAGGCTAAGACTAGTAGGCAACACTTGGGTGTTGCCATCTTTGCTAACTCTTAGACTTGGTCACTCGAGTCGGGACTTCAACTCAACGCGGACAAGCCGATCACTTGTTAGTGTTAATATTAGATCTTAGACCTCGAGAGGGTCGGATCCGAAATACGACTTGAGTGATGCAAAAAAGATTTGAGAAAGTCTTTTATAACCACGTAGAGATACGGGTTTTTGCATGACTTTAACTAAGTTTTAAAATGTCGGTCGATATGGGTGTCACAAAGAGATTTGGGCTTCTATATCCATACTTGTAACACCCCGAATTTCGAAAAACATCATTTCAAGTTAATATAGAAATCAGTAGCTTTAAAGGGAAAATAAGATATATGATTTTGGACTTGAATCATATATTTTATAGTCTTGATGGATAAAGGATTCAATTACGAGTCCAACGGTTCTTTCCGGAGCGAAAACGGAGCTATAACGAAGAAGTTATGGCCAAAACAGTGAACGAGAAGAAAACTGGGTGAATAGTGCATCTCGCGACTTACACCGCGACTTAGGAAATATGCCGCAGCTTAGGGAAGCGGGCAACTTACGCCGCTACTTGCAGTAGCGGCATAAGTCGCGAAACACCCTGGTCGAGCTTAAAACCCGATTTTCAGCCACCAAATTTCATTTCTTCATATCTTCTTCGTCACAACTCCGATTTGAGTGATTCAAGTTGCCATGGTTTCGTTTTTGAGAGATCTTCAAGGATATGGAAAGGTATTTGAAGTCTATTGGAAGATCCATGGGTATTTTGTGGTGGTAAGATCCTCATCTCTCTCAATGTTAAGCTAGGGTTTGATGATTTCACCCTTTTCCCTTTCATCCTTCAACTTGGGTTTGATTTTGATGACTTGTGTGGTGAAGGTGATCTTGTAGATGTGTTGGATATAAGATCTAGGAAGGTTTCTTGGTCGTTCAAGCCTTCATCAAGGGTGATTCATGTTTTAGGGGTAAAACCTAGATTTAGCCTAAATCTAGCAAGGTGAGTTCAAGTTGATTTGTGAAAACGTTGTACATGCCAAAATGTCTATTTTAAAGTGTTTATGTGTTTTACATGAAATTATAAAATGTTGGGTTAGTTGGTAATCTTTGATTATTTGAAGTATTTAACTTTATAAACTTTGTAAAACACCCACATTTGGGATTTTCGGGCATTTTGATAAAGGTGTCACAAATGAATGTGTTTTGATGATTTATTGCATAAATAGATCTTTGGTCAAAGAAATACACTTTTAAGTGTTTGCCGAGTTTTATGCATCATTCATGAAATGAGATATTTTGAAAAGTACGAAGGTGTGAGTCCTTTGGTTTTGGGTCATTTCCACCTTTGGAGAACATTTTAGAAAATGATAATCCTTTTTGGGTTTTGGACGGAAGGCCAGTTGTGAATTAAGAAACAAAGTTTTGGGGAAAGACGTATTTTGGTTTATGTAACCACATTGACTCTCGTATTTTAGCCAAACGTTCATTATGCCTTTTGGGGCTTGGTTTACACTCAAATGAGTCTTTGGAACATTTGTTCAGTTTTGTTAGCTCGTTAAGGAGCCTTGGACGTATGGTGTACTTAGTTGCATCTTATTTGAGATTTACATGTTTTGAACGCGTTAGTTCATTATTTGAGTCATGTAACGTTTTAAACTGCATTGTATTGGATCCATAGGCATATGAGTCAGTCGGTTGGTTAGTTGGGGACTTTATCCCCGTTTGGGGACTGGACATTATTTATGGCTAGCAGGAGCTCGAGGTACAGATCGTGGGTGGTTGAACTCGATAACCGTGTAACCTTTATTGAAGGGCTCGAGGTAGATATCGTGGGTGGTTGAACTCGATGCTCGTTTGTCGTCCAGTCTGGTTACTCATCGTGGAATTTAGTGTCCACGTTTGAATTCTAGTGAGTGGTCCCCAAATCATGTTGTTGTTATGTAAGCTTGCGGTGGTGCTCTGCAGAGCCGTATACGGAGCTAAGTCTTGCGGTGGTGCCCAGTGTGAGTCGGATACGGAGACTTGTGGATTTGGTTGTGACACTCATTAGAGGTCGAGTAGACACTAGGATCAGTGGTGTCTTGCGGTGGTAGCTCAGAGGAGCCGGATACGAGGAACCATGGTCTTATGTGAAGCTCGAGAATATTGATAAGTGGCTTAACTTTGTGTGCCCGCCACATTCAATGGAATTCGGGTATCCCCCGTCACTGAAAGGTGTTGTTTTTGGGTATTGAGTTTTATTATCCAAGTTTTCGGTGGCGTCTTGTATAAGTGGATTTTACTCTTGAGTTATGGGTTGAGTATTATGCCCCACCCGTGTTTTGGGTGTTTCGGGATATAAAGTTTTAACCGCATTTTCATAAATGGAGAGTTCGATTTCTATTCATGTTTTAAGTTGCATCATTTCCGTTTAATGGTTTTATAATCATGATGAAAACTCTTGAACTCACTAGGCATTAGCCTAACCCTTTTTTTTTGTCGGCATGTGCAACAGGTTTCGGTTGGGAATAACTCTAGTAACACTGTGCTGAGAGGAGTGCTAGTTGTGTGCTCAAGAAGTGGTTATCTTAGTGAAGTCTTCCGCGCTTGTTTCGGGAAGAGCAACTTATAGTTGGGATTAATTAACACTCGACTTCGGTCTAGTCCTTGTATAAGACTAGAGTTAATATTTGTCTAAGGTTGAATAGAAAGTCTTATTTTGAAGATTTATCTTTTAATTGATGTAATACCAAAATTTTTAATTAGTTGCTCTTACCAAATTTGAGGGTGTTACAATACTGGTGGAACTGAAATCCTTAGAGGTTTACTTAGTTAAGTCGGCAAGTCTTGAGTTGGCGAAAGTGATGACTTTGTGGGTGCAACGTGGCCACGTTTCGAGGAAACTCACTTTCGAGAGAATAGGGTTTTTAAAGATATTGTGTGTCATTTTCTTTCTGATCATATTGTTACTACATCAGTCTTAGTTAATGCTTGTACCCACATTCTACCTTTAATCTTGTTAACCACTTTTAATCGTTGTTTACTTTGCTTAAAACTCACAAATATTGATATTGTTCTCAAAACTCAAACAAGCACTAGAAGTTCATGAAAGTTCTCTGATTCTTAGTTGACTAGTCCCTATGGAAACGATCTTGGTACTCTACCACTTTATTACTTAATAGCGATCATAGTGTCCGGTGTGTACTTGCACCGCCACTGTGGCAACATAGTGGCCACGTTGTGGACCTATACGATTTTCCGCTACCAACTGACCTCACCGATGATGACTCTCTATCTTCTTGGGTAGTGTAACACCCTAAATTCTGGAAATAGCAACTTATTTAAAATTTTCTAAATACATCAATAAAGGAATTATCTACAATCACAAATTAAGATTTAATCTCAATACAAACATTCATTCTATACAAAAGCCTATGATAAGAACGGGTGCTACTAAAACCCCAAAGATAGTCACTATCTCCAACATTGCGGAAGACTTCACCAACTACTTACTTTAGTGTCTAGTAAGGCTCTACGCTTCATAAAACTGCTAGAACCCAACTCCTAACTGGAACCTGTTGCACATGCCGACAAATAAAAAGGTTAGGCTTAACGCCTAGTGAGCTCAAGAGTTTTCAACATATATAAAGATGTCTGCGAAAATAGGTAATGCATTTTAATTCATAATCTTTCAAAAGGTATGCTTTGAATATGCAAACGACTCGTTTTCCAATAATATGCATTTTAGACGGAGAACACCAATTTTGACGTTTTCCAAATCAAATTACTACAAAAGAATGATACCAATGTAAACCGCCCCTTCATAAATTAGCTTTAACCCAAAACTCACTCAAAGCGCAAATATAAATTAAACTCTCCATTCAAGAAGGTACGGTTAAACCTTATATTTCAAAATACCCAAAACTCGGGTGGGGCATAATACTTAACCCATAAATCAAGGGTAAAACCCAAATATACAAAACGTCACCGAAAACTTGGATAATAAAACTCAATACCCAAAAACAACACCTTTCGGTGACGGGGGATTCCCGATTCCATAAAATGTGACGGTCCACAAAGTAAGCCCATTTTATGTTGTTATGACTAGTCATATAAACAAAAGTACACGCAAGGGATGTCAGGCTCAGTGGCTTTAAACATACACCCACGAAAACTCAAGTTCAACCCCGAAGGGTTGCTAGGTCGAGCTCCTCATCCAATATCGTAATACTTGAGCACGAAGGACTTATAACCCAATCCGATGCCAAACGTGCCTCGACGTGGAAAACTAGTCGTCCCACGCCGGAACAATAAATACAAGCGCAAGGGATGTTAGGCTCAGTGGCTTTAAACATACACCCACGGAAACTCAAGTTCAACCCCGAGGGATTGCTAAGTCGAGCTCCTCATCCAAAACCGTAGCAACTTGAATCGCCCAAATCGTAGTTGAAATGAGAGAGTTATGAAGAAATGAAGTTTGGGGCTGAAAATCGCTATTTTAACACCCTGAAACACCCAGGCGATTGTGTCAGGCTATAGTGACAATGTCATAATCGCCGGGCACAATCGCTGAGATTGTACCGAGCGTTTCTGGGCTCCGGCGACCTTGACAGGCGATTGTGACACTGTCACAATCGCCGGACATTATAGCCTAGCGCGTACCGAAACTGTTTTGGCCATAACTTCTTCGTTATAGCTCCGTTTTCGCTCCGGAAAGAACCGTTGGACTCGTAATTGAATCCTTCATCCATCTAGACTATAAAATCTAGGATTCAAGTCCAAAATCAAAAATCTTATTTTTCCTTGATATATCGGTTTCTGTATTAACTTGAATTGATACCTCACGAAACTCGGGGTGTTACAATCCTCCCAACCTTAAAAGGGATTTCGTCCTCGAAATCTGGAATCACCAAGCACCCAACATTCATATTTGAAAGATCTATTGATTCCCTATCCCAAAGGGATGCCTTCATAAAACTTCACCTCATATACGGACCCGATTACATTCCGGTTGAGGTTTTCGCTGAGTTTCTCATAACGTGCCGTTACAAACTAAATCTCAACATTCAATATATTTTACCGACATCAGGATGAACGTTGAGTCATTGATTAATCATTTTCTTTCTCGATAATTCTCGGTTGCCTCCCAATCTTAGATTTCTCATAATACACCGAAAGCAATTTACGACCTTATCTAGACATTTCCACCAAGAATACCTCAAAGCAAACCTTTCTCTTAGATACCTCTAAATGCGACGCGTCATGGTCTCCTAAAAAAACGATTGGTACTTAAAGTCTACCTCAACATTCCCACCAAATATATCCAAAAATCATCACCATTTATCCTTCATTTAAATTCCATCCTCGAAATGACAATACTTCCCAAGATCCAACCGGGGTACCTCCCAAACATTCCTAGATCCATTGACTCCAAGAAAACAAGTCGACGCCTAGGACTACACGGTGACTTCGAAAACGTGGACATCCCGTCCAAGATTTCATTCCAGACGGATGATCGCACTAGGGTTGACGCCTAATAGAGTGCTAAAATTTCCATTTATTACAATTTATCATACGGACCATAAGAACTTCCTTTGATCGCGGAACCTACTAAGACGATACACCATCGACCTATATCATGATGTCACACCGACGAGCACTCCCACCAAGTCAAACTCCATTTAAGCGCAGGTAATCACACAAGACCTTATCCCGCATGGTTACCGAATTATAAAATCACCTCTTAACTAACTGGAAAAACTTAAACATACCAACTCCATTAACCATGCGTACCCAGATTCAAAACTGAAATCCAAAATCCAAGACTGACCGCGAGTCGGATCATCTGACGCTTCATATCCTAAGGACTTCTCTAGTCCCTTAATTGCAACTCCCTTCACGATAGGGGTTTTAAGTCAATAGCCCTAATGAGTTCAAGTTTTTTCTACAAGTATGCCAAGTTGAAATCTATAAAACTTTCAAATACATGAGTTTTATAACAATTAATCGTGCGGTAAAAATGCACTACCGTTCGTTCGATAGGTTTCAAAATTGATCACCAACACTACGCATATAAAACCATTTCCAAAACCCATTTGATCAATGCTTACGTTAATATGGATAATAATAAAAGATGCGCAACAAAATTTTAAATGGACTACCATGGTCCTAACATGCATCAAATAATACCATAAATGGGGAAATAATTTCGCGTACCAAAATAGTTTATAATGAGGCGATTGAACAAAACTCCCAAGAGACAAGTTACGTAATTGAGTTCCCAAAATTTCTCATTCGACTATATAAAAGTAGGGAATAAAATTCCCAACAAGACCCGCATGTCGAGTTCACTTCTCACAACTTAGCAATACAAAACATGCATGCGATTGATCAACATACAATAAATTTAAACCAATTTTCAAATTTTAGGCCGTACAATGAAATGATGTTGTCCGAAAATAGTGGCTATAATGACATGTATACCGTTAACTCACTTAATGCATTGCAGAATTTATAACATAAAAATCGACAACTGAAATACGTTCAAAGCGAAAGTCCAATACGAAACGACATAACTTTTCATATGCTTACTCACACCAACAATTTTAAAACAACTCGAAAACCATGTAGCATACAACGGGTAACACTTGTATAAAACCCAAAAGAGAATCACATAATATTGAAACTTCCCGAAATAACATATGGGATAATATCTATTAACAAAACTTCTCAAAACGTCTCTTACGGTTGCGAAAATACCGATGCGAAACTCGCACGAGACAAAATATTAAACGAAAATTTATAAGTTAACGCACACAATAATGCAAGTATACACCTCCCAAATTTAAGAGCACGACGCAAAATGTCGTAAGATAGAATTCCATAAGACCCAATAAAATCTTCCATAAAACCCAATGAAACACAACGATGCTCAACATCATATGGTGTCAACACCGTCATTCTCCAAAATTAAATAGCATGAAACAAAGTCATGACTATAATGTCAAAATTCCAAAATTTTACCTTTTATCGCATCTGGTAAATATAAACGACACCTTCACCAAAACCCGCATGAGACTCAACGCTTTAATAAAACTCATAAACTTACACGTAAATAAAATTAAAACTCACGCAATTTGAAATACACTCGCGAGTAGCAAAGCGTCATAAAATAACGTTTCATGAATTCTACATGACTTGCACCGACTAAAATTCCAAAGAACATTTCGACTCAAGAACATAGGGACAACTCGTCCTTTAAAACTTTAACATACATGGAGGAGATCCAATGTCAGAGTCAAAAATTCCATAGTTATTTCCCCAACAACCCAAATAACATTAAAACATAAATATTTCAACATCCGGAAAAATGGTGTCAGACACGAAACCAGGATAAAGAGATTTTTAATAAAAATTGCAACCACGTGCAACAACATAATTTTATGCATGCTTGAGCTCATGGTTTAAAATCTGATGAGTGCTAAATGTTTTACCAAGGCTTCATAGTAGAACACAATTTATGCTTCGAAAGCATGAGAAATAATTGATGCAAACTTATTTTTTTTTTTAGAGATAAATTTTGTGCATGAATTTTCGGTCGGCACTCACATCTTAGGACTCCACTCCTCTATTTCCCGACATGCAATTTTCATTCGGATGTACCCAACATCATAGAGCAACCCTCCCACTAATTGGTTAACTTACAATTCTCCTCGCAACATGATCGATCTATCACCCCGATAGTTCCACTCCAACCAATAACTCTGACCCAAGATGGTCAACTTAATGCATTCATCACACTTACCTATCACTTCCAAGTGACATTGCTATAAACATCAACCTTTCCTTAGATCACTCGCTTAGAAACTTTCTCACTACCCCAACGGTCATTCCCCCAAGGTAGTTCAAGTATACACATGTGATATGTAGGTTCACCATAACACTGGTCAGGTGCCATTATGAACGTACCATACATGATCATCCTTGCGACCCTTGACAAATTCCCGTTTCTAGCGACCCGATCAACTCCAAGATATCTTATATCAAGGCGCCTAATGTGCAACTTCACTTTCAATCACCTATAAGTACGCTAGTTTGAGTCTAGGCATCCAAAAATCAATACCTAATTCTCTCAAACTTAAGCTTTGATACCAACTTGTAACACCCTAAATGTTGGAAATAGCAACTTATTTAAAATTTTCTAAATATATCAATAAAGGAATTATCTACAATCATAAATTAAGATTTAATCTCAATACAAACATTCATTCTATACAAAAGCCTATGATAAGAACGGGTGCTACTAAAACCCCAAAGATAGTCACTATCTCCAACATTGCGGAAGACTTCACCAACTACTTACTTTAGTGTCTAGTAAGGCTCTACGCTACATAAAACTGCTAGAACCCAACTCCCAAATGGAACCTGTTGCACATGTCGACAAATAAAAAGGTTAGGCTTAACGCCTAGTGAGCTCAAGAGTTTTCAACATATATAAAGATGTCTGCGAAAATAGGTAATGCATTTTAATTCATAATCTTTCAAAAGGTATGCTTTGAATATGCAAACGACTCGTTTTCCAATAATATGCATTTTAGACGGAGAACACCAATTTTGACGTTTTCCAAATCAAATTACTACAAAAGAATGATACCAATGTAAACCGCCCCTTCATAAATTAGCTTTAACCCAAAACTCACTCAAAGCGCAAATATAAATTAAACTCTCCATTCAATAAGGTACGGTTAAACCTTATATTTCAAAACACCCAAAACTCGGGTGGGGCATAATACTTAACCCATAAATCAAGGGTAAAACCCAAATATACAAAACGTCACCAAAAACTTGGATAATAAAACTCAATACCCAAAAACAACACCTTTCGGTGACGGGGGATTCCCGATTCCATAAAATGTGACGGTCCACAAAGTAAGCCCATTTTATGTTGTTATGACTAGTCATATAAACAAAAGTACACGCAAGGGATGTCAGGCTCAGTGGCTTTAAACATACACCCACGGAAACTCAAGTTCAACCCCGAAGGGTTGCTAGGTCGAGCTCCTCATCCAATATCGTAATACTTGAGCACGAAGGACTTATAACCCAATCCGATGCCAAACGTGCCTCGACGTGGAAAACTAGTCATCCCACGCCGGAACAATAAATACAAGCGCAAGGGATGTTAGGCTCAGTGGCTTTAAACATACACCCACGGAAACTCAAGTTCCACCCCGAGGGATTGCTAAGTCGAGCTCCTCATCCAATATCGCAACCAAGGCTCTAAGTCGAGCTACCAAAACTGGACAATTGTCCAAAGACTCCAACTCAAATAAAAATGCCAAGCCGCAGGCTTAGCACCCATTGATAAATGAAGTAAAAATACGATAAACGCACTCGACCCACGAGTATGCAAACACAACGACTAAAAGTGTAATTAATTCAAAACTCCACGTTAGTTGAGGCAATCAATTTTCCAAATGACTTATACCCTTATATTCCCAAAATGCCTCATAACACAAAAGACATGCCTTTTTCCAAACTTAACTGCTGATAAGAATGAAAATCATAAAATGAGACTATAAACGCTCTTTCAAATACCTCACATAAAAGTGCAAGAAATACTTTATAAAACACTCCATTTCATGATGATGCATGGAACCCGATAAACATTTAAAAGTGTATTTTCTTTGACCAAAGATCTACTTATGCAATAAGACCTCAAAACACATTCGTTTGTAATACATTTATCAAAATGCCCAAAAATCCCAAATGTGGGTGTTATACAAAGTTGTAAAGTTAAATACTTCAAATAATCAAGATCAACAAATAACCCAACATTTGATAATTTCATGTAAAACACATAAACACTTTAAAATAGACATTTTGGCATGTACAACGTTCTCACAAATCAACTTGAACTCACCTTGCTAGATTTAGGCTAAATCTAGATATTTCCCCCAACTAGAGCTCCTTTGAAGAACATTGGGATTCTCAAGACAAAACTTCCAAAACCTAAATCCATACATATTCAACCATACATAAACATAATCAACCACAAAGAATCGTTTCCCAAACCATCTACATGAATACCTCCATTACTACCGAAACCCTAACTTCCATAACCGAAGAGAATAGAAGATTACCTTAACCCAAGCTTGAATCCACCAACCAAAACACTTCTAGTTCACCAAAATGGTTACAAAACTCCAATCTATGAAAGGGAGAACAAAGGGTGGATGAAAACCAAGAAAACTTTGGGGAAGAAGATGAATAGTGAGAGATGAGAAGCTTACCACCACCAAATACTCTAGTATACTCCAATATACTTCCAATCTCTTTCCATATCCTTGAAAAGCTCTCAAAAACGAAACCTTAGCAACTTGAATCGCCCAAATCGGAGTTGAAATGAGAGAGTTATGAAGAAATGAAGTTTGGGGCTGAAAATCGCGATTTTAACACCCTGAAACACCCAGACGATTGTGCCAGGCTATAGTGACAATGTCATAATCGCCGGGCACAATCTCTGAGATTGTACCGAGCGTTTCTGGGCTCCGGCGACCTTGACAGGCGATTGTGACACTGTCACAATCGCCGAGCATTATAGCCTAGCGCGTACAGAAACTGTTTTGGCCATAACTTCTTCGTTATAGCTTCGTTTTCGCTCCGGAAAGAACCGTTGGACTCATAATTGAATCTTTCATACATCTAGACTATAAAATCTAGGATTCAATTCCAAAATCAAAAATCTTATTTTTCCTTGATATATCGGTTTCTGTATTAACTTGAATTGATACCTCACGAAACTCGGGGTGTTACAGGTAGATAATCAATCGTCTTTCATTTGGATAGTGACTTGCTTTTATAACAAGTCAAGTCAAATTTGAACCACCATCGACTACCACCGATATGAACCATCGCCAACCACCACTAATCTGAACCACAATAGTTGGATTTCAGTTTTAAAATTTTCGAAAAAAAGTATTTTAATCACTTACCAATATTTGATTTAAATTCTAAAGCTACTTTATGTGAATCAAACATACAAAATTCTTTTTAAGAGATTCTATTCCAATATTTGTCAACTAAATAAATCATCAAATCTTATAACATTTCTTTAATCATTTACCAATATTTGATTTAAATTCTAAAGCTACTTTATGTGAATCAAACATACAAAATTCTTTTTAGAGTAAACTCCAATTTTGGTCCCTGAGGTTTAGTGAAATCTTTGAAAGTGGAACCTGAACTTTAATAACTCTGGAAACTGTCCTCGTGGTTCTTATTTTGCTCTGAAAGTGGTCCCTAAGCATTAACTCCGTTAAATGTTATCCGTTAGAAGAGGGGTATCTTTGTCTTTTTATTTATTTCTCTAATTCTCTTTTAAAAAATTAAATACATAATATTATATATATATATATATATGTATAAAATCTCAGGAAATCCCAACGTTACTGACCAAACAAGCCGTTGTTATAGAATTTTGCAAGCAATTTGTGCCAGCTGCTCATCAGACACCTTCATATCATCACATGTACCCAACGATACAGCAAGTCTGGCAGCTCATTGATGTTTGCACTGATATCCACAACCATAAACAGTCAACATGAATTGAAATCCAAATCAAAATAAACAAGAGACTGGAATTGTAAAAAGAGGTATTCTTAGGCGTCGTTTGTTTTTTAAGAGGTATAAAGTCTGAAGTCTTTTTTTAGTTATGATTAATAAGAGGTGGTGTGTAAAAAGGTCTGAACGATTTAGACTTAAGAGCATTAAGAGGTTTAAAAAAAACCCTTACATAGACCTGGGGAAGTAAATGGGGTTCCGTTTCCGTTTTTATCTCCGCCGTTTGTCGCCGATGATGGTCCGTTTTTATCTCGAGAGATGAGTTTTGGTTCAGCACCTTCAATTAACGTCGATCAGAGCTTGTCAAATGTCTTTTCGTTGCTCAATCTTTCACCGGCGATGTATTCCGGCCACCGCCGCCGGCAAATCGGATGTGGTGGTTCTTCCGACCACCACCCGGTTAGTAGTCCTCGAGTGATGCATATCGATTTCGGACTTAACAATCCATTTACGGTGGACTTGAGTCATCATCATCATCGGTTTTGCAACAATGTTGATGCATTCCATATGCGTTCTTCTTTTTCTTCTGGGTTTGACATTGACCACAAGTCTTGTTTGGGGCCCACGAAGTTACTTTATACATGTATATATATAAATAGAATATATTATATATTTAATTTTTTAAAAGAATTAGGAATATATTATATATTTAATTTTTAAAAGAATTAGGAAAGTAAATGAAAAGATATAAATACCCCTCTTTTAACGGACAACATTTAACGGAGTTGGTGACTAGGGACCACTTTTAGAACAAAATAAAAACCATGAAGACCGTTTCTAGAGTTATTAAAGTTCAGGTCCCACTTTCAAATATTTCACTAAACCTCAAGGACGAAAATCAGAGTTTACTCTTCTTTTTAAGAGATTCTATTCCAATATTTATGAACTAAATAAATCATCAAACCTTATAACATTTCTTTTAACATATTCCATTCCATCCAAAACGGAAGCTTCAAAATTAACGGCCCGTGAGCTTCAAAATTAACGAACAATCAGTAAGTTGCTTTGTTCTCTGTCTCATTTTCCTAGTAGTCGTTCATAACACCCCCCCCCCCCCCCCCCCCCCCACCACCCACCACCACCACCATGAACCACCGCTGAACAACGCCATGGAGCCACCGTACTTACCCGAGTGCCCAGTCTGTCTCCAACCCTTCGACAGCGAATCCACAATCCCACGAGTCCTCGCCTGCGGCCACTCCTCATGCGAGTCCTGCCTCCACAACCTCCCAAAACCCCCTTTTCCTCGCACCATCCGCTGTCCGGCTTGCACCCAACTAGTCCCCTACCCACACCCACAAGGCCCTTCAGCCCTCCCCAAAAACATCGACCTCCTTCGCATCACCTCCTCACTCACCCAATCAAACCCCAAAACCCTCAACCCCACTCCCAAAACCCCCATCACATCACCCCCAAATTTCATCCCAAATCCATGGTCTCATCAATTTCACAATCATTGGAAAAATTGGGTTTTTCCTCATGATGCAATTTCAATCGATGGGTCTAATTTGCAAGCAAGGGTGATCAATTTGAAGAATTTGAAGAACCCATCTTTCAGGTGCGTTTTTAAAGGAAATCATGAAGTGGGTTTGTTTAAAGTTGGTTTTTTTATGCGTAATGATGTTGGTAAGTTGTTTGAGTATGGTTATGTTGCGAAAGCTATGTGGGTTTTGTTTGAAATGAAGGATGTTGTATTGGGTGAGATTGAATTGATTTTAATGTCTAGTTTGAAGGGTTATCGGATTTGTACGGTTTACGGGTTGTGGTTTAACGAGGAGGATGATTGTTTGTATCTTGTGTGTGAAAGGAAAGATGTTAGTTTGTCGAATGTGGTTGTTTCGGACCTCCAATATGATAATATATCTAGTTTCGGTTTGATCGGTATGGAGCTATGTGAAGCGATAAGTGGGTTGCGCGAGGTTGGGTTAGTTTCCGGTTGTGCTTCGTTGTCGTGCTATTGTGTTGATGAATTTAGGCATGTTTTTGTTGACTTAAATGAGGTGTTAATGGTTTACCCGAGAGTTCAAAAGATGATCATGGATTGTGTATCATTTGGACCAGATGATGATGGTAGAAGATTGGCGATGGACTCGACGAATGATGGTTTAAAGATTCATGTGTTTCCGAGCCCGGAGTTGTTGGTGGAGTTTGTACGGAAAGAGGGCGTTGACTTGGAGTTTGCCAAGTCAACGTTTTCGGTTGGGTATAGTTCGGATGTATGGTCGTTGGGTTGTATGTTGGTTTTGTTTCTAGCGGGGAAATCTTTTGTTGAGGAGACGAACAACTTCTTGTTCGGTTATATACTTGCGTTAATCAATGGAAATGGTGATGACGGTGAAGGATTATACGTGGCTTGGTTGGATAAAGTTTCTGGTTTGTTAGATGCTAGGTTGGGTTCCGAGTATGCATTCATGAAGAAATTACTTCACAAATGTTTGTGTTTGGACCCGGAAAGTAGACCGCTTCTAACGGACGTTTGGAAGTGCTTGAGGGAAGTGATTATTAAACCGAAGTTTGATGTAATGGGAAGTTCACAACCGAAGCTAACGAATGAAAGCGTATGCCACTGCTTACTTTTAGGAGACTTGTTGTGGTCATTGAATAAAACCAATAAAGTTGACGATGAGAATGGTGTGATGAATCGTTTTAAAGGTGAAAACTTGGTTGTGGAGAGTGATGTCGTTGAGGGTTTTTGTAAGGATTCGTTGATATGCACTGATTTGAAAGGTCATCTTGATTGCATTTCTGGATTAGCTATTGGAGGTATGAGTTTGACATTGTTTATGAAAGATGTTCTATTTACACTTGCTGATTTACAACACTAGGGTCAGGTTTAGGGGAAACCGCAAAAAAATGAAAAACTGAGAAACACTCTAGTAACCGTTTATCTGGACGGTATTTACATGTGAATTCAAGTAATTGAAGCTGTTTTTTTGGTTTTTATGCACGTGTGCATGTTATGCACATGTGCATAAAACCAAAAAAAACAGCTTTAGTTTGTATGCACATGTGCATAGCATTCAGATGAGCAATTACCAGAGTGTTTCTCAGTTTTTCATTTTTTGGGGGTTTTCCCTTGAACCTCCCCCAACAACACTAATCGTGTATACGCAGTTTATACAACTAGTCATGTGTTACTCTCAGAAAGTCTTGACCTTGTTCAATCTTTAAAAACAACAAATTATTGTCTACCATTTTGCAACAAATCAGAAACCCACAAATCGTTCTCTACTGTAGATTTTCAAATTTTCAGTTAGCTCTAGTAACCAACAAACTTCTAATCCTCATCTTGCTTACAAATTATTGAACTTATCAATCCTTTAGGTAAGATATATGCTAATTGGACCACTGTAAAGGCTGTTGGAAAATGCAACTCAGTCCACTTTTATGCTTCTCCTTTTATGAAATGTTTATTGATATGTTTAGTTTTGTCTAGTTTATTTGGATGTTGATCTATGTTACGTACTTATTGTAGTATTAAAATTTCACGGGGATCTCCAATTTAGTTGTCAAGGTCATCTTGAATAAACTTTAGCCATGACTGTTCACAAATGCCTGCGTTTGTGCTTGATCATGGAGCAAAGTGTTGTTTTTTACTCCATGTTACCGAATTTTACGCCTAGAAAGATAGAAAATATAAATGTCGATCTATAGATAGTGAGTGAGCTGTGAGCCATGATCAACTTATTATGTCTATGCCTCTAGTTCCAAGTTTACGCCCTTCTTGAAAAGCGCCCTTTTCGCTTAGTGCATTTGAATTATTGTAGGATCCGAATACGAGATAGTTAGATATGATCATTCTTTGTAGATCTTGTGAATCTAAAAGAGAGATCATTTATCTCAATTTTATAGGGGGCTTCCTTTTCAGCTGCTCATTTGATAAAACAGTCAACGTATGGTCACTCCAGGTATGCATCTTGATATAACATTCCTAGTGATTACACGCCTTCTTTTTGCATCATATATTCATATGTTTTATGTTCAATTTTATATATTTATCAGGTTGGAATACGATATTTATTGTTGTCTTGATACTAGAGTCGGAAACTTTCCGAGATTTGAAATAACCGACCATGAACATAAATAAAATTTCTATTAGTTGCTAATCTAAGTTTCTATTAGAGAACTGCCAAAGGACAAGGGGGATTCGGAAAATTTTCAACAAGGCTGGGAGTAATATTTTCAATTTATACCTAAGCATATCTGTAGGCCTTTTTCTTTTATGATTTGTGAGAATAATAGTATTTGGGGGTTGTTTACCAAATTTTCTAATAACCCTCTATGGGTTAAGTTGTCTGCCTCGATAAATTTGTATGTCTGGTTAAAAATGTGTTGCCGTTTACTTTCTTTCCTAAATCAACTGTATGAATGACAAAAATGACAGATTTACCCCTTAGCTAGAACTAAGCTATAAATTGTTGTTTATTTTTCAAGTTCAATGACACGTCTGAATGAGACCCAAGAGTCCTTACGTATGCATTGTGATTCTGATGAGTCTCCCGTTCCACGACCTGATACATGTATCATTGTCAATTGATATAGTCCCTGGCTCCCTGATCCGGTACCTTAATAACCTCTACCACCACATACCGAGCCTTATGACCCACCTGGTATATCGCTCCCCGATATTCTAATGGCCTTCTGAAAAGGCACAAGGACACGTACCCGGTATCCATTTTAGGATTATCTTGCTTACTCTCACCTCTCATCCGAGTCGTGTGCCTACATTACAACCATTGATAGCCATATTGTCCCCATAAATGTGACTGAGACTCTTAATCACCTAGGATGGTTTAAAAGCTCGATTAGTTGGGATTTGGAACAACTTCTTCGTGACAAGAGCAAAATGGGTATTCACGGTGAAACATCATCCTGATGGTTCACCACTGCATCGGTTGAAAGCCCGATTAGTTGTAAAGGGTTATTCTCAAGCACATGGGGTTGACTACGATGAGACGTTTTCCCCGAGTCAGAGTACATACGACTTGATGCAACTGTATTGTGCTAACCGGTTAGCTATTCATATAGCCAAGAATCAAGTATTCCATGAGATGACCAAACATATTGAGGTTGATTGTCATCTAATCAGAGACTGTCTCTGTGTCGTGGGAACCCATCCTCTGTTGATCCAACTAGTAAATATCAGGACCGAGTACCAGCTTACCAACATCCTCACGAAGCCATTAGGAAAATCACAAATTGATTTTATTTGCAACAAGTTGGGCATGATTAACATCTTTGCTCCAACTTGAGGAGGAGTGTTAGATATAATTAATTAGGGCATTGCTTTCTTAGTATGCTTTCCTTAATTAGGTTGTTTGGTTGCATATATTGTGTAGAGTTTTCCTGCTAGTTGAGTGAGAAATACATCACCTTATTTGAGTGATTACAGCATGCTACAACCACGATTATGCTTGGGTTTGTATGGTTTCTAATTTTAATTGGGCTGCATCTTTCCAAATTGAAGTTACTCAATAAGCAGACGTTATGTTATATAAAACCAAACAATTTCTTTATTATCATTCCCATTTATTACTGCGTAATACCTCTAACCAAACACCCAGTAAGTTTTGTTGAGTTGAGTTACAGGGTAAAAAGATGACGCTCTAATATCAAAAGTAGAAACAAATATACAAACCCAACATCAGAGTTGTAACTGGAACATCAGCTTCCGATTGAAAAGATGAAGCCCAACAACCAATATCAGGAAATAAAAAGATGCCTGATTGAAATTAGAAATCAAACATGCCCGACTAAAATCACGGCTATAGCACCATGATTACAAAAACCAAATCACGGCTAAATAGCAGTAGTTAGCGGCTCTATTAGACTCCACTGCGAAACCGTGCAACTATTTCTCCAAGGACCATGCACCGCGATATCACCGCTAAACTTCTCCCACTTTTAGTTGGTACCCGTATGCAACCTAAGACGCTCTATGTAGCATTTAAATTCCAATGCAGACTCCAAAATCAAGTTGTGTCCTTGCAAGATAATTGATATAATGATGCATCCAAATATACAACCCCGAAAGGCAAAATAAAGAAATGTAAAGCTTTATATAAAAGATTATTGATTTTATTTTCTTATTTATATCTTTTTACTGAATTTCTATTATCAAATACAGGGTTTTAATCATGTTCATACATTCAAGGGTCATGAGCATAAGGTCATGGCTGTAGTTTTTGTAAACAGAGAACCACCTTTGTGCATTAGTGCCGATAATGGAGGTGATATTTTCATCTGGGGCGTTAAAGTACCATTTGAGGAGAACGCAATCAAAAGACTGAACGAGGGAAAAGATTGGCGCTACAGTGGCATTCACGCGTTAGCTGTTTCTGAATCTGGATTTTTTTATACGGGAAGTGGGGATAAATCAATAAAAGCATGGTCAATGCATGTAAGGCTCGTACTGCTTTTTGCATTATCTCTTTTTTTTAAAGACCTCTTAATGGCTCTTAAGTGTGAATTGTTCAAACCTTTTTACATTCAGACTGTTTTTTTTTTTCAGTTTTCAGAACCTCTTAACTCTTAAATGGTTCTTAACTCTTAAATACATCTGAAATAAGAAGTGGTGACCTAACTTCTTAAAACCTCTTATCGCCGCCTCATTTCATATGCTCTCCTTTCTCTCAAGACGCCTCCAGACGTTACAAAAACAAACAATTTTATTAATTCAGATTTCAGACTTAGCACCACCTCTTATTAATCATAAGTGAAATAAGTCTTCAGACTTCAGACCTCTTAAAAAACAAACGCGATCCAACTCTTTATTTTTTTAATGACAAGTCTGTTTTCGAGTGGGATTTTCTGGGTTTGTTTTGTTATGTTTTGTTTGTTTTATAATTTGTGATGTATTCTTGTGTTTGTCAGGATTATAGTTTGTCATGCACTATGATTGGTCATAAAGCAGTGGTGTCTACACTAGCAGTTTCGAATCAGGTTCTTTACAGTGGAAGTTGGGATGGAACCATTCGCCTATGGTGTCTAAATGATCACACCCCTTTAGCGGTATTAGGCGAAGAAGCTCCTGGAACATTGGCGTGCGGCTCTGTTTTATCTCTTGCTGCTGATGGTCAGACTCTTGTTGCAGCCCATGAAAACGGACGCATAAAGGTTTATAACGACATCTTAACTCATCTTTCATTTGGCCACTTAAGTTGGTAGTGGACGATTGCTACAGGATGGATCATATATTCATATTGGAGTATTACCGAGCTTTAGAGTGCGTTTGGTACACTGGACAGGATAGAACAGAACAGGGATCAGTGCGTTTGGTACACTGGACAGGATAGAACAGAACAGGGATCACTGTTCCACGTTTGGCAGGACTTTTATGTGGAACAAAGTGAAACAGGCTTGTTCCACCTCCCCATGGACCAAGGTGAAGTGGAACAGACTTATATTTTACCAATATAGCCCCAAAATAAAACTTAATTCTCTTCTAAAACATCAAATACGTCTTCCTCTATATTTTATTCATTTTTAAATTTTATTATTATCATTTATGCTTGACGAAAATTTTCTAATGATATATTTTGTTATAGAAAATACGTACTTTATTATAATTTAATAAATTACATAAATCAATCAAAATATATAAACTATATAAACCACTCATTAGGGGTAAATTGGTCATTTTATATTTTCTGTCATTTCCAGTTCTGTCCTACCAAACGTTAAACAACTGTTCTGTCTTATCATGTTCTCTTCTGTCCTATCTTGGACATCAAACGCACCCTTAAAGCTTGCGTAATATCGATTAGATTCACATGTGAACCGGTTATGGTTTGGTTTCATGACTATCGTTCACTCTTTATTTAATTTAGTATTGTTGGTCTTAATATAGCATATTGCCTTCAGATATAACGCGTTCTTTGTCCACCCGAAACTTGCATTTATGTTGGTTATGAAGGGTGGAATCTTTGTGATTGGAATTACAAGCAAATTCGAGGTTCAACTAAATCTTCGATTTATCAACTGGAGTAACATTTTGCTTCATTTCTTTTGCGTTTAGATATGGAACAACGATGTGCCTTTGAACCCCGTATCAACACACACCAATTCCGTTTTCTCAATTTATATGGACGGGCAATGGTTATTTAGTGGTGGTTGGGACAAGACTGTTGTTCTACAGGTACAGGATAAATATACATAAATCTATATAGGGGATGACCCTATTCTCGTTTGATCCTCCCTATATATATATATAGGGTCAAGTTCATGGGAAAACCGCAAAAAAATGAAAAACTGAGGAACACTGTTGTAACCTTTCATCTGGACGATATGCACATGTACATACAAGTAATTTTTAACATGCACACGTACATATGTGCATGTGCATAACATGCACACATGCATAAAAACCAAAAAAACTATGTGGTTAATAGTGTGCTATAGCAGCGAGATAGCGGTGTATTATAGCGGTACCTCAAATAGCGGCCGCTATTTAGCACTATTTTGACCAAATAGCGGTCCGCTATTACCGGGTTTTTTTTGTGGACTCATTTTTTGACTCTTTTTTTTTGTTGGACTAAATTTTAAATAATATTTTTGGGCTTTTGTGTGCGCTATTTAAGATCATGCCTACAAACAAAAAGGAAACAAAGTAAATAAACAATTAAACAAAACTACAAAAGAAACAATTAAATTAGGTCAAACTTTATCAATTCCAATTAAATTAGTTGTTTATGAGCTTTATAAACTCTATTATTATGTTGCTTGTGTGGTTTGAGTTGATATGTATTAAGCATACAATATTTTAAGTTATATATATATATAACTGCTATATCACTGAGGTAACCGCTATTTCAAATCAAGGTCCCGACCGCTATTTCTGCAATCGACCGCATTAACCGCTTAGCCAAAAAACAACTTCAATTACTTGTATGCACGTATGCACACCGTCCAAATGAACAGTTACCAGGGTGTTTCTTCGTTTTTCATTTTTTGGGGTTTTCCCCTGAACCTGACTCTCTTTATATAGGCCACTTCAAGTATCTATATATATGTATGTGTGTGTGTGTGTAATCTTTTTTAATTTCCTTGTTGGTGATTTTACAAAGCTTAGGTGCCGTTTGTTTTTTAAGAGGTCTAAAGTCTGAAGTCTTATTTTAGTTATGATTAATAAGAGGTGGTGTGTAAAAAGGTCTGAACGATTCAGACTTAAGAGCCATTAAGAGTTTTTTTTTTTTAAAAACAAACAACCCCTTAATCTCTTGAGCTGCAGAAACTATCAAGTGATGAATCTGGAGTGGATGTGACACAAATTGGAACTATTCCTGGTGATTCAGTTGTAACTACTTTGCTTTATTGGCAAGGAAAACTTTTTGTTGGGCATGCAGATACAACAATCAAGGTATGAATGAAATGTCATTTCTCATATTTATTTAAAACACTTATAAGAAATTCACCTCAAGCTTATATTATTTGGGACTTAATAGAAAGAGTTATAGTGTCTACACTCGGATAGCTTGGTTCAGTTCGGTTTGGTTTGGTTTGGTTTGTTTTACTATTCTTGATTGGTGCCATGCAGGTTTACAGTTTTGAAGGATGATTTCAAAATCTATTTTCCGAGATGTTTGAAGTATTCGTTGAAACAGAATGTTGAATAGAAATATATTTAACCCCCCAAACCCCTCTACTAAGTGTGGATATAATGGGTACGTTTGGTTTTGTTTACAAATATCTGTAACCAAATACAATTATAGAAAAAAGGGCGGACGCCACCTCCGAGGCACCCCCATCACACCGGTCCCACGGTTATCATGGGGGAGGTAAATCAACACATGCATCCCATTGGCAGAGGAGCGGTGCCCAGTCTTACACACAGGACCTCACACATATGGATTACACCCACACCTCGGACAGATAAGCGGGGACAAATATACAATTATATGTATAGATAGACACAAGCACATGCACATACGTACATACATACATATGTTGGTATATGTTTACATGCATGCACACATGCATAGTGTTGTTTTAGCCACCATTGATACATGAATGCAATATGTTCTTATTTACTTTGGGTAAATTGTATCAAAATCGAATGTATTTTTTTCTAGTTACTATTTTGGAAAATCTACTCAGAAGCTCTATTTTGGTGTCTACGACAAGAGTACAAGACATTTCATATAAGAAAGTTTAATAGTTTCTTTTTAACAATTTTTTTGTTTGTAAGGGGTCGTTTATCAAAATGTTTACCGAGTAACCGCTTCCGTTACTCCCGGCAATGACATCTCCCTCACTTACCTTATCGTATTACATTCAAAAAATTCAAAATTGATTGTTCGTAAGCGTCTTAAACCTGGTAAGCGCTTACCGGGTAAGAGTCATTTCTCTCACTTACCGGGTAAGACTCTAGGTTCTTGTTATGGCTCTTACCGGGTAAGATTCTAGGTAGTTTTTATGCTCAATAGCTAAGAACTGTAAGGTAAGTATTTAGTAAACGGCCCTAAGTTACAATATTCATTGTGAACTCTTCAAAATGTTGATCATGTCTTCAAAAGTCTTGGATCTTATGCTAATTAGAATGTTTTCGGGGAAAGTAATCTTTCTTGACGCCTTTGAGTCTTCGAGCATGTGCCTTCTGAACCGACTTTACAAAGCAACATGGCCTTCTGAATATTCTTCAAAGCCAACGTAGATTTCTAAGTACAAGAGTGTTTGTCATCAATCAGTTCTACCAGTTTTTGGTCTCTAAATGAGGAAATTCCTTCATTAAGTCGTTTATGACTAAAGTGTTGAGAGTCTTGAAGTTCAGATGGGAAAGTATCTTCTGTCACAACCTTCTTTTGGATTAGCTGTGGTTACAAGACATACATTCTTTTCTAAAACAATAGAACACATATCAATGTTGTAAAGGTTTCCACAATGGTTTAGCACTTAACAAGGTTTTGGCCACTTAGATACTCCCTCCGTCCCAAAATAAGTGTCCAATATTGAAATGACATATTTACCCTTATTTAATTTCTCTCTCCTCACAACTCTTAAATATTTGTGCATTAATTAAGGGATATAAAAAAGCTACTAGTTCGGGCTCTAAAGGTGGAATTGGTCGATTTCAAAAAGTTCAAAAGAATGTGGATAAGGGAAAGAGTGTGCAAGGAGATGTGCCGATTGTTAAGATGGAGTATAGACCCGTTCTGAATATGAGTTAAGAATGAAGGTGAGAAAAAGATTGATAAAAATAAAAGGGATTCAAGTCAATAATGAGAATGCTTCTTTGATCAAGACCGGGAACAAGTTTGATGTTCTAAGTGATGCTTCGGGTTCTAACGTTGTAACATCTTGGGAGGATCAAATAAAGGCGGTTGATATTTGGTTCGCTCTAAAATGCCATCCATGTGATGATGTTAGAGCAAAATGGACAGAAAATCAATTGGAGTACTATTGTGATCAATTTGGACCGCAAGTGATTAATATATTCATTGCGGCAAGCGGTGCATATTAAGATGATTTTGAGTTAAAAGAAGACCGACATATTGATTATTCTACTGTTTTTCCGAGTACTTGTATGCTCATTGGTTCTATATCTTGCACACGTTCATAAACTTTTGAACAACCGAAAGAGTTAAGCTCCAAGTGTATGAATGCAATGAAAACTGAAACTTTAAGAGACGAAAGGAATTGCCAGAAAACGGCTAATATTTTTATTAGAAGAGATGAAAATTACAAATATTACAATAACTATATATAAAAAGACAAAAAACCCTAAAAAAACCAAAAAAATACACAAGTATAAAACATCCCCTATACTATCTAACAAAAACAACTCCTCAACTTGATGTATACTTGTTTTTAATTAATTTAGTTTCCCATCAAGAGATTTTATGTGTATCAAAGAAGATTTTGGTGCCGTTTGTTTTTTAAGAGGTCTGAAGTCTTATTTTAGTTATAATTAATAAGAGGTGGTGTATAAAAAGGTCTGAACGATTCAGAGCCATTAAGAGGTTTTTTTAAAAAAACAAACAACCTCTTTATGTGTATCAAAGATTTTGCCAACTTCACAACTTTGCTCACGGTTTTATTTGTTACCATGATGTGGATGCAAATGAAATAATCATTTTTTCATGAAACCAATAAACACATTTATCAATAGTCATTTATTGGGAAAATCTCAAAAAAAAAACGGAAAACTGAAGAACATCTTGGTAGCCCTTCATTTGGACAGTATGTACTTGTGCATAAAAACCAAAACAACAACATAATGCGCAAGTGCATACCGTCCAGATGAAGGGCTACCAGAGTATTCTTCAGTTTTCCGTTTTTTTGAGGTTTTCCCCTGAACCTCCCTCTATATATACATACATATATATATATATATATATATATATATATAATAAGAGAGGAGGATTAAACGAGAATGTTAGGGGTCGTTTACAAAATACTTACTCGGTAAGTGCTTACCAGGTAATTTACCATAGCGGATGAACATGACAAGAGGATAGGATCTTACCAGGCCCGTTCCTGACATTTTTTAGACCCTGAGCGAGATGTAAAAATGGGCCCCCGATAACTATTAAATTATTTTCAATATATTGTTTATATCATCAAAAATAACATTGAATTCAAGAAATATTAATAATTCATATAAAACCGTTTCTCGCGGTATTCGTAGCGCAAGAGATCAATCAATAATCATTTCTAAATTAATATCATCTACCATATCAATTTTACATAGCATCGTCAATCAGTTTCACCGTCAAAGCCATCTTATGATATACCTTTAATATATAGATTGAAATCATTTGACGTCACTATGTTGACCATTCAGAGTAACACTTTAAGTAAGGGGTTGTTTGTTTACCTCTTAATGGTTTCATTAAGAGGCAACCTCTGAATCGCTAAGAGGTAAATTCTGTTTGGCAAAAAAAGGGTTGCCTCTTAATGATTTTGTACTCTGACCCTCCCTTAACCATTAAGAGCCATGATTTCATTATGAACAATTAGCAAACAACCATATTTCATTTTACACTATATCATAAAAACCTCTTAATCATTCTGCACTAAACCATTCAGCAACTGCCAAACAACCCCTAAATCAACATAAATCAGTTGATATTCCACATGTTACCTGATGTTAATGTTTTTAATCATCATTTTAAACTTTTATGGATGAAACAAACTATTTAAGAACCATCAATCTTATAATCAAAAGTCCATGTTGGTTATAGTTTGAAATCTTATTCTTGTTTTAGAGATAGGATAGTATTTAAGATTCGTGCACTCAATATTAAATAATAAAGAGTCAATAATGTATGGAAAAAAAAGAAGTATCTTTGAAATCCTAAATATAGATATATGTTGGGTGATCATCTCGTATAGCTTGGTAATTGTTTTTAAAATGTATGAGTTTTCTTAGTTAATAAGAAGAAAGCTACTATATTCTAACACAATAATATAATCTGTGCGGATGAAATAATGTAAAGAGTATGCAGAAGATGAGTAATACTAAGGATTATAGGCAAAGAGTATGTAGAAGATGAATAATGAAAAGAGTATGTAAAATTCATGTGGATGGAATAATAAAATTCAAGGATTGGCAAAATTAGTTTTTAGATATTAGTATTAAATAAAAATAAAAATAATAAATTTAGAGAAACAATAAGTAATACTATAAAATGAAAGACTAAAAAACTTTCACAAATTTTTTCTTGTCTAATGTTATTAATTAATACATGTTTGGGCCCTTAATATGATGTTAAATTCTTTTTGGGTCCTATTATACACTAATTTTTTTTTTGTCTTTCTTATGTACAACTTTTTTAACAACTCATATATAAGTATATACTAAAAAGTTTGGGCCCCTATTTCCTTTGGGCCCTGGGCGTACGCCCGGCCCGCCCACCCCCAGGGACGGCCCTGGATCTTACCCGGTAAGAGCGAGGATAAGAATGAAGAGTCTTATCTGGTAAGAGAGAGTGACAACTCTTACCCGGGTAAGCGCTTACCGGGTAAATTGTTGTATAAGATAACATCATGATGATTAAAATCTTACCCGGTAAAACAAGTTAGTGTGTCGAGTTTTATTGGTAAGCGTTTACCGGGTAAGCATTTGAGTAAACGACCCCTTAATTATTTAAGAGAATACGAAAACGGCTAAACCAAATGCAAAATCACTTGTAATTTTACATTTTAACAGTAAAAATGTGGCAAAGTCACATGATCACATGTGATTTTGTACTTGATGTTAGTGTAAAATCACATGTAATTCGACCGTTTTCTTATTCTCTTAAATATGTAGCGTTCTCTTTTGAACCAGACTTTATAAATAAAAGTATAAAACATATTCAGGAAAGGGTCCAAACAAGAACGCGATAACATTTAAAAAATACAATCATCACATGTGATAAGCCGATGGTACACATATGATAGACACAAGAGACCTTGGCCTTGACTAAGGTTCCGGGGCAAAGTTGCCCATGCACTATTTTGTCCTTATGCAGTATCACATGTGATGGTTGCTTGTCTCAGGTGTTCACATGTTTTTGTAAAGTTGTACCGTTCTCGTTTGAACCTCTATCTACATACACACATATACTATAGATGATCTTATCGATTTAAAACATAAAATGCCGACCAAAACAGGTAAGTTTGGTTTGACAATTTTAGCCATCGCACCGGCGTGCTTCTTGGGCTTAATCGAACTGCTTGAACTGACCACAAAATGGTAGGTTCAATTAAAACAATGCACTACAAAGCTGTAAAAAGGCTTCACCGATGGATTTTTTTTCACCAGTAATTACCAACGGATTTGTGGCGATTGACCATCACAGTAGTTTTAGGCCGCAGATGTCTACTTTTCTTGGATTACCGACCGATTTTTTCGGTCGGTGATTGAAAATCAACCGGTAATCACAATCACCGACCACTCTTTCTCCGGTGATGAGATCCGCCGGTAATCCGCCCGTGATGACTTTCCGACGGATTACCGATAGCTTTTCCGTTGGTAAATCCTTTTTTGTTTTATAGTGATGGTTCGTGTCCTAATAGAAAATGGGTTATCGTGTGTGTGTGTGTGTATATATAGGCAAGATCAAACGAGGAGGTCAATTTGCGAAAATGTGAGAAGTTTCAAAATCACATGTGATAAAACTGTCTAAAAGGACACATGCGACTTGGTCAACACATCCTAGGCTCGCAGGGAAAGGTCATCCACTCTATGGCCGGTTAACGCAATATGTTTTTATTACATGTGATTACATTTTTTGTGTCACATGTGATATTGGAACTTCTCGTCTTGTCACAAATTGACCGTCTTCTTGTTTGATCCTCTCTCTCTCTCTCTATATATATATATATATATATATATGTGTGTGTGTGTGTAAAACTATACTCTCTACACGCTAAAGAAGATAATAAAAAGAGGCGAAAAACCCCTTTCCTTTCATGAATGTACAACTAGATATAACTACTAAGTTCCAAATCTAACATCTATTACTATATATAATTTTAGTATAATAAGATTCAATGGACGACCCGAACGAATGGTTTCAAAATTTAAATCAACATTCCGAAGAAAGAGTTTCCAAATTGATGAAACTAATCAAATTGTTTGGTTTAACTAGTTTACTCAGTTTGGGTCAAAACATACACATTGATATATAATTTGAAGGTTAAATTAAGGATTTTGTTCTTGTGTGTTGTGGGTTTTGTCGGTTTTCATCCCTACAATTCATTTATTACAAAAAAAATCCTTTAGGTAGCATTTTTGTTTGGGAAATTAACTCGGCCAAAATATACATTCAAATTGGTCTCTTAGTCATCTCTCTCCCGATTTTGCATTTTTGTCACTACCTCCGCAATGACCAGGTCCACAATTGTGGATCTGGGTTAAAAAAGTAAATATTTTTTTCAGATTTCATCCACTTCTGTAATATTGCGGATCTAGGTAGAAAATGTAATTTTTTTTGCAAGTTTTCTATTAAAAAAATTATCTGGGTCTGCAATTGCGGATGTGGGGTCCGCAATTGCAGATTTGGGTCCGTAATTTTTTTAAGCAAAAGATGACTAGATTTGTATTTTTTATCTGGATCCGTAAGTTGCAGACCTAGATATTGCGGAAATAATGATATTTGTATAAAATCGAAGATAAATTACTAAAAGACAAAAAAAAAATCTTCCTTAGCTATTTAAGTCAATTTGCCTTTTTGTTTTGGTTTTTATCCATGTTGTTAATTCCATCAATCATTCACCATAAAAATTAATCATGTTCCCTACACGAGGGCACTTTGGGCATTTTGCTTCATTTTTTTAGAGTCCTTAATTAATCCCTTTGGAAAAAAAAAGAACAAAATAAAATCCTAATCCCTCTCTCTCCCCTCTCGGTTTTTCGTATCCATCATTGGTGTGCTCGTTCTATCTATCGACGGATGGGCATTTCTAGGTTTTAGTATTTCCTCGAATTGTATTAACTTTTCGTATTTGCTTCTAGATTTCGTAGAATCTTCCATTTAATGATGTGTTTCAATTACAATAAAAACATTTGATTTCGTAGAATCTTCCATTTAATGATGTGTTTCAAGTCCTTTTTTGTTGTCTACGTTTTCTCATTTAGATTATATTTGCAATAGTCTTTCATTTCATGATGAATTCACAATTGTGTAAGTTGGATCTATTTTTTCCTTTCTAGTTTAACGTTGAGCTTCTTTCAACGACAGATCCATTGGAGGTTTAGCCACTGCTATGGACACCGATTTCCAGGGATCGGTTTAGGAGAAATTTTGAGGTTATATACTTCATGCAGACATTTTTCCACACAAATTGTGGCTCTTGTTGAAACAAAAGTTGACGATCCAAAAACGTTGGCAATCAAAATAGTTGGGTAATGACTAAGGAGGAGAGAGACGATAGTTAGGGTTTTTTCCCCTAAAATGTCATATCACATGGCTGGACCTCTAAAATGATCAAAATACCATTATGTGAGGGGTGTATGACTACATTTAATTTACATAATATGAACATCGATGGTGGGAGTAATCAATTTGGTAATAAAAACGTTACCTTAAGTTTTATAATAAATGAATTATGAGGACAAAAAAAAAGGCTTAGTGATGAAAACTATAATTTACTCAAATTTGAATGAACTGATAATCAGTAGTGTTGTAAACGAACCGAACAAAAACGAACTGATGCTTGATCGTGTTCGTTCGTTTAACTTAACCGAACAAACGAACGATAAACAAATGGAATTTTTTATGTTCATGTTTGTTCATTAAGAAAATGTGTTTGTTTGTGTTTGTTCGTTAAGATACTAAACAAACGAACGAACACAAATGAACAAAAAACAACAACCATTAATCATTATTTCGTTCCTAAAAATAACATAACAAAATGAAAACCAGGTAAATTTAAAAGTGATATAAAGAAAAAATTCTAAAAATTTAAAATAATTAATGTTTTTACATGTTAATGTCATAATATATAAGTATATATAAACAAACATAAACGAACATAAATGAACGAATATTAACGAACACGAATGAATGAACGTTCACAAACATAAATGAATGGACGAAACCATTGTTCATGTTCGTTCATTTAACTAAACGAACAAAAAAATGTGTTTATATTCATTCATTTATTAAATAAACGAACATAAATGAACTTTCTGTTGAATAGTTCACAAACGGTTCACCGTCCTAATTGACCAGGGACCAAAAATGAAAGTGAGATCATACTTTTGGACCAAATTGTACTTGACCTAAACTTATAAAACTCCAACATCTTGATTAAATTAATATCATAAACAAGATTACCAACTCATTAATCAAATATTTCCCAAATTCAAACCCTAAAAACAGATTCAATCTCAAGAATTATATAAAAATGGCGTCTTCTGGTTCTTCCCGATTCCAAGTCATAGATCTTCACATGAATGTATGTCTCTCTGCGATTTCGCCTCTTTCTGATTAGGTTTCTATCTCTGCTAGGTATCGTAGGTTTATCTCTCTTTCTCGTTTCGATTTCCATGGATGTACAAGTCGGTGAAGCAGCACAGCAACCGAAGAAGGATGTTTACTCGGTGTGGGCGCTTCCGCCGGAAGATGTGACGGCGAGGTTGAAGAAATTGATGATCGGTCTCCGATCGGAGTTTGGTGGACCTGAGTTTGAGCCGCACGTGACTGTTGTTGGTGCGATAAGCTTGACGGAGGATGAGGCACGTGACAAGCTGAAGAAGGCTTGTGAAGGTTTGAAAGCTTATGATGTCACCGTGGAGAAGGTGGCCACCGGAACCTTTTTTTATCAATGTGTTTTTCTGTTGCTTCATCCGACGACTCAGGTAAATTTTTGAATTGAATTCACATGTGAATTTGGATTGAATTCACATGTGAATTTAAACAGTCAAACATGCTGCTTTTTGACTTCAGAATTCATAATGAATCGTTTTAGATTTGAACATTTAATGTGTATCATCAATTCGTTATTGTGATTATATCACTTCTATCAAGTGTGAAGTCGTTATGTAGACAAGATTACTGATCAAATTTGAAATCTGAAGGTCTTGACTGGACCTCCCAGAACTCAAACAATGGCGTCTTAAGTATAATTTGTAATCTTTCTCTTTGTCAATAGTTGATCAAAGGGTTTTTTACTTCTCCAACTGTTGCACTTAGCTCTCAAACAAACTGTAAGGAGAATGCGATGAAGAACACTATAACGGAAACGAACGTGTGATATCGGGTCAAATGTGCCAAAAGAACAATTCGTGTGTAGCACTTCTCGTCCGCAGCCACCAATTCTTGAAAATCTTGATGGTTTTCTTGCATTTTTATGGAAACTTATGGACTATGGTTTGTTTGCACTTCTTGGAACGATAGACCCATGTGGTCGTATTTGTCAGTGCACTTGTGGTCGTGGATACCATCAATCAGGATAGTGTCAACCTTGTAAGGTGACAGTACTAGAAATTATTATATGCATTTTTATCGAAAATAATATGGAGTTTTAGATGCTCTTTTATTTCATGTTAGAGTTAGAGAGGAGCAGGAAATAAAGGGGTAAATAAGCCCTTTGCGGCTCTGCCTTAGAGTCTGCTGATGTTGAGATTATTCTTTTGATCCAATCCATTAAATCTTAGTTATTTGGATGATTGAACCACTCGATATAGATAGGTATGGAGTGTAGGAAATCACTAGCAATTTTGTTTTGCACTAAGAACAGATGATTCAGTAGACTGTGGAAAATGATGTTTCGTTTTTTTCCACTCCTATTATCGTCATTTTTTATTTCATTTCCTTTCCAATTTTGGTTAATATCTTTAGTCCTTTTAGTAGTTCATATAATATCACTTCAATCAATGATTCGATAGGAATTGGTGATAAAAATGCTTTCTTTTCGTGGGATTTATGTTTCATGAAATTCAACGTTAGATTTCATTTTCATATTAGGTGCTCACACTCTTGCACAAGCCACGAGTCTTCATGGAAACAACCGCCTACTCTTTGGGGTAGAGTTTAAGTCTGCGTACATCTCACCCATATAGACCATACGTTGGAGTGGGGTTTAATGGGTCCGTTTGGTTTGGTTTATCAAGTGCTCAGAACATATCAGTGACATTTGTCTTGTGGACTTCATTATTTCAGGTCATGGAGACTGGTGCACACTGCTGGGCTCATTTTGGGTTCAAGAGTCCAACTCGTAAGTCCTACTTCCATCTTTAAGTTAATGAGTTCGTTGGTAGTTTTATCGCTGATTTTAACTTCTCCCTCCCCCCACCCACCCACCCCGCCACCGCCGCCTTTCTCTTCTGCTCATCATCAATTTATTTGTTTACATTTGCAGCTTATATGCCACACCTAAGCGTCCTTTATGGAGATTTAACCGATGAAGAAAAGCAAAGAGCTCAAGAGAAAGCCAATGCTCTTGATGAAAGTGTTAAAAGCCTGAGCTTCCCGATAACCCGTCTTGCTTTATATAAAACAGACACGGAAGACAAAACCCTAAAATCCTGGGCGAAGGTGACGGAAATCACTCTCCAACCTAATTAGTTCAATGTATGTTGTACCCCCCTAATGAATCTTGTAGGTACTCCTCAACTGTTTGCTCTCAATAATTGTGAATTTTACATTTCTGCTTCCACTAAGTTTGTACCTTCTATATTTGATTCTTGATATTCCATCAACTAAGGGGTTGTTTGGCAAATGTTGAACGATTAAGTGGTCAAAATGATTAAGAGGCTCTATATGGTTTAGTGCATATTGAAAATGGTTGTTTGGTAATGTTCTGAATGTGTCATAAAATTATCATTTTAACCCTGGGGTAGGCAGTAGGCTAAATGCACCCCTACCTACTAATTTCCTCCTCACACACATTAACATCAAGACTTACTTTTTTATATTTTTAATGTATGATTTAACCTGATTAAGACATAAATAGGGGTGCATATAGCAACACCCTTTAACCCTCTATATGATTTAATGTTGAATGAAATGTGACGGTCTGACCTTCGCACCAAATGATTAGACCTTGTTCGATATCTTACAATTTTACCGTTACAAAAACTAACTAACTAACATGACACCATCATATGTTAACCTGAAAATTTTAGGAACCTGAAGACGAAACCCCGTCTACTTGACTTGGTTTTGTTAATAGGGTACATGTTGCATTGCAAGTCTTGTAAGATCTCTCCCAAGATTTTCTTTACAAATCGGATGCCCCATTCTGCTTATCACTTGGTGCATAACATTCATGTAATTGCTCGTGTTATCATTACGAAAGAAAACAATTTATCCATCAGTTTGAAGTTACCTAAATATGTCATGAGAAAAAACTGCTTTTGGAACTTTATATTATTATTAACGTGAACCCTATCTAAAATAACATAGACATAAGAAGACATTTCAGTGATAGATGAGGTACACTTGTATAGTCGATATATTGTAAACCTTGCTTCTATTGCATCCTACGTACATATATAACAGTCGGGAAAATCCTCAGGAAAATCCTCAGTGGCCTGAGGAGACTCGAACCGGTGACCTATGGGGGAGGAGCCCTAAGGCTAACCTTTATTTGCCGGTTGAGCTGGCCCTCAACGTTATATCCATATAGCGTTGGCCTTGATGAGTAGTGGTTTAAGCTTGCTTTCCAAATTGATACTAATTATCTCATTAGCACCCCCAACAAACTTCTTCCCTACAAACACAGCTGGTACACTAGGGCTGCATCCTAACCTTGTTAATTCCCGCTCTATTTCTTGTCCATTAGGAAGCTCGTCAAGCTCATAGATAGTCGGGTTAGCCCCAAATTTTCTTATGAGCGCTATGATCGAGTGGCTTATACAACACGTCGTTTTGCTGAAGATCACAACAGGATTCTCAGATAACAGACTCATCACTGTGGTCATCTTTATATGCAAGATATGGTTCTAGGAGTTTTTGAAGGTTGGGTTGCTTAAATTTTGAGCCCTCTTGAGGTTTATTTATACTTGTTCTTTTTGTTTTTTGTTTTTTGTTTTTTGTTTTTTGTTTTTTGTGATGGTGGAATTCATTCTTTAGGATATGGGAATGGATTGCTTTTGATCATAACTTTGTCTCATGTAACATCAACCAATCTGAATATTTGAATAGTGTTAATGTGCACAATGTGAATATGCTTTTATCTTGCTTGTTTTCCGGTGAGTTTTAGATGCCGTTAGTTCTTGTTACTAGAGCCGAAGGTTTCATTCATCTTTACGTGTGCGTTTGTTGTTTATGAGCGTTTTTTATCCTGCAAAACATGGTGGTGAAGTAGGACAATCACTTGATCAATTACATTCTTGTTCTTCTGCGCATTATGGACGGTTGGTTCTTGTTACTAGCCGATTATTTCATACATTTTTACGTCTGCCTTGTTGTTTATGAGCGTTTTTTGTAACAACCCATCCTACATCGATGGAAAAAAAAGAAAAAAGAAAAAAAGAAAATTAGATTTGTGAGCTATTTATAAGATCAAAGTTGTGACCTATCAATAGCTTCTACCATGGTTTTAAGTTGAATCTGAAGTTATTGGACCAACCCAAGGTTTAAAAAAACGGAAACGAGCCTCGAGGCGTTTTTTGAATTGGTACTCGAAGCGTAAGCCTCAAAAAAATAAAACAAAAAAAATCATAAATTCACAACACTTAAGAAAAAGACATAATTTTATATATCCATACCAAAATATCCAAACCATAGAATCCATAATTCAATAATACTACTAATTATAAGAAAAAAAAACTTTAAATGATAAAATTTTAAAGAAAAACTTTAAACATATTCAATGTACAACAGTAACATACAAACAATATGTAATAAAAAAAACTCAGTATATTCACTTAACGTTCAGTGTACAATACACTGTGTACTTATTAAAAAAACTCCAAAAAAAATAAAAAAAATAAAGACAGAGCAGTTCCTGTGAGTGTGACAAGTGGGAAAGAGCTTTGAATGCAAAGAGGAGAAGTTGTTGCTTGTTGGAAACGTAGAGAAAATATGTAGAAGACAACTTTTGGTCTTCTTATTAATAAGTTAAGTGTTAGGCTGTAAAAGTGGTCTGTGGTAACTTTCCAGGCTGTAAAAGTAAGCTGTAAATAGGCCTTTTCAGGTTGTGGTTTACAGCTGTAAACTTAATTCAGGAAAATTTAGTAATCTTAGAGGCGTACGCCTCATTTACGCCTCACCGCCTCAACGCCTCACTACCGCCTCATGGTAACAAGGCGTAAGCCTCGCATCTGGGCAGAGAGGCGGCGCCTCGGGGGCGTTTTTACACCGCCTCGCCTCGAGGCGTGCGCCTCGAACGCTTTTTTAAACCATGGACCAACCTATTGCTTTGGGTTTGGAGTTTCACACCCTTCACGTTAGTGGGGGTCTTCATGGAAATAGTCGCTCTTCTCTTTAGGGTAGAGCTCAAATCTGCTGTCTGCATGCATCTTATCCCCCAACGCCCCACATCCAGGTGGAATATATTGGACTTATTTGGTTTGGTTTATTCTAAACATTACAAGAAAAGTATGGTCGGGGCGGCCAAAATGTGCGACTGCTACAATGCTATGCATTTGTTTGTTTATTATTGGGCAAAATGCGTCAACTGTAACGAAGATTGTGTTGGTTCCTTTCCTACCTAATATAATGATGAATCTTGTATGCTCAATTAGTGTAACAAATGTTCAATTCCTAATATTCTATAACAATTTTATCTCATAAATGAGTTTTCAACCTATATGATATCTGATTATTTGGATGTGACATTTTTTCAAGTAATCAAAAATAGTAATATAACATGATAATTTGGTATTCACATCATCTATAATTACAAGATTTACTGAATTATTACACATCAAATAGTTGCTATATTAACCAAGTAAAAAAAATATCATTAGCATTACTTGATTTTGGCCTTGGTTACATTATTAAAGACTTTTGCTTTGAGTGGGGAACCTCTCTTTGACATTCTTTGGATGCTTTATCCACATGCCTATATTTCCATATATGGAATATAAAATGCCTTATCCACATGCCTATATTTCCATATATGGAATATAAAGTTGAGTTGTAATCTATATATGATACTTATCTTGTTTTATATATGCTTTTTTTGGATTCGAAAAGAATACAGTAAAAAGATGGACGTTTTCTGTAGAACGGGTGAGATATCTGGGATTCGACTTCAGATGCCATCCAGCTTGTCGATGGGACATGCAATTTACCATTATGGTCGTAGGATCATTACAGGAAAGACAGAAATGCGTCGTACTCTTTTTCCAAATTTTATGACTAGTGAACTACTTGAGAGGCTAATGTGCCTATGTTATGTAACAAATAGATAAATTTGGATCTCAATCCCACTGCTACAAATAGATGTTTGTGTAGCTTTTACAAATTTACCTGATTTTGTATCGTCCAACATCTCATATCATTCTGTGTTGTGTCATGCCATTTTTTAATAGCTACATATTATCTTACAATATTTTATCTTTTTTTTGGGAAGGGTGTGCTATGCCTAGATTAATTCCTTGGCAAATTATGACTGTAAGACATCAACCCTGATTAAACCTCAGTGACCACAATTGTTGTGTACGCCTGAATTCGAACCCTAAGTAGATGAAATATTCCACCACATCCCCAGGGAGTTACCTTTACGCCACAACCCTTGTGGTTACAATATTTTATCTTCATTACAATAAATGTGACTTAACTGTTTAAAATCATAATAGTAGAATAATTAATGAAACGTTTACTTTACAGAACAAAAAATGTGTATTATACAAATCCATTACAATAATTTGTTATACAAATATACTTTTATATTTGTTTATAAAAAACGTCATATAAAAACATTTAAAATAAATCAAGTGTTCTTGTAACGATTATTATATAGAGAAGATCGGTCATTTGGTCTTTATATATAACTAGAAATGTACCCTCGCAATGCAGCGGGTTTCTGAAATCTAGAACCCGAACCCTCGATCATTATTCATACTTTTTGTTAGTCTTTTTTGTTAATATTTTATCTTCATTTGGTCTTTATATATAATTTACATTTATAAATGACTCTTCATGATCATCAATGGGTGGGTAGTTTTTTATGTTATTCTTTTTGCCTCTTTCTTAGAAGGTAACATTTGTTCGATCTTTTTCTATATATAAACCCTTCTTGGTCGACGTACAATTATTCTTTGCATTTAAGATTTTGATTCAAATTTATTTCTTAAAAATTATTATAAAAGATATTACTATTTAATAAACAAGTTGTTTTGATTATAAATGCACTAGGCATATACCCGTGCGATGCAGCGGAATGTAAGTAAAGAACGAACAATTAATGCTACTTTTTTATAGACATGTCATCAACAATCAACTATGACATAAAAATCACAACTTATGAAACCCTAAAATCATAAAAATATTCAATAATTAAATTATATTACAATTATTGACGAAAAAAAATTATAATGATATAATTTATAATAAGAATGAAACGTCTTTTACGATTATGTATTTTTAATGTGCTAACGGTGGAAAAAAAATAAAACGTATGGATAGAAAACAAATTAATTCGTAGATATTCATGATATTTAATAGTACGATTAAATTAAAAAATATTCAATATTGGGTTTGTTTTGAAGGTATTGACGAGACGATTATAACGGTATAGTTTGTAAAAAAAGAAACGTATTTTTTCATTGCATTTTTGTTTATATACGATTATTTGTGTTACTATGATAATGGTGTAAAATGAAAAATGAAAAAACAAGGGATATAAAGTAAATTAAATAAGTAAGTGTAAGGGTGGTAAATGTAACATTGTACAAGAAACCACTTTGTACAAATAATGTAGTAGAGATAGAGATATGCCCGCGCAATGCGGCGGGTGTAAAAGTTTATTTTTATCTTCCAAATTTATTTAAAAAGTTAAATAAAGGGCAAAAGGGCAGTTGAAGATAGACGCAAATTCCAATAATTTCATGATTATTGTAAAATCAAATCAAGGATAACAAATATCACTTCGCTATACGGTACGGAATTCGCTAGTTGATGATTTATGTGAACTATTTCAATAATTTGTTATGTGTGTTACAATGTAACTTTTTCAAAATAAAATGAATTGATGAGACGTGTTTTTAATATATTTTAGTTGGTTTACGTATTTTTAATATGCTAAAAGTGAATAAAATAAAATGTAAGGATATAAAACAATCTTATTTGTAGATATTCATGATATTTAATAGTACGGTAAAATAAAAAAAATATTCAATATTGGGCTCGTTTTGAAAGTATTGACGAAACGATTATAATGATATAATTTGTAAAAAGAAGAAAAGTATTTTTTATTGCATTCTTGTTCGTATACGATTATTTATGTTAACATGATAAGGGTATAAAATAGAAAATAAGAAGACAAGGGATATAAAATAAATTAAATAACTAATTGTAAGGGTGATAAACGTAACATTTAATTGAATTAGGAAGTGGAACATGAGGGAGAAAATTTTGGCTTTCAAAGCTTTGTAAAAAAACTGTATTAGAATTTTTATAATATAGTAGAGATTATAATGATGTAATTTATAATAAAAATGAAACGTATTTTTAATATATTTTACGATTATGTATTTTTAATTTGCTAACGATGAAAAAAAATAAAACGTATGAATATAAAACAATTTAATTCATAGATATTCATGATATTTAATAGTACGGTTAAGTTAAAAAATATTCAATATTTGGTTCGTTTTGAAGGTATTGACGAGACGATTATAATATTATAAATTTGTAGAAAAATGAACGTATTTTTTCAAATGATAATGGTGTAAAATGAAAAATGAAAAAGTAATGGATATAAAGTAAATTAAATAAGTAATTGTAAGGGTGGTTCTACAATAACCGTTTTAGAATTTTTATATAGTATTATAGATAAGGTCGCGTCTTCTTCGGGCCTGAACCAGGCCTTCCAAGCTCGTTTTTAGTGAGCAACAAAAAAGGATCGGGCTTTTAAGATCCGGGCAGGCCAGACTTTCACGTTGAAAAACAGCTTAATCATGCTTTTTCAGGCTGGTTTTTTCAGGTTTAACCAGGCTTTTTCAAAAAAAAAATCAAGGACCGTGCCTGAGCTCGGACCTGCCACTAGGGCGGGCAGGGCTTCGGGATTGAGCTTTATTTTGCATTTCTAGGTTCAATTATGTAATCAAAATAGTATTTTAAGTATTTAATTATAAGTTAAATTTGTTGTCAAGTGTATGAAATCAAACGATGAATTTATGGAGCATCAAATAATAGACCAAGTGCCTCAAGATGCTAAGATAATGGATTCTCGTTCTCATGTTATCATCGACATTTCTAATCTTGTTCCCAAATTCCTTTCGCGTACGGACTACCATACGTAAACTGTAGCAAAACAAATCTTGTAGTTGTACGAAGTTTATATATTTGGTAGATAAGGTGATTCTGTTTTTTGATTATATTGTAGCATTGATACTATATATAACCACTTGGTTAGGATTACAAGGGAATATAACTTTTATGACTATGTACTTTTAAGAAGATAAATAATTGTTATAATAGTTATTTTTGAAGTATATAATATTTATATACTGTAAATTAAACTCACATATATTTCTCATCAACTTAATCCTTGAATTGATCTCTAAGAAGATTGAGTTACAAATTACCGCTAGGCCAAATGTCCGTTGGTAGTTATAACAGTTATTTGTTAATATGGTTTAACTGTTATATGATGCTTTACTTCTTCATTTTTCTTGATGCGATACAAAAGACGACTTTCGAGAGTCACTTAGCCCCTTAACCTCTTCTCTCAAAAAAGACGTTGTGCGGGCAAGTTGATCAAAATCAGAGTGGGGAGGGAATGTTTTCAGTTGTTGGAGTACGACTTTTCATAAGTGGGGTTTTATCTGTATTTTTGGAAAATAGAGTGAGAACCATATGTGAGGAAATAGAAATAAATATTTTTGCAAAGATGGAGTGATAATCATGTGTGAGAGGAAATAGAAATAAAATATTTTTCTGCAAAACTAGTATATGTATATATATATAGGGTCGTTCAGGGAAAACCGTTAAAAAATTAAAAATTGAGAAACATTCTGATAACCGTTCATCTGGAAGGTATGCACATATGTATACTACTAATTTGTAACATGTACACGTGCATAAAAAAAACAACTTCAATTACTTGTATGCACATGTGTATACCGTCCAAATGAACGACTATCAGGGTGTTCCTCAGTTTTTTATTTTTTTAGGGTTCTTCCATTAACCTCCCTATATATATATTTAGGGAGGTTAATGGAAGAACCCTAAAAAAATAAATACTAGGTTAATGGAAGAACCCTATATATATATATATATATATATATATATATATATATATATAAGAAGAGGTTCATTTGAGAAATGCCAAATATACGTGAAATAGAGAAGTAATCCTAGTCTTTCATTCGGTCAAGATCGGCTTTGACCGGTCAAATATTACGTCGTTAATCGGTCAACAATTATGGCTTTGACTGGTCAAAAATTGCGGCTATTCCAAAAATAGAAGGACAGTTTTGTAATTTTTATAAATACACGGGACGAGTTCATATATGAACTTGTATGATTCACATATGAACTATATGTTCATATGTGAACCAGTGTAATTCACATATGTACTCTTTTAACTGATTCATATATGAAACAATTAACTAATTCACATATGAACTAATTAACTGTAGGTTCATATGTGAATCAGTTGAACTAATTAACAGATTCATATATGAACCTTTGTGATTCACATATGAACTAATTAACTGATTCATATATGAACGTATAGTTCATGTATGAATCACAAAGGCTCATATATGAATAAGTTAAAAGAGTACATATGTGAATTATACTGGTTCATATATGAACATATAATTCATATGTGAATCACACTGGTTCATATATGAACATATAATTCATATGTGAATCATACTGGTTCATATATGAACTCGTCCCGCGTATTTTACGAAACTACCCATCTATCTTCTACAGACCACACAAGGAATTATTCGGTGCTTCACGGTTAAAGCCGCAAATGTTGACCAGATAAAGGGCTAGAATCATTTCTTTATTTCTCATATTTTTAGCATTTTTCAAATGAACCTAATCCTATATATATATATATATATAGATAACATTTGTGTGTCTTATATAAAAATGCTATAAATTTGTTGTTAGAACAAAGTTGGACAACTTAATAAGATTTAATAAGTAAACTGTCTGTTAGAAGAACGGGTGTTCAAGGTCAAAGATGAAGAGAGGGACAAAGTAAAGCTAGTTGCAAAGGGGTTTGCACAAAAGAAATGTATTGAATATGATAGCATCTTTGTGCCCTTGGTAAGACACACCTCCATACATTTGTTATTTGCCTCACAAGATTTACAATTGGAATAATTTGATGTCAAGACGACTATGTATTGAAACAATTACGACGATAGTGGTACAAAAGGTTTGATCTTTTCATGTTAAAAGTTGGTTTTAATCAAAGTGTGAAGGATTTGCGCGTGTATTTTCATTGCAATAATGGTGTTTGAATCGACTTACTTCTTTATGCTAGTGACATGTTAATGGTTTGCAAATATGTTTTAGAGTCGTCGTGATGTGAACTAATAAGCCACTGAAATGCCACCGGATGCTTTTTTCACACATCCCAAGGTTTGCTTCATGGTTGTGAAAGATGGCCACAGTCACAAAAGATTGCTTCACGCCCGTGAAAGATGACCGGTGACAAAGTAAAAACCTTTTGTATGGTTTTCACAGTCGTGAGGGATTTGCTTCATTCCCATGAGCAATGATAAGGTAAAAGAATCCAAGTTTTTAGCATTCAATTCACATTCGGTTTCTTTTTATCACTTAGTGTAAATACATCATTGATTTGGTTCCCCCCTTGTTTATCACAAATTGTGATTTCAGTTTGTAACTTCTCTTCGGTTTTTAGTATTCTCCATCAATAAAAGCTTCCTTTGCTTCCTTGTGGATGTACTAATGTACATCACCATGTCGGTGGTGGAACCATGTAAATCTCACGTGCATTGGTTGGTTTGTTCTCTCGTTTAGTTATTTGTATAATATCTAGTTGTCTTTGATATTTCTACTTTCATTTTTGCATTGGTTGTTGGTTTGATAATTGATATCACCTAGTGCCCGATGCAAATAAAGTTCATTACTTTGTTTGACTTTGGCCCGTATACACTATTAAACATCGATGTGGCATATAGAATCAAAAGCACTAGCTAACAATCGAGTCCTTGCATATTTGCATAGTTAATTGAGGTTCATTATTTTGTTATTTATTCGGATTCGTTAATTGATCATATTCTGATAGTAATTTATTAAATAGTTTGATTATATGGTAATAAAAAAATTGAGTTCGTGAACTTTGAGTTATTCCCAATGAGTTTCGAATGAATTGATCATTTTTGGGTCAATCAATTTTTAAGATACTATGAAATTCACTTAAACGTTAATAGACAGGAGATGATCGGTGAAAAGTTTTATCACTTATATATCCATAACAAACCAGTAAAAAAGGCATTACTAAAAAACATGCCTTTCATCGATGGAAAATTCCACCAAATCACCGGTGGATCTTCGACGGATTGGTAAAAAGTTGACTTTGACCCGGGTCCGTTGCTTTATATATATATAGGGAGGTTAATTTAGAAACCTTAAATATTTTACGAACGGAAGAACTACCATTTTTATGAGTATTAATTTATGATGAATAACTTGATTAAATATTCATGAAGAATGTCGTGACAAATATTCATGATTCATCATGAACACTCATAAAATAGGTGGTTCCTGGTTCCTAAAATATTTAAGGTTCCTAACCTAAGGGTTGAGTTTACGTGAGAATGAATTTTTTGGAAGTACGGTTAAAACAAGGACTTTCATCTACTTTCCTCACCCGTATTTCACAAACTTTCATCTACTATACCTTACCTATTTATGTCACCAGCTCTGAAACTTTAACAAATTCATACATGTGAATGTGATTGAAATTATGTAAAAAGTTTGTGAAGATGAAGATGGAAGTTGATGAATGTAGATGAAGGTGATGAAAATAGACGAAGGCATGTGACGAAACTAAATGAAGTTCCACGTTGTTTTTAGCCATTAGATCAAAAATCAAACCATCCAATATTTAAAGACTCGGAACTGTTTTTATTTCTCACGAAAAGAGGTTGTTCTCATATCATCTCAACTCTCTAAACTAATTAACCCATATATATAACAAGTCAACATTATATATGCAAAATACTATAAAGAGTAGAAACTTAGGATAAATATGTATTATTTGAATATCGATCCCAAAAGAAAACGAAACTTAAAGGCACTGCCATCCCATCGTAGTACACGATGGCATGGAGTGCCTATAGCTCGATCGTTATACTACATATATGATCCGATCCGTAACGATTAAATACTCACTTTCTTTTTGCTCTTAATTAGACCCATATGGCATTAGCCTCAATGAGCAATGGTTTGAGCCTGCTTCTAACATTAAGCCTCATCACCTCATTTGCACCACCAATCAGCTTCTTCCCAATGTAAACAACTGGTGCACTTGGATTATAACCTAACTCCAATAACTCACTTTCCACTTGTTCCCCATTTGGTATTTCATCAAGCTCATACACAGTTGGGTTGGCACCAAAGTTTCTTATGAGTGTCTTAATGGAGTGGCTTATTGAACATGATGTTTTGCTGAAGATAACAAGTGGGTTATCAGCCACCAATGTCTTCACTGTGCTCATGATTGCTAGCTAATAGCTATTAGGGTTTTCTTGTTTGAATTTTTTATTTTCCACCTTCTGATATATGCTATATATACACACACACAATGGAGTTTTGAAGGGATTATATTCGAAAACAATATGCAATAATTCGATTGGTACGGGTTGGTGTGGTGATTTTATTTAGTCGTCGTTCGTATGATTTTGATTTTGATTCGATAAATGGAATACTTGCAAAGTGAAGTATCTTCTAGTACGATCGGGTAGGTTCTATACAAGCACTTGGTTGAAATTCTCGTGTTGCTGCTTTATATACCTTTATAGAAAGAATAAAAATCATTTGTCTTAAACCCTAAACCCTAAATCATGTAGTTTTTATGTGAAAAACACATCATTGTTTTTTTAATGTAAATTTATTTGTCTATCTTTTTATTTTATTTTTCTTTGAAAATTTGATACGATGTGTCTTCGTATGATTGATGGCCAGATAACAAGATTTGGGGATTTGTAATAGGTTTTTATTATATTATAAAGGCAAATGACCTTTTTGTTGCTTTCATGAAAGTATGCATGCACGCATCGAAATTAAAACACTTATTTGTTTCAATGGAATCTTATCATGAATTCTTGATCATGATTAGACTTAAATCAACCAAAAAAAAAACACATCTATATATCTCTTTAACGATTAGACTAATTAAACTAGCAATTACAGTTACGTTTACAATTAACGACAATTTGACGTGCTACTTGGCTTGGATATGAGCTCGTTAGGCTGCTACAATGAAAGCAAATGACGCTATACATGAAAAGATCGGTCGAAGATGACTACTGTCGCTTGAGAAATTAATTGTTTAAAAAAATTAATTAATTGAAATACAAGACTTTGGTGTTGTCGCACCATAGCTAGTATAAGCACCAAAAAATAGAGGAGAATTAAAATTGAAAAGACAAAAATAGTTAATTATTTCTTAACTAGGTTCGACCCCATGTATTACACGGGGTAATTTAAAAAATTAAATCATGCCAGAAAACTTATCTTACAGATATGAATGATCATTGAAAGTACGATGCTATTTTTCCAAGGTTTTTCCCTTCAGAGTTGTTTTTTTGCAGTTGGTTACAAAATGTCCTTTTTTAGGCAGTTTTCACAAATGATGTTTTGCAAAAAATTAATAAAAAATATGAATAAATATTAAGAAATTTTATAAAACAAAATTTATAATAGAACGTAAATGAAATTATGGAAAAGTACATAGTTAAAATTGATATGAAATTGCAAAAAGAAAATCACGACAATTTAGTGATTATTTGTATCAAATCTCATACTAATTTTAACAAATCTCATACTAATCACGACACATTAATTCGTATATATTTATGATATTTAATAATATAATTAAATCCAAAAATATTCAATATTAGACTCATTTCGAATGTATTGACGAAGCGATTATAATGATATAATTTGTAAAAAATAAAAATATTTTTTAATGCATTTTAGTTCATATATATCATTTATGTTTATATGATAAGAGTCTAAAATGAAAAATAAAAAAGTAAAAGATTAAAAGTAAACTACATACCTAATTATAAGGGTAGTAAATATAAGATATAAATTTAAAAAATTGAATTAAGGAAAGATTTAAGGAGAAAAGAATGTGGATGTGCTAAATAAACTTATAATGTAAAATGCGTCCAGATACATGTTTAGGCGGGAAAATGAGAAAATGGACACATCAGAAGGCGATTAGTGTCCTTCTAATTACTTATTTATTATATGTATAGATATGGAAAAAGGTAGATCTAAGTAAATAAATGGCTTAATATTCTAATATCATCTGAATATAATTGATATGTGAATTGGATGCTAAAATGATTTATAATCACATCACAAGCAACTTAATGTTTAAGTATGTTCAATAAAAGATGTGATAGGGTAAGATTAAGGGAAAATTTTAATGAAAAAAAGTGAATAGGAGAATCACGAAAAATCGAATGAAAAAATATATCAAAAATGGATGATCATTTAAAGATACTAAAATAATCGTTTTTTTTTGGTTTAATTTGTTACACTTCAATTTTTGTTATATTTCGTCAGCTTTTAATTTAAATAATAGGGTGAGATATTTTATTTTTTTTAAAGACCATGACATTGAATCATCTTAATCTAACGGCTTGTATGGATTCTTCAGTTCTTTCTTTTTTCAGTATTCTCTCCTGATCTCGACCCTGTAGTGATATATACGTGTGTGCTAATTTTCATAAAACGTTTTTATAGTATGTATTTATTGATAATTATAAATATTTTATGAATCAATGAACTAATTTTATAGTATGCATTCATTGATGCCTAATTAAATGTGAACTTTGTAATTTGTGATAACGATAAGATCCAATGTGAACCACTCATTTGAGATAATTAAAAATATTTTTAAAATTAGCTAAAAAAGGTAATTTAGTCATGCAAATCCCTTCCCTCAATTTTCTCATTTATATAACAATAAATCCGTAAAAATCCTCCATTTATTTATTCTCCATATTCTAGTCGCCTCCCTCCCAACTTCGGTAGAACCACCCCATATTTGTCTCCTTCACCATCTTCTTTCTCCCTCAATACTAGATCCCATCCGCCATCTCCTTAAGTCTCTATCCATATCCATCTGTTTTGCAAAATTCCAATCAATGACAACAATTAAATTATTTTCCGGCTATGGGTTTACAGTGAAATTTTCACGATTGATCGAGTGTGTTATCATGGTATGTTATCGCATATCTTGAAACCATGGGTTTACGATGAGTTAGAGTGAGAATAGTGTGTTATCCAATATCTTGCTTCACTGATCACACTACGTTACCCCAATTCACATATCCATTATGGTGATCATAGTGGGTATCTGTGGGTATATATAGAGAGAATGGTCATAATTAATGTATCACAACGTGTATACAGGGGTATCACACAATGGAATGCTCACGCCAAAGGGGAGAGGGAGAGTTGAGAGGTGACATAAAATTTATAAAATACCTAAATGGCCTTTTAATTAAAATTTTATGTCAAATTTACCAAAATTATTAATTTCTTAATTTATCCTTTGATTTGTGGTTGATAATCTATCTCATGGTTATCACAAATTATTGAGTTCTCCCTTAAATAGCAGTGTATTCATTAATCAATATACACTATATAAATTTCATCAAAATATTAGTGAGTAGATTTATCAATGAATTAATATATTCATTGGTAGAGTCAGGTTCATACGAGAACAATAATCAAATAAGAGAAAAAGAAAACAATCAAATCACATGTGATTTTACACTAAAATTACATGTGATTGATGCGACTTTGGTTGCAACCTAAGGTCACGAGCCACGTCGCCCGCACACCCTTGCGTTGAGCATTAGTGTAAAATTACATGTGATTTTGCATGAGATTTTACTGTTTTCTTATTTATTTTATTTTGTTACTATTCTCGTTTGAACCACCCTCTTCATTGGTAATTGTATTATGTCGATGAGCATATTACCAATGAATATACGTTAAAAAAGTAGTTTCTGGTTATCAAAATATTGTGTTTCTCATTTGAACCAGTCTCTCTCTCTCTCTCTCTCTCTCTCTCTCTTTGTATATATATATATATATATATTGAGAACCCATGAAATTGTGATAATCTGTAACACCCGGGAAATTCAGTATGTAAAAGCTACCACGTCTCTTTTCGAATTAATCTATCGATAATCGTTAGGGTAATATTTAACTTCTAAAGAATTTTTTCATCTCGAGAAGCAACGTGTACGCAAAGATCGAAGATTGAGGCTCGGTGTGTTCTGGGCGAGAATGCCCGACGATAATGCCAAAGGGCATTGTCGCGTGTCAAACTCGTGGGGCTTAAGACCCTTGTTGTACATTTGGGGTGAGAATGCCCAACGATTGTGACACTGTCACTCTCGCCGAGGCACAATCGCGCGCGGCCATGGTCTATCGGTACAATCTCTGCGATTATGCCCGTGAGAATGATACCGGTAAGGTCGTCGTGTCACTCTCGCCGATGAGCATCTGAGCGTATAAAAGTGGCAGATCCGATTCTAAGGTCACATGTTTGGTTTGGCAGCTTACTTTGGGCAATTTTGTAACACCCGGAAAATTTCAATTAGTCAATTTAAACCCAACCTTGAGAATTCACTTTCTATGTTTGGACCTTCGACGTGTTATGCCAAATTTCATTTTTGTGATCTCGACCATCTAAGGACTGCTAAATTTAAAAATAGAAAATTTGAGATTTTTGGGATATTGGGCGATTATGCCCGGCGATTATGCCAAGGGGCATAATCGCGTGTCATTGTCGCGATGAGGGAAGAACCCTTGGGACAGATTGGGAGATTGTGCCCGGCGATTGTGACTCGGCCACTCTTGCCATGGCACTCTCGGGGCCCAAACCTCACTATCGGTACAAAGCTAGCGATTGTGCCAACGATAGTGACAAATGTCACTATCGCTTGGCACTCTCGCGATCGGCCCCTGAGTTTAAATAAGACAACCCTGAAAATTTAACCCATTTATCAGATTTTGGGAGTTCATCTAGCTGATTTTTCTCTGCATTTTGGGTAACTCTTCTTCCCCTAAATCCATCTCTCCTCATTTATTGGTTGTTGAGATCATTGAATGTTGATTCTAGGTTATTTAAGAAGGGAGTCTTAGAGTGCTTAAGCTTCCATCAATCACCCTCTCCATTCTATCCGTGAACCCTAACTCATTTTTGGAGGCTTTCCTCCTAAAACCAAGTGTTCCTTCATCATCTATACTTGTGATTTCAACCTCTTGGACTAGATTCAAGTGTTCACCTCCATCTCTTGAAGATTGCTAAGTTTAGGGGTTTTGTTCAAAACCTAGTGGTGAGTTACCTTTCATCTTCTAAATCTTTATATAAGTGATGAATGCTCCATTGATGATTTACTAGTGTTTATGTTTCTCAAATTTTGGGTTTGGATGACTTTGGAGAATTCAGGTCAAATTAGGGTTTTGGTCAAAATGGTGATTTTGGTATATAATGTTTGGGGAGCGATTCTAAATGGTTAAATATGGATATTAATGGGTGGAAACTTGTGAGTCTAGGTTTTTGGGAAGTTTTGGCTTGAAGATCCAAGTTTCTTCATAGGAGCTCAAGTTGGGGAAAATCTAAATTTAGCCTAAATCTAGTAAGGCGAGTTCAAGTTGATTTGTAAAAACGGTGTACATGCCAAAATGTCCATTTTAAAATGTTTATATGGGTTTGCATGAAATTATCAACTGTTGAGTTATTTGGTGAGTTTCGGTTATTTGAAGTGTTTAACTTTATAAACTTTGCAAAACACCCATATTTGGGATTTTGGGCATTTTGATGAATAAATCACAAGTATTAGTATTTTAGTGATTTATTTTATGGGAGTAGACATTTTTTAGTATAAATGCACTTTTAGTATTTGTTTTGGAGAAATGTTTAATTTTGTGTTATGAGACATTTTTGAAAGAATAAATGGTATGAATTCATTTGAAAAATAATTTGTCCCAATCTAAACCATGTGGGGGTCTATTCATGTATTTTGGAGTGTGTGTTTGCATAACGTGAGTCGATTGCGTTTTATTGTTTGGGGACCGTTATTTGTTGGTCAAAAAGGATTTTGAGCACTTTAGCTCGGTTTTGACTTAAAAGAGTCTTGGGAGGCATTTGTCCGGTTTATTGCTCAATGTAAAGCCCATTTACAATTTACATATTAGTGCACCTTGTTGCATATTGATGATAATTACATGCTCTAGTGTGTTGGTCATTCCTGTGTAGTCATGTAATTTTAGACTATGTTGCATTGGATCCATAGGCACGTAAGTCAGTCTTTATTTGATGGTCAATTAGGTATTTCGGGGTTGGACTCCGAGACCCATGTTTTATGACCTGAACCTTTCAAGTGTACACTAGGAGGGCTGAGTCCGGTTGTGCCATTGTGTTGAAGGGTGTTTGGGCCTCCGCCACTTTGAGGTAATGCCTTGGAGGTAGTCCTTAAGTGTGTCGGGCCTTCGGGGTGGTGTTCATGGTAATGATCACCAGGTCAGCTATCTCTTGAGGTGTACGTTGAAAGGAGTCGTAGGGACACTTGGGCTTTATGTCGTGAAATGTCATACGATTAACGTTGTATGAGTAGCATACTTTTGTGTTCCTCCACTCTCAATGGATACGGGTCTCCCCCGTTGTCGGCCAACAGTATTTTGGATATTTAATTGTCCAAGATTTAACATTTGAATTTCATTCCATTTTATGGCGCTTGAGTATTTAATTTAGTTCCATGTTTTCGATGGCATATTATATTTATATGGATTATTTTCCATGATTTATGAGTTGAGTATTATCCCCACCCATGTTTTGGGTGTTTCGGGATATAAAGTTTTAACCACGTTTTGATGAATTGGGAGGCCGTTTCTTATTCACGTTTTGAGTGAGTTTTCGTTGGCATCACTTTATAAAGAATGTTTTGTATTGGGGCATTAGTCCTTAAAAATGCATGTTATTGGAAAACGAGTCGTTTTCATATTTAAAGTAAATCATATTGAAAGATTGCGTTTTAAGTTGCATTCTTTCCTTTTTAACGAAGTATTTATTCATGTTGAAAACTCTTGAACTCACTAGGCGTTAAGCCTAACTCTTTTTATTTGTTGGCATGTGCATCAAGTTCTAGTTAGGGAATGTCACTTGCAACACCGTGAAGTGTTGACTGCTATTTAGATGCTCGGGAAGGATGTAGCTATTGAGTGATGTCTTCCGCGTGTTTGGAGATAGCAATTGTTTTTGGGTTTAGTAACACCCGACCTTTATTTAGTCTTTATATATGATTTGAGTGGTTATTTGTTGAAGTTAAATTTAGAGTTATAGTTGAGGTATCCCAAGTATTGATTTGTAGAAAGGGATTTTTATCCTTCATTTGATGTATTGATGAAAATTTTAAATTAGTTGCTCTTTCCAAATTTGAGGGTGTTACAAGTTGGTATCAGAGTCTAAGTTTGAGAGATTTAGGTGTTGACTTCAGATACCTAGACTCAAACTAGCGTCCTTCTAAGTTAGTGAAAGTGAGATTACACTATTAGACAATTTAAGATATGATACTTTGAGGTCGATAGATTCACTAGGATCGGGAATCATGGTGCGGGTAACAAGAGTCTTCATGAACGGTAAGTTCATAATTGCACTTGGCCAGTGCCATGGTGAACTTACGAGTTACATGTATATGCTTGGATCGCCTCCACGTGATGATCGATGGGGTAGAGGATGAATTCCTTGGTGAATAGTCATTTGAAGAAGTTTTCGTTTGTAACATTGTCACTTTGAGTGACTAATGAGTATGATGAGTACATTAAGTTGACCATGTTGGGTCAGATCATTGGTTGGATTAGAACCATAGGCTTATTGAATCTGCCTTGTTTCAAGAACAGATTGTAAGGTCGATCGATTTAGTTGCCGATTATTACCTTAAGATGTTTGCGCAATTGGGTACCGGTAGTGTGACCATGAGATTTGGTGAGATTGGTCCTAAGTTTTGAGTCTCGACCAAAATTTATGCACGAAATTGCCTTTAAAATAACTTACATAAAGTATTTCATACTTTCCCAAATTATCATGCAGGTCGTATTTTGAATTCTTGGAAAGACGTTTAACAAGCACGAGATTTTAAACCATGGGTTGCAAACTTTGTTGAAATTTTCTTTACCCCTTGTCCAACACTATTTCGGATATTGAAATATCCATGTTTTAATGTTGTTTAGGGTATCGGACAAGTAACTACGATTTATGATCTTGACATTGGATCTCCTCCACATATGTTAAGGTTTTAAAGAAGAAAGTTATTTCCATGTTTTGGTATTTGAGTTTTGTTGGGAATTTTATTTCGTACGAGTTTTGTTGAGTATTTAAGGAGTCTTATTTTTGCGACGTTTTGCGACGCATGAATGAACTTTGAAAGGTGTAGGCTTTAATTATAGTGTATGTAAATTTATGAATTTTATTGAGCGTCATGTCTCATGCGAGTTTTGCACGTATCTTTTCGCAACCGCAAGAGACGCCTTGAGAGTTTTAATATCGCATAATTGCACTTTTGAGTTTTATACGGGTATAATTCTTTATACATTACTTAGTAATTAAATTGATTTATACTTTTGGTGTGAGTAAGTATATGAAGGATTTATGATGGTTCGTGTTGAACTTTTGCTTTGAACACCTTGGGTTGTTGATTTTATTGTTATTATCTCACACGATGCATTATATTGAATTACTGGTATGAATGATATTATAGCCACCATTTTTGGACAAGAGCCTTTTATTTGTGCGGCCCAAAGTTTGAAATTGATTTAAATTTAGTTACGTTTGACAAAATCGCATACATCTATCGTTTTACGAAGTTTGGGAAATAAACAGAGACATGTGGGCCTTGTTGGAAATTTTATCCCGTGTCGTTTTATGGTTTAAAAAAAAGGATGTTGGAGCTTGAAATTGTGAAGTTCCTATTCTGGAGTTTGTACAAACATTTGTTGCATATGTTTTAGTACATAAAATTATTTTACACACACGACATAAATTGATGCACGCTAGGACCATAGTGGTCCATTTGAAAATTTTGTTGCGCATTTTTTTATTGCCATTATTAACGTGAGTAATGATCAAATGAATTTCGAAGTAGTTTTATATGCTTTGCTTGGGTGATCATTGTGCACACCTACCGAGTAAACGGTAATGGATTTTTACACTTACAATTAATTGTTATAAAGCTTTTTGGTCTCTTAGGAAATGTATCCCTATTTTTCAATAAAAGAATAGCACACAAGTATACATGTCAAATCAGTATCGTTTTGAAAACAAGTAATAAAGTGGTACTAAGTACCGAATATCAATCCCACAGAGACAATTAAAGCAAACAATTATTCCAAGTCAACTTAAAAGGTGATTTCAATGAGAGAATTCGAAGGAATGATCTTTGAGTGAGTTAACAGCTTTGAAATTGATTTAAGACAGTAAAAGAAATGCATGGGTGTAAGTTCATCATCGCTTGAAAATAAATACAAGACATAATATTAAATGCGAAATGTAAAGACATGAACAATAAAGTACCAAAAGATTTCTTAGATTAAAGAAAGTAAAAGGTGGCAATAGTTACTAAATAGTTAGAAGAACTACTTAGTTGTTTCCCTTGTCAAAGAAACTACAAAAGCAACAAGTTAAAGTAAATATTAAAGCTAAAGTAACCTGCAAGAGCAAGTTAAGATATCTCTAAAACCTGGAAATGAAGCCCCCATTTATACAAAGGGAAAATCATCTAATGTCAAATACAAAGGTACAAAGATTCTTTTATCCAATGCTCATTATCCAAAATACAAAAGGCTTTACAAGATGCCTTCCTTAACAAGACCATTAATATGATTATATTATCTAAAAGACGCCTTCAGCTCCAGCTTGCAAAACGGGTCCAGGTGGCAACAAAAATATTCCCCAACAAAAAGTTTATGAAGTGATGTCTTGTACTTGTTGAAACTGCGAACATGTTGTAGCCTCTTGCTGTAGCAAACCAAACTGTTACATTTTCATCAAAATCAGCACAGAAGATTACATTCCTATTACTTAGCTCCAAACTACAATAAAGCATAAAAATAGACTGAAAGACTCAAATTTGGTGATTGGGAGACTAAAAATAAGAGCAAATATAAAATAATAAGTGCTTAGAACATGATAAGATATGCACTTATCACATCTCCACACTTGAATTGTTGTTTGTCCCTAAGCAACGCAAAAGATAAATACAAAGACTCAATTTGAAGGGTAAAAAATAAAATAAAATGTGATAGGGGTTAGTGAACAAAGCATCAAGCATTTGACATAGCCCTTTATAAATCAAAGTTTATTCAACTTCCAAAATGTAACACCATATGCCAAAGCACATGCTTCTATTGTCAGGAAAAACAGACTTTGGACTAAGGATCATTAGGAATTTTTGGGTTTGGAGATCTTGCATTTTGTGCCCATGCTGCAGGAGATGCTATAACATATACCTTCTGCCTTTTCTTTTTTTTTTTGAAATTTTGAAGGTTGGCCTAAAATTTTGATTAAGCCTTTTGTACTAATATCACAAAGGGAAAGGGTACATGATTGAGTCATGGGTGCCAATATCAAGAGGGGTTGATTGAGCCTATGATGCCAATATCACAAGGGGTTGATTGAGCCAGTGATGCCAATATCACAGAGGTTGTTTCTCTTTTTATTGGACCAGATAAAAGGACTATATCCTTTATATCTATTCTGTTTGGACACAGACCTTTTCCACACTTGAAAGAAACAATGTCCTCAATGTTATTAGAAGAACATGTTAGGCACTATGGTCTAGGGGTGCAAGGGTAGGTGGTTTCCAGGCTTAGTGTATGAGAAAAATGGCCTAAATCCTTTCCTAAAGTCCAAAATTGTTGCCTAGTTGCTTCCCAGGTGGTCATGGCTTGGTTATAGTATGCACAAATGGAAGTGAATATGCAACAACTGAATTATTTGGGATATCCCATGTTTGACTAACTAACCTACTATCTATCACACTAAATAAAATAAAAACAATTCCCAGACTCATATGAACTAAAAAAATGGAAAACAACAAAATGTAAAATCTAAATTGGAGCTAAGGAACATAAATGAACCTGCCTACTCAGGAGGAGGAGGTGCTGCAACAGTCCTTTCCAGCAGCCTCTCATCACTTTCTATCAGCTACTGTGGATACATGGGTAATTCAGCAGTAGCTTCCATGTTTTGTTCTTCCCACACACTCAACATCACATCATCCATCCTTCTTACCCATTGCCTATGCAAGGAAAGCTCTCTCCTCAGCTTCTCCAACTCTCTCTCCTGCCTCTTGATCCTTCTTCCTAGCACAATCTCTCTCTCTTCAAAATCAGCCATGAGGTTATCCCTTTGGGTGTTCAACTTTTCTTCCCAAAAACTTTCTTGATCCTCCAGACTGGCCATTATCTTCATCTGGTTCTCCTCCATCATCTTCATAAGTAAGGCAACAACAGTTGTGTCCAGGGTACTGGAACTGGGCTCATATGCTATAGCAGATGCTGCAGCATAGCCTCCAGTGGTGTTCCTTGGCAAACTGGATTCCTTGCCCTTCTTCTTGGCTTGGTTTCTCATGATCCTCTCAATGGCTATAGTGTCCATAGCAGTCTTCTTGGTCACAAGTTCATCATCTTCCTTCTATTCTACTCTAGCTTTCTTCATTAGGGTGTGGATTAAGGCAGGATGCCATAATCCACCCCTTGGCTTCTCAGCACAAGCTTTAATGCTTTTGTTGATGACTTGACCAATATCAAAGGGCTTCCTCTCCATGATACAATAGATTAGGACACCTTTCAAATGCCACACTTGTGTCATGAGAAGTGCGCAGAATGGTGTGCCTAACAAAGTGATACCATACATTAGCTTGTGACTTCTTGTGGTGTGTATCTAGGACTCTTCCTCCTTCCATTAAATCTTTCCAATCAGCCCCTGGCTTAGCTATCACCTCAAGCATTCTCTTAGCATCAGCAGCAGAAGCCCTCCTCATTAGCTTTCTATACATAGAATCTGCAGGTGGGGTAAGCTTAAACAAAGAGTTAATTTTTGTGGCTGAGAATGATACCTTCCTACCCTTACTGTGATTGCATCCTCCTTAGAAACAGTAACCTCTGTGAAGAATTCCCTCACCCAATCAATGTTGTGGTTGATAGGGACCTTACATAGTTCTTCCCATCCCAAGCCTTCAATCACTTCTTGGATGAATGGGGTGGTTTCAACAACTCTTGGACTGAATCCCTTGTCCAAGTGGCCTTGTTTGTTTAGAAATTGCTCATATCTATCCTCAGCATTTAAACAACTAAATTGCTTGCCAAATCTCCCCGTAGGTGCTTGATCCAACTCCTCCTCTTCAGCCTGTTCTTCTTCCTCTGGAATCTCATCTTCAGCTAACTCTTCCTCAACCTATTCTTCCTCTCTGTCCAAGGCTCTAGAAGATGCTGACATGGCTTTGGCAGCCCTAGTGGTTCTTCTTGTTGCCCTTTCTGTTTTCCTCTCTACTCTCTTTCTCTTCTTATCTCTCTTTTTCTTTTTCCCCACTGCCTCTACCACAGGTTCTCCTCTTCTAGTTCTTCCTCAATATCATTTCCCTCCCCTTCCTCATCATTGTTTTCACTAACATTACCACCAACCTCTTCCTCTTCACCATTGTTCTCATTTTGTCCCCTTACATCAGAAACAGTGTTTATGAGGTATTGAGAAGGTTATCTAATACCTCATCTCTGAATACAACGTGGGTTCTTGGTGGGGAAGGGGGCACAGTAGTTGTCACAGCATCATGTTGAGACACAAAGATGTTCATGGTAATTACAGCAGGTGCACTAGTGCTCAACACAGATGTGTCTAACACAGAAATAGGGGATTGGGTTGTAGGAACTGTTTGCATGGTGGTGTTTGTAGTGAATGGTAGGTTTTGGGATAGTTGTGAGGGTAGTAGGTTCATATCAAACCCATCATTGTGAGGGTTGATGGTGTCTTCGGGTTTTAAGCATCATGCAAGAGGGATGAATCTTCCTCTTGATTCACAGGGGTGTTTGGGTTGGTAATGTTCAAATCCAATGGTCTTCTCATGGTTTTGTCCAGATTATAGACATCACCATGAGAAGGTGGGGCTATGGGTTCGACTTTAGTGGGTTTAGGCACAGATTTCTCAAAAACAAAGGGTGGTTCAGTGGTATTTTCAGATGGGGAAGGAGATGGTAACAACAGCCTTACCTTTTCCCTTCCCTTGCACTTCCTTCTTTTTCGATTTCAGGGCCACCGTCGGTATGGATTCCGGTGATCGAATAACAACTCCCTTTGCCTTCTTGTCCCCTGTTTTCAGTTTCTCAACATCAAAGGACAGAGTTTTCCTCCTGTTGTAGGTCACAGACTTCTCCTTGCTTGGTGTGTTAGGGTTCTTTTTACCTTCCTCCATCGCCATTAACAGAGAGAATGAGAGAATCGGTGGATTGGGTGTCAATGAATGAGGGAGATGGAAGGGTGGTTTCCAAAAAGGTTTTGTAAGAAAACCGCCCAAAATGTCGGTTTCTTAGTTTTAAAACCGATTTTTTCCAAAAATAATTAGGATGCAACTAGAAAGTAATGTATTTAGTATAATAGTTAAGCCAAGATATGATGTTTGATACCTTAAATTAAAAAGAAATTGGAAATGCTACATACAGCAAAGATCTCATGATGGCTAGAAAGTAAGCCTAAAGTTACTTTTCAAAAAGCCAATGTACCCTTCCATCTTCTCTTTTTTAAAATACATATGTTTATCCTTTTTTTTCCTTTTCTTTTCTTCTTGGCTGGAACTATTTCAAGAAATAAAAAAATTTAAAATTGACATCACAATTATTTCTTATTTTTAATATACCGACCCCATAATTGCCTGCAATGCTGCAACAACAGTCACCTCTCCATACTTTCTTCTTTACTGCACAACACCACACGGGTCAAAATATACCTGCTCTAAAAATAAATAAAAACTATTTACAAATGTACAATTTGGACTTATAGGACCATTATGGATCAAAGGATCATTGGGGTTGGAGTTGCACTACAGAGGTTGACCCTGTAGCAGTAGCATCCAGATAAGACTTAATCCTTTGCCCATTCACTTTGAAAGAGGATCTAGTGTTGGGATCAATGAGTTGTACCACTCCATAAGGAAAAACATGTTTGATTTCAAAAGGTCCAGTCCATTTTGACCATAGTTTTCCTGGAAAGAGTTTCAATCTTGAGTTAAACAACAGAACTTTTTGACCAACTTGAAAATTTTGTTGTAAAATCCTTTTGTCATGCCACTTTTTGGTTTTTTCTTTGTAAATGGCATTCTCATAGGATTGGTCCCTTAGTTCTTCTAACTCATTTATCTGTAATCTTCTCCTTTCACATGCATCATTAATGCTCATGTTAAGTTCTTTTAGAGCCCAAAAGGCTTTGTACTCTAATTCTAATGGCAAGTGACAAGTATTTCCAAAGAAAAGCTTGTAAAGAGACATTCCAGTTGGGGATTTATAGATTGTCCTATAAGCCCAAAGAGCATCATCTAGTTTGAATGACCAGTCCTTTCTTGAAGGTTTGACCACTTTTTCTAGAATGCTTTTGATTTCCCTATTTGAGAGTTCAGCTAAGCCATTTTCTGAGGGTGATAGGCTGTAGCAACTCTATGACTGATGTTATACTTTTCCAAAACATCTTTCATCATTTTGTTCACAAAGTGTGTTCCTTCATCACTGATTATGGCCTTAGGTGTGCCAAATATGGTGAAAATGTTTTTATGAAGAAACTTGACCACTGTCTTTGCATCATTATTGTGGCAGGTTGCAACCTCTACCCATTTAGAGACATAGTTTACAGCTACCAAGATGTATTGACAGTTTCTAGAAATAGGAAATGGTCCCATGAAATCTATTCCCCAAACATCAAATATTTCAACTTCCAAAATGCCATTGAGAGGCATCTCATGTCTTTGGGAAATTGATCCAGTTCTTTGACATTCATTACATCTTTTAACAAAATTTTCAGCATCATGAAAAAGTGTGGGCCAAAAGAATCCAGATTGGAGTACTTTTGCTGCAGTTCTTTGGCCACCAAAGTGTCCACCATATGCTGAAGCATGACAATGCTCAAGCACTGTAGTCACATCTTCTTGAGGGATACACCTCCTCAAAATTTGATTAGCCCCTAATTTGAATAAAAATGGATCATCCCAAAGATAGTTCTTTGCATCTGAAAACAATTTTTTTATTTGGTTTTTGGTGAGTTCAGGTGAAATGATTCCAGCAGCCAAGTAGTTTGCAATATCAACAAACCAGGGTGTTGTAGCATGATGTTGCAGCTTCAAGAGCTGTTCATCAGAAAACTTCTCATTTATTTCAAGAAGAGTTCCTTTTCCTTTATCCAGTCTAGACAAGTGATTTGCAACTTGGTTTTCAGTTCCCTTCCTATCTATTATTTCCAGATCAAACTCTTGTAACAACAACACCCAACGAATTAATCTTGGCTTTGCATCTTTTTTAGAAATCAAGTATTTAATGGTTGCATGGTCAGTATGAACCGTAACCTTGGTCCCCATCAGATATGATCTGAATTATTCAAAGGCAAATACAACAGCCAACAATTCATTCTCAGTTTTTGTGTAGTTAATTTGTGTTGCATTAAGAGTTTTACTAGAGTAATAGATAGGGTGAAAAAAAATTCTTTCTTTTGTCCCAAAACTGCACCAAGTGCCCAATCACTTGCATCACAAATGAGTTCAAATGGTTTTATCCAATCAGGTGTGGTCACAATAGGTGCTGAAATCAAAGGATCTTTCAAAATGTTAAAAGCTTTCCGACATTCTTCATTGAAATCAAAAGGTTGGTCATGCTACAGCAATATACAGAGGGGTTTTGAAATCTTTGAAAAGTCCTTTATAAATCTTCTGTAAAAGTCAGCATGACCTAGAAAACTTCTAATTCCCTTGACATCTGTAGGTTCTGGAAGTTTTTCAATAACTTCTAATTTTGCTTTGTCAACATCTATTCCTCTATTTGAAATTAAGTGTCCCAAAACAATGTCTTCTTTGACCATGAAGTGACATTTTTCCCAATTTAAAACTAAATCGGTCTCTTCACATCATTTAAGGCTTTATTCAAGATTTTTCAAACATTCTTCATAGGAAGATCCATAGACAGAAAAATCATCCATGAATATTTCCATAGAAGTTTCCAACATGTCAGAGAATATGGACATCATGCAAATTTGAAATGTAGTTGGTGCATTGCATAGTCCAAAATGCATTCTCCTAAAAGCAAAAGTACCAAAAGGACAAGTGAAAGTTGTTTTTTCTTGGTCCTCAGGTGCTATGGAAATCTGGTTGTAACCAAAATGTCCATCCAGAAAACAGTAGTACTCCTTACCAGCAAGTTTATCCAACATTTGGTCAATGAAAGGCAATGGAAAATGGTCATTGTGGGTTGCTTTGTTGAGCTTCCTATAATCCATACAGATTCTCAATCCTGATACTACCCTAGTTGGGATCAACTCATTCTTTTCATTTTCCACAACCGCCACATCTCTTTTCTTAGGGACACGTTGGACAGGGCTTACCCAAGAACTACTAGATATAGGGTAAATTATTCCAGCATCTAACCACTCAAGTATCTCTTTCTTAACTACCTCTTTCATCATAATATTTAGTCTTCTTTGTGGTTCTACAGATCTGAAGTCCTTGTCCTCTAAAATGATTTTGTGCTGGCAGATTAATGGACTGATGCCTTTTAAGTCAAAAATTGTCCAACCTATGGCCTTAGTGTGGGCTTGAAGTACTTTCACCAACTGTTCTTCCTGTTTTTTGTTTCAAAATGACATAAATAATTATAGGTAATTTGTCTCCATCACTTAGAAAAACATATTTGAGATGTACAGGAAGCTGTTTAAGTTCAAGACTTGGTGGTGCTCCAATGGATGGTAAGGGGTTTTCTCTAGTGCTTTCTTCCAACATTTCATATGTTGCCACAGGTTGCAACATATTCACGCTATGATGGTCATCACTATCATCTAAGTCATCATCATCATCATATTCCTCATCTACATTTAAGTCATCTTCATCATACTCTTCATCTTTTATCACTTCACCTAGAATTTCTTCTGAGGTGTAACACCCTAAAAATCAGAGTAAATTAAAACCTGGAAAACCTGACAATATGGCGAAAGTAAATCCATTAACTTCCCATAAATGGGATCAGTCCTTTAGACTATACAATCCTATACAAGGATTTCATCAAAAGAATGGGACTTAACAATGCCCAACATCAATATTAAAACCTCTCCAAAAAACCTCGAGACTCAAAACTCGTCTCTCCAAAAAACCCCGGCACCCACCGCTAATGGAAACCTGTTATACACATCATTTGAGAAAAAGTGTCAGACTTTAAAGCCTGGTGAGAACATACAGTTTATAAGCTCAAAAGATAAAAACATCAGTTCCAAGATAAAATTTCCAAAGGGATTAAATTACAATTTAGGTCCTTGCCACAATCGGGCTTTTTCGTTATAAACATGCCATAAAAGGACCGAAAACAAAACATTTTACCAAGGATCGTGGCGTAACACAAAGTTAGGCCAACAATCCGAGTTACGAGCTAAACCAATTGGATTCCGCGGATACGAATCACAAAGTCCGTGCTTCAACGTGAGATCAAGCCCCAAGCGCAAAACCAAGGTATACTCCTTCGCTAGGATCACTATGAACCATGGCTAGTATCGTGCCTCACATAACCGTACTAAGTTGCCCTCTAGGAACAAGTGATCCATAGCTACAAATTTGGGGAATGTATCATCCCAGCAATACAGTCTACTCAAAACCTAGGGATCCACTAGTAATGGTAAGGACTCGTCACAACAACATATGTGACCAACCATAAATAAAAATATGGTATAAGTACATTTTATAAACAAAATGCTATTCCCAGTTCAACTTCTGGTAAGAATGAAAATCATTAAAATGAGTTCATAAACATTCTTTTCAAACGACCACATAATGTGCAAGTAAAACATCATTTTACTTCAATAAGGCGGAACCCGTCATTTTGGTCAAATCTGACCGGGAACCCCGAAAATCACCAAAAACTTTATTTATAACAAAATGTTGAGAACATAAAATCATACCGTAGAAATACTTCAGATTTCGCAAATAAGAGTTTTGACATGTATAAAGTTTGTAAAATGGTAGTAGGAACTCACCGATAGGTTTTTGGAATAAAACCCAGAAAACCAGATATCGATCACGACGAAGAGGTGAAGCTTAAAACACCGACCCTTTGCTAGAAACACCGAAAACTAGCAACCAAACGAGACTTCGAAGATCGAAAGATGAAAATAGAGAGAAATAGAGAGAGAAAGATATTTGAGATTTAAGTGATAATGAGATTTGGGAAACTGAACCTCTTTAAGACGGTCAATGCAACTACGCGGGTTATGCCGCGACTTCAACTCGCGGCATAACTCGCCCGTGTCCCAAAAACCCTAATCATCCAGTGGGTTTCGCGAGTTGTGTCGCGACCTCTAGTCGCGGTATAACTCGCGTAGTTCTCAAAATCTAATACTAAACAGAGGGTTACGCGGGTTGTGCCGCGACCTCTAGTCGCGGTGTAACTCGCGTAATTCACTGTTTCTCCCCAAACTTCACAAAATCCAAAACGACAACCAACCAAACACTGAGCTAACGACAAAAGCTTAACATAAGAATAGCAAGATTACACAACGGAAATCCGGGGTGTTACAATCCTCCCCAACTTGGGAATGATTTCGTCCCCGAAATCCAAACTATTCGAAAAGATGAGGATATCTTCGCTTCATATCCTCCTCGGCTTCCCACGTCACATTCGCTCCCCGGTGATGCTTCCACTGCACCTTGACCAAGGTGACTTCTTTATGACGCAACTTCTTAGACTTTCTCTCTAAGATAGCGTCGGGTTCTTCCACACAACGGTTACCTTCGTCTACCCTTAACTCTGAAAGGGGAATGACGCTGTCTTCTACCGCCAAACATTTCCGGAGGTAGCAAACATGAAACGTGTTGTGTATTCTGCTCAACTCCGGTGGCAGTTCCAACTGGTAGGCTTGCAAACCCACCCGTTTAAGCACTTTGAAAGGTCCGAGGAAACGAGGACTCAACTTCCCACGTTTTCCGAACCGTATAATGCCTTTCCACGGCGACACCTTAATCATAACACGGTCGCCCACTTGGAATTCCATCGGCCGCCTCTTCTTATCGGCATAGCTTTTCTGACGATCCTGAGCCGCTTTCATTCTTTCACGAATGCACTTGACCTTATCGGCAGTCTCTTGCACGATTTCGAGTCCGGCGAACTGCTTTTCTCCCGCTTCAAGCCAGCACACGGGAGTCCGACACTTCCGCCCATACAAAGCCTCAAAGGGTGCCATTCCGATACTCGAGTGGTAGCTATTGTTGTAAGCAAACTCCACCAAAGGCAGGTGAGTGTCCCAGCTACCCCCGAAATCGATGACACAAGACCTCAACATGTCTTCCAAAGTTTGGATCGTTCGTTCGCTCTACCCGTCGGTTTGCGGATGGTAAGCCGTACTCAACTTCACTCGAGTACCAAGCTCTTTCTGAAATCCATCCCAGAAGTTCGAAGTGAACCGACTGTCGCGATCCGACACGATCGACAATGGTATGCCGTGCCTGGAGACCACCTCATCGATATAAAGCTTTGCTAACTTATCCATCGGTAGAGTCTCGCGCATAGCCAAGAAGTGAGCGCTCTTTGTCAATCTATCAACTATCACCCAAATGGTATCGTGACCTCGAAGAGTTTTAGGTAGCTTCGTCACGAAGTCCATGGTGATATGCTCCCACTTCCACTCGGGAATCTCTAAAGACTGAAGAATCCCATATGGTCTCTGATGTTCGACCTTAACTTGCGAACACGTCACACAACGCTCAATGTAACGCGCTACATCAAGTTTCATTACTGGCCACCAATAGTGCAGCTTCAAGTCCCTGTACATCTTTGTGCTTCCCGGATGTATGGAATACTTAGACTTGTGTGCATCTTCTAACAACAGATCACAGTTACCCCCAATCTTGGGCACCCACACACGACCGCTGAACAGTTTCACTCCACGACTATCTTCCGTTAAGAGCAAACGCTGCTTAGTCATGACTTCATCTTTCAGATTCTCTTCCAACAATGCTTCCATCTGAGATGTCTTGATCTTCTCAACAAGACTAGACACAAGCTCGATTCTTGAATGGGTAGCCCGAATACTCCCGCTATAGTCCTTCCGACTTAGCGCATCGGCCACCACGTTCGCCTTACCTGGATGGTAAAGCAATTCACAGTCGTAATCTATCAGCAACTCGAGCCACCGCCTTTGCCTCATATTCAGCTCTTTCTGATCAAAGACATACTTCAGGCTCTTGTGATCCGTATAAAGAGTACACTTCGTGTCGTAGAGGTAGTGTCGCCAAAGCTTCAGAGCGAATACCACTGCCGCTAACTCCAAATCATGAGTTGGATAATTCTGCTCGTGTATTTTGAGCTGCCTCGAGGCATAAGCGATTACCTTGCCTCGTTGCATCAACACACAACCCAATCCCATCTTTGAAGCGTTGCTGTAAACCACGAAATCTTCCGACCCTTCAGGTAACGTCAAGATCGGAGCTTCACACAACATCTTTTGAAGGATCCGGAATGCCTTCTCTTGGGTTTCGGTCCATTCAAACTTCATGTTCTTCTGAGTTAGAACTGTCAAGGAAGAAGCGATCTTCGAAAAGTCTTGGATAAATCTCTTGTAGTATCCCTCCAGACCCAAGAAACTTCGGATCTCGGATGGACTCTTAGGAGGCTCCCAATTCATCATAGCTTCAATCTTGGAGGGATCAACCTTCACTCCGACCCGAGTGACTACGTGACCCATAAACTGTACTTCTTTAAGCCAAAAGTCGCACTTGGAAAACTTGGCGTACAACCTTTCCTTTCTCAAAACTTCCAGAACTTCACGTAAATGTTGCTCGTGCTCTAACTCACTCTTGGAGTACACGAGTATGTCATCAATGAATACAATGACTGACTTGTCGAGGAATGGTCGGCACACTCTATTCATTAAGTCCATAAACACAGCTGGTGCGTTCGTTAGACCAAAAGGCATTACAAGGAATTCGTAATGGCCGTAACGCGTTCTGAAGGCTGTCTTCGGAACATCTTCTTCTCTCACCTTCACTTGGTGATAACCCGAACGTAAGTCGATTTTAGAAAAGCAACCCGCTCCTTGAAGTTGATCAAACAAGTCGTCTATTCTCGGAAGCGGATATCTGTTCTTTACTGTAGCTTTGTTCAACTCACGATAATCAATGCACGTTCTCATTGTGCCATCCTTCTTCTTGACAAATAAGACCGGAGCTCCCCAGGGTGACGAACTCGGTCTTATGAAACCTTTCTCCAATAGCTCTTGGAGTTGTGCCACCATCTCTTGCATCTCCGATGGCGCTAAACGATAAGGTGCTTTAGCGATCGGCGCAGCGCCAGGCACAAGATCAATCTGAAACTCTACCTGACGATCGGGTGGTAACCCGGGCAAGTCGTCCGGAAAGACGTCTGGAAACTCACGCACGATCTTCACATCTTCCAGCTTTGATTTCTTTAACTTGGCATCGATCACATAGGCTAGGAAAGACGAACATCCTTTTACTAAGCACTTGCGTGCCTTTGCCATTGTGATTATTGCCATTTCCCGCTTTCTCTTTTCGCCATAGATGACCACGACTTCGCCAGAGGGGTTGGGAAGTCGAATCATCTTCTTGGAACACACGAACTCGGCCTGATTGTTTGACAACCAATCCATACCGATTACCACATCAAAACCTCCGATTGACATCGGTAGCAGATCGATCGGGAATTCTCTCCCTTCGATACTGAGAGCACACTGCTTCAGAACTTCGCGGATCAGAACTTGTCTACCATCTGCTATTTCTACTACTAACGCATCCTCAAGACTAGTAGTGGGCATAACAATTTTCTGACGGAACAATTCAGATACGAAAGAGAAACTAGCACCCGTATCGAACAAAATACGAGCAGGTACAGAGTTTATAAGGAAAGTACCTGATACCACGTCAGCGGATGCTCTGGCCTCTTCGGTCGTCATCTGAAATGCTCGACTCGGAACCTTCGGAGGGTTCTCCTTCCTTGCTGGCGTGCCACCCGACACCAGCTTCGGGCAATCCTTCCTCACGTGCCCCGGTGCCTTGCACTAATAACATATGGGTCCTCTGACCGGGCAATCTCTGACAGTGTGACCAGGCTTCCCACACTTATAACAATTTGGAGGAGCGGTGTTACAGTCACCGTGATGCTTGGTTCGACACTTCGGGCACCACTTTGCATCCTGATAACTGCTGAAATTGCGGTTTCCAACAAAAGGTCGGGTCCGCTTGGGAGGTACTGAGCTGCTCTCCCACTTTCTCTTTTCAGGCACCACCACTGCCTTCTCAGATTTTTTCTTCGCGAACATTTCCTCCATGAACTGAGCTTCCTCCACCATCTCTCGGAGGTTAGAAGCTTTGAAATTATGGACCATGGATTGCATGTCCGTTGGCAAGCCGTTGAGATAAGCTTTCATCTTGTCTTTCTCTGTTGGGGCAGCATGCCCCACCAGACCAAGCTTCTCCATAAATTGACGGGTGTACTCCCTCACCGTCAGGATTCCCTTCACCAAAGACCGGAATTCTTTCTCAATTCGGTCCATGGTCCTCTTGTTGCAGAATTCCTCTAGCAACTTCTTATTGAACTCGGCCCAAGACAACTGGGCCAATACCTCAGGAGATAGAGTGGTTTGGATGATATTCCACCAGATGAGTGCAGTGTCCCTCAGCAGTTGGGTACCGAACCGCACCCTCTGATCATCACCACATTCGGAAGAGCCAAAAGCTTGCTCAACCGCTCGGATCCACTTTACACACACCGCCGGGTCATCAGAACCGAAGAATTCTGGCGGTCCGCAACTCAGAAATGACTTATAGGAACAGCTCTTCCTATTCCCCGAAGCACCAGAAATCCCGCGCTCTACCGACACGACCCTTACACCATCATCACCAGAACCTACTACGACGTTCTCCACCACCGTCTCACTTCTCCGATGGTTCACGTCGCGGTCCTCCATCGCTTTCAGCAGAAACTCTTGCTGCTTAGCCATCTCTTCTCTCATTGCTAACATCACGCTGGCCAACAACTCTGACTGGGGATTAGCATCCCCGATGACTGGGTGGGACGAAGCCAGGTCTACTCAAGGAATGACCTCTGGCCCCCCACCTAGCACCTGCTGAACTGGCGGACGCACGACAACCTCAACTCCTTCCGGCCGATCAGCGATGGAGGCTGTCGCTTCCAGACCATCAACACGAGTACGCGGTCTACCACGCATATTCACCATACTGAACAGCTTCACAGAACAAAGAAAGAGATAAGAGAGAGATAGGAAAACACGAAAGGAAACGTACTGCCACATTACCAATAGTCATATTAACAGCAAATCAAGTACTCTTACGTACAATATCCTCATAATAACATTAGCTAAGTGAAATTATGAACATACAACACATAACGGTTCTTGTCACCACTACTACAACGCCTGATAAACGTACTTTCCGTCGACTCTAAGACTAACCCAACTTAGGAGCTCTACCCAATTCTCGCGGATCAATTCTTAATATACTCAGTCTAAGTCTAGACATCTTACATTAATGCCTAATTCGCTTAAACTAGAGCTCTGATACCAACCTGTAACACCCTAAAAATCAGAGTAAATTAAAACCTGGAAAACCTGACAATATGGCGAAAGTAAATCCATTAACTTCCCATAAATGGGATCAGTCCTTTAGACTATACAATCCTATACAAGGATTTCATCAAAAGAATGGGACTTAACAATGCCCAGCATCAATATTAAAACCTCTCCAAAAAACCTCGAGACTCAAAACTCGTCTCTCCAAAAAACCCCGGCACCCACCGCTAATGGAAACCTGTTATACACATCATTTGAGAAAAAGTGTCAGACTTTAAAGCCTGGTGAGAACATACAGTTTATAAGCTCAAAAGATAAAAACATCAGTTCCAAGATAACATTTCCAAAGGGATTAAATTACAATTTAGGTCCTTGCCACAATCGGGCTTTTTCGTTATAAACATGCCATAAAAGGACCGAAAACAAAACATTTTACCAAGGATCGTGGCGTAACACAAAGTTAGGCCAACAATCCGAGTTACGAGCTAAACCAATTGGATTCCGCGGATACGAATCACAAAGTCCGTGCTTCAACGTGAGATCAAGCCCCAAGCGCAAAACCAAGGTATACTCCTTCGCTAGGATCACTATGAACCATGGCTAGTATCGTGCCTCACATAACCGTACTAAGTTGCCCTCTAGGAACAAGTGATCCATAGCTACAAATTTGGGGAATGTATCATCCCAGCAATACAGTCTACTCAAAACCTAGGGATCCACTAGTAATGGTAAGGACTCGTCACAACAACATATGTGACCAACCATAAATAAAAATATGGTATAAGTACATTTTATAAACAAAATGCTATTCCCAGTTCAACTTCTGGTAAGAATGAAAATCATTAAAATGAGTTCATAAACATTCTTTTCAAACGACCACATAATGTGCAAGTAAAACATCATTTTACTTCAATAAGGCGGAACCCGTCATTTTGGTCAAATCTGACCGGGAACCCCGAAAATCACCAAAAACTTTATTTATAACAAAATGTTGAGAACATAAAATCATACCGTAGAAATACTTCAGATTTCGCAAATAAGAGTTTTGACATGTATAAAGTTTGTAAAATGGTAGTAGGAACTCACCGATAGGTTTTTGGAATAAAACCCAGAAAACCAGATATCGATCACGACGAAGAGGTGAAGCTTAAAACACCGACCCTTTGCTAGAAACACCGAAAACTAGCAACCAAACGAGACTTCGAAGATCGAAAGATGAAAATAGAGAGAAATAGAGAGAGAAAGATATTTGAGATTTAAGTGATAATGAGATTTGGGAAACTGAACCTCTTTAAGACGGTCAATGCAACTACGCGGGTTATGCCGCGACTTCAACTCGCGGCATAACTCGCCCGTGTCCCAAAAACCCTAATCATCCAGTGGGTTTCGCGAGTTGTGCCGCGACCTCTAGTCGCGGTATAACTCGCGTAGTTCTCAAAATCTAATACTAAACAGAGGGTTACGCGGGTTGTGCCGCGACCTCTAGTCGCGGTGTAACTCGCGTAATTCACTGTTTCTCCCCAAACTTCACAAAATCCAAAACGACAACCAACCAAACACTGGGCTAACGACAAAAGCTTAACATAAGAATAGCAAGATTACACAACGGAAATCCGGGGTGTTACAATCCTCCCCAACTTGGGAATGATTTCGTCCCCGAAATCCAAACTATTCGAAAAGATGAGGATATCTTCGCTTCATATCCTCCTCGGCTTCCCACGTCACATTCGCTCCCCGGTGATGCTTCCACTGCACCTTGACCAAGGTGACTTCTTTATGACGCAACTTCTTAGACTTTCTCTCTAAGATAGCGTCGGGTTCTTCCACACAACGGTTACCTTCGTCTACCCTTAACTCTGAAAGGGGAATGACGTTGTCTTCTACCGCCAAACATTTCCGGAGGTAGCAAACATGAAACGTGTTGTGTATTCTGCTCAACTCCGGTGGCAGTTCCAACTGGTAGGCTTGCAAACCCACCCGTTTAAGCACTTTGAAAGGTCCGAGGAAACGAGGACTCAACTTCCCACGTTTTCCGAACCGTATAATGCCTTTCCACGGCGACACCTTAATCATAACACGGTCGCCCACTTGGAATTCCATCGGCCGCCTCTTCTTATCGGCATAGCTTTTCTGACGATCCTGAGCCGCTTTCATTCTTTCACGAATGCACTTGACCTTATCGGCAGTCTCTTGCACGATTTCGAGTCCGGCGAACTGCTTTTCTCCCGCTTCAAGCCAGCACACGGGAGTCCGACACTTCCGCCCATACAAAGCCTCAAAGGGTGCCATTCCGATACTCGAGTGGTAGCTATTGTTGTAAGAAAACTCCACCAAAGGCAGGTGAGTGTCCCAGCTACCCCCGAAATCGATGACACAAGACCTCAACATGTCTTCCAAAGTTTGGATCGTTCGTTCGCTCTGCCCGTCGGTTTGCGGATGGTAAGCCGTACTCAACTTCACTCGAGTACCAAGCTCTTTCTGAAATCCATCCCAGAAGTTCGAAGTGAACCGACTGTCGCGATCCGACACGATCGACAATGGTATGCCGTGCCTGGAGACCACCTCATCGATATAAAGCTTTGCTAACTTATCCATCGGTAGAGTCTCGCGCATAGCCAAGAAGTGAGCGCTCTTTGTCAATCTATCAACTATCACCCAAATGGTATCGTGACCTCGAAGAGTTTTAGGTAGCTTCGTCACGAAGTCCATGGTGATATGCTCCCACTTCCACTCGGGAATCTCTAAAGACTGAAGAATCCCATATGGTCTCTGATGTTCGACCTTAACTTGCGAACACGTCACACAACGCTCAACGTAACGCGCTACATCAAGTTTCATTACTGGCCACCAATAGTGCAGCTTCAAGTCCCTGTACATCTTTGTGCTTCCCGGATGTATGGAATACTTAGACTTGTGTGCATCTTCTAACAACAGATCACAGTTACCCCCAATCTTGGGCACCCACACACGACCGCTGAACAGTTTCACTCCACGACTATCTTCCGTTAAGAGCAAACGCTGCTTAGTCATGACTTCATCTTTCAGATTCTCTTCCAACAATGCTTCCATCTGAGATGTCTTGATCTTCTCAACAAGACTAGACACAAGCTCGATTCTTGAATGGGTAGCCCGAATACTCCCGCTATAGTCCTTCCGACTTAGCGCATCGGCCACCACGTTCGCCTTACCTGGATGGTAAAGCAATTCACAGTCGTAATCTATCAGCAACTCGAGCCACCGCCTTTGCCTCATATTCAGCTCTTTCTGATCAAAGACATACTTCAGGCTCTTGTGATCCGTATAAAGAGTACACTTCGTGCCGTAGAGGTAGTGTCGCCAAAGCTTCAGAGCGAATACCACTGCCGCTAACTCCAAATCATGAGTTGGATAATTCTGCTCGTGTATTTTGAGCTGCCTCGAGGCATAAGCGATTACCTTGCCTCGTTGCATCAACACACAACCCAATCCCATCTTTGAAGCGTTGCTGTAAACCACGAAATCTTCCGACCCTTCAGGTAACGTCAAGATCGGAGCTTCACACAACATCTTTTGAAGGATCCGGAATGCCTTCTCTTGGGTTTCGGTCCATTCAAACTTCATGTTCTTCTGAGTTAGAACTGTCAAGGCTACGGTCTCATATTCATTCATTTTCTATTTCTTGCTCAAAATATCCTTAAGGAATTTAGCATAATTAGGCATGGTTTCAATTGTTTCAACCAAAGGGATGTGATATTCAATTGTTTGGACACATCTAGAAACTTTTTGAATTGTTCTTCCTCCTTTTAATTCCTTAGCCTCTGAGGGTATGAAATGTAAAGGGGTACTGGTGTGACAACAACCTTTTTAGGATCATAAGTGGTTGGAATAGTAGGTGTTATCTATTCACTTGTTGTTTTTGGTTTTTCAGTTTTTCTAGTTGATGTTGCAGCATCTGCCGTAACATCTGTTGCAGTAGACTTGTCTTTCATGTTATCATCAGGGAATAACATAGGCAACTCATGCCTATTAGGTATAGATATAGAATTAGAAATTGATGTAGGTCCAAGGACTTTATCAGGATATGTAACAATAGTAGGGGGTACCACTATAACACTCTTTTCCTTGTCTGTGTTACTAACAGTCTGGGGTTCTTTTGGTATGGTCTCAACTAAACCTTTTCCACTCCTAAGGGAAACGGCTTTTACATGCTCCTTGTTTGTGTTCTTAGGAGTCTCAGTATCACTAGGCAAGGTTCCAACAGGTCTGTTTCTCAGTTCCAAGGCAATCTGTCCAATCTGTGTTTCCAAGGTCCTCAAAGTTGTATTTTGAAGGTTGATTGTTGAATTTGTGTGGTTTATAAATCCTTTCAACATTGCCTCCAAAGAGGCAGGTGAATCAGCATGTTGGTTTGACTTCCCTTGAAAAGATGATTGATTTTGTTGAAAATGATTCTGAGAGCTGCTTGGTTGGTTTTAAAAATTGGAAGTTCTCTATTCCTTTGTATTAGGTTGGTTCAAACATGGACTATTCCAAGAGAAATTGGGATGATTCTTCCAATTTAAGTTATAGTTGTTTGAAAATTGACCATTTCTGTTATGCAAATAGTTCACAGATTCAGTATTGTGGCTACATTGGTCATAGGTATGTCCTTCACCACAGACTACACATTGCACCGGCAGAGGTTCAGGAATAGATGTTACAGCAACAGTACCAGAGGCAGCAGACATGTTTTTAATCATGTTGACCATTGAGGTAAGTTGTGTAGTAAATGCAGTATAAGGATCTACTTCATCAATACCAGTTGTCTTTTTAGGTACTAGTGCACGTGGATCCGACCAATAACCATTGTTACTTGAAATCTTTTCCAAAATATCATAGCCATCATTTTAGGTACTAGAGGTGAAGGCTCCTCCTACGCTAGCATCGAGCATCTGTTTAGCAGTGGTATTTAAACCGTTGTAGAATGTCTCTAGATGTATACAGTATGGTATGCCATGGTGAGGGCATTTCCTTAACAACTCTTTAAACCTTTCACAAGCATCCGGAACTGCTTCATCGTCCATTTGTCTAAACATGCTTATCTCATTTATGGACTTAGCATTCCGTGTTGGTGGAAAATACTTTTTTAAAAACCTTTCAGCCATATCATTCCATGTTTCAACTGAGTTAGGCTGCAAAGAATTATACCATGATCTTGCTCTATCTCTGAGTGAAAAAGGAAATAACTTCAGCCGTAAGGCCTCATCAGTTACTACACTGAGTTGAAAAGAGTTAGTGATTTCCATGAAAGTTTTGAGATGCAAATGAGGATCTTCAGATGGCATGCCACTGAACTGTCCACTGGTTTGTAACATGTTAAACATTACAGGTTTCAGTTCAAAATGGGCACACTCAATCTGTGATCTAACTATGCCATTATGCAACTGATCAAACATAGGCATAGCATAGTCCATAATCCTTCCCTCTTTAGAGTTTGCAATATGAATAATGTCTTGGGCCTCGTATGTGGTCCATGCATAGGTCCATCCATTTCAATTGTTTCAGGAATCGATGCTAAATTTCTTTGTATTCTTCTCCTTATTCGAAATGTTCTTTCAATATCAGGATCAAATTCAAATACTTCATCGTGAAACAAACGTGGCATGCAACCAAAAATCAGTAACAAAGTTTGACTAGAAAAATCAGATTAAAAGTGACTTAATAAAATTCTTATTTTGGCTTGTCCTCGACAACGGTGCCAAAAACTTGGTCTCTTAGGAAATGTATCCCTATTTTTCAATAAAGGAATAGCACACAAGTATACATGTCAAACCAGTATCGTTTTGAAAACAAGTAATAAAGTGGTACTAAGTACCGAATATCGATCTCACGGATACAATTAAAGCAAGCAATTATTCCAAGTCAACTTAAAAGGTGATTTCAATGAGAGAATTCGAAGGAATGATCTTTGAGTGAGTTAACAGCTTTGAAATTGATTTAAGACAGTAAAAGAAATGCATGGGTGTAAGTTCATCATCGCTTGAAAATAAATACAAGATATAATATTAAATGCAAAATGTAAAGACATGAACAATAAAGTACCAAAAGATTTCTTAGATTAAAGAAAGTAAAAGGTGGCAATAGTTACTAAATAGTTAGAAGAACTACTTATTTGTTTCCCTTGTCAAAGAAACTACAAAAGCAACAAGTTAAAGTAAATATTAAAGCTAAAGTAACTTGCAAGAGCAAATTAAGATGTCTTTAAAACCTGGAAATGAAGCCCCTATTTATACAAGGGGAAAATCATCTAATGTCAAATACAAAGGTACAAAGATACTTTTATCCAATGGTCATTACCCAAAATACAAAAAGCTTTACAAGATGGCTTCCTTAACAAGACCATTAATATGATTATATTCTCTAAAAGATGCCTTCAGCTCCAGCTTGCAAAACAGGTCCAGGTGGCAACAAAAAGTTTATGAATTGACGTCTTATACTTGCTGAAACTATGAACATGTTGTAGCCTCCTGTTGTAGCAAACCAAACTGTTACATTTTCATCAAAATCAACACAAAAGATTTCATTCCTATTACTTAGCTCCAAACTACAATAAAGCATAAAAATAGACTGAAAGACTCAAATTTGGTGATTGGGAGACTAAAAATAAGAGCAAATGTAAAATAATAAGTGCTTAGAACGTGATAAGCTATGCACTTATCACTTTTGCATTTAGGAGTTTCTAAAATTCCAAATTGGCATATTAGTTTGAAAACCTTGAACTCATTAGGGCTATAGATTTAAACCCCTGTCGTGAAAGGAGTTGTAATTAGGGACTAGAGGAGTCCTTAGGAATTGAAGCGTCGGATATTCGACTTACGATCGGTTTTGGATTTTGGGTTCCAGTTTATGAATCGATGAATGCGTGGATAATTGAGGTATTAGAGTTATGCATTCTCCCAGTTATGTAAGTGATGATCTTTACCTTTCAGTAAAACTTCGGGTTAAAACCTTGTGCGGTTGGTTACGTATGGTTGAATTCCAATTGGTAAGTTATATGTGTGGTAGCAGGTTATGTACCGGTGGTGTACCATATTGATGGGTATTCATGAATAATGATGATGTTATGGTTTGTTCATAAAGCGGTAAGATCTGAGGTTTTATTTCCGTATCTGGTGTAACTTTGAGTCTTTATTAGGGTCCGACTCAGTGCAACCAGGGATGGAATGATTCTTGGCATACCCACGTTGCAGTGTGGCCATTTTGATTTTAGGCGTCGACTTGTTCTTTTGAGGTCAATGAATATCTGGAATGTTTGGAAGTACTCTAATTTGATCGTAAGAAAGTGTTTGCCTCACAATGATAGAGTTCTAAGGAGATCTAATGTTGGAAATTAAGTATTGATATGTATGATTTTCTTGATGCGGTAAAAATCTTATTGACGAAATGTTTGAGGTTTGAGAATAGATCGGAGTTGCATGATAGCCTAGTCTGAATTAACCAACGCCCCAGAAAGCGTATTGGTACGCCCTTGGACAGAAGGCCCTGCCAATATCGAGGGTGAATTATTAAGGAATTTTGGGAATTCTTTGGGCTCGGGGTTGATCTTTGTAATACGGATTTAGGATCGCGTTGAGATGGAACGAATTAGTCAATGAGAAGTTGAGGTCACAAGCTGCCTTGGGATAGTACATGTCACCTAAGGTTGGGATACGACCGAGATCGTATGGTTGGAAATTACTTCAGTCAGGTTCGATGCTCACTCTAGTATGAGTGTAACATGTCAAGGTGGATATTGGAGGTAGGGATCTTCACAAAAATCGGTATGACAGTTCGTCAGGGGGTTGACGAGTTTTAGCTCAAGGACAAAATGGATTAGAGACAACCCCCTCGGGAAGGGAGGCAGTGTGGAAATGTTTTGTGTGAGAAATAGATTTCGAGGATGAAATCATTCTAAAGTTGGGAGGATTGTAACACCCAAATTTTCGATAACTACTAGAACGCCTTTCATATAAAAACCATCGTCCTTCAGAAGTGATATTTCGGCCTCGGAACACTCTTGGCGATTGTGCCTTGCGACAGTGCATTGGGGCACAGTCGTTTGGCATTGTCTCCTAAGGGGAAGGACCCTCGATACGTTCACCGCGAGAGTGACACCGCGATTGTGCCAATGACACTCTCGCCTGTCACAATCACCCGGGCTTGACAGGCCTCGGTACAATCGAGGCGATAGTGCCCTTGGCACAGTCACCTGACGCCCTCAGACCACTTTAGATTCGAGATTTCAGCCTTTATCCTCATTTTCACCTATTCCTCTTCACCTTTCTCTCCCAAATCGATCTCCCACCCTGTCCCATGAACCCTAACTCATTTTTGGGGGTTTTCCTCCTAAAACCAAGTGTTCCTTCATTATCTATACTTGTGATTTCAACCTCTTGGACTAGATTCAAGTGTTCACCTCCATCTCTTGAAGATTTCTAAGTTTGGGGGTTTTGTTCAAAACCTAGTGGTGAGTTACTTTTCCTCTTCTAAATCTTTATATAAGTGATAAATTCTCCATTGATGATTTCCTAGTGTTTATGTTTCTCAAATTTTGGGTTTGGATGACTTTGGAGAATTTAGGTCAAATTAGGGTTTTGGTCAAAATGGTGATTTTGGTATATAATGTTTGGGGAGCGATTCTAAATGGTTGAATGTGGATATTAATGGGTGAAAACTTGTGAATCTAGGTTTTTGAGAAGTTTTGTCTTGAAGATACAAGTTTCTTCATAGGAGCTCAAGTTGGGGAAAATCTAGATTTCGCCTAAATCTAGTAAGGTGAGTTCAAGTTGATTTGTAAAAACGGTGTGCATGCCAAAATGTCTATTTTAAAATGTTTATATGGTTTTACATGAAATTATCAATTGTTGAGTTATTTGGTGAGTTTCGGTTATTCGAAGTGTTTAACTTTATAAACTTTGCAAAACACCCATATTTGGGATTTGGGCATTTTTGATGAATAAATCATAAGTATTAGTATTTTAGTGATTTATTTTATGGGAGTAGACATTTTTGAGTATAAATGCACTTTTAGTATTTGTTTTGGAGAAATGTTTATTTTTGTGTTATGGGACGTTTTTGAAAGAATAAATGGTATGAATTCATTTGGAAAATAATTTGTCTCAATCTAAACAGTGTGGGGGTTTATTCATGTATTTTGGAGCGTGTGTTTGCATAACGTGAGCCGATTGTGTTTTATTGTTTGAGGAATGTTATTTGTTGGTGAAAAGGGATTTTGAGCACTTTAACTCGGTTTTGACTTAAAAGAGTATTGGGTGGCATTTGTCCGGTTTTAATGGCTCAATGTATAGCCCATTTATGATTTACATATTAGTGCACAATGTTGCATATTAATGATAATTACATGCTCGAGTGCATTGGTCATTCATGTGTAGTCATGTAATTTTGGACTGTGTTGCATTGGATCCATATGCACGTAAGTCAGACTTTATTTTATGGTCAATTGGGTATTTCGGGGTTGGACTCCGGGACCCATGTTTTATGACCTGAACCTTTCAAGTGTACACTAGGAGGGTTGAGTCCGGTTGTGTCATGGTGTTGAAGGGCGTTTGGGCCTCCGCCACTTTGTGGTAATGCCTTGGAGGTAGTCCTTTAGTGTGTCGGGCCTTCGGGGTGGTATTCATGGTAATGATCACCAAGGTCAGCTGTCTCTTGAGGTGTAGCTTGAAAGGAGACGTAGAGACACTTGGGCTTTTATGTCGTGAAGTGTCATACGATTAACGTTGTATGAGTAGCATACTTTTGTATTCCTCCACTCTCAATGGATACGGGTCTCCCCCGTTGTCGGTCAGCAGTATTTTGGATATTTAATTGTTCATGTTTTAAAATTTGGATTTCATTCCATTTTATGGTTGCGTGAGTATTGAATTTAGTTTCATGTTTTTGGTGGCATATTATATTTATATGGATTGTTTTCCATGATTTATGAATTGGGTATTATGCCCCACCCGTGTTTTGGGTGTTTTGGGATATAAAGTTTTAACCGCGTTTTGATGAATTGGGAGTCCGTTTCCTATTCACATTTTGAGTGAGTTTTGGGTGGAATCACTTTTATAAAGAATGTTTTGTATTGGAGCGTTAATCCTTAAAAATGTATATTATTGGAAAACGAGTCGTTTTCATATTTAAAGTAAATCATATTGAAAGACTGCGTTTTAAGTTGCATTTTTTCTTTTTTTAACGAAATATTTATTCATGTTGAAAACTCTTGAACTCACTAGGTGTTAAACCTAACTCTTTTTATTTATCGGCATGTGCATTAAGTTCTAGTTGGGGAATGTCACTTGCAGCACCGTGAAGTGTTGAATGTTATTTAGATGCTCAGGAAGGATGTAGTTATTGAGTGATGTCTTCCGCACATTTGGAGATAGCAATCATTTATGGGTTTAGTAACACCCGACCTTTATTTAGTCTTTATATAAAATTTGAGTGATTATTTGTTGAAGTTAAATTTAGAATTATAGTTGAGGTATCCCAAGTATTGATTTGTAGAAAGGGATTTTTATCCTTCATTTGATGTATTGATGGAAATTTTAAATTAGTTGCTATTTCCAAATTTGAGGGTGTTACATTTTAGAACTATATGTGTGATTATAGTTTTCTCACAATTAGGGGTGTTCGCGGTGCGGTTTGGGGTCAAACTGCATACCACACTACATATGTGGTTTGAGCATTTTCCCAAATCGTAAACCACACCGCATTTATGTGGTTTGTTCTTAACGCACTTTGTGCCTAAAATCCAAAAATTATAAGTTTAAAAATATATTATAAAATCAACGATAAAGTGACCGCATTCTAAAAAAATGAAGAGTTTCAATACATCTGATTCCAAATACATATTGCATAATTAAAAATAGTTTAAGAAGTAAAAAAATTAACTTCAAACTAAATTAGACGTGTGAATTTGTGACGTGTCTATCTTTTTCTTTTATCTCGATCCTTAAGTCCCGGCTCCTAATTGGCCAATTGTTTATTCAAGATGGGACTTTGAGCCAAAAAACGAAGTCAAAAAATATTACATAAATACTAAATTATAATATATATATATATATATAATTAAAAAATATAAAAAGTATGCGGTGCGGTGCAGTTTGAACCGCGGTTTGATAACTCAAAACCGCAAACCACACCGCATAGTGCGGTTTGGTAAAAATGCAAACCGCACCACCGCGAAAGTTCTAAACCGCGCTTTGTAGTGCGCTGTGATGTGGGTGGTTTATGCGGTTTAGATGAACACCCCTAATCACAATATGTATGTGACAAGCCTTAGACTGGATACATAGGTATAGGTGTCGGCTTATTGTTTGTGATAATTCCCGTTTGTAATTAGTTGAGACATTGGGTCATCGGAGGCAACTTGGTACGGTTATGTAGAGTTGGATACTAACCATTGACCGTAAATGTAATCCTAGTGAATGAGTATGAATGGGATCACCAGGGGTCCATATCCACATCTAAAGTGCGAGTCGGAGAACCCGTGGCCATTGATCCTAGTATGAGCTCAATAACTTGGAATGTAGCTTATTTTTATGTTCCGCTACAATCCTTGGGAAATCGGGTCTCCCCTATCATCACAAGATGAATTTTGGACCGTATGGTTCTTATGTGATTTATATGGAAATGAACTTTACATTATACTTTGGAAAACTCTTATTATTTACTTGCACTTTATTAAATTATAAATGTTTTTTTCTCACTAGACGTAAAACCTAACACTTTTTCTTAAATGACAAGTATATTAGGTTCTCATAACGGTGGGACTCTGAAGTCTTAAGCGGAGAGTTGGATGCCGTTAGAGGCACTTTTTGGGATAGACGACTTTTGATAGGATTGGCGTACATACTTTTGGTAGATTCTTTTGTGAGAAGATAGTGACACTCATTTATAATCTAACCTTAATGTAGTTTAGATTAGTAGGTTGTTATATATCATTTTCATTCTTTTGTGATGTAAACGCTATTACTATTTTCCTTTTTTCGGTGATTTCATTTATATAAATGTCAAATTTAAGTTGTTATTCAGTTTTAAATTTGCCTCTATTTTTAGGGGTGTTACATGATTTTGAAAATTAGTGCATCATGTGTTATTTCATATGATTTTTTTTCCATCTAAGACTAGTATTTAAAATATTGATTAAAATATATTTGTTTAAAAAATGTGAAATTTTCAACATGTTTGTGAAACAAAAGTTACATGTAAAATAGTTTCACATTGTCAACAAAATACATAAGAAGCAAACATATTGCATGTGAAACACATATATATTCATCAATGCATTAAATGCTAGCATTAGTTAGATGGAAAAAATAATGTGAAAAAACACCTTAAGCTAAAAGTTTTCACGATTATCACAATATATAGAGTTCTTATTTGATTATTTCCCTATATATATGCACCAAATTTTAATCTAGCAAAGAGAATCAAAAGTGAATAAGTTTGATGAAACAAAAGATAAAAAGTACACATCTATCAAGTCTTGGCATCTTTCCTTATCATAAAGTTTGAGATTCGAACATTAGATTTACTATAGTGATCTTGGGGGAGGTTAATTGCACATTTGACTTTGCTAAATGCACCTTCATCATTAATTTTCTCCTCACACACATCAACATCAAAATCTGCTTTTTACATTCCCAATGTATGAATTGCATTTCCTAGGCATGAATTGACCTGATTTTGACATAATTATTGATGCCATTAGCACTCCCCGATCAAATTTCAACTAATTTAACAATATTAATTGGAGTTTGTAAGATGTCAGAGAACTCACTTCAATGTGAATAACACAAATTATGAAGTTTTCCATTTGACTACTAACAATTTTAAAGAAATTATTCAACAAGTCATCCATAGTTACACTTTTAAAAAAAATTGTAGCTACTTGATTAAATTTGACTTTGCTTCCCTTGAAAAAAAACTTTTCAATAGAATTCCCTCTTCTGTATGACTTTTTTCTCTGTTATATTCCCTAATAATATCAACAAAATCACACATAATACAAATAATGAGTATAAAAGGAAACCCTTTAACAAGCTTAAAGGTATTCTCAATAAACGAAAGGTGCATATAGGATTCACATATGTGTATTTATTAACAAATAAGTAATTGAACTAAATGGATTACAATACATAAGAAATGGAGAAGATATGAAAAGGGTCTAAAAAATGCAAATTTAATAAGAAACGCCTGATTTTTAGAACAAGAATTACATAAATTAAAATGTATAACCAAATGAGCATCTTAGGAAGCTAAAAGGTTTTAATACTACATTTATATGACTTCTAAAATATATATATATATATATATATATATATATATATATATAGGGTGTGTTTCTTTTGTAAACCAAGCAATTTGTACAAACTATGCAAACCACTATATTAGAAAACAATAGATATATTTATGGATAATGATTATGATTCATTAATAATGATTGTGATATATATGGAAAATGTTAAGTTTATTCATTATAATCATGATTTTAAATTAGAAAATGTTAAGTTTATTCATTATAATCATGATTTTAAATTAGGAAACATAATAAAATCATATATTCATTAGACTTGATGAACGGCTAAGATTGGTTTGCATAGTTTGTACAAATTGCTTGGTTTGCAAAAGAAACGCACCCTATATATATATATATATATATAAAAGTAAAATCTAGAGTTGTTTAGGTGGCACAATGAGAAGACTCCATTCTTATTTATTTATTTTCTCATAATTTGATTTTTTTTTAAATAAAAACATTTTTCTTCAATTTCTCTTTTTGCTAATTTCTCATTGATGAAAATTAATTAACCATTTATGAATTACATTTAATTACATTTATTTATTTTTATTCCATTCTTATTTTTCTTTTTTCTTCTACCTCTCTCTATGTCCATTTATCAACGTCTTCGTCGATAAGGTTTGATGAATAATTAATGTATTCTCTTTTCTACTCCGTCTTCGTCTCCGTTTCTCAATGTCAATCGAAGGTTAGCTCATCTTTTTTTTTTACCAGTTATGTCTTGATTAACCTTTTTATATTGGAAAATGAAAAAATGTTTTATTTAATTTGATACATAGATTGGATAAAATTTTGTTTATACATTATGTCTTAATTAAATTTTGACAAATAATTTTTGAACTTTTATAATCAAAAGCATGCAACCATGTTATTTGTATTGGGTTTAGGTTTTCAGTTTTGCTATATTCGATGCGTACCAGTTTGGGTTCAAGAAAGATAAAGAGTAAAACTGAAGAGTAGATGACAAAAACAAAGGGCTTCTTGGTTTTACAACTATCACATATAAAAACATGTGAATATTTTTTCTTTATTTGTTTTCATCATAGATTTAAGAGTACTACGATTTTCGTCCCTATGGTTTGATGTTTATAACGATTTTTGTCCCTGGTCTTTAAAAACTGTTTTTTTGGTCCTTGTGGTTTTCATTTTACTTCCATTTTCGTCCTTCCATCAAATTCTGTTAATTTTTAACGTTAAAATTCAAAAGATGTTTTGAGAAGTTACATATTTGGTCCTTGTGGTATATGAAGTTTTAAATATTCATCCATAATAATTCATTTATTACTTTTTATTTCTTTATTATATTTTAGTACTATATATATACACACATATATGTTATTAATTTAAATATTAATGTTTTTGATTAATTAATTAAAAAACAAAATTTAAATGAAAATATGGAATAGTGGGAGTAACTTTTTTAGATGGTAATTTAAAATAAATAAAAACTATTAATTTTAGGAAATTTCAACTTAAAACTTTTAAAAAAGTTATATCGTTTACTGATTAATAATTTTACTGAAGTCGCTGTTTTTTTTTATTATAGTTGTAATACTTTTAAAAACCTACAGTTTAATTAATAAAATAAATAAATTTTTTAATATTTTTATTTATTATTTTATCGAAATTTTATTATTTTTAAAGAAATGGTTGGGTTTTTTTATTATATTCTTTCTAAAAAATTGGTTGGTTTAAAATGGGATATTGATAAGTAATAAAAAAAAATTAAATAATTTTTGATTATATTCTTTTTTTAAAACGGTTGGTTTAAAATGGAATATTGATAAGTAATACAAAAAAATGAAATAGTTTCTCTAAGATTAGGGTTGTAAACGAACCGAACGAACACGAACGGAGACTTGTTCGTGTTCGTTCGTTTAACTTAACCGAACAAACAAATAAATACGAACGGTAAACGAACGAAATTTTTTGTGCTCACGTTTGTTCGTTACAAAAATATGTTTGTTCGTGTTCGTTTATGTTCGTTCGTTAAGAGCTAAACGAACGGACATTTAACGGATGAAAATTTAACGAACGTAAACGAACGAACATAAATGAGCATAAACGAACGAATACTAATGAATAAAAAACAACCAAATTTACTCATCATTTCGTTCGTAAAAAATAACATAACAAAATGAAAAATATTAATGTTATTTTTTACGAACGAAATGATGAGTAAATGTGGTTGTTTTTTATTCATTAGTATTCGTTCGTTTATGTTCATTTATGTTCGTTCGTTTACGTTCGTTTATGTTCGTTCGTTCGTTTACGTTCGTTTATATTCGTTCGTTAAATTTCCGTTCGTCAAATGTCTGTTCGTTTATCTCTTAACGAACGAACATAAACGAAAACGAACAAACATATTTTTGTAACGAACAAACGTGAGCACAAAAGGTTTCGTTCGCTTACCGTTCGTATTTATTTGTTTGTTCGGTTAAGTTAAACGAACAAACACGAACAAGCCTCCGTTCGTGTTCGTTCGCTTCGTTTACAACCCTAATCTTAGACAAACTATTTGATTTTTTTGTATTACTTATCAATATTCCATTTTAAATCAACCGTTTTAAAAAATATATATATATAATAAAAAAAAATTAATTTTTTTATTACTTATCAATATCCCATTTTAAACCAACCGTTTTTTTAAAAAGAATATAATAAAAAAAACAACCATTTCTTTAAAAATAATAAAATTTCGATAAAATAATAAATAAAAATATTAAGAAATTTATTTATTTTATTAATTAAACTGTAAGTATTACGACTATAATTAAAAAAAAACAGTGACTTCACTAAAGTTATTGATCAGTAAACGATGTAATGTTTTTAAAGTTTTAAGATGAAATTTCTTAAAATTAATAGTTTTTATTTATTTTAAGTTACCATCTAAAAAAGTTACTTCCACTATTCCATATTTTCATTTAAACTTTGTTTTTAAATTAATTAATCAAAAACATTAATATTTAAATTAATAACATATATGTGTGTGTATATATAGTATTAAAATATAATAAAGAAAGAAAAAGTAATAAATGAATTATTAGGGATGAATACTTAAAATTTCATATACTACAAGGACCAAATATGTAACTTCTCAAAATATCTTTTGAATTTTTAACGTTAAAAGTTAACAGAATTTGATGGAAGGACGAAAATGAAAGTAAAATGAAAACCACATGGACCAAAAAAGCAGTTTTTAAAGACCAGGGACGAAAATCGTTATAAACATCAAACCACAGGGACGAAAATCGTAGTTTACTCTAGATTTAATAATTGGGTTGGATATAGATTCATATATTTTATAAATGTTATACAACTCGAGTATAGATTTCATCAGTATATACTCTTTATGTTTTTGTTTTTAGAGTTAAATTGATTAGACTAATCATCTTCCCTCGTTACACCCAATTTTTTTTATTATTTAAGAGTAAACTACAATTTTGTTCCCTGTGGTTTACCACTTTCTTTGAAAGTGGTCCATGTGGTTCAAAAACTGCAATTATCGGCCCATGGTTTATATTTTGCTTTGAAAACCGTCCCTCGTCGTTAACTCCGTTAAAATTGTTCGTTAGAGTCAGGGGTATTTTGGTCCAACCATGTTTTTTTCTCTCCATTTGTAATTTTTCTTTGTTTTTTCTTACTTTTGTTTAAACCATAAAACAATAGGGACCAATTTGTAATTTGTCTTTCAATATTATATTAATATCAATTCATATATATATACATATATACATATGCAAATATATACGCAGACGAGTCTTCTCCGGCGAACCTCCGGCGAGGTCGTCTTCTCCGGCGATCCTCCGGCGAGGTATCTCGATCTCTCTCTTCTCTCTCTCTCTCTCTGTATCTCAATCTCTCTCTCCCTTCATCCACCAACGCCACCAATACATACAGGACGATACATATATAAATCTCTACACCACCGTGACCTCCATCGCCATATATACATCGCCATCTCTGCACCACCAGGACGATATATACATCGAACCTCCATCCCCATCTCTGCACCACCGTGACCTATTCGCCAAACAGGGACGATGTGGGTGTATATATATGTACGTGTTGTATGTGGGTTTGGCCTCTGTTCTTGGAGACGAAACGAAGAAGATGAAGATGAACGCAGAAGATGGACTCCACTGGAGTGGAGGGTGCTGGATGGAGAATACCGTCGGAGACGACCACCGGAGAAGGCGTGTTGGTCGCCGGATTTCTGGCTTTGAAGCCATCGAACCAACGCCACCTGATTTTCTGGGTTATGGACGATGGAAGGGGTGGGTTAGGGGTGGTGGGAACGGTAACACGAAGAGAAACGTTGTGCTTTGAGGTCGCCGGAGATGTGACAAGACGTCGCCGAAAATGGTCCCTTGGTCCTCTTGTTCGATCATACCTTCTGGTAAATAATATATATATATATATATATATATATATATATATATAACTTAGTTACATAATAGCTCCTTGATGTTTTATTTTTTTTACAAAAAATAAGAAAAAACAAATAAAGATTGCAAAAGTAAAGAAAAAAACATGATTGGACGAAAATGCCCCTGACTTAACAGAAAATTTTAACGGAATTAACGCCGAGGGACTACTTTCAAAGCAAAATGCAAACCATGGGCCTATAATTGCAGTTTTTGAACCACACGGACCACTTTCAAAGAAAGTGGTAAACCATAGGGACCAAAATTGTAGTTTACTCATTATTTAATTTCACATGACTTTATTTTTGTACATAACAATTATTGAATATATATATATATATATATATATATATATATATATATATATATATAATCAAGATATTTATAAACTAGCTCATTACAAAAATGAAATTACGATCAATATATGAATATTTTTATTTACATACTTGAATATAATAATACATATATTTTTATTTACATTTTTCTTAATGTTTGTGTTTTTATTAATATAATTATTAGAAAACATTAAATTAATTAGATTGTTCATCTTCTATAATTGCACCCAAATTTCTTTATTCTTTTATTTCACATAACTCAAATTCTTTATTTATATAACAATCAAAGAATATATATATATATATATAATATATATATATATATATATATAATATATATATATATATATATAATATATATTTAAAAACACATTATGTAAATGAAATTATGATTAATATGTATAATTCTATTTAAATGACACTTAAATATAATAATATTATATTTTTATCTATATCTACATGATAATAAATTTATTATAAATTTATAATTAATATGAACAAATAAAATGAAGATGACGCTAGCTTATAATACTTTGTGATTATTGTCGGTTATATTAAATACACAATACTCTTTATATAAATTATTTAAAAAATGATATATTTACTAAATGACCATCCACATGAGTTCAACTCAGTTTTGATACAATATATAATGATTTTATTATTTTTAAGTAATTATATAACATTAAAATAATATTATCATTTAAAAAAATCTTATTAAAATTAATATATAATTATAAATGAAATTAGAACACACACACACATATATATATATATATAGAGAGAGAGAGAGAGAGGTTCAGGGGAAAACCTCAAAAAAATAGAAAACTAAAGAACACACTGATAGCCTTAATCTGGAAGGTATGCAATTGTGCATACAATTAATTAAATTGTTTTTTGGTTTTTATGTACATGTGCATTATGCATTTGTGCATATGCACGTGTGCATGTTACAAACTACTTGTATGCATAAGTGCATACCCTCCAGATGAAAGCATATCAGGGTGTTCCTCAGTTTTCCGTTTTTTGAGGATTTCCCCTTGAACCTGACTCTATATATATGAGTGAAGTGTGGATTTGGTCTGTTGATAAGTGATATATTTTTTTTTTGAGGTAATTAAATATCTTATGATAATTCTAAGGGTATTTTGTTGACATAATTAAATTTGATTGAATTGTAATTCGTCAAAGGAATTCGACTTTGAAGTAAAAATTGATATGAAATTGCAAAATATTAATGACAAATTAATGATTATTTGTATCAAATCTCATACTAATTTTAACAAATCTCATACTAATCACGACACATTAATTCGTATATATTTATGATATTTAATAATATAACTAAATCAAAAAATATTCAATATTGGGTTCATTTTTAAGATATTGATGAAGCGATTACAATGATATAATTTGTAAAAAAATAGAAATATTTTTTTAATGCATTTTAATTCATATACATTATTTATGTTTATATGATAAGAGTCTAAAATGAAAAATAAAAAAGTTAGGGATTAAAACTAAACTACATACCTAATTATAAGGGTAGTAAATGTAAGATATAAATTAAAATTTTGAATTAAGGAGAAATTTAAGGAGGAATGAATGTGGGTGTGCTAATTGAACTTATAATGTAAAGTGCGTCTAGATACATGTTTAGACGAGATAATACTGAAGTCGGCTCACCAAAAGATGACACGTGTCATGCTAGTTACTTATTTATTATATATATATATATATATATATATATATATATATATATATAAGAGTGAATTGTGGATTTGGTCCTGTGGTTTTGTGTTTTCTTTGACTATGGTCCTCATTCTATGTTTATTATGAATATAGTCCCTGTGGTATGCAATATATTGTGGCGAGAGTCCCTGAACACTAACACCGTTAAATTTGAAAGGTTAAAGACATCATGTGTCTTGCACACCATGGGTTAATTGTCAATTTACTTTTCCCTTTCAATTAACCTATATGTCTTTAAAGCAAATAATACTGAATTGTGGATTTGGTCCCTATACATCACTCATCATCTTTAAAACTCATCTATCATCTCTCTTAATATTTTTTTCATCCATTCTTCATTGTCAAAGTACAAAAAAAACTAATTTGTTAAAATGCAAAAAAACAACTTGCATTTAAAAAAAAACTGCTTGAAACCATTTAAAAATAATTATTGCATTTAAAAATAACAAATTTTAAAATGCAAAAAAAGCTACTTGCATCTATTCTTCTTTTTTGGGATGTAATGTTGGTTTGAGACAATTATTATTTTTAAATGCAAGTAGTTTTTTTTTTTTTTTTTGCACTTTAACATATTAGTTTTTCTTGTATTTTGACAATGAAGAATAGATGAAAAAAATTAAGAGGGATGATAGATACGTTTTAAGGATGATGAGTGATGCATAGGGTCCAAATCCACAATTCAATTTTCTTTATTTTAAAGGTCTATAGGTTTATTGAAAGTGAAAGGTAAATTGATAATTATATCCATAGTCTGCAAGGCACATGATGTCTTTAACCTTTCAAGTTGTATATCGTATACCACATGGACTATATTCACAATAAACATAAAATGAGGATCATGGTCAAAGAAAACACAAAACCACATGACCAAATCCAAAATTCACTCTTATATATATCTATCTATACATATAATAAATAAGTAACTAGCATGACACGTGTCATCTTTTGGTGAGCCGACTTCAGTATTATCCCGTCTAAACATTTATCTAGACACACTTTATATTATAAGTTCAATTAGCACACCCACATTCATTCCTTCTTAAATTTCTCCTTAATTCAATTTTTTTAATTTATACCTTACATTTACTACCTTTATAATTAGGTATGTAGTTTACTTTTAATCCCCAACTTTTTTATTTTTCATTTTAGACTCTTATCATATAAACAAAAATAATGTATATGAACTAAAATGCATTAAAAAATATTTCTATTTTTTTACAAATTATACCATTGTAATCGCTTCATCAATACCTTAGAAATGAACTCAATATTGAATATTTTTTTATTTAGTTATATTATTAAATATCATAAATATATACGAATTAATGTATCGTGATTAGTATGAGATTTGTTTAAATTAGTATGGGATTTGATACAAATAATCACTAAATTGTCGTTATTAATATTTTGCAATTTCATATCAATTTTTACTTCAAAGTCGAACTCCTTCGACGAATTACAATTCAATCAAATTTCATTCTGTCAACGAAACACTCTTAGAATTATCATAAGAGATTTAATTACCTCGAAAAAAAAATATATCACTTATCAACAGACTTTTGGATTATGAGTTCGAACATTTTTCGAAAATATAAACATGCAAATATTTTAGTATAGTATATTTAATTATTTATACTTTCTTAATCATGATTATATTATTTCCTCTAATTTTAATTGAACTATATAATATCAGTTATCAACGGATGGTTATGTAATGATATTTTCAAAGTCAAATTGTTATGTTTCCCGTCAATTCACTTTAAATTAATTTTTCATAATAGTTGATTTGGTTATAGTTATATAAAAAAAATTGATTGATATTATTATAAAATATAAGTATACGATTGATATAAATATTTAAGGCATCACGCTTACCAAGTCACATCATCTTACTGGATGAATATAAAAGAACCAAGAATCTTACCACGGTTAGTGCTTACCAGGTAAATCACTACAAAAAAGAGCCTATCAGTGACGGAAATTTCCATGTAATGCAAGGAGAATAGAGATGTGATTGTAAGTTAAAGTTCCTTATATGGATGGAAAAGAGGCGAATAAAGAAAAATCAACGAAAACATGTTGATACGTTATATGGAAGTAGTGCATTATGGAATCTTAACCAAAATGTTGATACTTGTCGTTCTAGTTTATGGGAGGTCCCATAGCAATGACCCAAACACAAATTGTCCTTACATATGTCACGAGGCATCTGCAGAAGATCGTTAAGTAAAACATGACTTGATGCATAGTTAAAATTTCAAAAAAGAACATGGCTTTCTCTAATGTTGAAATAGTATAGTAATAGTATACACGAACAATACACAAATCAATTTGATTATTGGCTTCAGGATAGAGTCCAAAAGAAGTTTACAATTTGCTTACCTTACAAAATGAGATAGTAGGCCTTCAATACCTGCCTGCCATTGCCATGTCCAATAAAATAAGTCAGAAAAGCATCGTTATTTCCGAACTGCGATTACCATGGAAACATCAACTATCCACTCATTAAATGTTTAAACTCGGGAAAACAAATTTTAAGGAAAAAAAAAATACTCTATTAGTATCTACCACTAGTCTTATTTGTTAACTACAAATCTTAACCAATCATGCAACTTTAAGAGTCCTAAATAACAATCACATAGAAAAAGGTTGGTGAGTCTTCTTGTAATCTAGAGTTTTCACTCTTCAAACATTAAATTGTGAACGCTTATATACTAAAAATCAGTAATACAGAGTTCGTCACACACTCACAACTCTCACAAGTCACACCTACCATACTTGATATAGTCACCTAACCGATGTCACATACAGCAGCAAGCATGCATACACATGCACATGTACATACATACATACACACAATCATATATATATATACACACATATATACACACGCATATATGATATATATATACATACACACACATATATAATATATCTATCTATACACTTACATACATAGGGAATGAGGGGGAGAGAGAGAGAGAGAAAGTTGAAGTTTCATACACTGGAGTTCATTCTTTAAACTGCCATTCCCTATGGCACATGGGACAGTGTGCTTGGGGAGTCTGTGAATTCACCCATTTCAGAATGCAGTGAAGATGGAAAGCATGGTTGCAAGCACCCCATACTGCACAAATATAACCATATCAAATTAGTTACCATTTATAATCAAGAAGGATACTTGATTCGCCCACTGAACAAAGTAAAACCATCACTATAAAGATTTGAACAAAAAAATTATTAGTCATGTGAGGAGAGAGCATGTAATCAGGATGTAAATGTGCTTTCTCATAGTAAGGAAGTGTGTAGCTATTAACCTCTAGCCAAACACTTTAAGCTAATTCCTTCTCAATTAAGTAATAATTCTAGTTTTTGCCAAAGTAAACACTACGTCTAAATGTCTAATGAAAATTAGAGTTATACCAGTTATACCTGCATTAATATACAAAGTTAAGCTATGTTGCTTTTTTCATCAGTATCATCCGATGGATGATTGAACTAACAACATTATTACAACATTACACCAATTATACCTGCATTAATAGACGAAGTTATAAACAAACCTGGTAGGTCCACTCTTTAGATGAATAATCCTCTTTGACATTCTTCAGATCAGCAAGAATAACTGAATATATACCTGCCCCCATGATATCGAACCAAGGACCATAGTTCTGCAGAATGAACATAAAAACATAAGGAAAAAAATGATAAGGAGATGAGTGATTAAGAAATCACAACAACAGAGGATATGAATATTTAAACTTAAACAGGCATAACATCTAACGTTCCATGAGAGTAACCCAATTGAAAGCATCAAATTCAGAAACAAGAAGCTGTAAATTGAAATTGTCATTTTGTAAATTGAAATAGAATAACAAAATCAATTGCAATCAGTTTCAAATCGTGAACTATTCGAACGAGAAAGGGAAAAAAATCGAACCTCAGATAGAGAAATCAATCCCATTGAGCAGAAATCGTGCAGAGTTTTGAATTTTTCTCTAAGCAAGAGTTTAGGTTATCCCTGCACTTCTCTAACTCTTCCTGGCTCTTTATCAACTGAACAATTTCAATAATCAACATAATGAACCCTAAATGAGTGAACCCTGGAGAGTTAAATAATAAAAAAATGAACTGTGAAATCTCGAAGAAGAACAGTAACAACCCTAAATCTGATATGGACTTAAATAAAGAACTGTGAAATCGGTGAGAACACATATAGGCTTAAATAAAGAACTGTGAAATCTAATATGGACTTAAATCTTCATCATTTTTAACCGTTTTCTAGATTACCTACTTGAAATCTCGGAGAAGAACTGTGAAATCGACGCCGATATGCAGAGCTAAACAATCCGAAGTCCAGATTGTCTCCAACAACCTTCACGTAGTCGCCTCCTTCGCTTCTCCGTTTACATGCAGATGGTGGTGAACGGTTAGGCAGCATCGAAACGAATCAGTAAGAGCCGATGGTCGAAGTCCAGATTTTCCCTTGGAGGAACAATGATGGCACCGATTGAAGCTGTCGATTAGGGCTGTCGATTGAAGGCCTCTCGATTGAAGACCTATCGATTGAAGCTGGAGTCGATGAAAGCGCCGTGTTCTAATGGAATCGAGCGTATAGGAAAATTGGAAGCTCAAATAACCCTAGCCGCTTCCTTATGAAAAGTCAAATTGATTTTAACCTATATGTTTGTATTGGTCTTTGGGGATATATGGGCTTCCTATCAATGTTTTAAAACCCGGGTTGACCCGACCGGTTCAACCGGTTGAACCGGGAACCGGTGAAGAGACCGGGTCAATTACGACCGGTTTTTTGGGAAATTACGACCCGGATTGAACCGTCGGTTTTTTGATAGAATCAGTTGAACCGGTCTAATTGAACCGGTAAAAACCCGGGTTGACCCGGTTAAAAAATCAATTTCTTATATTTGTGTTTTTTATGTTTTTGGATTTATGTAAAACTTTTTGTTATGTGTATTTTTAATGTTTTAACTTGTGAACATCAAATTCTTGGTTTTATATATACATACATACATATATATAAGGGAGCGATCAAATGGAAACCACTCTAATTTTGAAAATCGTGGAAACCCTCGATTTCATTGGTTAAGTTAATGAAATTGTTTAATTTGATGAAATTGTTTCATATAATTCTTTTATTGATGAAATCATTGCATATATTTGTGTTTTTTATGCAAAAATGAAAAAGTTTCATCAGACTGCGAAAATACATGAAACAATTTCATCAGAATGAGAAAAATAGATGAAACTACATAAAAAACACAAATATATGAAACAATTTCATTAACAACAGAATTATATGAAATAACTTGATCATATTAAACAACTTTATGAACCAATTTCATTAATTTAACCAATGAAATTGACGGTTTCCAAAGTTTCCAATCTAATATGGTTTCCAATTGAAACCACCTCTCTCTCTCTCTCTCTCTATATATATATATATATATATATATATGCAAGAAAATGAAGCCCTTTAAAGTTCGTTAGATCTATTAAGACCCAATTAAACCCTTTAAAGTCCAATAAAATCCTTTAAAGTTCGATAGATCCATTAAGACCCAATGAAACTCTTTAAAGCCTAATGAAACCCTTTAAAGTCTGATAGATCCATTAAGGCCCAATGAAACTCTTTAAAGCCTAATGAAACCCTTTAAAGTCTGATAGATCCATTAAGGCCCAATGAAACTCTTTAAAGCCTAATGAAACCCTTTAAAGCCTAATATAACCCTTTAAAGCCCGATTGATCCATTAAGGCCCAATGAAACCCTTTAAAGTCCAATGAAACCCTTTAATGCCCGATAGATCCACTAAGGCCCAATGAAACCCTTTAAAGCCCAATAGAACCCTTTAAAGTCCGATGTATACATTAAAGCCCAATGAAACTCTTTAAAGGCCAATATAACCGATTAAAGCCCAATAGATCCCTTAATGCCCAATTAAACCCTTTAAAGTCCAATGAAAGTCTTTAAAGTCCGATAGATACATTAAGGCCCAATGAAACTCTTTAAAGCCCAAAAAACCCTCTTAAAGTCCGATATATCCATTAAGACTCAATGAAACTCTTTAAAACACAAAATAACATTTTTAAGTCCGATAGATCCATTAAGATCCAATGAAACTTTTCAAAGGCCAATATAACCAATTAATAAAGTCTTGTATAATTAATTAAAGCCCAATAGATCCATTAAGTCCCAATGAAACACTTTAAAGTCAAATGAAACCATTTAAAGCCCAATAGAACCCTTTAAACCCCTATAGATTCATTAAGGCCCAATGAAACCCTCTGAAGTCCAATGAAACCATTTAAAGCCCAATAGAACCCTTTAAACCCCTATAGATCCATTAAGGCCCAATAGAACCCCTTAAAACTCGATAGATTCATTAAAGTCCAATGAAACCCTTTAAAGCCCAATAGAACCCCTTAAAGCTCGATAGATTCATTAAGGCCCAATGAAACCCTTTAAAGCCCCAATAGAGCCCTTTAAAGCCCGATATATTCATTAATGCCCAATGACACCGTTTAAAGCCCAATAAAACCCCATATAGGTCCAATAGAACCTTTAAACCCTATATATCCATTAAGGTCCAATAGAACCTTTAAACCTGATACACATGCATACAACACATATATACATCATATGTGATTACCAAACAACACACACATTATCTATACATTCATATCAACATATATACACATATAGAATAGGGATGGCAAAAATAACCGAAACCGATGGTGAAAACCGAAAACCGAAATTTTCGGGCCGGGTTCGGGGACTTCTTATCGGGGACGGGGCGGGGATCGGGGATATATTCGGGGATTTTATCGGGGACGGGGGCGGGGACGGTGATCACCGGCCCGGCCCGGCCCGATATGTGTATATATATAAATATTAATGTATTTACATATATATATATATATATATATATATATATATGTGTTAAATTATATATATATATAATATCATTAAAAACATTATATTAAAATTTAAAATATTTTAATCCATTTTATCTCAACTCCCCAAACAAGCCTCCCGAAAAAGTTTATTTTATTTGTTTAATCGTGAAACCGTAATGTTAGTTGGATGATATATGAATTTTATTTACTTTTATATCGTAATTTAAGACATTTTTTAGGCATTTAGACTTATGTTCATAAAAATTGTAATTTATTTTTAGTTGTGACAATTAACATTTTGTAAAAAAAAATCCGGGCCGGTTTCGGGTTCGGGTATAACCAACGGTGAACGGGAAAACCCAATAGGGAAATACGATTTTTAACCTTAACGGGTTCCCCAACGGGGATCGGGGAAACCGCGGGGACCCAACGGGGATCCCCGATAAGATCCCCGACGGGGATCGGGGCGGTTTCGGGGACGGTTTTGGTTATCGGTTTCGGGGACGGGGATACCAATAACCAGCCCGAACACGGCCCGTTGCCATTCCTAATATAGAACACTATACATAGATCCATTGCGGTTTAGCAAACATGTATACATACATACACACACACACACATATATATACACATATAACACAAATCCATGGATATATATATATATAACACATATACATATACATATACATACACATACATATAACACAAACGTGATAAAATAAGAAAAATAAAAAATTTCGTCGCTAATCCGTCACTAATTAGCGACAGATTAGTGACGGATTCTAAGTTTCGTCGCTAATCCGTCGCTAATTAGTGACGGATTAGCGACGGAATCTATTTAAAAAATAAATAAAAAGGAAAATCCACGTGTTCGTCGCTAATTAGTGACGGATTAGCGACATAATATTTTTAAAAAAGAAAAAAAACGCTAATTAGTGACGGAAATTTCCGTCACTGATTTTCGTCACTGATACCCCTTTTTCTAGTAGTGAATTGTACATACAATGCCGTTTTGGTGAACTAATATCTTACCCGTTAAGTTAGTGATATTGGATTTTATCGATAAGCGCTTAACGGGTAAGTGTTCGGGTAAACGACACCTTAATCAAGCGTTTTTATGTATTTTTGCTAATTTGTGAATGATTAAATACCGACCTTATCGATTCAAAACTTAAAAAGTCACAAAATTTTGTATTTTATTTTCTTATGATTGTCTTCTAGCAAATCTCCACATATAGTTACTTAAAAACCTTGACATATAATCAATTAATCATCATATTCAACCAAATATATTCTTTTTTGGTTTTTAAAAAAATATTTTATAAAGTTATTTTAAGTGAAATAACATATCCAACCTCATAGTTTATATTTTTTATTTTTCGAAAAGAAATGTTTATTATAAATTTATAAATATTTCCATTTTATCTAGATTAACTTATAATATATATATATATATATATATAGACGGAGGTTCAGGGGAAAACCTCAAAAAAACGGAAAACTGAAGAACACTCTGGTAGCCTTCCATTTGGACAGTATGCACTTGTGCATACAGGTAAATTATGTTGATTTTTGGTTTTTATGCACAAGTGCATTATGCACTTGTGCATATGCACGTGTGCATGTTACAAATTACCTGTATGCATAAGTGCATACCGTCCAGATGAAGGGCTACCAGGGTGTTCTTCAGTTTTCCATTTTTTTGAGGTTTTCCCCTGAACCTGACCCTATATATATATATATATATACACATATATATATAAGAATTAAAAATTAAGAATTAGATATGGTATATCCACTTCAAGAGTTATACTTTTACAATTAACTTTAGATACATACGTGTATATATATATATATTTCTCCAACAATTTATTGTTGATGGTTATATGATGATTGAAAGTGAAAGATTGCATTACATACGTAAGCAGCAAAAAGTTCTAAGGTGCGAAACTTATGAGAATTTACGTATTGTACAAGAACAAGGAGAGACGAATGTTTCCAACATTGGACAACATGTTATCTTACCTTCTTCTTTTACCGGTGGTGTTCGCTACATGATGCAAAACTATTTGGATGCAATGTCACTTTGTAAGTGGTATGGATATATAGATTTTTTCATAACCATGACATGTAACCCTAAATGGCTAGAAATTAAAAGGTTTCTTAAAGACACCATGATAAATCCAGAAGACAGGCCTGATATCCTTTGTCGGTTATTTAAGATGAATCTTGATGCACTTATTAAAGAGTTGAAAGACAATGCATTATTCGGTAAGGTTCAGACAGATATGTTACATTTATGATTATAATTTTAACAAAAGGTTAATACTAATAGTTTATCTTTATTAATTTCAAATTTCACTTTTTGTGTAGTTGTTTATACAGTGGAGTTTCAGAAGCGTGGATTGCCTCATAGTCATATATGTCTATTTATGCACTCTGATTTCTAGCTACCTACTGTTGAACAAATTGATCCGATTATTTCAACTGAGATCCCAGACTAAGACGAAGATCCAGATTTGTACTCACTTGTGAAGGAGTTCATGATCCATGGTCCTTGTGGTGAATAAAACATTAACTGTCCCTGCATGATTGATAGAAAGTGTTCAAAAAACTATCCAAAAAGGTTTTCTGAACATACTTCCATTGATGGTAATGGTTTTCCTCTATATCGCAGACGAAATGATGGACGTTTTGTTGAAAAGTTAGGTATTAAATTAGATAACAAAAATGTTGTTGCTTATAACAAATATCTTTTGAAAAGATATCAGACACACATTAATGTTGAGTGGTGCAATCAGGCTTCTTCTATAAAAATATTTGTTCAAATATATCAACAAGGGTCCGGATAGAGCTACTGTTGCGGTTGTAGAAAGAAGTAATGAAGAAGAAAATAATAATTTCGTTGATGAAATAAAGGAATATTATGACTGTAGATATGTATCTGCGTGTGAATCTTCTTGGCGTATATTTGGGTATGATGTTCATTACAGGAATCCTTATGTTTTGAGGCTTCCTTTCCATCTTCCTAGACAACAACAAGTCGTTTTTTGGTGCTGAAAATGATATTGAAAATGTCATATTGTTGATCCAAGCTCTCTCAGTGATTTGATAACGACCCTCTTTTATACTTAGTGAAAATTACGTTTAATATGTATTAGTGTTTCACCATCAGCGATCAGACTGAGTCTGTTCAGTTATCGCTGATAGTCTTTCTTACAAACATTCATATGTATTAGTGTTTCACTATCAGTGATCAGACTGAGTCTGTTCAGTTATCGCTGATAGTTTATGATGTAAACAGTAACGTAATCCCTGAAGACAAGTCTCGCGTCAACAGATGTTCATAGCTGAATCGAAGACAAAGTTGTTGAACAAAGACAAGTCTACTAGTGACCTGATGCGGATATCAGTGAAGCAAAGACGAATCTACTTATACGCGAAGGAACATGAGGAAAAGCTTCAGCGATAGCTGAACCTCTTTATATCTCTGAAGGAAGAGATAATCAGCGATCAAACGATCATGTAGCTTATGCCTCAAGTCTCCTTTTGTCTTACCTTGAACAACCAGTACAATGTGTCAGAACGGACATCCCTCTGCCACAAATCGTACAACAAATCTGACATCTACATTGTTCATGATACGGCCGAAAGCATGTCTCCCAAAAGTCAGACTCCCAAAGCCAATCACTTGACGACACGTGTAAAGTACCCTGCCATGCATTTAATGCATAGGGTATAAATAGAAAGATCACCTCTCCATCTGAGTGTGTGCTTCTTTCTTCAACCTTTATAGAAACCCTTGTTTTCTATAATCTCTAATCCCCCATTCTCTGAGTTCTTGTGCAACCATCTTAGTGTTTCTTAAGTTTGTTTAGATTGAGTCTGTCTTAATCTTATTCCGCAACAAACTTGTAAATTGTGTTTGATTTATCAATAAACAATTTATTAAACTTTAATTTCTGTGTTTGTATTCAACCCCCCCCCCCTTCTACAAACTTGTTAAGCACCTCCGGGACCAACAAGTGGTATCAGAGCAGACTGTTTAATCTGATAAACAAGATCTTGCTTTATTCTCTTCCTTGCTATTCTAATATGGCACTAAACACAAACACAAATTATTTTGATAATGGTTCACTATCTAAACCTCCTCGATTTAGCAGAGATAACTTATCTCTCTGGAAAAATCGAATGATGCTATTTCTAGAAGGTGCAGAATCACTATTCCTGAGTACGTAGCAAACGGACCCTATGAACCTGTCCAAATCATAGTTGTCGTTCCAGCTACTGCCACCACTCCATTTATTCCTGAACGCTATATTGCTAAGGAAATCAGACAATTGAGTGATGAGGACAAAAAGAAGGTTGGTATCGATGCAAGGGCAAAGACCATTATCTTTATGGCTCTGCCTGATGAAGTTTTTCATTCCATCATGCATCTTAAAACTTCTAAATAAATGTGGGAAACCATATGTGTTCAATATGAAGGCACCACTGAAATCCAAGAGACTCGAAAGATTAACTTGGTAAGACAGTATGAAAGTTTCATCGCTGGTGAGAATGAATCTCTTTCTGATGTTCATCAGCGATTTAACTGCTTAATCATTGATTTAAGAACCGTTGGCAGGACCTATTCTAACTCTGAGGTCCTAACAAAACTCTTAGAATGTCTTCCTGAAAGCTGGGATAGTTATTCAATATGTCTCAAGCTAACAAAAAACTTAAATTCTCTTTCTCTCAATTGCTTAACTATGAGCAATCAAACCTGTTGAAGAAGAATATTATAAAAGATTCTAAAGACTCCAAAAGCACTCCTGTTGCTTTAATCTCTTCAGAGATAATTCCATCTCAGCGATCTACTCTCACTATCACTGAGTTAGATTCTGAATCTGAGGATATATCAGACACTGATCTTTCAGAGTTTGATGAATCCTTAGCACTCTTGACAAACTCTTTTAAGAGATTTGCAAGAAAAAGCAATTTCAAAAGAAATAAGCCTTTCTCTCTCTTACTGACAAGCCAAAATCAACCCCTGTTGATAAGGCTTCTGCTACTTGCTATAATTGTGAAAAGATTGGACACTTTACAAGTGAGTGCAGGTCAAAGAAAGTCTTCAAACCTTCTACCTCAAGAAGATCCAGCGATGACAAATACCTAAAACTGAAAGACAAATATCAAAAGCTGAAAAGCTACAAGCGAAAAGGTAAAGGTCTCATTGCTGAAGAACATGACTGGGCTGAACCAGAAGAATCAAGTTCTGATGAAGAAGTCGCTAATCTTTGCCTCATGACTGAGATTAAAGAAGAAGTGGAAGAACCAGCTGAAACTTCTATGAGCTATATATCATCTCAGGTATCTATCTCTACTAATCCCTCTCTACCTGAATCAGAGAGAAGTCACGCAGTTGATGTGCTGACGATTGATCTTTACAATGCTCTAAACGGCAAAACTCTAGCTGAGAACAAAAACATTGATTTAAATGAACATCTAGAGAAATGTCATGAAAAGATCAAAGAACTAACCCTTTTAGAGGAAAGTTTGAAAGATCAAGTTGTTGTAAATAAAATCATCAACATAGAACGCGAACAGGCCATCGCTGCTCTAAAAGCAGAAAAGGCTACTGTTGAAAAATGGTGTAATTCTTCAACAAAGATCACTGAGATAATAAATGCTCAAACTACTGGTGGTGATAAAACCGGTCTTGGTTTTTGGTAACCACAGGATGAGCCTAAAGAAGACTGTTCCACGCTTAAGTTTGGAACATTTGTCACTTCTATCTCTGACACTTCTTATAATCAGTTTTATCCTTCTTCTTCTAATTCTATCCCTGAGGAAAAATCCAAAGGCTCTAAGTCTGCGGATAAAGGAAAATCCATTCTTCATCCTTAGAAGGCTACCAAGAAAGCAAAGCTGAAAGTTCCCTCTAAACCTTCAGCGAATCAATCCTCTAGCTCTGTGATAGAAATCTTCGATCTCTGTCCTTCGAAGCTAAAGATTGATCTCAAGCCTAAGAGATCTGAAGAAATCAAAATTCCTCCCAGATCTCATGCTAAAAGCATTCTTGGACCTGGCCCTGCTCATCATAAATTCTCAAAACCTTTTACTCCCGGTCCTAAAACCACTTTCAAATATAGAAAGTGCTATCACTGTGGTTTTACTGACCATATTGCAAGCAAATGTCCAACTGCCGCTAAAGCTGATAAAACAGCTAAAGTGAAGATAAATGCCTCTAAGGCTGAGAAGGTCAACAAAGCTGAAAAATCAACCAAGGTGAAAAATACCACTAAGGTTAAGAAATTAACCAAAGTGAAGATTACCACTGAAGCTGAATCTTCATCTGCTGTGAAGATTGTTGAACCTTCCATCTCCACTAACCCCAAAGGACCCATTGAAAAGTGGATACCAAACAACGCTTAATCTTCCTTATGTGTGCAGGTACAAAGGGCATCTGGTATCTTGATAGTGGATGTTCTCGTCATATGACTGGACAAAAAGACCTGCTCACTGAATACAAGAAAGAGAAAGGTCCCTCTATGACCTTTGGTGGATATAACACCCCGAATTTTAGAACTTGGTGTTTGATATTGTCATGTTATGAATTATCATGTTTTGGGATTTAAGTGTATTTGGGGTCTCGATCAGTTTTGGTCCTCGCGGGTTAAAATCAGAACTGGTAAATTTGGGTCAGGCGGGGCCTTCTCGGCGATAGTGCCCGCGATAGTGACATGGTCACAATCGCGAGGGCACAATCGCCCAACTTGTACCGCGGGTGGGGTGATCCCCGCGACCTTGCCAGCGATAGTGACCAATGTCACTATCGCCGGGGCACAATCGCCGGCATCCAGCCGGGTATAAATGCCTAAATTACGGGATTTCTTCATTTAGGGTTGATTTTGGGAGCTGATAGAGGGTTTCTCTCCAGCGATTTTGGTAAGGTTTCTACCCCAAATTCAACCATATCATTTAATGATCTTATGGTGGTATTAATGGTGGAATAAATGCTTCCTTAGGTGTGATTTTGGAAGGATTTTAGCTTGTAACCACTTCTCAAGTCTCCAAAGACTCGGTTTGGGTTGAGGTCATGAATAGACTAAAGACACGGTTTGAGTTGAGGTCATGAATAGACTAAAGACTCGGTTTGAGTTGAGGTCAAGTATAGACTAAAGACTCGGTTTGAGTTGAAGTCATGAATAAACTAAAGACTCGGTTTGAGTTGAGGTCGGGTATAGACTAAAGACCCGGTTTGGGTTGAGGTCGGGAATAGACTAAAGATCCGGTTTGGGTTGAGGTCATAAGTAGGCTAAAGATCCGGTTTGGGTTGAGTGCCAAATAGCTAAAGATCTTGTTTGAGTTGATGCTAGTCAAGTTAAATGACTTGGGAAAATATTATAAATTGCGTTGATGATAATGTTTGTTGCATACTGTTAATTACGACTGTGAATTACTCTACCACCCGGGTAAAGCAAATGTGGTGGCCGACGCCTTAAGTCGGAAAGAGTACAGCGGGAAGCTTCAAGCCAAACTCACTCGGATCGAGTTAGTATCGAGCCTCATAGAAAGGATTAAAGGGGCGCAAGCCGAAGCCTTAAAGGAAGAAAATCTCAAGGAAGAGGTGATGACCAAGCAACGGTTAATTTTGATCGAAGATAGCGAGGGATCAAGTGCTTAAATGGACGAGTTTGGGTACCGAATTTTGGTGGTTGCCGGGAGCTCCTTTTGAAAGACGCGCATAAATCCAAGTATTCTATCCACCCGGGAAGCACCAAGATGTATCGGGATTTAAAGTTGCATTATTGGTGGCCGATTATGAAATTGGATGTAGCTCATTTCGTAGAACGATGTGTGACTTGTTCGCAAGTGAAGGCCGAGCATCAACGACCCTACGGAAGCCTTCAATCGCTTGAAATACCCGAGTGGAAATGGGACAAGGTTACCATGGACTTTGTGACCAAACTACCCAAGACCTTGAGAGGGAACGACACTATTTGGATTATTGTCGACCGTTTGACTAAGAGTGCTCACTTTCTAGCGATGCGGGAAACCTTGCCGATGGATAAGTTGGCAAAGCTTTATATAGACGAGGTAGTCTCTAGGCACGATATACCTTTGTCGATAGTTTCCGATCGTGATAGTCGGTTCACGTCGAGGTTTTGGGGAGCCTTGCATCAAGAGTTGGGCACACGAGTAAATTTAAGCACGACTTATCACCCACAAACGGACGGACAATGTGAAAGGACGATTCAAACGGTTGAAGACATGCTTATATCATGTGTGATCGATTTCGGCGGAAATTGGGATACCCACCTACCTTTGGTGGAATTTGCGTACAACAACAGTTATCATTCCAGTCTGGGGATGGCACCTTTTGAAGCCTTGTATGGGCGGAAGTGTAGAACCCCCGTGTGCTGGTTAGAAACGGGGGAGAAGCAGTTTGCTGGACCGGAAATAGTACAAGAGACGGCTGCCAAGGTTAAGTCCATTCGAGAGCGGTTGAAAGCGGCGCAAGATCGTCAGAAAGTTTACGCCGACAAGAAAAGAAGACCGGTGGAGTTCCAAGTGGGAGATCGTGTAATGTTGAAAGTATCTCCTTGGAAGGGTTTGATCCGTTTTGGGAAGCGTGGGAAGCTAAGTCCCCGTTTCCTCGGGTCGTTCACTATCCTAAAGCGTATTGGGCTACAAGCTTATAAGCTAGACTTGCCACCTGAGATGGACGGAATCCACCCAACGTTTCATGTGTGTTGTTTGCGGAAGTGCCTAGCGGAGGAAGAGAGCGTCATACCGCTGTCCGAGATTCGTGTGGAGGACAACCGATGCGTGGAGGAACCCGAGGCTATTTTGGAAAGGGAAACTAAGAGACTTCACCATAGGGAAGTCGTGATGGTCAAAGTACAATGGAGACACCACCGAGGCACGAATGTGACATGGGAGTCGGAAGAGGACATGAAGCGTAGATATCCTCGCATGTTTGTATAGTATAGATTTCGAGGACGAAATCGTTTCCAAGGTGGGGAGGATTGTAACACCCCGAATTTTAGAACTTGGTGTTTGATATTGTCATGTTATGAATTATCATGTTTTGGGATTTAAGTGTATTTGGGGTCTCGATCAGTTTTGGTCCTCGCGGGTTAAAATCAGAATTGGTAAATTTGGGTCAGGCGGGGCCTTCTCGGAGATAGTGCCCGCGATAGTGACATGGGGACAATCGCGAGGGCACAATCGCCCAACTTGTACCGCGGGTGGGGTGATCCCCGCGACCTTGCCAGCGATAGTGACCAATGTCACTATCGTCGGGGCACAATCGCCGGCATCCAGCCGGGTATAAATGCCTCAATTACGGGATTTCTTTATTTAGGGTTGATTTTGGGAGCTGATAGAGGGTTTCTCTCCAGCGATTTTGGTAAGGTTTCTACCCCAACTTCAACCATATCATTTAATGATCTTATGGTGGTATTAATGGTGGAATAAATGCTTCCTTATGTGTGATTTTGAAAGGATTTTAGCTTGTAACCACTTCTCAAGTCTCCAACTTCCCACCTACCACTTTAGGGTTTGATTTCTTGTGAGAGATCACCAAGGTGAGTGTTTCTTGGCTCTTCCATCCTCATACATGCCTGATAATGTGTTAGTAATTATGTGCATTTTGGTTATTCGTTTACTTGTTCATGTGGAGTTAACCTCAAACCCTATTTTGGGGGTAAAGTGCAAATGGAGAGTATTAAATATACTATTTGGCCAAGTCATGTAGTAAGGGCCATGTAAGAATAATAAGTTGTATGTTTGGTCGTCAATTGGGATTTGATGTTGATCTTAAATCTCGATTTGAGTTGCCATATAAGTATAGACTAAAGACTCGGTTTGAGTTGAGGTCATGAATAGACTAAAGACTCGGTTTGGGTTGGGGTCATGAATAGACTAAAGACTCAGTTTGAGTTGAGGTCATGAATAGACTAAAGACTCGGTTTGAGTTGAGGTCAAGTATAGACTAAAGACTCGGTTTGAGTTGAGGTCATGAATAGACTAAAGACTCGGTTTGAGTTGAGGTCGGGTATAGACTAAAGACCCGGTTTGGGTTGAGGTCGGGAATAGACTAAAGATTCGGTTTGGGTTGAGGTCATAAGTAGGCTAAAGATCCGGTTTGGGTTGAGTGCCAAATAGCTAAAGATCTTGTTTGGGTTGATGCTAGTCAAGTTAAATGACTTGGGAAAATATTATAAATTGCGTTGATGATAATGTTTGTTGCATACTGTTAATGTCAGGTGAAGCACATTGGTAGAGTGCCGTGAAAATTATAATGATCTCGTATTGTGATCTCTTTTTATGATTAATTTCATTTATGTGTTCTCACTAAGCCTTAGCCTAACGCTTGTTTCTTTGGTTGTCATGTATGACAGGAAACTCTAGTGGCGGGAATCTACGGGAATGAGTGGTCGATCGAGCGATCGAGAGCGGTCATTTTGGGAGATCTAGAGACCGGCATTTTTGGTGTATAGTCACCATTTTGTGGAGGATAGCGACACCTGATTGTAATCTGATAGGGAAATCTAGATTATTTAGGTTGTCGTAACTTTATGCCTCACTTAGTGAACTTGTATTCCTTATGCTTTATTCCCCTTTTTTGGATTGATACTTTGGGATGCCTTGGCGGATTTTGTACTACAGGTTTCACCGATTTACAATCGTCATATTGCCAAAATTTTAAGTTTTAAATCACACCAATTTTTAGGGTGTTACAGTGGAAATGGAAAAGGCTATACCCGAGGGTTTGGTGTCCTCAGCAATGGGACAACTACCTTCAGAAGAGTCGCTTATGTCGATGGACTGAAGCATAACCTTCTGAACATTAGTCAACTATGTGACAAAGACTACGAAGTTCGCTTTTCTAAGAAATCATGTTCAGTGGTGAATGAGAAAGGAAAACTTGCTCTCAGTGGTTATCGCAGAGAAAATGTCTATGTAATAGATATGGACTCTACTATCACTGAAAACTTATGTTTTCTTTCTAAAGCCTCTTCTGATGTCAACTGACTATGGCACAAAAGGCTTTCTCATCTAAATTTCAAAACCCTGAATTCTCTCTCTTCTAAGGAACTGGTTTCTGGTCTTCCTTAGCATTTATATGCTAAAGATTCTCTCTGTTCAGCATGTGAAAAAGGAAAACAGACAAAAGCTAGTTTCAAGTCTAAACAAGTTTCATCAGTGACAAGTCCTCTTCAGCTCTTGCATATGGATTTGTTTGGCCCTGTCAACATCAAATCAATAGCTGGAAAGAAATATACACTTGTCATTATAGATGAATACTATCGCTACACATGGGTTATCTTTCTTCGCTACAAGAGTGATACTCCAGAAGAACTAATATCTTTTGTTAAAAAGATGGAAGTGCTGAATAATCTTACTGTTCGCTCTATAAGAAGTGATCATGGAACTGACTTCAAAAACAGTTCTCTGAACAATTTCTTTGAGAACAAGGGAATTTCTCATAACTTCTCCTCTGTAAGAACACCTCAGCAAAACGGAGTCGCTAAAAGAAGAAACAGAATGATCATTGAAGCTGCTAGATCAATGCTCAGCGATTCTCACCTCCCTACTCAATTTTGGGAGGAAGCTGTAAACAGTGCATGTTTTACTCAAAACAGATCGCTGATAGTAAAGCGATTTGGAAAGACAGCTTATGAACTTTTTCATGGAAGGAAGCCTTCTATCAGCTTTCTTCATATCTTTGGTTGTCAGTACTTTATCTTAAACAACAAAGATCAGCTTTGAAAGTTCGACCCAAAAGCTGATGATGGAATATTTCTAGGATATTCCTCCATCTCCAAAGCCTACAGAGTTTTCAACAAACGAAGACAATCTGTGGAAGAAACAATTCATGTCACTTTTGATGAAACTCGCTCAGCAAACTCTAAACCAATCGCTGACAATGAAGAATTAAATGCTTGGATGTTCTCTCATTACAGAGAAACGGAACCTTTCTTCTCAAACCATCATCATTCAAATCCTCCGGCTGCTGATGATGATCCAAACATCATATCCCCTAACACTGAATCCAACTCATGGATTTCAGCAGAGCCTCTAAACACACTTCTTCCATCAGAACCATAATCATCTGAACACCTCTCAGAAAACAATGGTATGTCTGATACTCAACACTTGATAGCTGATGAGCCTCAAGCTTCATCATCAGTGAACATTCCAATTGTTGATCCAATCTCCGAAGTAAGTGATCATGCTCCTGCTCAGCGATGGTCTAGAGATCACCCTATATATCAAATTCTTGGTGATCCCGAAACAGGTATTCAGACACGACGAAGTTCAGGTAATATCTGTCTCTTTGTTAACTTTATTTCTTTAATAGAGCCAATGAAGGTTGATGATGCCCTCAGAGATCCAAACTGGGTCAGCGCTATGCAAGAAGAGTTGACTGAGTTTACTCGTAACAAAGTTTGGAATCTCGTTCCTAGACCAAGTTTGGGCGTTAATATTTTGACGCAAACAAGTTTGGGTTGGATAATTATAAAATTTAATTGGTCGATTAGAACTATAATTAAGGGTTGACCGGGGTTAATTGTAGTTGACTTTTGGGTTGACTTTTTGGAGAAAATATAGACGTTAATGGGTATTATGGCGTCTATAATTGTAGGTTATTAATTGGAGAGAAGTTCTAGCGAGCCGACAACTATCAGGTGAGTCTTTCACGAGATTTCACTGGGATGTACACATATGTATAAATTTATTTTTACATGTATGAGGTGTGATAATTTATACGCATGTATTTGTTAAGGTGTTAATTGCACGTTATTTATAAATGGTGATTTATGTGCATTTAAAATTTTATTTATGGTGCAAGCATGATAATTTTTGTTATGTTCATTTAACATAAATTGCATGCAAATGGTTTGGGTTTGGGGTTAACAAGGTGCGTTAACCGGGGTATGGGATATCGGCTCGATATGTCACATTTGGGGAAGGCACGACTCGGGATGGGCGGTTAGTTCTTTGTGAACCTACACGCCCAGGGAATGCCTGTGACATGGCAGGTCCCTACCCAACGGAATGGAGTTGAGAGATCTCAAAGGGGTTGCATAAATATTGCATGTCACTTTTTACTTGACATTAATCTGACTAATGTGTGTGATGGCATACAAACCGTGAACTCACTGAGCTATTCAGCTGACTATAGTGTACATCTCAAGAGCAGGAGGTTCTGGAGTCGATAAAGGCAAGGGACTCGCCTAGGTTCTATGCTTTAATTATTTCGGTGTAATTTAATTTGTTTGGGTTGGATTGTAGTTACCCGGTATGGGACGGGTTAACTTCTAAGGTTGTTTTATTATGATATTAGACTTCCGCTGTAACGATTGGTTTTTTTTTTATAATTGGAGTATTTATTATTGAGGTTAATTAATGATGTGTTGCTTTGGAAGATGTAAAATTTCACTTGGAAAAAAAAGGGTGTTACAAGTTGGTATCAGAGCCTTAGTTTAAGAGAAATAGGTTAAAAATTTCTGTTAGCCTAAGCTTAAACTGGTGAGGTGTTTATCATTACACGTGACTTGATGTGCATTATCATTAAGTTTGATTTTATGGATGTGTGATTTAGTGTTTTACTCGTTGTTTTGTAGGAAAAATGGTGTACACTTATCACGCTAGGGCTAGGGGACGTGGGCGTGGGCGTGGAGCCGGAGGACAGAGGGTGCCGGGAAGGAAAGTGTTGTTTGGTTTGGGCCCGAACGGGAGATCACTGAGTAGCAGTCACTCTAGTATGAACCATAGTAGCAGTCACAGTTCAAGTCACAAGGCCCAGAGTAAAGATCTCATTCACTCAGGAGACACATCATCTTGTGCACCATGCCATGGAGAGTCCTCGTATGACCCATCTGAGGAATACACTCCAAGTTCCCCTAAGACCTATGAAATGGAAGAGAAGATAGAGACTTTACAAGGAGAAATTGGTGAATTGGAGGACAAACTGTCCATATCCCAACGAAAGTTAGAGACTGCTCAGAAAAAGGTGGTAGAGTTGAGGGAGACGTTGGCCTACACGCGTTGGGACAACGATAGGACCAAGACTATGCTCTACAATCTGCAGCAGGCTAACTTTAAGGCGTTAACTGTGGGAAACAAATTGCAGGGAGAGAGGGACCTTTTGAAATTAATTTTAGCACAGGAGCGGAGGATTGCCGCTCGGTCTTGGCGTACTCGAGTAAGGGATAGGACTCGCTTATACAAGATGGTGACGCGAGAATACACGGGTTTGGTGATGGGATATCTTGCGGCCTGGGTCGACACCTTCAAGATGGGCCCAGGAATAAGTCCATCGTGGAAGTTTAAGCCATCAGTGACCTTCGATCAGTCAATCAGAGATCCCTACCTTCCCGAGGAGCCTTAAGAATGACGCTAGATATCGAGAGAGAGATTTTTGTTTATTTATTTTAGAATGTTTGGCTTGACACTCGTACTTTTATTTTAGTTTGGAGGATGTTTTGACTTTATATGGGGGGGAGTTTTGAATCCCCAAATTTTGTTTGTAGTATGGTATTTATTCTCTCTTGATATAATAAATGATATGGTTTTATTAAGCGTGTTAGCAGTATTTGGTGATTGAAATTATGTAAGGCTTGAATTATATGCTCTGTATGAATGTTATAGTAATTTGCCAAGTATTCTAGAGCCACGATAGTAATAATATTCGTTGTATCAGAATGGTTTCACGTGGATCTTTGAGAACCACAGCGATGAGAAGAGGTGCGGGTGACCTGCCCCCAACGGGACGAGGTCGGGGACGAGGTCGTGGGCGCAGTCAAAACACAGCTGTAAGCTCAAGAGCCACCCCGTCTGGGGTAAGGAGTTCCACGGCAAGGGGAAGCCGAGGGGGAGACCGAGAGGACAGGGAAGGTGCAAATCTTATCACGGAGGAGGTAATGATGGAACGAATGACTCAAGTACTCCAAAATACTCTCCCAAACATGTTGAAAGCCATGTTAGGCGATCGCTTCAAGGAACCAGAAGGGGAGGAAGAAGCCAGCACTCAAAAGGAGAGACTAGTGAACAATTCTCAGACCACCGAGAAGGTGGAAGCATCAGTTAGAGACCTGGACGACTCACCAAAAGAACGGGAGAAAGAACCACTGGTGACAGGGGGAACACACGAGAAGAGAGAGTATCAAGTGAAAGAGAAGGCATGCAGTTTCAAGACCTTCAATGACACTCGCCCAAAGGAATTTAAGGGCACCAAAGGTCCAGTTGCTCTAATGAACTGGATCACCAAGATGCAAAACTGCTTTAAGATATGCAAGTGCTTGGAAGAACAGAAGGTGACTTATGTTGCTACTACTCTATTGGATTTGGCACTCCACTGGTGGGAGACTGAATGCGCGATCCAAGGAGAAGAGGGTGTTGCTACTTTAACATGGGAGAAAATGAAGAGCATGATGATGGATAAATACTGCACATAGTCAGAGGTGAAGAAGTTAGAATCAGAATTCCTGAGATTGGAGCAAGGTTCACTATCAGTTCAGGAGTACGTAAATAAATTCCTGGAGAAGGCCAGATTCGCCAGTTATCAAGTGGCGACCGAACAAAGGAAGATAGACCGATTCAAGGATGGTCTAAGAATAGAGATAAAACGATATGTGGACATGACGAAGCCAACCACGTTCGTTCAAGCGGTAGAGATGGCAATGGTGGCTGAGGAGAATAATGCAAAGGCAACTGTAGACAGGAGAGATTTCAAGAGAAAGTGGGAAGGATCGAACAAGGTGGTAAAGAAGGCGAGGGAAACGCAAACTTCAACCAAACACCAGAACGATGGATTCTCCATCCCTACGTGCAAGAAATGCAATAAGAGGCACGGAGGGGAGTGTAGAGCAGGAAGTGTAACTTGCTATCGTTGTGGGAAGCCAAGTCACACTGTGCGGGAATGTCCCGAGAAGAAGACATGCTATGAGTGTGGGGATACAGGACATCTGAGGTTTGAATGTCCCCAGTTACAGAAGGGCACGAGAAATAACAACCGAGCTTTAGGAGAGGAATCCGGAAAAGAGTTAGCAAGGAAGGAGCCGACTAAGGGGCGCGACCGAGCATACAACATGACACTGGAGGAAGCACGGGAAACCCCGAATGTCGTATCTGGTATGTTCCCTATTAATGATGTCTATGCGCATGTATTACTTGATTCGGGTGCAAATGGTAGTTTTGTCTCCACTGTTTTCCGTCACTACTTAAATAGAGATGACAATAGGCTAGAAAAGAGCTACATAGTAGAAACTGCAGATGGTGGTCAAGTTAAGGTAGATGAAGTGATTGATGGATGCACGATCTGTATAGACGGTAAGAAGTTGCCTGTAAGACTTATGCCCATGGGTTTGGGTGGTTTCGACGTAGTCTTAGGGATGGACTGGTTGTCTAACAACCATGCCCAAATTGTTTGCAATAAGAAGATGATTAAAATCCTGACCCCAGAAGGAGAAACAGTCTATGTGTATGGGGACCGAAAGAAGACTGACATCGGAGTAATCACGACGATTAAGGCAAACAAATACTTACAGAAAGGTTGTGCAATATTCCTCGCTTACACAATCGACGCAAAGGTAGAGAAGAAGAAGATACATGATGTATCAGTGGTAAGATAGTACCCAGAGGTGTTTCTGGAAGAGTTACCTGGAATTCCACCCGAGTGTCAGGTGGAATTTAAGATTGATTTAGTACCGGGAGCGGCCCCAATCGCTAGGGCACCATACCGATTGGCCCCAACGGAGATGCAGGAGTTGATGAAGCAACTGCGAGAACTCTTAGATAATGGTTTTATCTAATGTTCTAAAAAACTCGCCGCACAGCCGCCATGGCGCGCCATGGCACCAAGGCTTGTGTGTCACGCCAAGTTAAGCCCATGGCACACCATGGCCTAATGCGCAGTTATCGTAATGAGATATTTGATTTTTCTTTACGTTTTTAATGTCTTATTTGCAAGTTTTTAATATATAACCTAATTTAACTTGCTTATTACTATTGACTCATTGAGTAATACTACAAAACATACGTTTTTATATATAATATTATATATGAATTAGAAATTTGACGCCATACGTCACGCCTTGAAAACGCCATAGCTTCGTCGTGGCTCCTAAGGCTTGAGGCTTGGCCTCGCCGCCACGCCACGCCCTACGCCATTTAGAACTTTGTTTTATCAGACCAAGCTCATCACCTTGGGGAGCACCTATATTGTTTGTGAAAAAGAAGGATGGCACAATGAGAATGTGTATCGATTATCGTGAGCTCAACAAGATCACGATAAAGAATAGATACCCTTTGCCAAGGATTGACGATCTTTTCGATAATTGCAAGGAGCTAACCACTTCTCAAAGATCGACTTGAGATCAGGGTACCATAAATTGAGGGTAAGAGAAGAAGATATACCAAAAACCGCGTTCAGGACTCGATATAGACACTATGAGTTCGTGGTAATGCCATTCGGTTTAACAAATGCACCTGCGGCATTAATGGATTTAATGAATCGAGTCTGCGGGCCCTACTTAGATAAGTTTGTTATAGTCTTCATCGACGATATTCTTATCTACTCAAGGAGCAAAGAGGAGCAAGAACAACATCTAAGAACCATTATAGAGTTATTGGCAAAAGAGCAACTTTAAGCTAAGTTCTCTAAATGCGAGTTTTGGATACAGGAAGTTCAGTTTCTGGGCCACGTAGTGAATGCGGAGGGCATCAAAGTAGACCCAACCAAAATTGAGGTAGTCATGAATTGGAAGGCTCCCAAGTCTGCCTCTGAGATTCGCAGTTTCTTGGGTCTAGCGGGCTATTATCGGAGGTTCATCCAGGACTTCTCCAAGATAGCTACGCCATTGACGAAATTGACCCAGAAAGCGATAAAGTTCGATTGGGGAGAAAGGCAAGAAGAAGCCTTCCAGACGCTTAAGGAGAGGTTGAGTAGTGCTCCGGTGTTGTCCCTGCCAGAGGGAACTGAAGATTTTGTCGTGTATAGTGATGCGTCGAAGATGGGATTAGGATGTGTGTTGATGCAACGAGGCAAGGTTATTGCTTATGCTTCACGCCAGTTAAAAGAGCACGGGAAGAAATATCCTACCCACGACATGGAATTAGCTGCGGTGGTTTTCGCGCTAAAGATATGGAGACACTATTTGTACGGTACTAAGTGTATGATTTATACCGATCATAAGAGTCTGAAATACTTGTTCGACCAGAAGGAATTGAACATGAGACAAAGAAGATGGTTGGAATTGCTCAAGGACTATGATTGTGAAATCCATTACCATCCAGGTAAGGCGAACGTAGTCGCCGATGCACTAAGTAGGAAGGAAGGGTCTGAACCCATCAAAGTTCGGGCAATGCAAATGGATATCAAGGTGAACTTGATAGATCAAATACGAGAAGCACAGAAGAAAGCCCTATTAGAAGAAAATATTAAAAAGGAACGAATGGTAGGGCAAATCAAGACACTGACCATAGGGTCAGATGGGGTGTATAGATTAGGAACCCGAATATGGATTCCTAGTTTGGGGGAATTACGGAATATCTTGATGGATGAAGCCCACAAGTCCAAATACACGATGCACCCAGGAAGTGATAAGATGTATAAGAGTCTGAGAGAGAGCTACTGGTGGCCTGGTATGAAGAAAGTTGTGGCGAGTTATGTAGAGAAGTGTCTGACTTGCCTACAGGTGAAGACGGAACATCAGAAACCATCAGGAATGCTACAACAATTAGAGATCCCAGTATGGAAATGGGATATGATAACTATGGACTTCGTCACGAAGTTGCCTAGGACAATGAAAGGGCATGATGCAATCTGGGTGATCGTCGACCGATTGACAAAATCAGCTCACTTTTTGCCGATCAGCGACAAATACACATTGGAAAGGTTGGTGCAACTTTATGTTAATGAGATAGTTACAAGACATGGAGTACCTATATCAATAGTATCTGATCGGGATGCTAGGTTTACGTCTCGATTTTGGATGAGCTTTCAGCAGGAAATGGAGACACGGTTACATTTAAGCACCGCTTACCATCCTCAGACTGATGGCCAAAGCGAGAGGACAATTCAGACGTTAGAAGATATGTTGCGTTCATGTGTGATTGATTTTGGAGGTAACTGGGACACTCACCTTCCATTAATAGAGTTTGCCTACAACAACAGTTACCACTCTAGCATCAAGGCGGCACCTTTTGAGGCATTATATGGCCGTAAATGCAGAACACCGGTATGCTGGGCAGATATTCGAGAGAGACAATTAGTTGGTTTGGAGTTAGTCCAACAAACTTCAGATAAAAGTGTGCAAATCAGGGACAGATTAAAGGCGGCACAGGATAGGCAAAAGAGCTATGCGGATAGGAGACGCCGACCTCTAGAGTTCCAAGTGGGCGACAAGGTGTTATTGAAGATATCTCCATGGAAAGGAGTCGTGAGATTCGGGAAGAAGGGTAAGCTAAGCCCGAGATATATCGGACCCTTCGAGGTAATCGCGAAAGTGGGATCGGTAGCTTATCGTTTAAGACTACCGGAGGAACTAAGCGGAATTCATGACACATTCCATGTGTCAAATTTGAGGAAGTGTTTAGCTGACGAATCGGCTATTGTAAATCTCGAGGATGTCGAGATTAATAGCAAGCTAGCCTATGTTGAAGAGCCCGTCGAAGTCTTGGACAGGAAGACCAAGAGACTGAGAAATAGGGTTATACCCTTGGTTTTGGTTAAGTGGAAATTCCATAAGGGGGCAAAAATGACATGGGAAGTGGAGGAGGAAATGAGGGTTAAATATCCTCACCCGTTCGAATAGATTTAATTTCGAGGACGAAATTCTTTTGAAGGAGGGGAGAGTTGTAACATCCAAATTTTTGGAAAGTTGTATTTAAATAAAATAAAATTTAAAGAGTTTATTTTATGGAGATTTTCTTTTTTTGATTGTTGGAAGATTATTTTTATAAAAATAAAAGAAAATTTTGGAAATCTTTTATTTTTGGTAGATGTTAATGGAAGAATAAATAAATGAAAATAAATGTATTATATTATGGAAACAATTCAAGTTTTTGAGGTCAAATGGTAAAAGAAAGTATGGAGAGGAGTTGGTTCTGCCAAATTAGAAAAAGCTGATTTTTAGAAAATTCTAAAGATTATTGACTTTCCCCCATTATGATAGCTTGGCCTTCAAGAGTAAAATTGAGGCCTTTAAATTCGAGGTATGGACACACACTTTTAGGGGGATAGACGTCGATTATAGAGGTACAAAAACCCTCTTTCAATTTCGAGTTTGGAGTAAGGATAGAAGGGTGATTCGGCCAAGGAAGCGAAGTTACGTTCTTGGTGTTCATCACAGAAATTGAGGTACTTATTTTCATCCTTTCTGAAATTAATTTATGGTGCGTGTTAAGATAGATGTATAAGAAGGTCATACAAAGTTTTCACTCGAATGGATGGATGGAAGGCCACCGATTTGGAAAAAAAGGACGTAAAACGTGAAAAGTCAAACGTAAGGTTTTTAAACTTCGAAATTGGAACTGTTTAATGGACTATTTTAGACGATTCTGGTTTAAGAACTTGATGAATATTGTATTGGTGCGGTTTTGTAAAAAGAATCATTGAAATCGGTCGAGAAACGACCCCAATCGGACGAAGTAAGGAGGTTGTCCGTTGACCACAGCAATCTGGAATGTGGTAAATGGGTCTAGATCTGATTTTGGGCCAAAAAGCCTTGTTGGGCTGGTCTGTTTAAAAAAAAAAAAAGAGGAAGCCCAATAGATTATATTAATAAGTTCAAGTATTTTGGCTTAAATATTTATATTATTTGGATAATTATAAATATTTAATTTCTATTTAATTAATAGATCAGATTAAATTATTATTTAATTATATATATAAGATTTTAGCATTTTGTGATTATAAAGAAGGTAACTCTAGTTTAATTAGAGAATTTAAACAAGTTATTTGGGACGTTGAGACGTCGGGGCGTTAATATTTTGATGCAAACAAGTTTGGGTTGGATAATTATAAAATTTAATTGGTCGATTAGAACTATAATTAAGGGTTGACCGGGGTTAATTGTAGTTGACTTTTGGGTTGACTTTTTGGAGAAAATATAGACGTTAATGGGTATTATCGCGTCTATAATTGTAGGTTATTAATTGGAGAGAAGTTCTAGCGAGCCGACAACTATCAGGTGAGTCTTTCACGAGATTTCACTGGGATGTACACATATGTATAAATTTATTTTTACATGTATGAGGTGTGATAATTTATACGCATGTATTTGTTAAGGTGTTAATTGCACGTTATTTATAAATGGTGATTTATGTGCATTTAAAATTTTATTTATGGTGCAAGCATGATAATTTTTGTTATGTTCATTTAACATAAATTGCATGCATATGGTTTGGGTTTGGGGTTAACAAGGTGCGTTAACCGGGGTATGGAATATCGGCTCGATATGTCACGTTTGGGGAAGGCATGACCCGGGATGGGCGGTTAGTTCTTTGTGAACCTACACGCCCAGGGAATGTCTGTGACATGGCAGGTCCCTACCCAACGGAATGGAGTTGAGAGATCTCAAAGGGGTTGCATAAATATTGCATGTCACTTTTTACTTGACATTAATCTGACTAATGTGTGTGATGGCATACAAACCGTGAACTCACTGAGCTATTTAGCTGACTATAGTGTACATCTCAAGAGCAGGAGGTTCTGGAGTCGATAAAGGCAAGGGACTCGCCTAGGTTCTATGCTTTAATTAATTCGGTGTAATTTAATTTGTTTGGGTTGGATTTTAGTTACCCGGTATGGGACGGGTCAACTTCTAAGGTTGTTTTATTATGATATTAGACTTTCGCTGTAACGATTGTTTTTTTTTTATAATAGAAGTATTTATTATTGAGGTTAATTAATGATGTGTTGCTTTGGAAGATGTAACATTTCACTTGGAAAAAAATGGGGTGTTACATTAAAGACATGCTAAAGAAGTTTGATCTAACACAAACTTCAGCGATGAAAACTCCTATGGCACCTCCTCTGACACTTAACAAAGACCCATCTGGAAAACCTGTTAATGTCACTGCCTATAAAGGAATGATAGGCTCCCTGCTGTATCTTACAGCAAGCCGACCTGACATCATGTACTCTACTTGTTTATGTGCACGCTATCAATCTGAACCCAAGGAATCCCATCTGATCGTTGTTAAGCGATATTTCAGATATCTGAAAGGAACTCCTAACCTCGGTCTTTGGTACCCCAAAGACTCAGGGTTCGATCTAACTGGATATTCTGAATTCTGATAGTGATTTTACAGGCTGTAAACGCGATAGAAAGAGCACCACTGGTGGATGTCAACTTCTAGGAGGAAAGCTGGTAAGCTGGACGAGCAAAAAGCAAAATTCAGTGTCCACTTCCACAGCTGAAGCTGAATACGTATCCGCTGGAAGTTGTTGTGCTCAGGTCTTATGGATGAGAAATCAACTATTGGACTATGACCTTCAGCTATCAAAAATTCCAATCTATTGCGACAACACTAGTGTTATCGCTATAGCAAATAATCCAGTGCTACATTCAAAGACAAAACACATAGAGATCATATATCATTTTATCAGAGATCATGTGATGAATGGTGATATTGAACTTCATTTTATTCCCACTGACTATCAGCTTGCTGATTTATTCACCAAACCTCTTGATGAGACAAGATTCAACTTTCTCATCAGTGAGCTTGGAATGTTGAATCTCGAAGATTAAATCTTCAGCGTTCATGCATTAAGTCAGTGATCATAAGTTCCCCTTTATCATTCAAATCTCTGATTAAAATTCTAACTCTCGGGTATGTTCTCTCAATCTCTACAACTGAATCTTCAGTCAGTAAGATTTTTTTTTAAAAAAACAAACTTTAATCACCGAAGTTCTTCTTCAAATGATTAAAAGCTTTTTGAAAAACAAAATCTAATACTGAGCTTTCTCTTCAGTGATCCTTCTAATATCCAAAAATCAATCTCTGAATTTTCATCAGGGATTCTTTTAAAGGAAAACCTATCTCTGACTTTTCTTCAGAGATAATTTCAAAAACGGACAAATGAAACGTTTTTCACTCTCCTATGACGTCATTTGAACCGACAATCCACGACATGCCTTTTTCTGACACGTTCGTCCATTGCCCTTCTATCCAATCAACTTCGTGGGACGTGTTCATGTCATGATGAACATTTGTTCTCCCGCCTATCTCTCTCTCCTACTCTCAAACGTATATAAAGAACGTTTTTTCCATTCTTATCTTTTTACGCTTTCTAAAAATCCTTTCTAAGCAAGAAACTCTCTCAAGAAATTTCAAGCATCTGCATCTTCCTCATTCAAGATTACCAGGTTCATTTGATCTTCTTTCTATTTAAATCTTGTTAACAAAACACCATTTTTCTTCATCATGGGTTTTATATGAGATTTTTGTTTCATAAAATCTTTTTTTTTACTCTTTCAAAACATTTGGTTTTCTTACTGTTCTTCATTTTTTCCTTAAGAACAATGTCTTAATCTTCAAATATTTTTGTTTTTATATGTTTCTTTCCTCAAATATAAACTGGTAAAAACTTTTTTATTTTTAGACTATAATCCTTTCCTTCTATTCTCTATTTCTTTCCTTATTCAGCAATAGCACAATCAGCACTTGTTTCCTCCAAGAACGTCAAGTTCGCCATCACTGAATCTGAAATCCCCAAGAACAACCATCTTGGACGCCTCGAATTCGATGGAATCAAATACCCACACCCGGTGGATGCTTCCAAATTCCTAAAGCAATCTTGCATTGCTTACGCTCTCACTGTTGATCCAAAACTCTACTTCAACAGTTTTGGTTCACAGCTGAAGAAACGACCATCACCAACAAGAAAGGTGATCAGGTCCCTGCAATTTCCTTCTGCACAGACCTCGGCAAAGGAATGATGACCGCTTTCAGCTTAAGGAAGTCTATCAGGTTTCCTGACAAACCCAAGAGTGGCTTTGAAGCTCTACCTACTGATGCTGAACTCATCTAATTTTTGGATGATATGGAGTACTGCTCGGACAATAAGCCCCGCTCCACTATCCCCAACAAGAAGCTGACTCTCATTAAGAAGGCGAACATGCCTTCTCAGCTGAACTTTATCTTTTCTCACTTCATTCAATGCATGAGTGGGAAAAGTGGTTCCCTTGATCAGGCCAGTAAAGTACAGCTCCAGATGGCCTACTCGGTAATCGTTGGCAAAAACTTCGATTTTGCTACTGCTATCTTTGACGATCTAAGGTCAAAAATAGAGAAGACGGAGAGGGATCCCAAAATCCCATATGTACGGTTTATCTGTGCATATCTGAAGTTCCTCTACGCCAACACTTACCCCACTACTGCTGATGGCTCCTTCGCCAAAGTGGGTCAGCGTTCTCTAGAGGTCAAACTGCTGGACAACGAGGTAAGTATTTCTACCCTACGCTCTCGCCTCTCTCTCCATTCTTCTTCTTCAGCGGCCACGCAGGAGGTTCATTCTTCTGCTAGCCCTGTCGCTACCACTGGTTCCAAACGCCCATCGGTTAGTTCCTTTGGTCCTTCTAAAAAGGCCAAAGTGACTAAGGAGACAAGCGCCTCTAGCTCAAGACCTGAGGAAGTTTCTCGACAAACTTCCTTGGATGATTTCGTGGTCATCTCCTCCACATCCTCAGCACCTACATCATCAACCGTGTCAGCGATCTCGGTCGCTGTCACAACAACAGTGACTCAACCTACAATCTTAGTTCTTCAATCTGAGGTAACTCCTTCTATCCAAACTTCTTCTATCCCCATCTCTAATCCCTCTATTTCTTTGGTCTCTGACCCTCCTCTCCTGCAGCAACCTCATGCTGCTTTCATAGGACCTGATTCTCAACTGTTTGAAAGAGACATGCAATTTTTTAACATGTTTGATCGATCAGGTATACCTAAACCCAAAAAGAAACCTTCCTTAACCCCATCTAAGCCTGTTACTCAGCAACTAACTTTTCTTTCAGGTCCTAGTTTGGCAACTGTTCGAATGTCAACAGTTTAGGTGAAAAGGTGGTTTCTCTCACCACTGCTATCAACGAAACCACCAGCACAGTCAATACCACTGGTGAAGAGCTGAAGACGTTGACAGTTGCCTCTCAAACCAAAGCTGAAGCTTCTCACATCTCTGCTCTTCAAGAAGAGCTTGTCAAAGTAAAGGAGGACACTCAGCGAAAGTTTGACGCTCTATCGTCGAAGGTTGATGCTTGCACCACTCTTCTTCAGCAAGTCCTCGACAAGCTGAATGCACCAGCTCCGACTCCATCTCCTTCCTTCACATCGGATGACCGCACTGCTCTGAACGTAGCTATTGAACTCATTCATCAGGCTACTTCAGATCTTTCGGTGATTGAAGGACGGCTAGATAGTCTGGAGGCTGACGTCCGAAAGCTGGACTCTGCACAATCTTCCTCTCCTACCAAAAATTTCTCCCTGCCTGATAATGACAAAGAGGGGGAGAAAGCAGCTGAAGAAATCAAAGAGGGGGAGACAACAGTTGAAGTTGCTGCTGCTGCTGAGATTCAACTTAAAGATCCTCCCTCTCATGTTGAGGGGGAGAAGGTTGCTGACCAAACCCTTCCTTCTTTCAAAGACTTTGTCGAAGAAGAAGAAGAAGAGGATGAAGATGAAGAAGATCTTGATCTTGAAGATCAAGAGGAAGAGCAACCTCATCAAGAAGATGATGATGATGACGATGAAGAAGATCAGTCCTTATGGTGTTCTTCAGCAACCATCACATCTTCAGTGATAACTTCGAAAGAAGTTGTCACAGCAGGGGGGAGTCATGGAACATCCTCAGGAACCCCTTCCCAAAGAAAATCCAAAAGTATGGTTGCTGAGGGAAACCTGAAGACTGTTTCACGATCTGAGGAGAATCCTTTTCAGGTATGCCTCTCACTTGTCCCTGTTTCTTTCTACAAACCCTCTCTCTCTTTCCAACCTTTATCTCTCTCTTCCCAAAACATACACTAACTCCTTTCTTTCTATTTTTTCTGACCAGACAGTTCTCTCCCCTGCTTAAGGGTAAAGAACTTCAAATAATCCCAACCGCTGTAGATGATGAACAAATAATCCCAATCTCTGTAAGAGAGATTGATGAAGAAGATGAGGAAGAAGAGTCCCTGCAACATCCAGGAAGGCCCTCTAGACCATCTCACTGGTCAGAGGAAGAGATGAAAAGACGAACAGAGATGATTTCTCTTCTAGAGAATCAACGACTGAAGATCCCTTCTCAATCAACAGATCTAGAGTTCCTGACTGAAGCTGAAATTGAAGAATCTGTCAGGGCTGAGAAGCTGATAGCTGATTGTCAAAGAGATGCCTCTCTTTCTCTCAAGATTCAGTCATCTCAAGTCAAAGATAAGAAGCTGAAAAAGAAACCAGTAGAAGAACAGGCTGCCCTTTTGAAGGAGATTGAAGAGGAACGCTCAAAAGCTCTAGCGGTCAGCGATTCCACAGTCGATTGGTGCAAACAAAAACTCGACTATCGCTCGGACCCTATGAAAATTGTTGCAGTCGCTATCTCTGGAAGAAAGAAGAAGGACAAAGTTTCTGTCACTATGGAGATTACCAGAGAGGATGGAAGTTGCAAGGCTATGTTCGTTTCAAAGCTGGAAAGCCTCGGCTATATGGAATGACTTGAGTTCAAAGATGCACTGAAGAAATCAAAGTCAATCTACAGAGGCTATGTTGAAGGGATAAATGATGCTCTCATCAATAGAGTCGCTGCAATCCTAAAGGTGTCGTCTGCTCTTCCTTCTAATCCAAAGCAATTCAAAAGAAAGCCTGTATCCTCCTCGTCTGAAAATGTCGCTGTGATCAGAAATGAAACCTCCATCAAGTTCTCAAGAGAAGCTCTGTTCGGTCCTCCTCCTGATCTTTCAGTTCTCGATCTATCTCTGCCCCCCTGGTGGACCATATGTTGCAGGGCAAGTACTCAACGAACCTTTTGGAATCTTCTTCAGAGATGATGAGGAAAAGCTCAGATTTCAAAGAGTATCTGAAATTCCTATTTGTCCCCTCAGTCACCTCAAGGATCTCTTGTGCTTATGGTGTGACTTCTCTCCCTCTGCTGAACCGATCAAGGCAATCATATCTCAAGAATCTTCTGATCAAAGGCAAAAAGGAGAATAAATACCTGAGTATATGATAAATCCTCCTAAGTCTTCTTTAGATAGCTGATAGATTAGTTTCCTATTTCTTGTAATCTATTAGTTAAACTTACAGTAGTTAGTTCTTCACTTGTACTTGTAATTTTCATACCTTGTAATTCTTTTCTTGGATTAATGAAAATTTCAGTGAAAGACTTAACTCTATCAGTACTGTAAAAGATCCCTCAAAATAGTAATTAGGACGTGTATGTTATGAGTCCTGATTATTCCTTATTTTGAACTTTAAAGTAATTTTCTTCAATTACTTTGTCATTATCAAATAGGGGGAGATTGTTGATCCAAGCTCTCTTAGTGATTTGATAACGACCCTCTTTTATACTTAGTGAAAATTACGTTTAATATGTATTAGTGTTTCACCATCAGCGAACAGACTGAGTCTGTTTAGTTATCGCTGATAGTCTTTCTTAAAAACATTCATATGTATTAGTTTTCACTATCAGTGATCAGACTGAGTCTGCTCAGTTATCGCTGATAGTTTCTGATGTAAACAGTAACGTAATCCCTGAAGACAAGTCTCGCGTCAACAGATGTTCATAGCTGAATCGAAGACAAAGCTGCTGAACAAAGACAAGTCTACTAGTGACCTGATGCGGATATTAGTGAAGCAAAGACGAATCTACTTATACGCGAAGGAACATGAGGAAAAGCTTCAGCGATAGCTGAACCTCTTTATATCTCTGAAGGAAGAGATAATCAGCGATCAAACGATCACGTAGCTTATGCCTCAAGTCTCCTTTTGTCTTACCTTGCACAACCAGTACAATGTGTCAAAACGGACATCCCTCTGCCACAAATCGTACAACAAATCTGACATCTACATTGTTCATGATACGGCCGAAAGCATGTCTCCCAAAAGTCAGACTCCCAAAGCCAATCACTTGACGACACGTGTAAAGTACCCCGCCATGCATTTAATGCATAGGGTATAAATAGAAAGATCACCTCTCTATCTGAGTGTGTGCTTCTTTCTTCAACCTTTATAGAAACCCTTGTTTTCTATAATCTCTAATCCCCCATTCTCTGAGTTCTTGTGCAACCATCTTAGTGTTTCTTAAGTTTGTTTAGATTGAGTCTGTCATAATCTTATTCCGCAACAAACTTGTAAATTGTGTTTGATTTATCAATAAACAATTTATTAAACTTTAATTTCTGTGTTTGTATTCAACCCCCCCCCCTTCTACAAACTTGTTAAGCACCACCGGGACCAACAAAAATGTCATAAACAAAACTTTTATGGCGTCTTCAATGTTCTTAGCTTGGATAAAGTGTAATGAACTTTATGAAGAAGCACGCAAAGTTACTTATGTTGAATTCCCTACAGAGTTTGTGTGGAAACTGGAAGAGCGATGTTGGGATCAAAGGAAAAAAAGGCTTTTCAATTGGAAGAATTCATTCAGTTTCTCCTGCTCTTGGTGAAGCGTATTATTTAAGAATTCTTTTAAATAAAGTCAAAGGTCCAAAATCATTCGAAGACATTCGTACAGTAAATTGAGATATATTTCCTACTTTTAGAGATGCGTGTTATGCTATTGGGCTTTTAGATGATGACAATGAATATGTTGATGCCATTGAAGAAACAAGTTTAAGCGGTTCTGGTTTTTATCTACAGTATTTATTTGCAACCATGCTGATTTCAAATAGTTTGTCTAGACCTGAATTTGATTGGCAAAAAACATGGCAATACTTGGCAGATGGGATTCTTTACAATCAACGAATTGCACTAAAGTCTCCAGGTATATTAATTATCTATTTAGGTATTTATACAGTTATTATTTAAATAAAAACCAATTTATTGTTTTATTATTTTTTAAATATTATTTTATTTCTTAAATATTTTTTCAGTTATTATTTCTATGTAATGGTTGTTTAATATTTATATTATATATGTTACAGGTTTATCCCTTAATGATGATCAAGTCAAAAACTTGACATTGTTTGAGATTGAAAAGATTATACTTCGTAACAATTCCAGCCAAAAAAAATTCACCACTATGCCTTACCCTGCTGATGATTCTGTTGAGTCTACAAACAATCATTTGATTACGGATGAGGTAGATTACGACATAACTAATCTACAAAACGAGTTTCGTCAACTTCTAGGTGATTTAACAAACGAGCAACGAGGTGTTTATGACGATATCATCACAACGGTTCAAAATAACCAAGGAGGTGTGTTTTTTTGTATATGGTTATGGCGGAACATGTAAAACATTTATATGGAAGACATTATCTGCATTAATAAGATCTAGAGAAGAAATTGTTTTAAACGTTGCTTCGAGTGGTATTACTTCTTTACTTCTTATAGAAGGTAGGACAACACACTCTCGCTTTCAAATTCCTCTAATTCTTAACGAAGATTCTCTTTGTTATATAAAGCCAGACAGTGATGTTGCCATGTTAATAAAGAAGACTAGGTTGATTATATGGGATGAATCACCAATGGTTCATCGATATGCATTTGAAGCATTGGATAGAAGTATGAACGATATTTTTGGTAGTCAATGCATTACTGACTCGGAAATGCTTTTTGGTGGCAAAGTAATTGTTTTTGGAGGAGATTTCAGACAAATTTTGCCGGTTATTCCCAACGTAAGTAGACAAGACATTGTTAATGAGTCGTTAAGTTCATCTTACATTTGGGAAAAATGCAAAGTCCTAAGCTTAACTAAAAACATGAGGTTAACTGTTGACAGTCAAGCTTCTGATATCGAACAAACAAGGATTTTTGCAAACAGGATTTTGGATTTAGAAGAAGGCAAGGTTGGTAGTGTGAATGATGTGAGGCAATTATCGATATACCTGGTGATCTTCTCATTACCGATTCAACGAATCCTATATTTGCATTAATTGAATTTGTCTATCCTTCTATTCTTGTAAATGTCAAGAATTCATCATATTTTCAGGAAAGAGCAATACTTGCACCCAAGCATGAAGTCGTTTAAGAAATAAATGATCGTTTGCTATCATTGTTTCCAGGAGACGAAAAGGAGTACCTAAGTTAAGATAGTCTGTGTGAATCAGAGCATCTTCACGAACAGTTTGATGAAACTTTGTACTCATCTGATGTCTTAAATGGTCTTAAATTATCAGGTTTGCCAAACCATAACATAGTACTAAAAGTTGGTGTTCCAGTTGTGTTACTAAGGAATATTGATCAGAAATATGGGTTATGTAATGGAACTAGACTACGAGTGTTATCTTTGGGAAATCGGGTTATAGAAGCAGAGATCATATCTAGAAGCAATATTGGAAGCCGAACATTTATTCCAAGAATGTTTTTGACACCTACAGACAAAAGGATCTCGTTCAAGTTTTAAAGAAGACAATTTCCAATTGTTGTATGTTTTGCCATTACCATAAATAAAAGTCAGGGACAATCATTATCGAAGGTTGGTTTGTTTCTGAGACAACCAGTGTTCACCCATGGTCAGTTGTATGTTGTTTTATCTAGTGTAAAAATGTAACACCCTAAATTCTGGAAATAGCAACTAATTTAAAATTTTCTAAATACGTCGATAATTGATTCATCTACAATCACAATTTAAGATTTAACCTTAATACACACATTTCATTCTATACATACAGTCTATAATAAGGACGAGTGCTACTAAAACCCAATAATAGTCACTATCTCCAAACTGCGGAAGACTTCACCAACTACTTACATTTGCACAAAGCTAAGGCTCAACTCTTCATAGCTGCTAGAACCAAACCCCAACTGGAACCTGATGCACATGCCGACAAATAAAAAGGTTAGGCTTAACGCCTAGTGAGCTCAAGAGTTTTCAACATTTATAAATGAATCGTTAAAAAGGAAGAATGCAATTAAAATCATAATCTTTCAAAATGATATGCTTCAATCATGAAGACGAATCGTTTACCAATAATTATGCATTTTAAACGAAAGAGGCACAAATATAATCGTTAACCAAACCAAAATGTTTAAAGAGCTAAAATCCCGATATAAAACGTTCTTTCGTAAACTTATATTTTACCCAAAACTTGCTCGAAATGAGAATAGAGAGAGAGGACTCCCCATCTTATAAAACACGGGTAAAATGTTATATCTTGAAATACCCGACACGGGTGGAACATGATACACAACTCATAAACCATAGATGAAAATCTATATAAATAAATATCGCCGAGAACATGGACATTAGACCCAAAACTCACACGACCATAAAATGGACGAAATCAAATACCGAAACGTGGAAATGACGTATTTCATTCAAACCTTAATATACGCGGGGAAAACCCAATATTAAGGCCATCATTTACCGTCGACCACACAAAAACCAACGTTGGTAATATACGACATTAACATTTAAAATACCACGGATCGACGACGGGGAGACCCGTATACGTTGAGAGTAGAGAAACACAGGAGTAGGCCGCCTATACAACGTACTCACATGTCATCTCAACGTTTCCATCTTGGGTGGCGAGAACACGTGAATGGGGCCACTCGTGATGTTATTGGATTTCACCACATATCCCAGACGTAGTTCCCATGCCACCACCGACATCACAATCCTCGGACCGTTATGCCTCTGGCCATACTCCGTCGAGTTCCACCTCAAGGACTTACAAATATGGGTGCCTATCCAATCTAGACGAGTTTCAACTTGGAGGCTCAAGCCACCTATTGTCTACTCGCTAGCGAACTCAAGCGGTCAACGATCATAACCAACCTTACCCGCCTTCCCAAAACAAACAGACTTACGTGCCTATGGATCCAATACAACACTGTCTAAACATTACATGACTCCAATTGAATGATCAAAACACCCAAAACATGTAACTCTCAAATGACACGGAATAAACGTCATTATACTCAAAACTCCACAACTGTTTTTAAACCGAACAAATGTCCTCAAGACTCCATTTAGTCAAAACCGAGCCAAAGGCCCAATAGTTTACGTAAATCTCCAACGAAAGCATTTGTAAACATTAAAACACGTTTAACCGACGGTGATGTAGACATAACGACCAAAAATATAATTAACTCAAACTCGACCTTGGTTGAGGCAAATCATTTTCCAAATGGACTCTTTACCCTTATATTTCCAAAATGCCTCATAACACAATTATATACATTATCCAAATAGTTGTAAGTTCAAATTCATATAAATGACCTTTACATCAAATGGACTTCATTTATATATTATATCATCAAAGAAACATATCAAAATGATTTATTTGTCAAAATGCCCAAAATCACAAAGATGTGTGTTACATAAGTTTATAAAGTTAGATATATCCAAATAACCCACACTTATCAGCAGTTAACAATTTAATGTAAAACACAAACACTTTAAAATAACCATTTTGGCATGTACACCGTTTTCATAAATCATCTTGAACTCACCTTGCTAGATTTAGGCTAAATCTAAATTTTTCCCAACTACGCTCCTTTTGAAGAAACTTGTATCTTAAAGTCAAATCTTCCAAAAACCTAGATCCACAAGTTTCCAATCATAAATATACTCATTCAATCAATAAGAAACAATCCCCAAACATTTGACATCAAAATCTCCAATTTATTCAAAACCCTAATTTGACCTAATTTATCCAAAGCCATCAAACCCGAAATTTAAACCAATCACTAGGAAATCATCAAGAGAACATTTATATCTTATAACAAGGGTTAGAAATGGGAAAGATACACTTACCACTTAGGTTTTGACGAAAACCTAGAAAACTCTAAAATGAGCTTGAGGTTGAAGATGACAATGATGAACTCTTTGACATGGCTCCCAAACTACCACTTGATGATGGAACACTTTAAGAACTCAAGAAAGGGACCCAAAATGAGTTAGGGTTTGAGGTGAATGAAGAAGGAACGATTTGGGAGAGAATGGGAAAAGTTTGGAGAAGAGAAATGAGAAAGAAGGCTGAGTTTTCGCAATTAAGGGCAATGTCGCCAAGCTCCCCCGGCTTCTGCTCCTTCTCTGTGACTGTGCGTCTATGACACTGTCATAGTCACCGGGCATTGTAGCGGGACCTTTTCGGGGCCCTGAAACTCAAATTTTTCAACGCCAATACCCCCGATACTCTAAGGAACTTCAAATAATTATTTCCCACCAAAACCCCACCATTTACAAAAATACAAAAACGTCCGGGTGACCTTTACTTACCGAAAATTACGGGTGTTACAAAAAGGTAGGCAAGGTTTAAAAATATTAATTATAGATGATGAAGGTATAATTAGCAATAGAACAAAGAATGTTGTATATAAAAAAGTATTTTGTAATTTATGATATGTGGTTCTTATTTTATTAATATTTTAACTATGTAATTTTCCATAATTTCATTTACGTTCTATTATAAATTTTGTTTTATAAATTATTAATATTTATTCATATTTTTTATTAATTTTTTGCAAAACATTCTTTGCGAAAACTGCCTAAAAGGGACATTTTGTAACCAACTGCAAAAAAAAAAAAAAAAACTCTGAAGGAAAAAAACTTGGAAAAATAGCATCGTACTTTCGATGATCATTCATATCTGTAAGGTAAGTTTTCTGGCATGATTTAATTTTTTTAAATTACTCCGTTTAATACACGAGTTTGAACATAGTATATATATATATATATATATGTATGTATGCATTAGAATCAATATATAACTAAATACCTATTATTAACCCCTTCAATAATAAATGCAATATTGATTACATCCAATGTATTTAATATCATCAATACATTAAAAAAATTATTATATTTAATATCACTAATTATATCAATACATAAAATAAAATAAAAAATCTAGAGTCAATATATATAATTAAAATTATAATCATAACTAAAACTTATTAAAATCAATATGTATAAAAGAAGACGAAAAAAACAATATATAAATATTAAATTAGAATAACCAAATATATAAAATTAGAAATAATAACTTACTACAATTATTAATATATAAATTATTTCGGTTTCAATTTTTAAATTAAACTGAAATCAAACTATATATATAAAAATAAATTAGAACCAATATAATACTTCCATTTTACATAAAATGATTAAAAACTATTTTTTTCAAATAAAATTTCGAGAAACCAAACTATGAAGAAACAATCTCAAGTAGATCGAAAAAACTCGAACAGATGAAATGAAAAATTAACAGCTCAATCGGACTCTTAGAGTCGAAGTGGTGACAATACTGACGACTATTGTTACTCTTCGTGCAATTGTATGTTTGGAAAAGGAGGGTTTCAAGGAAGGTTTTTGGTCAAAGTTGCAAACGAATATATTACAACAAATGTAAGGAACCACAAGGGTTGTGATGTGGTGGTAAAGGCTTGGGGAGTTCATAGCGCTCAACCCGGGTTCGAGCCCCACTAGCAACACTTGTGGCCACTGAGGATAAACTCAGGGCTGCACGCTTTAGCAGCTGGGCCAAAGGCCCTAATTGCCAGGGATTAGTCTGGGCCATAGGCCCAGGATACCCTTTCCAAAAAAAAAACAAATGTAAGGAAAATTATCAAAATGCCTCGTAACTAGGTAACATCACATTTGCATGATAAATCAAATATTTTATGGGAATATATGTGAAGGATATAAGTCGATATGTTATGATAAAACAATTCACATTATACACCACATGATAATAATCATTAGTCTCACACATTTCTTTTATCATTTTGAGTCAATTACTAAGTTTGATGATGTGGAACTTATTAATTAATTATATATATCAAAAGAAACAATTGAGGACGATTAAACAACTTCATATCAAGCATAATATCGAATCATATTAGTTTAATACATGGCATGTGATAATCGCCCATTTAACTTCAATATTTTCATAAAATTTATCGTGACCGTGCAACGCGCGATGTCGAACACTAGTTATATGACAAACAATTGTACCTCTTATATGAAATAATATGATATGAAAAGTTGTTAGAATGAAATTAAACGATGTAACAAGTTTTATCCTTGATTGTTAGGACAAAGTTAGGGGTTGTTTGGTTGGTTTTCCATTACGTCATGTATGTATAATTTGGGAGGTTTTTTTTTCATAAATGGAAGGATCTTGTTTTTTTAATTAGCAAGGGTGAGTTGAAAAAACTTGGTTTCTGCATAAAGCTCCCCTTTAAAAGCGTACTGAATAAGCCACTTTCTAAATTGTTAATCCACTACCAAACAGTCATGTATAGCTGACCAAATAAGTCGTGAGTCTCATTAAGCTCGTTAAGCTGCTAACAAACATGTCTTACAAATTTTATCCTTAGTTGTTCAGATGAAACATAACAACCTAATATGACTGAAAAAGTAAATCGTCATACTATTTTTTTTATTAGACACTAAATAGCTTTTGATGAAAGGGTTATCGGAAGTGTCATATAAAAATGTTAACAAAATGATTAATTTTTTATTCTAATTTCAGATTGACAAAAACAACTCTAACGACATATGAAGACTAACTATAGGCCTTCTAACAACTTATTTTTTCATAAGGACGAAACTTATAAGGTTGACTAACTTCGGCATAACAACTTTTTTTGTAACACCTTTATATAAAACAAACAATTGTTGACCCTATACACTAAAAAGTCCCTTAAACGCAGTATCTGGACAATTAGACGTACCAATAGATACATTTGGTATAGCAAGGAGCGTATCAAGATATAATACACAAATATTAGATATAAATAAGATGTTTAAGGCATAAACCCTCATAAATTGGTACAACAATTGTTCACATGTTCCTCAAAATCCAGTTATTTCGAATCTAATTAAATAACAAAAATCATAATTGAATTTGTTAAACACTACAAAACTAATTATTTCACTTTAAATTACAATAATCAAACTCACATCACATCCCTAATACACTAAAAAATCTCCTTAAATACTGTATCTGAACAATTAAACGTCCCAACAGATACATCTGTTATAGCATGGAGCGTATCAAGATATGATACACAAATATTAGATATAAATAAGATGTTTAAGGCATAAACCCTCATAAATTAATACAATAACTGTTTAAATGTTCCACAAAATCCTGTTATTTTGAATCTAATTAAATAACAAAATCATAATTGAATTTGTTAAACACTACCAAACCAATTATTTCACTTTAAATTACAATAATCAAACTCACAACACATCCCAGATACTAGGGGTGCTAAAAAACCCGGCCAACCTGGAAAAAAAAATCAACCTGAGTTAACACGACATATAATCGATATAAAATTAGAGCAACCCGAATCTATTGGGTTAGACTCAAAGTAACCCGATAACCCGATAAACGTTTCAGAGATTTCTCTAAAATTAATTATATTTTTATTTAATATGTATAAATTACCAAAAACAACTCGACAATAACGAGCAATGTAACTCATAAGAGGACATTGATGGAAAGTTATATGTAATACCTAAATATTTGATGAACTCGTATACTATTTTGAATGATGGATCGTATTTCAAAGAAAATTTTTCTTATTTTTATATTTTCAATATTGTTTTTACTTTGTTTAATAGAACCCGACCAACCTGAACAGGTTGGGTTGAGTTGCACTTTTGTTTGGGTTGGGTTGGAAATTCTCAAACCGTCAACATTGGGTTGGATTATTGAAATGCCTTCAACCCAATCAAACCAACCCGTGAGCACCCCTACCAAAAAAACCTCAAATAAAAATCTTACGTGCTATATATTGCTTTTCAATGTTAAGGAACTTAACAAGGATACACAAAAATCAGTCTCTATTTGTTAATCACCATCCGGGATGTTTTATGAATATAAACTAAACCTAAGGGGCTGAAGTAAAAATATTAAATTTCTCGGTTTTTTTTCTCTGTAATCCCGCTGCCTTAGAGCATCTTCAACAGCTATGCTAAAATGGAAAAAAAAAAAAATGAGATTTTAGCATTTTTGTTGCTCCAACAACTATGTTATCCTATATGCTAAAATAGAGAAAAGATGATAGAGATTGTAAAAATCTCTAAATCTAGAGAAATCTATAAAAAGTAAGTTTCTCCCAAAAACTAATTATTAATTACAAAAAGCAAACTTTTATTTTCCCAACATTCCATATATTGAATATTTTAATAACATAATTAAATAAATTATTATTTTAATAATATAATTAATATTTAAAGTTGCTAAAATAACATAGTTGTTGGAGTTGGATGCAAATTTTTTTAGAAATTTTGATCTTTCTTATTCTATTTTAGAAAAATTTTAGCATACAGTTTGTCATCCAACTTTTTAAGGGGGTGTTCGGGATTGCTTATTTAAAAACTTATGTTTATTTTAATAAATGCTTATTAGCTTATGCGGTGTCAAACCGGAGTTTTTAAAAAAGTGTTTGCATTAACTTATTGTGGTATCAAATCGTAATAAGCTTAATAAGTTATTATTTAAAGGTGTGTGGATTGCTTATTACATAAAATAACCAAAAAAGTCATAAGCACTTTTCAAATAAGCTGATAAATTAAAACCAAATGACTTATTAAAAAGTGCTTTTCAGCAGTTTGACACCGAAATAAGCCATTTTAATTTTTTCCGAGTGCCAAATCGCAAAAACACCTCCCAAACACCCCATAACTCGTTCAACGCAACTAGTCCTCTGTTCCCATTCAAATCGTTGGTTATCACGTCTTCATCAACGACGAAAACGGCGAGATTTGAAGCTGCATATATTCAACTCTTCTCTCATCGTGCGTTGGATTTGTTATTGGTGTAAGATTGTTTCAATTTTTGAAGAATTCTGTTAATTGAGTATATAAACAGTAGTTTTTTCTCTGATTGGGTTCCAGAAAATTGTTTTACGGTTAGTGGATTTTGATTTGTTTTGGGTGAAAAAATGGAGTCGTTACCACCAGTTAGGTTTACGCTGGGGAGACAATCGTCAATGGCGCCGGACCGAGGCTCGGGTTCTGATTCGGAAGATGAAGAGATAGAAGGATTGGATGCGATTGATCCTAGGGTTAGGTTGATGTTTTTTTCAAGTGAGGGTAATTTGGATGGGATTAAGGAGCTGTTGGGTTCAGGAACTGATGTTAATTTTAAAGATATCGATAATCGGACTGCGTTGCATGTGGCGGCTTGCCAAGGGTTTTGTGATGTTGCTGAGTTGTTGTTGGAAGGAGGTGCGGAAGTTGATCCTAGAGATCGATGGGGTAGCACGGTAAGACTTTAACATTTTCTTTTTTTAATGTTTCTCTTTTGTAATTTAATCAGTGTTTCTTGGTTACATTGGTGATGATGATTGTGATAAAAGGGGAATGGGGGATAGAAACTGAGGATCATTGATCATAGATTTAACGTAGATGGCAATGCATTTTTTGGATCTAGTATGCAAAAGATTTATCACTTTGCTTGGAAATATTTTGAGGTATTGCCATAGATTTGCCCTTTTATGTATGCGGTATGCCTATTGGCTGTTGCCTTTTGGGTTTTGATGGATGAAGGCATTATGATCATGACACCTTAAAATTAAATTGTGTCAAGTTTATAGTCCTTTTGGTACAACATAGACAATGTCGGTGTATTGAAACTACACCTTGGAAGCTCTATTTATATATGATAATTTGTTAAGTTAGATGTTTGCTATGTTGGTTTTGAAAAGCTATAAATTTGCAAAATATCTTATGTCGATATCTAACATACGTCACAAATGTTGTGCCTTATTGGAATATCATTGAATAAAATGATATTGTGATTTTACATATGCATACGCAATTTAGCTTGTAAACTGGAAAAATGGAACCTACTAAACTAAGATACAAAGTTGATCTTATTGATATGGTACAATCTCATGTTATGCACAAGGCATGTTCATTAGAGCATCAGAATTTCATCTTGAAAAAGTAGATTTTGTATGTGTTGAATTTGGTAGAAAGATGAGGTATATGTTTTATGCTTTTACCTTCCTTCTATTTCTCCTTTATTTTAGGAATAGATTGAGTTAGTGACTTAGTGTCATTGTCATATATATATATATAAAGCCATGTTGTATATGACAAAATAGATCGGAAATAGAAGAATTAATTATTTGTTCATGGTATCAGAGCTTTGATTGCTCTTCTCTACACTTTGATTGCTCTTCTCTACATTACCGACCTCTAATCGTCGTTGGCCATCTCACTCTTGACGAACTCTACAACTCATTCAAAAACTAGCCGCCATCCATTTTTAGGATCGGCTAAAACTCTAGTTGCAGACATAAACCTTAGATAGTAGCACCTCGTCGCTCTCGTTGTAGTGACTCGTCGCCTTCGTTGTAGCCCCTTGCCTCATCGCCCTCATTGTAGTGCCTCGCCTCAACTTATCCCTCGTCACTGCTTTTTGTGGCCTCTCGTTCTCTACTCCAGTCTACTATTCATTGTTGCCAAGTCTCTACCATTGTTGTGGTTGGTTAGCCACTCTGATTAGCTACTCTTAGTCACCTCTCATAGCTAGTGATCTCATAACAAAGCAAGTCACAACATCGGTTGTTTAGGGCACTTTTTCGCAAGCCGGTGGTCTTGACAAAAGCAACCTCTTTACCCCTTGGGGTATAGGAAAGGCTGCACACGTCTTACTCTCTCTAGACCTCACTTCGCGTGGGGTTCATTGTGTTAGGGTTAAACGTTACACACACGATCACACAAACCAAAAGCAAGAGAAGAACACAAGAATTTACGTGGTTCACACGATCAGGGTGATCGTGCTAATCCACGGGGGCAACTAGAGTTTTTTTTTTGTATTAGGTGCTATAATGTTTACAAGTACAATGAGATTAATATATAGAGAAACATAATTAGGGTAATCTCCTAATTAAGGAAACTAGGATTAGAGGGCCTAGGGCTGGCTCCCATCTGCGACTCCCCCTTAATGGGCCGAAGCCTACATCCCAACAATCTCCCACTTGGAGGCTTCGAAACACGTTCACCTGCACTCCTCTGTACTTCTGTAAACATCAACTGAGCTTGAGCTCCCCCTAGTTGCCACTTGCCTTCTTAACACTATTCATGAAGGCCAACTGAAGTCATACAAAACTTCAGCTTATCCAGCATCACAGACTTGGTGAACATGTCTGCTGGATTCTTTGCACCTGAGATATTCTTCAAATTCATCGTACCATCACAGATCAATTCTCTGACAAAATGATATCTCCTTCCAATGTGCTTTGTTTTCTCATTATAGACTGTATTTTTATCAAGTTTCACTGCACTCTCATTGTCACAGGTAACGAGTAATCAACTTGCTTTTTCCCAAGTTCTTCAAGAAAGTCCTTTAACCACACTAGCTCTATACTGGCTTCAGCAACTGCCATTTATTCAACTTCTGTTGTTGATAAAGCCACACTTTTCTGAAGCCTGGACCTCCAACTAACTGCTGTTCCTCCCACTGTAAAGACGTACCCAGTAGTGCTTTTAAATGTCTCTTTGAATCCACTCAAATCAGCATCAGTATATCCACTAAGAACTGAATCTTTACCTTTGAAACATAATCCCAACTTTGAAGTGCCCTTCAAATACCTGAGTAGCCATTTGACTGCTTCCCAATGTTCTCTTCCCGGATCTGACATAAAGCGACTAACAACCCCGACGGCATGGGCTATGTCTGGTCTCGTGCAAACCATGGCGTACATGAGACTACCAATAGCAGATGCATAAGGAACTTTAGCCATATCTGCATCTTCGGATCTAGGAGACTGATCTTTGGTAATCCTGAAATGACTTCCCAAGGGTGTGTTTCTAGGTTTTGTTTTCTCATCGTTCATCTTGAATCTTTCTAACACTTTCCCGTTGTATTTCTCCTGGGATAGTGTCAAAGATCCATCTTTCTTGTTTCTAGCAATGCTCATACCGAGTAGCCAAACTGGACCCAAGTCTTTCATCTCGAATTCTTCAGACATTTGTTTCTTTAACATGCTGATCTCTTTCATATCTGCACCTGCAATTAACATATCATCTACATAGAGAAGTAGAATGATATAGGAGCCCTTGAATTTCTTCACATAACAACAATGGTCCGTCTCACATTTGCTGTACCCGGTCCTTTCCATGAAGTTATCAAACTTCATGTACCACTGCATGGGTGCTTGTTTTAGACCATACAAGCTCTTTTTCAGTTTGCAGACCCAGTCTTCTTTACCAGCAACCTGAAACCCCTCAGGCTGTGCCATGTAGATATCCTCTTCAAGGTCACCATGTAGAAATGTTGTCTTGACATTTAGTTGCTCTAGATGTAAGCCCTCTGCAGCTACAATACTCAAGATCAATCTGATGGTGGTCATTTTCACCACTGCAGAGAAAGTTTCAGTGTAATCAATCCCCTTTTCCTGTTGAAAACCTTTGACCACTAAACGACCTTTATATCGTTTAGACCCATCATGCTCTTCCTTGATTCTGAATACCTATTTGTTCTGCAACGTTCTTTTGTCTTGCGGAAGCTTTGGTTAAAACCCAAGTTTTGTTCTTGTTTAGAGATCCCATTTCTTCTTTCATTGCACGCTCCTACTGCAACGAATCTTTCAGCTTAACTGCTTCAGAGTAACTTTCTGGTTCACCATTCTCAGTCAAAAGAATATAATTGACCGATGGAGTGTATTTTTTAGGAGGCTTAGAGACTGGTGGATCTTCTGACCCAGTGTGATGTCAAGAATGCGATGGTCAGCTAAACGAACTTTACCAAAGTTACCTGTCCGTAGATTCTTCATCATCTTCGTGCTGTAAGTAGCATGAAAGGATGCACCAGAATCCAAGATCCAAGACTCTGCTGAATTCTCAACATAGTAGATAAGGGCTTCATCTGAATCATCAGTTGCTGCGTTCACCTCTTTGTTTCCATCTGATTGTTTAGGGCATTGATTTCTGAAGCGCCCAGTTTCTTTGCACTTCCAACATTGGATGTCTTTCCTTGGCTTTGACTGGCTCCTCTTTCTAGACTTTGACCTGCCTCTCCTCTGCCTCTGCCATTACTTCTTTCTGTCTTTCTACCTCTCCCTTCCGTGCTTAGCAAAGCACTAGATGATTCTCTAGAACTCCGTCTCCTTATGTCCTCTCCTAGGATGAAGTCACGTATGCCCTCAAAGGTGAGTTTAGAGGTTCCAGCTGAACCACTAATGGCAGTGACAGTTCCCGACCAACTTTCCGGTAACGAGGATAACAAAAGCAAAGCTTGGACTTCATCTTTAAACTTAATATCAACAGATAACAAGCGGGATATAATGGTATTGAAATCATTAATGTGTGAGGTAACAGACATACCTTCTCTCATTCTGGTATTTACTAACTGTCTTATCAGAAATACCTTGTTAGAAGCAGAAGTTTTTTCATACATGTTTGACAAAGCTTTCATCAATCCACATGCAGTAGTTTCCTTCACAATGTTAAAGGCCACATTCTTGGCCAGAGTAAATCTGATAACAACCATGGCTTTTCTGTCTAGAACAGCCCATACAGCGTCTTCCAATTTTTCTCGGGTTTTATTCCTGTCAAGGCTTGATCCAAGTCCTTCTGACACAGCAGATCCTCGATTTGCATCTTCCACCATCCAAAATCTTATCCGTCAAACTTTTCAATCCTGGTTTTTCCGTCTTCAGCCATTATCCCAAACTGTTGGCGATAGACAAACAGAAAAACAAGGAATCTTTTAGCAGCGGCACGGGGCGGCGCGGAGACGGCACGAGTGCGACACGGGGCGGCGCGGAGACGGCACGGGCGCGGCGTGGAGACGACACGGGCGCGACATGGTGGATCGTAGCATGGCGGCAGTGGACCGTGGCGTGGCGAGGATTGCGGCGATTGAGTGTAACAGATCAAGAGCCTAAAGCTCTGATACCAGTTGTTAGGGTTAAACATTACACACACGATCACACAAACCGAAAGCAAGAGAAGAACACAAGAATTTACGTGGTTCACACGATCAGGGTGATCGTGCTAATCCACGGGGGTAACTAGGGTTTTTCTTTGTATTAGGTGCTACAATGTTTACAAGTATTCTAATTAAGGAAACTAGGGTTAGAGGGCCTAGGGCCGGCTCCCATCTGCGACTCCCCCTTAATGGGCCGAAGCCTACATCCCAACACATTGTGTTTGTTTGGTTACACTTACAAATGTCCTTCGTGGAAAGTGAATAAAGTGAATATACCTGTTGGCTGCAAGTAGATATTTGTAGTCAAGTATAAGGTGAATGGTAGTTGTTAGTGCAACATTTTGGGGGGGGGGGGTGCTTGGCATAATCTTTTTGGTTTTTGAAACAATTTTTGGCATCTTTAAAATAGTTTTTGACTCTTCCAAAAGTAGCCAAATCTGATGTCTTTAAAATAGTTTTCGACTCTTCCAAAAGTAGCCAAATCCGATTATAAGAAAACCAATACTTTTTATTTTTGTTTCTTATAAACATGTACACACAAAATGATTTTTGAATCTTAGGTACTTGGCCATACGCAATGTGAGATTATACAATGTTTGATTGACGGTCTCAATCAGGAAAAATTGTCATTCTAGTAGTCTATGTAGATGACATCATTTTAACAAGATATGATGAAGATGACCTACAAAATCCAAAAACAATATCTACCACATGTTTGAAGTAACAAACCCTAGGAATTTGAAATAGTCGCTGACATAGAAGTAGCCCATCCAAGGAAGGTGGCATCAACTTATTATTTCCTAAAGGAAATACATACTCGATCTCTTGAGAGAAACATGAATGTTCGGATGTGAACTTCTTGATACTTTCATGGAACCTCGCAAGTTGGACCTGAGAACCGAAAGTCGTGGACAAAGGGAGATATTAACCCCCAATTGGGCATCTCACTAGTCTTGCTCACGAAAGACCTGATGTTGGGTGTGTAGTCAATGTTGTTAGCCAGTTTATGCACAACCCAATTGAAAATTACTTCACGACAATATACAAGATTTTACAGTATTTGAAGATGGGGAAGGGATTATTTTTTAGAGAAATTGAAAAATGGAACGTTGGGATCTAATTTGATGCAGACTGGGTTGGAGATGTAAATGGCGACCGATCAACTTCTTGATATTGCTCTTTTGTGTGGGAAAACTTGGTCACTTGGAGGAGTAAGAAAGGGTTGGTAGTGTCAACAAATAGTGCTAAGGCATACTATAGATCATCAACTCAAGGAATTCATGGAAGATACTGATGGACCAAGTGCTGTATGAGCTCGGTCAACACCTTACCTCTCATATCTAGATGATGTGAGTAAGGAGACTATTAACATTGCTAAAAATCTAGTTCATCATGATAGGATTAAGCATGTTGAAATTGATCGACATTTCATCACTAAGAAGGTGACAAGTGAATGTTTGGATGTGAACTTGTTGATACTTTCATGGAACCTCGCAAGTTGGACATGAGAACCGAAAGTCCACAGGTGGACAGAGGGAGATATTAACCCCTAATTGGGCATCTCACTAGTCTTGCTCACGTAAGACCTGATGATGTTGGGTGTGTAGTCAATGTTGTTAGCCAGTTTATGCACAACCCAATTGAAAATCACGTCACGACAATATACAAGATTTTACAGTATTTGAAGATGGGGAAGGGATTATTTTTTAGAGAAATTGAAAAATGGAACGTTGGGATCTACTTTGATGCATACTGGGTTGGAGATGTAAATGGCGACCGATCAACTTCTTGGTATTGCTCTTTTGTGTGGGAAAACTTGGTCACTTTGGAGGAGTAAGAAAGGGTTGGTAGTGTCAACATATAGTGCTAAGGCATACTATAGAGCATCAGCTCAAGGAATTCATGGAAGACACTGATCGACCAAGTACTGTATGAGCTCGGTTAACACCTTACCTCTCATATCCAAATGATGTGAATAAGGAGACTATTAACATTGCTAAAAATCTAGTTCATCATGATAGGAATAAGCATGTTGAAATCGATCGACATTTCATCACTAAGAAGGTGACAAGTGAAGTGGTGAAATTTGATCTCATCTACACCAGGGGTGCAAATGATGCGAGTGTAGCTCGAATATCAATATACTCGTTTGGAACTCGATAGTCATTTCTCAGGCTCGAGACTTGAAAACTCGCGAGTAGTGAAAATCCAAACTTGACTCGAACTAGATAGCAATTTGCTAAACTTGAATTCAAACTTATTTGAAGCTCGAATCAAGCTCGAGCTCGAACTCGTTTAATGCATAACAATCTTAAAAATTCGAAATAAATTCAAAATAAATCTAGAAAACTAATTAGACCCTACAAACAAAATCGAAACAAAGTCGAAAAAGTTTACAACCAAATGTGTTGTAAATCCATCAAAAAAACAAAATATGGCAAGTTAAACATGATCTCATTTCAATTCAATTTGAGGGTTCCTTGAACGACACTGGAATGAAGATTTATTTTTGCTGTTTTTCATTCTTCTACAATAAAAATAAGAAAAGATTAGTATACGTATTTACACTTTCAATGTATCAAGCAATTTAGCAATTTTACTCCACTCCTCTCTTCATTAGGACAAGAATCATAATTATGGTCATGCAAAGCATATCGAGGAAATACGTGTCTAAACTTGATGGCAAAATCTAGCATGTCATATGTTGAATTCCAACGTGTCTTGCATTCAAGAACTAACTTTCGATGCTTCACATTCTATCGGCTTATAAGTTCACCAAAACGTTTGAGAAGCGCATCACTAGAGTTCAAGAAGTCAACAGGATCATGGACTTTCTTGATAGTCGATAACGTGCTTCACTTGTTAAAGACAATGTTCCATAATATTAAGAATGTGTGCACAACATCGGACATGAAACAATCTTCCACAACAAATACGCTTCCCATTTGATTCAAAATTATCCTTCAAAATTGTAATACAAGAGTCATTTGCAGATGCATTATCCAAGAAATTGTGAAAACCTAACACGAATACAATGATTAAGCTATATTAGCTCACAAATCATAAATAAAATAAAACACATATATACAAATATAGTAAAGAAATCAGAACTTACTTTGTCTTCAATTTCCCTTTCCCTTCGGCATGTTAAGATGCAATCGCCTTTACATGGACGAGGCAAATGAGCAAAATTATTCACCTTCTTTTGAAGCTTCCAATCAAGATCCACAAAATGAGCAGTAAGCATCATGTTTTGATTTTTTGTGGCTTTGAATTCCACAAATGCGTAGTCAAACTTATTTGTTTCACTTTGTTGAACAAATCTTGTAGTTTTTTCTTCTCAAACTCGTAGACTTTGAAAGAGTCTGCTTTAATGGTAACTCGAGATACACGGTTCCATTAGGGCATCCCCTAAGGATGCTCATGCATAGTGATCCAATGGGTTGTCCCCTATTGCATCTTTAAAATGTCAAGTTTACCACTATGTAAAACACTAACAAATCCATATTGATTTGTACCCGTGCTTGAAGCGGATGGCAAAAAAATTAATCAATTTTTGTTGTCTCACGTGTTTCGCTTTCATCATACAAGATTCCAAGTATGGGTGCATATGGGTAAAGAGAAATGGGACTTTTACAATGCTTACACCTTACTTTCCATTAACGTTTTATCATTTCTAGTTCAAGAAATTCATCCCACACTTTTGATCTTCTTGGTCTTTAGTTTTGAAAAGGGTTATCAATATAATCTTCAACTTATTTATTTGTGGTGTTAAGGGAGGGTGGGGGTGGGGGGGTTCATAAGGTTCTTCATTAACCTCCATAGATACATCCTTCCCTTCATTTAATTAATCATCAACATTCACATACAACTCCTCATCTCTTGAAACACCAACCAGCATGGAAGATCCTTGTGGTCCACTATACATCTCTAGAAATATAAATGCATATTTAAATAAACGTAAACTCCAAACAGAAAAAAATTATATACCCCCAAAACAGAAATAGTGAAAGCCAAAAGGAGAAACAAATTTTACCATGTTCAAAACCAGAAACATTATAAACCAATTAATCAGATTCCAACTAAAACCAAAAACAGTAAGTAAAAATGACTACACAAATGTGTAGATTTTGAGAAGATAGACGGTAAGTAAAATGACTGAAAATAGTAGATTTTGAGAAGATATAATTTATAAAACAATAAATACAAACAAGATTAAGTTAAGAGCATTGACATAAAACACCAAAGGGTTATTGGCAAAATAGTTTCGATTAAAAGGCATGGGCTTGTAGAGTGTAGATAAAAGAAATATCGGTTGATGAATACCTCTAGCATCACCAGACCTTGCAGTTATAAGTTCGATTTCTTTTGGATCAATTACCACATTGACCTCTTCGGCCTGAAACCAGTATGGTATCAAGATGGAAAGCAGAAACAGTAAAAAATTGTGTGGTGGTGAATATTACAGTGTAATGACAACAAGCTACAATTCTATGAACAAAAGGTGTACATGGACATCGTGTTACCTTCTATGAGCAGTGGTGGTCAGTGGGAATCGGCGGCGACAGTAGGAGTGACGGTGAAGTCGGAGAGAATGACAGAAGTCGTGGAAGACTCGTGATTTTTGAGAGGAGGAGCGGCGGTTGACTTCTTGCAATTAACCTGGATCAATGGAATTTTCAATTTGTGGGATTGTGGGAGAGCGCGGCGTTTGTTGTGGGAGCATGAGAGGGAACAATTAGGGTTCTGGGAAGCGGGACCTTCGGGTTTACAATTACAAATTTACAATTTTTAGTTTTGTGAGATGCAACTTTTTATATATACAATGCTTTGAATTTTTTTTTTAAAAATTGTTTCCAATCTTATTATTGATTTATCATATAAAATTAATTGTTATTAGTTTTTGACATTATATTTTACAAATTATACTATAAAACTAATTATATATAAATTAAATTCGAGCATCTACGAGCTTATCGAGTCGAGTATCGGGTAGCTGGACTCGACTCATTAGTATGTCGAGTCGAGTCGAGCTTAATCGAGTCCAGTGTTGACCGAGTCGATCTCGAGTAGCTCGCGAGTTGTCTCGTCTCATTTGCACTCCTAATCAACACTAAACAACAAACTGCAGACATCCTCGCCAAAGACTACCAAGATCTAACTTTGAAGACCTCATCTCGTAGCCGAGACTATGACATATACTCTCCAGCTTGAGAGGGAGTGCCAAATTCGGTAGAAAGATATATATATATATATATATATATATATTATGCTTATTTCCTTCCTTTATTTTAGGAATGGATTATGTTAGTGTTAGCTATATAAACCCATGTTGTATATGACAAAGTAGATGAGAAATAGAAGAATCAATTATTTCTTCAGTATGCATGAAGAAGAACTTCAATTGGGTGGAAGAAACGGATGTAGAAGAAGAAGATGATAAAACTGAAGCTTCTGTGATCATACTGTTTCCCTGTTTTTTACATCTCTCTCTTTGCTCTTTTCTTTCTTTTCATTATTATTTATAGTTGATCAAAATTAACTAAACCCTTTCCTTGCTTGAATTGGTTTTTATCTTAGAAATGATTGCATATAGTCCCCTAAATAACAGTTTAGTACTAGATGAACTGTGTAAATCTAAATTTTGTTATGGTTGATCATAGTTAACTAAACCATTTCCCTGTTTTAATTGGTTTTTGTTTTAGAAAGATTGCATAATGTCCCCTAAATAACAATTTAGTACTAGATGAACTGCGGAAATTTCTTTTTATTTGATCAAAATTAACTAAGCCCTTTCCTTATTCTAATTGTTTTTATATTAGAAAGCTTACATAAAGTCCCATAAATAACAGCTTAGTACCAGAAGAACCATAGAAATTCTTCAAACTCTTAACATGGCTATATAAATTTCTATTGTGTATCTTAATCTTATTATACATATTCGTTGGTGTTCGTATCATACAAAATGATTCACAATGTGATACACGAAAATGAAGTATATAATATTTATATAAGGTAATAAGGCAAATACTCACGCACACTCCTCACCTTGGTGAGGTTTTAACCATTGACCTCCTTGGAAGCTGGACTCTACCGGTAACCTGGGTACCGCTGGCCCAATGACCCTTTGGTGATACATGATTTGGGTTGGGGTGTTACATGACTTTAACTCTTGTATAAAAAATAGAACTAATCTTTCTAAAAGATGTTACTTTGGTTATATCTAATATGTCTAGATTGTTCGTTTCAGAAAGATGAATTGTTTTCTAATCAATCACTTTTTTGATTAGCACACAAGAGAAATTCTTAACTGATACCAGCAATAACAATAGATACTGTATATACCAATGCCTAGATGCTTTAATCTGAACATATTCGGGAATGCCCACTAATATGCTGTCTAAATTACATGGTCTATGACTCTGCTGTCCCAAATAAGACACCGAAAAATAATAATTCAGAAAAGAAGATAAATGCAATGTTTTCTCTGTATTTTGACCATTCTTGTTGACTTCTTCCCTTTGAATCTTATATCTGCTTGAACAGCCTCTTGCAGATGCAATCCATTACAAGAACCATGACATGATCAAACTCTTGGAGAAACATGGTGCCAAGCCTCTGGTAAGTTCTTATGCTTGTTGTGTGTTATATATCTTTTTATTGTTGGTTATAGTTCACTCTCTCCGTCTCTCTCTATGTCACTTGTATTTAGTTGAAATTTTCTATTTTACTATTTGGCAACAACAACAGGAAGCCTTTTTATCACAAAATAGTTGGGAGTAGGCTGAAAATGAACCAAAAAAGAAATTATAAAATGGTGAAACCCAAAAGCAAACACTATTCTTATATTCAGGGGGTACTTCTAATGGTTTCTTTTGGTGGTTTCTCTTTTTTATTGCTATATATGCTTAGATGGCCCCTATGCACGTAAAAAATGCCCGCGAAGTTCCAGAATATGAAATCGCTGCTAAAGAACTTGATTTCACAGACAGCGTTAACATTACTAAGGCAAGTGCTCTCAATTCTGTTAATTTTGCTCTAATTGATAATATTAGGGTTTGACTAGGTATTTATTAACTCTTTATGAGGCGCACCTAGGCCCACATGGCGCCAGAGCCAAGGCGCAGCGCCTTAGGAGCCTCATGAATATGCCTATCCTTGACTTTAAAAAAGCTCAAGACCTGGAGCCTTATGAGCCTCAAAGGCGCACTTTTAACAACTATGCATGGAACATTCTTTTGTGTATTTGTGGTGGCCATGGTTTTAAAAAAGCAGTTTAGGCATACGCTTGAGGCAACGATCGAGGTGTTCGCTTCTGCTGGTGGAATTGAGGCGTATGCCTCCCGTTGATGAGGCATTTATTGAGGCGTACGAAGGCGTGAACATGGGTTGAGGCTTATGTGCTGTATTCTGCTCTTTATGTTATTAATGACACCCTAAATTTATCTTTCTCTTCTCTTTTCATTCATGCACGCATTCTCCTCCCTCCCTCAGCATGTACAGCCTACCCACCAAAAAACCGACCTTCAAGATCCACAAATGCATTTGTTGCGCGTTCTGATCTCAAACGGCACAAAGATTCTGACGGCTTCATCAATTGGATAGTTAATGAATTTAGTTTATGTTTTTAATACTTATAACTAGTAATTTTATGACTTACCCAACTTTCATAGTTTGATATGGAATTATGTGTTGTTTCTTATGGATTTTTTTTTTTCATTTTTATTGTTGAGGTGTATGCCTCTTTTTTCCTTGAGGCTTAAGCCTCATTATACCAAGGGAAATCGCCTCGTCTCGCGTTAGTCTTTTCAAACCTTGGTAGTGGCCACTTGTCACGCCCCCTAATTCCTCAAGGAGGTTACATCATATCATAAGCATCAAAATGTCAATCAATTAACATTAACCATTTAACAAAATGCACAACAAGATTACGTTGAATAACTCATTAAACAAGGCAAAATCAACGCCAACGCCAACACCGTTCATAATATAATTACATAATATCCGGGTACTGGAAACAAGATATATAACGTTAACATGAGTTTTCTGACTAAGTCTAGTGAACCTAGACTTTCTCCTTGTCCTTGCCATACTTATACTTGCCTCCTCATGAGATACATCTTACTAGTCAACTATTAAGCTCAATGAATTAATTGTTTTTTTGTGAAACTCTTTTCGAACACAACATTTAGTTACGATATCCAATGTACATTAAATCATGTGGGAACACCTCACTACAAAGCAGTTATGCATATCATTACCACATTAGCATGTTTGTGAAAATAGTTTACTCTTACAAGATCTCAATTTATATTGTATGCTATGAGTCACCAAATCTCTTTGTGCCACGTTTGCGATGGGATTGCCCAACAATTATTGAGGGGCACACCTCGCCTTGGCACACCTTGCCATAAATAATGAAGTCCCGACACACACATACTCAAAACACCATTTAAATGCATAACAAATTGATCATATCGTGATAAAGTAATTTTTTAGGAGTATATAATATTTATATACTGCAAATGAAACTCGCACACACTTCACTTTTGGTTAAGATTGGAACCATTGACTTCTAGAAAGGTTGGGTTACCGGATACGGCTGGGCCAAAGGCCCTTTGGCTAATAAAATAATTTTAGCATGCTAATAGTTTAAAACATGTGAAACACATCGCATGCACACACTATTTAAATACTGAAACATAATAGACAATTCTTTTTTCCGCTTAAATTGCACTAAACTCATATGACTGTATAGAGTCTCTGAGCTGACTTGAATTAACAATTACATGCATATAACATAGACTTATCCTACATTAACTATCAAATTTTTCATCACGGCCCCCAAAAGGGGGTTATGTGTGACTTCCTACACAACTCCCAAGTCGTGTCCACCAGGCAAATTTTCAAGTGGCCTACAACTCACTTCTCGTGTCGCATGCATTGGGCGACTATCCAATGCGGCTTTGCTCAGGGACTTCCAAGTTGCTGTCGCACTTCATCTTTGCAACTTTGGCCATGCGAGTCACAAGTCGCACACCAAGTTGCCTTTAGGGTACCGAATGTCAACCAGTTTGACAAATATGCATAATTAGGCCGTTTCAGGCTATTTTAACACAAAATTTACCATTTTTCGTGTACTTTAACAATTATAACATGCATATTTAGTCTCTTGTTCTTTTTAAACAACAAAATATGCATTAATCATGCTTTTATCTCCTGATCATACCACAGCCACGTATAACACCAAATTCTATTAAATTGACAGCCACTTGGCATCCTTTTCGACTCCATTATCATACCAAGCACTTTCTTAACATCATAAGCAATAGTAGAGCTACAAAAACGTGAGTTTTACATAGAAATCGTACCCCAAGCTCACTGATTTGCACCTTGCAATCTTTGAACACTCTTGCTGACTTTTCTGCTTCTGTACATGCCCAAGAACCCAACTTCCTCTCTGGTTTTCGCTTCTGTTTAAGAGAGTCGAGACGGATACAATGGTTGGTGAAATCCCTTCAGGAATGATCATCAATTCGAGATATACTTCCTCTTTGAACTTGTTGCCACCTAGAACGCACAGCAGTTCCTAGAACCAATAGGCACCCCTACAAAACAAAGGGAGAGGCTATGCATACTGAAAGCATTTGTTTTACCCTCCTGCTTTAGTCTCCCTAAGCATTTCATTTGATACTCGTCCATCAACTGTCTATCAAATGAAATGTAGCACATGCCAATCAATTTTGTTGCCACCAATCGGTGCAGATCACCTGTTTCACTTATTACCGATGACTTGAAATATATAATGTTTATGTACTTGGGGATTAACTGTTGACATTTACTGGTAAATAATAAACTGCTCAAGTTGTATTTGATGGAAAAGGTGTCCAAATGATGATTTTGTTGGAGCTCTAGAAATAGGGCAATTTCAATCTGCTTACAATCTGCTGTTTGGATAGCTGATCTGATCATGCTCACATGCTGTCATGATGATTGTTATTTTTTTTTTGTATCATGTATTTGACTATTTGTTCTTCTGCTGAATGTGCGTTGGAACTTTCCAGGGTACCTTCACCATAGCTTCATGGCGTGGAACTCAAGTTGCAGTTAAAAAGCTTGGAGATGAACTTTTTACCAATAAGGACAAAGTGTGGGTTGTTCATTTACTAACAATATGTTATGTGCCTTTTAACTTAAAATGTTATCTGTTTTTCTAATGCTCGCGGTTTATCTACAGGAGGGCTTTTAGGGATGAGCTCGAATTACTTCAGAAGATACGGCATCCAAATGTGGTTCAGTTTCTGGGTGCTGTAACCCAAAGTAGTCCAATGATGATTGTGACAGAATATCTACCAAAGGTTTACCTTTCTCTAATCGTAAATCAAGGCAATTACTTTCCAACTTAATTCCCCTTTTTGACATTCTTTCTTGGAGGTGTTCATATAGAAACCCAGTAATTATCTACAGCTCTTTTCTTCCGGTAGTTGTGTCTTCAACTAGTTGTGTCTTCAACTAGTTGTTGAGTTTACTTTATAGGCTGCATAGTGCATGCATATCATTTTCATTTATATCAATTTTTGCACATATTGCAGGGTGACCTTCGTCCTTTTTTGAAGAGAAAAGGAGCACTAAAGCCATTAACAGCTTTGAAATTTGCCATGGATATAGCAAGGTACTTGTCCTTTTCCATGTTTGCTAAAATAGATACTGATTAGATTCTCTAGTCCTTTTTCTCCGTCTTATTGTAATTATCCCTTTGTTTTTATCTACATAGTAATACATTTTTCAGTACTTAATCGTTTCTGGACACAATTATAATTCAATCTACACATTCTTCTCCTTCCCATTTAATGAAATTGGATGTTACTTGGCGGTGTTTATGTGGACCCACACAACATATATCTTTTGAAGCAATACCATTTTCGTGATTTAGAATGATGTCAACCTTTTAAGGCGTGGTAAGTGGATTTGGGAATGTCTTGTAACAAAATGCTAGAGTTTTTCTTTGTATGTAATTTATATATCAGTCAGAGGATAGAGTGAGAATCAAACATTATTCCATTTGGAGTTTAACCATTCAGAAACATATACAAAAACAGCATATTTTATGAACCAGCATCAATTTTGCTACCAAGTGTTTACCAGTTATATCTAGACTTCGTTATTTATGAACCAGCATCATCCTTTGAACCCAATGGAAGCACGATAAAATTGGCTTTCCCATCCCACTTCTGGTGGCTTTTGCTTACTCTGCTTTAAGATGCTTACATCTCACAGCTTGGTTTAAGAATTCTGCTTTACTCATATTGCTTCAATACCGGGAAGCCTGAGATAGCAACACAATTGGACTATACTCGTCACATTCTTTTAGAGAAGTACTATTAACCAGGCTTATCAACATGCAATAATCAAGACTACGATCTTTTCACCACTGGACTTTTGAGCATGAATTTTTTGCAGCAATACTGAAACCTGGTTTTCCTGGGCACTTGGGCTTTTTATTCATCATCAGAGGCTACATACAAAAACTTGCTATTGGTTTTCTGATTAATGTTCAAATGAATGTTAATGTAGTTATTTCCCAGTGTCAATTAGACACTAATGTTTTCATCAAACATTGTTCCTCACGATTCTTTTCATGGGAAAAACAGTTCTCCTTCAGTGATAAAAAACCAAGGCCTAAAGAAAGTGAGAGAGAACTCAGCGAGAAGTTTGTTAATTTACTTCTTCAGCAGTACTTAGAAAGCCGTACATACGGCTGTATCTGACTAAAGATATGTTGTTATCAATGACTTCTTTAGAAACAGCAAAATGTTCCATCAGACTGAATTGTTGGCGGTGAATTATCATGCATTGCTTGTATTCATGGTGAAATGCTTGACTTCCCATAGTGCATCATCTTTCATGCACGTTTGGTTGGGGACCATGACTTGATATCTTTTGCTTGTTTATAGCATTGGTGCATCTTTTCTTTTTCTTGTTCAACACCAATGAATAACTTATGTGTGGCATAATTATGTTTTATGTTTAGCATTTTCTTTCTAAATGACGATAGAAGTTGCATGTAAAAGTATATAGTGGGTCTTTTCATAAGTATGTGTGGCATAACTATGTTTTAGTTTTAGTTTATTTTGGGTGCCTTTCATGCTCATGAAAATTTAAACTTGCCAAGCGCCAAATTTTGATATGATCTGTAATATAGCACTGACTGATGTTAGAGTCCCACATCGGCTAGACTTGGAATATTTCTTCTCCGTATATGTTGGAACCTCCCTTCTCTCCTCAAGGGCTGTTTTGAAGAATAATTTAATGGGGTTCCACATATTCTCACAATTGACAAGTCTTAATTGATGTTCTTTTTGGCATTGTTCAGGGGGATGAACTATCTGCATGAGAATAAACCAGAACCAATTATTCATCGGGATCTAGAGCCTTCGTAAGTTCTACTACAAAGTTGATGTACCTGCCTTTTATGTTCTTATACACATATCTGGTAGCAATAGCATGAGAAAAGTATTTGAAGTCTGTTTTCCGTAATTGTTGAATACTTTCATTTTTTTTTTGCGAGTAAGAAAACAGGAATATTTTGCGGGCTGATTCTGGACATCTAAAAGTCGCAGACTTTGGAATCAGTGAGCTGGTGAAAGTGACGGAGAAAGTCAAACAGGAAAAGCTCATGTCCTATAGTGACACTACCTGTGAGTGTTGCTTTATAGATTGTAGTAATATCATTAAACTTCAAACTAATGCTTACAATATTTTGAAGCTAGAATGTACTGTTAGGGGACGTTTGGTTTTGTAGGATTTTGACGGAATCTGAAGGAATATATAATATATTTTACATATGATTATATATAGCATATATGTTGTAGGGTTGGTTCCGGTGAGAAGTTGAGGTTAACGTGAGAAGCGTGAGAAGTGGTTATCAACCATTGGATGAAAAATGGATGAACATTAGGATGAGATGCACCGAGATAAGATGTACTGCGATGCACCAGATCAATTCCCTTCTAAGCCACAATTCATGGGAGGGAGGGCATTTGATTAAAAGTAATCAACGGTTCAGATCCACTTCTCGCCCTTCTCACATTAACTTCAACTTCTCACCCTTCTCACATTAACTTCAACTTCTCACACGATCCTTCGCCATATGTTGTGTGTATATATATATAATCCGTAGTTTACTCTTGATTTAATAAATAATTTACATATTGTTTTCACATTAATTGTTAATTTTACTATTATTTATAATTTAAGAAAAATATACAAATTCAAATAAAGGCTATTTTGGTCATTTTTTAATTCTTTATTTCCAATTAATAAGCTACATTCTTTAAGCCAAACATACATATTCCAATTCATTTGATAGATTATATTCCATTTCCTGCCAATCAAACACTTGGTCAAACCTGATAACATTCCATTTCCTTATAGATTCCAATTCTTTTGACAGATTTCGTTCCTTGATAAAACATTCTGCAAACCAAACACCTCCTTAATGTATAGATGCATCAAAACAGAAGAACAATTACCTGATTAGTCAAATGTGAGGAAGGCATAATATGACTCACTAATATCGAATACATGTGACATACTTCCAATGATAAATGAAGTGTTCAAGATTGAGTAGCCTTAATGCCAAAAGTATTTTAAAATCTAGATCTTTTTTATGACCTTTAAGAGCGTTAATCCCTATTGAGTTATTAACAGTAATTAGAATGTCATCCATGTAGGCTGCACATGAGACTTGTCTACCACTCTTACTCTGGAAGAACACCTAATGACGAACAACCCCTGATCATAGTATCATACCATGCTTCTCAAGAACTAGAGAAATGGGAAAACCAAGTGTAGCTGCTTAAGGCCGTATGAACTGACAACATACCTTCGAGCCTCGTCCTGAACAATAAAGCCCATAAGTTGCTTAATATCAGTATCCTCCTAAAGGATTCAGTAGAAAACCAGAAGTAACAAATTACTGATAACCCCAGAAGTTAGTAGATCAAGAAACTTTCCTAGAGGGGCCCTAATTGATAAGGTTTTTACAACAAATCATTAACAACTAGTTATAACTTCTTAGATTTGCAAAAGTTTAGTTGTCCCAGTCAACTGCAGATGTCATGAGTGCTAATCATTCAAGTATCAAGTATGTTCTTGGTGGCGATGAATGCTTCCGGCTGGGACATTGGTATCATCATATTTTAGCGAAAAGGATGTGTGGGGGAAGATGTAGTGGACATGTTATTTTTGTTCCAAGTCATGTTACCTCAAGCAATTGAATTGGTAGCACCAGAAGAAACAGAAGTAGTTGAAGATAGACACATATGATCAGAATGTTGTACACTTTCTTAAGCTTCTCCTGATGATATCCACCGGTGAATTATGTGAAGCAGATATCTATACACTGAACGAACTAGGGTTAAGATTGGGTCAATTTCATTAGCAAACACTCAATGGCTTTCGGGAGGCCATTTACAATTTGAGAAATGAACAGAATGAAAACAAACAAACGCTCCCCCAACAGACTAAAAGGACTCCCGCCAAACAAACAGGGCAAAATACCCAAACTACCCCTTATTCAACTAGAAGCATAAAAGAAAGACAACATTCACACACTATTTATCTTTCCTACGATACGTGTACCGTATTGGAGGTTTAGCAATACTCCCCCCCCCTAAGCTTTCACCTTGTCCTCAAGGTGATCGTTCGGGAATTGATGCTTTAAAAGCCTCTAGATTTTCCCACGACGACTCGAAGTCTGACATTCCCTTCCACTTTACTAACACCTCCAATTGGCCTGGATCACCACAATCCAAAGAACGGACATCCATAATTGCTTCAGGTTCAGCCTGGATGATCAACTCTTCAGAAAGTTGAGCTGGAATATTTTTAGTCGAAATGCAATTCCCCATTGCTCTTTTAAGCTGAGATACATGGAACACAGGGTGAATTTTCACCCCAATAGGCAATTCTAACTTGTAAGCAACTTTACCAATCCGCTCCAACACTTTATAGGGGCCGTACTCAAACCAAAGATTTATGCCGATAAGGTCTGAGTTTTAAGAACACCCAGTCCCATACTACAAACTCCAAATCTTTTCTTTTCAAATCTTCATATTGTTTCATTCGGCATTGAGCTTTTAACAAATGCATCCATACTTCATCCCAAATCTCATCGCGATCCAGCAATTCTTGTTCTACCGACTGCAGATTGGATGTCATGGGTTTATAACGAACCAGGGGTGTTGGGTCTCTACCGTATAATACTCGAAAAGGCGAACATTTGAGAGACGAGTGATACGAGGTATTGTACGACAATTCCGCCCAAGAAAACCATCGGTGCCACTATTTCGGCCGATCTGATACCCAACATCGGAGGTATTGCTCGAGGCACTTGTTTACCACTTCCATTTGGCCATCCGACTGAGGATGGTAGGCAGTGCTGAACTGCAATTTTGTCCCTTGTAGTTTGAAAATTTCTTTCCAAAAGTGGCTTTGGAAAACTTTGTCTCTGTTAGAAACAATCGACTGCGGAACCCCGTGCAACCGTATAATTTCTTTCACAAAAATTGCAGCCATCGTTTGTGCATCAAAAGGGTGTTTTAGGCCAATGAAATGCGCGTACTTGCTGAAACGATCCACCACAACTAGAATAGAATCCATACCGTTAGAGCGCGGTAAACCTTCGATGAAATCCATCGAAATGTCTTCCCACGTCGTATTTGGCAGTGATAATGGCTGTAACAAACCAGCTGGAGAGCTCCAGCCACTCAAGTTCTTATTATGTTGACAGATTTCACAGTTCTTTACCGCCTCATTAACATCTTTGCGCATCCCTATTCAAAACACCTCTGCGGCAATACGTTGATACGTTCGATCCTCCCCCGAATGCCCTCCGATTGGTGAAGCGTGAAATTCTTCCAGTAAAATAGGGATCATTGTAGACTTCCTTGGTAACACTAAAGATCCTTATATAATAACAACCCCTGATTCAACTCAAAACCCTTATGGAGTAACGGGTCTTGTATAAGATCGTTTTTGATTTTTACTAACAAATCATCTTGCCCAATTTCCCGCTTCAAAGTATCCCATTGTCGCCACTGAGGAATCACGATATTGGAGCATTGAACTTCACTTGATTTACGGGATAACGCATCTGCAGCTCGGTTAGCGGATCCTGGTTTGTACACGATTGAAAAATCGTACCCCAACAACTTACTCACCTACTTTTGATATTCTGGTTCCACGACACGTTGCTCCAATAAAAAACGTAAGCTCTGCTGGTCGCTACGCACCGTGAAATGCCGCCCCAACAAGTATGGTCTCCACTTCTTGACGGCAAAAACAATTGCCATAAGTTCTTTTTCGTATACCGACTTCAACTTTGCTCTTTTGCCTAAAGCCCGACTAAAATACGCAATGGGCTGTTCATTCTGCATCAACACAACGCCTAACCCAAACCCTGAAACATCAGTTTCGATGATGAAATCGGCGGAAAAATCAGGAAGTCGTAAAACTGGGGCTGTTGACAGTAACCTTTTGAGCTCTTCGAACGCCTTTTGGGATGTATCTGTCCAACAAAATTGATTCTTCCTTAACAGATCTGTTAAAGGATTGGCGATAATGCCATATCCCTTAATAAATTTTCGATAGTACCCCGATAGACCCAAAAATCCCCGTAACTTTGTCACATTTTTGGGCGTTTTCCAATCTACGATCGCTCTAATTTTGGATTCATTTACTTCAACTCCATTTCCTGAGATAATATGCCCAAGATATCCCAACCTGTCTCGGCCGAACTCACATTTCTTTTTGTTGGCATATAATTGGTGTTGAGCTAAAACCTCAAACACTTCCCGTAAATGACCTATATGCTCCTCTACTGACTTGCTATAGATCAAGATATCGTCGAAAAACACCAAGACAAATTTCCTCAAAAATGGTTTGAATACTTCATTCATCAACCCTTGAAATGTGGCCGGTGCGTTTACTAAACCGAATGGTATTACTCTAAACTCATAATGGCCTTGATGAGTTCGAAATGTCGTTTTTTGAATATCTTGGTCCTTCATTCTGAGGTGAAACCCAGATTTCAGATCCAATTTCGAGAAAATTTGCGACCCAAACAATTCATCTAACAATTCATCGATTACGGGTATCGGAAACTTATCTACCACCGTCACTTTATTTAGGGCTCTATAGTCGATACAAAACCTCCAACTTCCATCTTTTTTCTTAACGAGTAACACCGAACTAGAGAACGAGCTCGAGCTCGAGCTTGGTTGAATTATTCCCGCTTCTAACATTTCTTTAACCAATTTTTCGATCTTGTCTTTTTGGTAATATGGGTAACGATAGGGTCCCACGTTCACAGTTTCGGTGCCTTCTTTTAACAAAATCACGTGCTCTCTTCCCCTTACTGGAGGCAACCCCTGAGGAATGTGAAAGACTCGATCAAATTTTGACAGCAGCTATTCCATAATTAGTGACTCCCCACTATTTTCTTCGAAGTTGAGCCCAACTTCACCCAATTCCACCAAAATTCCATGACCCTCCTGTTGCATCGTTTTCCCCATCGCGTTCAATGATACCTTTGATCTCCCCAATGAAGGATCGCCTCTCAATGTTACCGTCTTACCTTCAACAGTGAATTTCATCACTTGTTGCTTCCAATTTATAGACGTAGCTCCTAAAGTTTCCAACCATTGTACCCCTAAGATAACATCGCTGTTACCTAGTTGTATGGGTAAACAATCTTCCACGATCTCCAAACTTTGCAACGAAAGAGCGATATGTTGACACACCCCTCCTCCTTGTACTGTATTCCCCGTTCCCATAGTGATGGTATATTCTCGAGTGTTCTTCACTTCCAGATTCAATTTACTAACAACCTCTGTCGATATGAAATTATGTGTTGCACCGCTATCGATCAACACCACAACTTTCTGGTCTTTGATCATTCCCTCCATTTTCATTGTTTTCGGATTAGTCAGACCCACGACAGAGTTCAGATAAACTTCATCCTTTTGCCCAATTTCTGTGACATCCGCTGTGTTAAGAGTTGTGTCGTCTTCCTCCACCACACTACTGTCACTGTTCTCTTCTTGAACTAGGAGAACATTAACCTCTTTTTTCTTGCACTTGTGGCCCGGTGAGTATTTCTCATCACACCGATAACATAACCCCTGCGCCCTCCTTTGTTGTACTTCCTGATTTGAGAGTCTTCTAAATTGAGATCCTACTTTCGAATTAGAAATAGGGGTAGAGAACGAACCTACAGAACTGTTTTTCGATTCCGTCGGCATACTCACATTTCTTCTCGCTGAAAACGGGGCTCGTTCCTTACTCAAAGTTTATTCTTCAATTCAATCTTCAAAGCTTTCTCCATGGCCTCGCTTAACGAAACATGGCTCATTAAACGTAATTCGACTTTAATTGCGTTGTCTAAACCATGAATAAACTGACTCAGGAACACCTCTTCTGGAATCCCATCTAATGGTGCCGCAAACTCCACGAATTTTTTCCTATATTCATCAACTGACCCCTCTTGCTTCACTGCCAGAAATTGTTCACATAGAGACCCTGCAGCTAACGATCTGAACTATCGAAGAAGCATCAATTTCAAATCCTCCCATCGTGTAATAGGATGTCTCTTATTTTCCCATTGGAACCATTTTAGCGCATCTCCTTCAAAGGCAATAAAAGAGACATCGATTTGTTCTTCCTGGTTCAATTGATTTAACGCAAAATACCTTTCAACTCTTAAAATCCATCCATCTGGATCAGTACCATCGAAAGTCGGGATCTCCAATTTCCTCCCCTTCATTGCTAAAAAACGATTGGGATCATGACTGCCCCCAATCGTTCCATTCCGCCCCGTACCACCAGATCCCGATGCGTCTCCACCTTCAGTACCGAACGTGGAATTCAATTTCTGAGCGACTTCTTCCTGTTGCTTACTAATCCGATCGATCTTCTCCAGGATTGCTTGCATCCCTCTCTCAATCGATCCAACATTGCATTCCAGATCTTCAATCCGATTTGTAGTACTACGCGTCGCCATTGCAGGATCGGAACGGCTCTGATACCAAATTTGCTATACACTGAACGAACTAGGGTTAAGATTGGGTCAATTTCATTAGCAAACACTCAATGTCTTTCGAGAGGCCATTATCTCTCCCAGAGCTCTCGCTCAATTTACAATTTGAGAAATGAACAGAATGAAAACAAACAAACACTCCCCCAACAGACTAAAAGGACTCCCACCAAACAAACAGGGCAAAATACCCAAACTACCCCTTATTACCCCTCATTCAACTAGAAGCATAAAAGAAAGACAACATTCATACACTATTTATCTTTCATACGATACGTGTACCGTATTGGAGGTTTAGCACAAACCTCAAGCTTCTCCTGATGATATCCATGCAGATTCAAGTCGGTTGTCAGATTGAAAGCTCATCAAGATCTTTTGATGTGTTACTCAAAAGGGAAAGTACTTGGCAAGAGTACGAGTACCCTCTTTCTGCAAGGGAAAATAAGATCATCCGTGTAAAGATAACATGCTAATGGTTTTGGAAAATGTCCATGTCAGGGTATCCCAACTCCTAATGCTCTGAAAAGTCATAGCAGATTAGCAGTAATAATACCGTGCCCCATAATCTCCCGCAGGGCATGCATTACCAATCATTCTGCATTATTTTGTAACCGTGGTTGGAGGATCGTCAGTCAAGTGTCTACAAGCTGAGTACTTATATTGATATGTGTATATAAGTGGACCACTCTATCCAGTTTGCCTTATTATTTATGCCTGATAGGAATTTTAGAAAGAACAAATGAAACAAATTCAACACAGATGAAATATTGTTTTTCTTCGTCATCACCCTTTATCAACAATCCTAGACTAATCCAGAGAGGAAGGGTGGCCAAAGACATTCTAGTTTGACAAGCAAGTCAAGATTCATAAAACAAAGAAAGAACGATCCGAATAATCAAACAAGCATCTGCACTTTCGACCAACCCAGTAAGACGATAGGAAAACCAAAATATTGCAGGGAAACAACAGGAGAAAAGTAACTAATCTTTTGCACTATATGCCATATGGATACAGTCATAGGCAGATCAAAGTTTACTATGGTGATTGGGGACCGGTAAAGGTCGCGGCTCTTTAGATGATGTCAAGTGAGCAATGACCTGACTATGTATCAAAGTAACACTGGTGGCAGAAGAGTATCAGCAAAGCAAATCAGGGCAGAACAAGGTGGAAGTGCAGTGGCATGCCAGTGGCATGTGTATCATCATAATAAGAATTGTGGATAATGGCAGCAAGGGTTTGCTGGGGGACTATTTGGTGGGGCTATGGTTTGGATCGAAATTCTAAGCACTAGTATCCATGGTTTTAAAAAGCGTGTGAGGCGTACGCCTCGAGGCAGGCGAGACGGCCCAAAATCGCACCAGAGGCAGCGCCTTTCAATCCCCAGACGAGGCGTACGCCTCAGTTGTCTGAGGCGGTGACCGAGGCGGTAAGGCGTGAGGCGGTGGAGAGGCGTACGCCTCAATATAGACGCTAAATTATTTTTAAAAAATGACTGAAACCTTCTCTAGTTCTTTTTTGAAAACCTTGTTCTTCTCTAGTTCTCCTAAGCCCTATCTACTCGTCTGTGTCCTTCGTGAGTTCCAGTTTTCTCCCGTTTTCTTTGCATTTTCTTCCTCGATTCTCTTCGGTTCACGGGAGTATTATGTTATGTATATACTGGATACACTTCATTTATATTTAGTCTCTACTACATGCCACGGTCACGGTCACACTTCTACTCCCACTTTGTTGATATTTAATATTTTTTCTTTATGAGTTGTGAGCACATTAATACATATGTATATATATGTTATGAGCAGATCAATATTTGTTTTCTTGATTGAAAAAAGTGTGTGTAGATTCTTTTAGTAATTAAGTATGATATATATATATATATTGTGTCTAGTACTCAAGTGTCAAGTGTGTGTGTGTATATATTGCATATATTTCTGAGTGGAAGCAGTGGAATGCAGATTGGTATAAATATAATTATATAGTATATATATTTTTGCCTCGGGGCTTACGCCTCGCCTCATTGAGGGAGAACGCCTTCAGGCACGATTCCTCTTTTTAAAACCTTGCTAGTATTATCTTCTCAACTAGATGCATATCATATATTACTGATTAACAGATGTATATAGTATATAAATGTGAGCTTCTGGCTCAAGATAAAGAAACTACAACAAGGAGAAATAAACTGCTACCTACGACTAACACCCTTAACCGTTTGTAAACACATACATTGCAAAAATCAACATATGAGTGCTTAGAATTTTTTATCTTAATTTAAGTTATGTGGATTAGCATAATGCATATTGAGCTTATAAGTTAATTATTTGCTATAACAGGGAGATATGTTGCTCCAGAGGTCTTTAGAAATGAAGACTATGATACCAAAGTGGATGTTTTCTCATTTGCCTTAATTTTACAAGAGGTATGGCTTTATAATTTTATTTTTTTTCTGTAAGTAAACATTCATGTAAGGCCCATATGATCTGCTTTATTGTTCGTGATTGTCCTTTTACAAATAAGTATTCGTTACAGTTGGCTAATTTCGGGGGTCTTCACGGGAACAACTGGTCTACTCTTTGAGGGTAGATGTCAGGTCTGCGTACACCCCCCCCCCCCCCCCCCCTCTTGGAGACCCCGATCCCACCTCTGGGTGGGATATATTGCGCTCTTTTGGTTTGGTTTATAGTTCCATATAATGTTCTGAATGGAGCCAAGCTGTTTAGTGTGTATATATCTGATCAATAGTGAAATATAATCTGGCCTTATATGGCTTCCACTAAGCCATACTGAATGAACCACAGATCATATGATGATATTGATCATGCAGAACTCAACAATGTCACCATTAATGAATTTTTTGAAGTAGCATGGATACGTACTGCGGATACATTTGAACCCCTGAAATACATAAAATATGCAATTCAAATTTTGAAAGTTATTTAGGTTCTCAGTTTTCTTTTGCACCTTTTCTTTCCTGATTTGCCACACCAGGCTATTACATAAACAATTTTAAATGTCTTTTTCATGTTAACCTGTCTTCCAAGTTTATGATTAGGCAACCAAAATTTTCTTTGCTAACTGCAGTTTCATTAACAGTTACTTGGAATAAGTATGTTACCGTTTCATGAACAGTCACTTGTATCTTCAAAATATGGTCTTACTTCTCTTGCATAAATATTTAAAAAACTTATATGTAACTACAAATATTAAAAGACTTCCAATTCACATTGATTATGAAGTTGGAAGTTGTCCTTTTGACTTGAAAAGACAGTCGTAGAGCAGGATGCCATCCACCAACCCCTAATTGCCAAAATAGAATTTCCCTTCTGCTACCTTGAGAAGGATACTTATGGGTCAGAGTCTATACCATGCTTAAATTGCTTCTCTCTGTGTGTGTGTGTGTGTGTGTATATATATATATATATTGCTTCATATTCCTGGTTATTATGTGATTTATTGGCAAGTTTCCACTAGTCATGTAATCCTTTGGCCATTTATTGTTTGCTTCATATTCTTGGTTATAATGTGATTTATTGACAAGTTTCCACTGCTCATGTCATATCAAATCGTGATTATCTAATCCTTTGTTCCCTTCATCTGCTGAAGATGATTGAAGGCTGCCAACCATTTTTCATGATGAGTGAAGATGAGGTACCTAAAGCATATGTTGCAAAACAACGCCCTCCTTTTAACGCTCCATCAAAGTGTTATGCCCATGGTCTTAAAGAGTACGTGACCTCTATTTGTGTAAGAATGTGCTTTGTTTCTTATGTTGTTACTTCATTCCAGTTGAGCTTCCTACTATTCCCCGTTCTTTCTTATCTGTTGCAATTTACTTGGTCCTCATATCAAGTTAATGGTTGGTTGGTATTTTATCATGGGTAGCTCTCTACTATACACACTCCACATAAAAATGGAAGGCTCAACTATATAACAAATAAATACTAATTGCTCATATTCATGTTAATGTGTTATGTGGGACCATATAGCAGACGCAGACCTAGAAATTTTTTCAGGAGGTGGCACCATTTCATCATAAGAAAAGAAGATTATGGATATTTTTCACAAAATCATCATTGGTCTATTGGTTGTTTCCTTGCTTTTCATATGTGAGGTCCTTTGTTCGGGTTCTTTATCCCAATCATTTTTTAGAAACACAATAAACCTGAAATTAAAAGCTAAAAACTAAAAAAATGATACAAATGGGATTCGAACCCGTACCTAGGATGGGAGAAGAGATATGCAAACCAACTCTGTCAAGAGAAACTTGTGTTATTATTGTAGTTTCAAGATATAGATGGTGGCTCCCAACAAAATAATATGGTGGCACCTTTCCTGACCCTGAATTTTTTTACATTACGATGGAGGAATGAAGCTGTGGCCCGTGCCACAATATGCACCATAGTCCCCCCCCCCCCCCCCCCCCCCCCCCCCCCTTGCCATTTAGTGGAGCATTGCTAGTTTGGGATTCTAACTACATTAATGCTATTAATGGAGCTTCAAGATGGATGGATATCTCTACATTAGGAACATATATAGCAAATATAAGGGTTGTCCTTGTTTCTTGGGTGTATGTTATAACCAATATTTAACCATGTAATAAGTAAACATATCCATTTCCTATGTCTATTGAAGTTATGCTATTGTTGAATCAATGTTTTTTTTTGGTAATCACGGGTGTCTAGGCCAGCTTAAGCTCACCTTGACTATCCCATGGGGTCCTGAAGATAACAGTCAAGAAAATCTCCAGTGGCCCTGATGAGACTCGAACTGGCGGCCTATCGGGGGAGCCTGAAGGCCTAGCCTTTATTTGCCAGTTAAGCAGTACTAATATACCCGGACAATATAAATGTATACATTCATAGAAATAAAATCACTATTTTTATCGCTTGAATTTGAATCTCTTTTGCCTACTTCTTGCTTAGTTTGTTTTGGATTGTGCATTATGATTAGATTTGACTCATGGGTTTTGATGTTTGTTAATCTATTTTGAAATATGATGCTGATTTCTAGTAGAATATTAGTCTAGATGTAATATGACCGAAATACCCTCCAAATGATTCTACCATAAAAGAGCAGGTTCTCAGAGGCTCAAAAGTCAAAATTGGATGTGGAAGTCCTATACAGCCCCTCAGAAGACCTTTGTAATTTAAATCTTGACAATATGTGTAGTGACCAAAATACCCTTTTGATACCTTTGGGAATGAAATTATAAAGCTCATGAGGGGTTATAAAGATTATAAAAGGTTAATGAGTGTTCTTTTCTTTTCTCTTGATCTTTGTAACTCTTTCACAGGTTGATTGAAGAGTGTTGGCATGAGAATCCAGAGGAGAGACCGACATTTAGGAAAATAATCACTCGGTTGGAATCAATCTACTATTCTATAAATCGTAGGAGGCGTTGGAAGGTATATCTTTCTCTCTCTGTAGAAGATGCAACAAGAATTGTTTTGTTTTGTGTAGAACACAATCATGGTGTAAAATTGTGGTTCAGGTCCGACCGTTGAGGTGGTTTCAGAAAATGGAGACGATGTGGAAGAAAGAAGATTCTGAAAGAAGTAGTCGTGACCGTTCATCTCACATCTAAAATAATTAACGGTCTAAAACTCGTGTGCCCTTTTCAACTCATGAACAAACCATCACGGAAGCTAGAAAAGACGGAGAAGGCAGTCTGATGACAAAAAGGCGTTGTGCAACGATATTCTTTACAGGGTTTTGTCTACATATCGATTTTTGGTTGTTTATGACGTCATTTTTTGGATCCGATTTGTTGTGAAACTTAATCATCATATACTACTCGAAGATGTCACAACTGTTGAGTATTATTGCGGGTGAGGTTGAATAAGAATGTGGCTTAAAGACCATTTCGTACTTGCACTGATTCATTGAATTGCATATGCTAATAGTCGGAAGCAATAATTAAATAAGAACCACAAAAAGGTTGAGAACTGTGAGAACAAGAAACTATGTGTTGTTTCACAAAATAATAGACGTGGAAACTCAACACACAAGGTGATTATTTTTATTATCTACTTTTATAAAGTTTTCTGTTCACATTGTGAAACAATACCAAATAGAACATGTTATTAATGGTTCTTACAATGCTATGATCGAATAAGGTGGCCGAACAATTATAAATGTTTAGTTATTAATATATTTATCTATTATTTTATGAGATCAAAAAATTAGTGAGATAATTTTATATCTAATATGGATTAGATATAAAGAGACTCCGACTAATCCTTGGACAATCATGAATGATACGGAGTCATTGCAGGTGCATCTACATGGCCATGAGGGATTTGACAGCGTTTGGATTCGAACTTGGGGAAAACGAGATTTCTACTACATCCTCATGCGCTTTAACTATTGCGCCACAACCCAAGTGTTACATACGTGATCATTTTATATGTAGTTATTTGATTTGAGATCATGAAGTTTGTTGTATGTGAGTGACATGCTGTAACTGAATGACATAAGGATTGTTAGAGCATCTCCAACAACTATGCTAAAATAGAAAAAAAGTGGGATTTTAGCATTTTTATTGCTCCAACAGCTATGCTATCCCTTATGTTAAACTAGAAAAATGAAGAGAGAGATTACAAAAATCTCTAAATTTAGAGAAATCTCTAAATTTTTAGAGAAGAGAGAGGAATAGCATAGCTGTTGAAGTTGAATACAAAAAGTTTTTGAGATTTTGACTTTTTTTACTCTATTTTAGAAAAAAATTAGCATAACTGTTGGAGATGCTCTTAGGTCTTATGAACTAATATTTCCTGGATGTTAATAGAAATTGTGTGCTATTAACTATGTAATTTGACGGTTGAGATCCTACTTGATTTCTAAATTAAAATGCCGTAAGATCCCTATTATTCTTACCATGTTTTTTTAGAAGTGAATCAGAGATCTGAAGTCATATTCTTATATTATTAGAAGCGTACTCGCGTAATGCAGCGGGATACATCATGATTTTAATGTTCTATTTTATTTTTTGTTTTTTTGTCGATTTACAGTACGATTTTGGATGGTTTTGAGAAAGTGATAATGTTTTTTTTTTATAAATTTGTTTAATTTAGCCTTAATAATATAATGTTTTTTATATAAAAAATTAAGTATTTTGTTAGAATTCAATTATTATCTTATATATTTTAATGACATCTAGAAAAAATAACCAATTACATATTTAATAATATAATTAAAACAAATTTATAATATAATAATATAATATATTAATTAATAGTGATACATGAAAAGGTCTGCATAAAAGGAAGACCCTGCACATACCAAATTGGTGGGCACATACCAAATTGGTGGGTGTTAGAAGCATGCGGTAGTAATATATATCTTGTGCTTTGATACTTATTAAGAGATTTTTAAAATCTTGCATAAAATGATGATACCTTGTGCCTAATAATTTGTATTTAAGAGTTTTTTATCCCTGCTTTATAATATAGTATAGATAACCTTAACCGCAATAATACTCAACAATGTTGTGACATCTTTGAGTAATCACTACAAGAAAATCGAGTTTATAGGACGTCAATAATGTTTAAGTGTCTTAATAGAAGACCAAACAATAAAACGACTTATCTAAAGTTATAATAAGTTTATAAAGCGTCGTATTAACTATTTTGTATGACACTTTTGAGAAGTATTTAAACAAATCTTTTTATAGGACACTTGTTTTTATAAGACATTTTTTTAAAATAATTAATGTCCTATAAAATTATTAATACGACACATACAGTGGCGGATCTAGAAACTTAGGTGATTGGGGTCCCTGAGGTATAAAAAATTAGAAACCGAATAACTCACCCAAACCAAAACGATTTCGGGTTATTCGGTTAACCGAATAGCAAAACAAACTATTATTTAATTTATATAATTTCCTTCTAGATGGATTGTTTGAACATATATAAAACTAAAATAACGAGAAATTGAGATATATTTAACAAAATCGTCAACCAAAGTTATCATTGTAGCATGATTGCAAGAACTAGCGGTAACAATATACGGGTAAAACGACTGACAAGCAAGAGAATGGGGTGTTTCGTTAAAACGGATTAGGCCACTGGAACCGTAAAAATATATGACTTGAGGGAACTAAGCACATAACAATTAAAAAACCAAAGTTTTACCTACAAATTTTAATTTTTTTTACATTTGAGTGGGGGCCTTTCCCCCACCTTTAAAAGCCTACCTCCGCCCCTGGCACGTTATTCTAAAAATGTTCTAAAAGCTTATTACGCCTACAAACATCCTGTAATATTAAGTCTTATAAAAAAGTCTTTCGGGATACTTAGACATTTTTGGTGTCCTATAAACCCAATTCTGTTGTAGCGATTGCACACACACACACACACACACACATATATATATATATATATTGCTTCACATATATTTGTTTCATAATATGATAGTTTTACATGTATTTGTTTCACCATATGAATAATTTTTACGTGTATTTTTCATTTCACTAGGTGAATCAAATTTTATTTTTCACGTGTAATCTTTTCACAAGGTGAACAAAAACATAAATGAAACAATATCTTAAAATCATAGGTTTTGATGAAAAAAAATCATGTAAAAAATATTTTTATATTGGTTCTCACAGGTTTGTAACATATTTTTGGTTCTGATTTGATTATCGGCCTATATATGTATACGTATGTATATATCGAGTTTAACGATGACAAATCAGAGAGATAAAATGACATTATAAACAACAAAAAGTCGAAATGTAGACGAAACCCTTTCGTTGCACAACACCCTTTTATCATCGGACTACCTTCTCTATATTTTGTGGCTTTCGTGATCGTTAATTCATGAATCATGAATTGAAAAGGGCACACAAGTTTTAGACCGTTAATTACTTTAGATGTGAGATGAACGGTCACGATTACTTCTTTCAGAATCTTCTTTCTTCCACATGATTGTCTCCATTTTCTGAAATCATTTCAATCGTCGATCCTCAACCACAATTTTACAACCATGATCGTGTGTTCTACACAAAACAAAACAATACGAGAACGGACAAATCACATGTCATATATATGACCTTGTTTGTGCACCCATGCATTGACCATGTTCCGTAACAACATATGATTTTACAATGCAAAATTAGATGTTGTTCCATCTTTTATTTGGTTATTGTTCTCCTTTGAACCCGACTTTTTTTCTTATATATATATATATATATATATATATATAGAGAGAGAGAGAGATAATATATATATATAGAGAGAGAGGGGTGTTCAAATGCAACCCATTTACATGGTGCAACCCCTATATCCACCATACATCTTATGTAATTAAAAAAAAGGAAAAAAGATAAAAGTAAAATGTGTGGTGGATAGAAGAGTTGCATCATGTAAAAAGTTGCATAATAACCCACCCCTATATATATATATATAGATAGAGAGAGATACCTTAGAATTAAGGTCTCCTACGATTTATAGAATAGTAGATCAATACCAACCTGGTGATTATTTTCTTTAATGTTGGTCTCTCGATCGTCAAAAATCTTCAATCGACATGTGAGAGAGTTAGAAAGATTAAGGATAGGGGTGTTCACGGTGCGGTTTGATGCGATTTGGGGCAAAACCGCAAACCGCACAACACATGCGGTTTGAGTATTTTCTCAAACCGCAAACCGCACCGCATATACTCAAACCACACCGCAAAATGCGGTGTACGGTGCGGTGCGGTTCGGTTTATGTTGTTTCTACCTAACGCACTTTACACCTACAATCCAATAATTATAAGATTAAAAATTCATTTTAAAATCAACGATAACGTGACCGTAATCCAGAAAATAAAAATATTCAACACGTTCAATTCCTAAATACATATTACGTAAATATTGCAATTATTCTATGTATACATATAGGTGTCTGTGATATATAATTAAAAATATATGCATATATTATAATGTGCGGTTTGAACCGCGGTTTGATAACTCAAAACCTCAAACCACACCGCGGAAATTCTAAACCGCGCTTTGGGGTGTGGTGTGGACGGTTTGTACGGTTTAGATTAACACCCCTAATTAAGGAAAGGAAAACAACATTAATCCTACCCTAATCTACGTTTGACCCCTCTTGAGTCTTGAGGTTTATATATAGAAGTAAGAGTAAATTACGTTTTTTGTCCCTATAGTTTGTTAAAGAATGTGATTTTTGTCCCTTTAGTTTAAAATTTTTGGTTTTCATCCCTATAGTTTGTAATTTATTGTTATTTTTGTCGTTTGGATTTACAAGTTATTGTTGTTTCGGTCCCCATGGTTTATAATTCTTTACTGTTTTAATCCCTTTTACTTAAACGTAAGAATTAGTCTAAAGACTAAGATAACAAGAAATTGAAAACTATAATGATGAAAATCAAAATTATTAACAAACCACATGGACAAAAATCAGAAACATACGGTAAGAAATTAACTCATATTCTTCATGATATCATATTAACTCATAATAAATCATTTGTTAACTCTCAACAAATATCTATACCTATATCTATATATAAAGTAGAATCATGGAGAGGTGATGTGGCATGTTGAGAATGTTTCATTCATATTTTTCTATTTTTTCATGTTTTTGAATTATTTTTGAAAAAAAAAGTTATTAAATGAGCAAACCTTTCATTTTCCCTTTAGGTTTTCAATGTTTTTTAAATATTAAATGATAACACTCTTATTTATTAATAAATTTTATTTGTTTATTTATTTATGAAAAATTAAGAGAAAGTTAAAGTGAAAATGAGCAATGTTTTATTTTTATTTATATACATAAAAAATAAAAATAAATAAAATTAGGAACTTATAAACAACTAAAAAAAACTTATTAAAATCAATATATAAAAATGAAAACGTAGGAAGAATGATGGGACACATCTATCTATATATCTATATAAAGGAAAATCACAAACTGATGTGGCCTCCTCATGTGCTAGGAAAGGGTTGAGTCAGAGTTATTTTGGTAATTCCTTATATTTGTTACTTTGTAATTGGTTTAGCTTCCAAACTATTCATCTACCTCATTTAAATGTGTTTTATTGTGAGGTTTACTTTTCAGTTATTCATTTGCACCTTGCTCTCTTCCTCTCTAAATCTTCGGCTATAGTTTTTTTTTTTACTTTTGCCTTCTTCATCTCTTTTTGCAGGTTATGGTTTTCTCTTTACGATTTCTTCTCTTCATCTCCATCTTCTATTATCTGCACTACGATTCTTTTTCATACTCCGTTTGGGAATTTTGTAAGGTTTTGGTTTTTTAAAATAAGTCTATGTGACATTCAATGCCTTTAATTCTTTTCCTGGTTTTAATATCTTGAAGATAATAGGCTGAAATTAACACACGAGTTTGGTTTTGTTGATACGCCTATAAGTTTGGTTTTGTTGCATTCCTCTTAAGAAGCAAATTTTTATTTGGATAATATATTGTATGAACAGGTTTTTCTTGATGCGTTGATATGTTTTCTAGCATATGATAACAAGGAGCAATTGCATAAAATTTGTTTTTATCTTGACATATTTGTAGTTGATTCGTGTTTGATCGCTATGTAAGTTATAACCATGTTGCTAACCCCACTGTTGTTTGCACAACCCAACAAGTTCTTATGATTTATGTTTTCAAATTATGTGAGAGCTACATGATACAATTTTATGTATCAAAAATGAAAATTTTCTTCATAGGACGTAATCCAACAAGTTGCTATTGGAACCACTGCATCACATAGATATGTAGCATTGGAATAGATATGGTAATCCATCCAGCCAAGACCTATGCGTAATGAGAATATCAGAATAACCATATATACGGGTAATCATAAAGTTTGAAGTACAATTGTTTGAATGACATTTCAAGCATACAGTCAACAAATAAGTCATGTTGCAACTTGAATAGAAAATGTACCAACCTTGATGATTGATGTAATCCCTGTTAAATCAACTGAAGGAAAACATATTGATAGGCCTATAAAAATATCAAATTATAAAACAAATAATTTTTTTTTCTTTTGACAAAGTGTGGATAACATTCAAGCAACATCTTGATGGTTAATAAATAATATTTTTGCTATGAAAAAATAACCAAAACTACATTTATAAAATGACCTGTATGTATGACTAATTTTATGAACCATCCGAGTGCAAAATCTTCCAACATAATGTCTTAAATGGGATGTTTAGTCCTGTTTTGAAGGGTGGTTGAGGCCGGTTTAATGGAGTTCAAGCGGACATTATTATATATTATGCGTGTTCATCAAAAAAGATTTTTTTTTCTATTGATTAAATCGTGTAGGCCTGTAACTATTGGGTAAAAATTTCACTCCAATAGTTTGTTCTCCAAAAACTTATGCAATTGTTGATGTATCTTTGGGGAGATACTAAATTAGATCTGTTGTTTTTTTTTCTTTTTTATTTTATTGAGTTGGGGAGATTCTTTTTATGGGAGTTTCTAAAACCAAGATGGAGTTGACAAAAACCAACAACAATAAAACACATCAACAAAAGCCTGAATCATCGACATTGTTGTTGTTAAAACACACGTCATATACTAACATTTAAAATAAAGTTGTAAAACTCTTCCAAGTTCCAAATTCTGGTTTAAATATTTAATCACATACTCTTTATATAGCACCAATATATTTTATCTCTTTTTATCATTTGAATATAATTTCTAATATCATTATCACATTGAATGATAAATAGAAAACGAAGAGGATGCATTTTTTGTGACACCTTATATGGTTGACTAATTTTAGGCGACTCTTTTTGGGAAAAAAAATTCTTCAAACTCTTTCTACAAAAACGTTTATATAATTGTGAGACGTATTGTCGTTTGAGTTCTAAATAACACAACAACCAAATTATTGCCGGGGTATCTCAAACTCTTCGTAACAACAAAAGATTATCAATATATCCAAATTAACCACTTAAGAAAATATATTCATTGTTTTATATTATATCTCATTAACTCTTAAAAAATTATATCTTAACTTACTCCAATAAATTTTTAAAAAACCTATCACTACTGTGCAACGCATGGTGCATGCACTAGTTAGCTCTAATCTGAAAATTAATACCCAAAAAGAATCAAGAACATGTCTCGGAAGATCCCAAAAATATTATGAAAACTTAATTCTGACTAAAAAAGAAAAAACTTATATATATATATATATAACTGTATATTTTGTGATAACTGTGAGATCCAATCTCATCCACACATCAAAGAATAAATTAGGAAATTAATATATTTGGTAATTTGACTTTAATTTTAAACTAAAGGGCTTTTTAGGTATTATGATTCTCTCTCTCTCTCTCTCTCTCTCTCTCTCTAAAATCTGACCTTCGAGATCTACATACAAACATTCATCAGCGTAATACCCAAACATTCATCAATGTGATACCCAAAGTAAATATAAGACCCACTGTGATACACCTATAATACACAATGTGATACCTAAAAACATGGACAATGTTAAAAAAATATACATTCAAACGATCATGAGCGTGATACTCAAAATACATACAAGATGCACTGTGATACCCACTGTGATACATTGTGATACCATTATGGAGAGGCGTGCGTTATCATCCGTTTCAAAATGATAAGTATGGTAAATTGTAATCAATTAGGTAATTATGGATTGAGTAATTAATGATTTTATTTATAATAAAAAATAAAAATTGTTAAATTATATAATTATCCTCTTACTTTATTTTAAGTATGACATTAATTATATGGAATGAATGGCTCATATTGGATCTCACGGTTACCACAAACTAACTAGTTATCATTTGAATAAGCCCTATATATATATATATATATATATATATATATATAGAGAGAGAGAGAGAGAGAGAGAGGATCAAGGAAAACCCTAAAAAAATTGAAAAACTAATGAACATCCTGATAGTTGTTCATCTGGATAATATGCACATGTGCATACACGCAATTGAAGTTTTTTGGTTTTTAACATGTGTGATTATGTACATTTTCGCACGTGTGCATGTTACAAATTACTAGCGTGCACACGTGCATACAGTCCAGATGAATGATTACTAGAGTGTTCATCAGTTTTTCATTTTTTTGTGGTTTTTCCCTGAACGACTAAACCTGACCACATATATATATATATATATACACACTAGACCTGGCAAACGTGTCGTGTCGGGTTCAAAGTTAAACGGGTTGAAAATGTCTAACCCTAACCCGACCCGTTTAATAAACGGGTCAGAAAATCTCAACCCTAACCCGACCCGCCTAACCCGACACGACCCGCCTAACCCGTTTAACCCGTTTAACACTTATAAAACTAAAAATTAATCGAAAAATCACAAAAAAGTACAAATCCAAAATTCAAATTAAAGCATTAGAAATCCAAATTTTATAGTTCAAACTTATAAGTTCTAACCAAATCTAAAACATTAAAAACCCAAAGCATTAAAAAGAAAACTTATAAAATTCATATATATATATATATATATATATATATATATAAACGGGTTATTCGGGTCATTTTCGAGTTGAAAATTTTGACCCTAACCTTACCCGTTTAATTTTCGTGTCGTGTCAACCCGTTTACTTAAACGGGTTGAAAAGTATTACCCAAACCCGTTTATTTCTTGTCGGGTTAACGTGTCGTGTCAGTTTTTGCCAGGTCTAATACACACACACACAGAGAAAGAGAGGGAGGTTCGAGGGAAAACCCTAAAAAATGAAAAACTGGGGAACACCCTGATAGTCGTTCATCTAGATGGTATGCACGTGTGCTTACAAGTAATTGGAGTTTTTTTTTGGTTTTTATGCACATGTGCATGTTACAAATTACTAGTATGCACATGTGCATGCCGTTCAGATGAATGTTTACCAAGGTGTTCCTCAGTTTTTCATTTTTTGCAGTTTTCATCTGAACCTGACCATATATATATATATATACCCAATATTAAGACTATGACCTTTTAGCACTACCAATATTACTCCGACAACCTCCAAGTCTTCACAAAAGTGAGCCACGGCCCCTCTAGATTTTTAAGAATCGTTCAACTCTACAACAACCCTTTAGAATCAAGAAATTACAGAATCGATCTTTTTAAATTCAACCTGATCAAATATACCAAAAAAAATATAAACAAATAACTTCCAATGTTTATCTAGTCAAGAAATACAACTCTATATTCCAATACATATAATGAGGTTTCACGAACTTCAACTGTGTGCGTCATTCAGACCGAACCCTAAACAACGTGTATTATGTGTACATAGGTTACACAAAGAAAACTTACGCAAATGATTGCAATAAATGAATATGAGATATATCATGTGTCTACTTTGAGTTGGAGAAGGGGAGATTGCCTAAATTGTTTCTCTAAATGATATTTGACCTCTCAAACACAAAATGAGCCATAAAATGTGATTTTATCACTTCTATAGACCTATGCAACCTAGGATCACATCGGCATGCTCGTTCAAACTGTAATGAAGATCCTAGATTCCTACACGGTTCCTCTATACAGTCATGGATCACATTGCCCAAAAGGTTGAAATAGACCCCTCTGTTATGTGTCACGGTTTTCAACATCTTCTGGGGCCGAACTTCTGCATACAATTTTGAGCGTCTATGAGAATCTCTTCTTTATGGTAAAAGCACCTGGAGGGTAGTTCATCCATTTTAATTAATCTAAACAAGTTTTCTATTAGGAAGCAACTTCACACTTCAAAATAGATCAACAAATATCGATCTTCTATCTTAGGGTTTACAATTTCAAAACAATTCCCTTGAACATATGATCAAAATGTGTTACGTTTTGACTGCTACTTATTTGATAAATCATATGCCTTCTATCTCGGGGTTTACTATACCGTTTTATATAATATGATGAAAACTCTTGAACTCACTAGACGTCCTTTTTTTATTTGTCGGCATGTGCATCAGGTCATCATCATGAATGATACTAGCGACATCGTGAAGAGTTGAGTGCTAGTTAGATGCATGAGAAAGGTATAACTATTCGGTGATGTCTTCCGCGGCTTGGAGAAAGCGACAATTATTGGGTTTTAGAAACATCCCTCTCTAATATAGTCCTTATGTATGTTTTGAATTATTATTTGATGTTGTGAATCTCAGATTGCCATTATAAGTAATCAAACTTTGACTTTTAGAAAGTAATTAATTTCTTATTTGATGTATAATAAAAATTTTAAATTAGTCGATCTTTCCGAATTGAAGGGTGTTAAATTAGCCATGTTACTCATCTTAAGTTTTCTAATTCTTTATATGCAATGATAATCATAATAACTTTGTATCTCCCAATGTTGATAATAGGTCCCCTTGAGAGAGGTTAGTGAATTGGAAGCATCTAACAATTCTTTTGAAAATCCTGTTTGATACTTTTTTTGTAGAAGAGCCTTCTGATAATATGTTTTTTAAGGAACCCAAATGCTTCTAATTTTTTTCTAATTGTATCTTCATGAGTTGATCATAGTGATTTTAGAAATGAGTAGAAGTTCAAATCTTCGTAGAAGGTTTGATGACTTTGTTGTTGAAGAGAGGTTTGAGTATGTATTAGAAAAAAAGTTGCAAATTATTCCAACTTAATTTAATTGCATGTGATACCTTTTGTTGTGTCAAATTTAAATAAAAATGCCGACCCTATGTATCTTATGCGCAAGTACATAGATAAAAAGATTTGGTTGCAATATGACTTCTAAAATAGAGGCCTTACATGGTAATGGTACTTGGGTGATAGTCGATTTTTCGACTAGAAAAAAGTCTATTAAATAAGTAAAGGGAAAAGTCCAAAACGAAAACCAACGAACTATTACATTTTGAGTGATTAAGTTTCTAAAATATTTTTTTGAACAAATAAATCCTTAAACTTTATAAAATCGAACAAATAAATCCTTAAACTTACTAAAATCGAGAAAAACCCAAGAAACTGTCATATTTTGAATGATTAGGTCCATGGACATTTTTTTGAGCGATAAAATCTTTACATCTATAAAGCGAAATAAATATATTATTAATCTTTCAATGTATCACAAAACATTATATAGCAAAGTACAACGTACCAATAAAACAAAAAATACACCATTTCTATGAATCATTATTTATTTTTCATATTCAAATAACAATTAAAGATGTTTGTTATGATCTTGTGATTGTCATTTGAATTTGAAAAATAAACAATTATTAGATTCCCTTATGGTTCCCATTTGAATCTCAAAAATAAATAATAACTAAGGAAAATGATATTTAATCATTTTTTATTGGATTATTGTACTTCTAGATACATGGATTGAGAATTGATAAACCTAGTGATTCTATAGCGATTCACACTATTATGGAATCGAAAGATGCATTATTTGATAATACTAGATTATCTTTAATACCTAGACAAAAGGACATAGTTCCAAATACTATTGGAACTAGTGAGGTTGAAAAACAAACAATTGTTCTAATCGAGTCTCTGATGGATGGAAGGAGCAAAAGAGGAATGACTGAAAAATCTTTTGGTCCCGATTTCTAATTTTACTTGGTGGAAGGATCAAAAGATGAGATTGAGTCACAATTCTCTTACTCTTATAGTAATGAGGATGATCCAAAATCATTTAATGAGGCTATGAAGTCTCAAGATGTTGTTTTTTAGAAAGAAACAATAAACGATGAGATGTTCTATCGTGGGTAATAATAGTTGGTATTATCGGACTTGCCACTGGGTTGTAAACCTTTGGGATGCAATTGGATCTTCAAAAGAAATATGAAAGCTGATTGAATCAATCGACAAGTTCAAAACTCGATTAGTAATCGAAGTCATTAGACAACGAGAAGGCATCAATTATTTCGATATCTATGTATCGGTTGCAAGGATCTCCATGATTAGATTGTTGATAGCTTTGGGATCTATTAATAATCTAGTGATTCACCAAACAGATGCCGAAAAGACATTCTTGAATGGTGACTTGGAGGAGGAAGTTTACATGAAACAACTAAAAGGTTTCATTATGCCAGGGATAGAGCATACGGTGTGTAAACTTGTAAAATCATTGTATGTGCTAAAACAAGCGCCCAAACAATGACATGAAAATTTGATGAGGTTGTATTGTCCAACTATTTTAAGGTAAACCAAGCAGACAAATGTGTATATAGCAATTTGATACATCCGGTAACAGGGTAATCATTTGGTTGTATGTTGATGACATGTTGATATTTGGCACCAACCAAAATCAAGTTGATTAAATTAAAGAGTTTTTGTCATCAAGTTTATCCATGGAAGATGTGGGAGAAGCGGAAGTGATCATTGGAATAAGGATCAAGCATGTGAACAAGGGGATTGCAATTACGCAATCTTATTACATTGAAAGTTTAACTGCTTTGATTATTCTCCTGTGAGTACTCCATTTTGATCTGAGTGTGAAACTTATGCCCAATTCAGGTGAAGCGGTGTCACAACTTGAGTACTCCGGATATTGCTTTTTCCATAGAAAGTTGAGTAGGTATACTAATCCTAGTACTCATCATTGTCAAGATATAAGACGAGTATTCAAGTACTTGAAGAAAACCATTGATTATGGTTTGTCTTATGTCGGGTTTCCTTTGGTTTTAGAGGGATACTCGGATGCAAGCTAGATTACCAACTTATAAGATCAGTCTTCTATGAGTGGTTGGGTCTTCTTGCTTAGGGGAGGTGTCGTCTCATGGGATTCCAAGAAGCAAACTTGCATCATGAGTTCGACTATGGAGTTGGAATTTGTGGTGTTAGTTGCTGCCAGTAAAGAGATGGAGTGGCTAAGGAATTTAGTCCATGAAATTCCATTATGGTCGAAACCAATATCACCCATTTCTATACGTTGTGATAGTGCGACTACTTTGGCTAAAGCTTATAGTCAAGTATATAATAACAAGTTTAGACACTTAGATGTTACACATAGCATGATTCGTGAATTAATCACGAACAAGATGATTTTGGTTGAATTTGTTCGATCATAACAAAATCTGGCGAACCACTTAACGAAGGGATTAGCTAGGGACTTGGTTCACAAGTCGGTGATAAGGATGAGATTAAAGTCCATCTAAATATCTAATGATGAGATACCCAATTCTCTTTTAATACAATGTTAAAAGTTGAATTCAATAGGAAGGCTTACTCTAAGATATTGGAGCACAAGTTAATTTTCCCAAAGTATGTGCTTGGTGCTATATTGAAGGAGGATGAAGTTATACTTCTCAATAGTTCTTTTGTAAAATTGCATGTGTAGGTGTGCTGCAACAATACTCTCTACAACACTATTGGTAGACCTGACAAACGTGTCGTGTCGGGTTCAAAGTTAAACGGTTTGAGAGTGTCTAACCCGAACCCAACCCGTTTAATAAACGGGTCAGGAAATCTCAACCCGACACGACCCGCCTAACCCGACACGACCTGCCTAACCCGTTTAACATTTATAAAACTAAAAATTAAAAAAATCGAAAATTCACAAAAAATTACAAATTCAAGATTCAAATGAAAACATTAGAAATCCAAATTTTATAGTTCAAACTTATAAGTTCTAACCAAATCCAAAATATTAAACATAAAACATTTTATATATATATATATATATATATATAAACGGGTTATTTGGATGATTTTCGATTAGAATCTTTTTGACCCTAACCTTACCCGTTTAATTTTAGTGTCGTATTGAGTCAACCATTTTACTTAAACGGGTTGAAATTGTAACTCCCCAAAATTGGGACAAACAAAAATTTTCGGAAATGGAAATATGGTATATAAAAATATGCCATAGTACGAGCTCATCCCAAAAAGGGAAACAATATACGCCTGTTAAGATTACAAGTTTGTAATAAATAACAATGAGGGAAAACAACCCTTTAATCTAAATCCTAACTAGGAACAAGATTAACTCAAGTTGCTATCCAAACTCCAAAATGTGTCTTCTATAGTTGGCATCCCAAAATATTCCTAAACTCGCATCTAAGGTCAACTAAACCTCCTTGGCGGTCGCGCCGCTAGAATCTGAGATACACATCAAGGCAAACAAGTGTTAGGCCAAACGAGCCTAGTGAGTTCAACAATAATATAGCATGATCAGTTAAATAGTTATAGACAACAATAGTCATAAAGGAATCAATGAGGGAGTCCCATCACACCAAAGAGTTTCACTGCAAGTCAATGTACCTTGATGTTCACTCTCGTGAGCAACATCCCGAAAGCCCGACACATCTAAAGACTACCTCCCAGGAATTACTTCAAATGGCGGAGGTCTAGGTGCATACCATCATGGTGGCACCCTAAGACTATATCCTCCTAGTGCTTACTCATGGTTCTTCCAATATACATACAACATCCATCTCTATACATATTCCATATCAACAAGATACATGTATAAGACCTTACATAGTTCAAATCCCATTTTAGGCCTAAAACCCTAAAATATGCAAGTTGACCAATAATATCCATCAAACCACTTAATGACATAACACCATAACCAATATGTTACCAATAATAGCCTCATCAAGACCCACATGAAGAACATTAACCAAAACCCAACAAAAACCAAAAGTAAGAGTTAGGTCAAACTTATCAGGTGATCAGATAAATACATAAATATGAAACATTGACAAGTAGTACTTCTAGATATGTATCTCATTTGAAAAGGTTTAATAGAAACTCACTATCTAGGGTCTTAGAAGAAACCTTAGAAACTTGGTTAAGATGGTGAGAAGGTAGGGACTTGACTTGTGCCTTAAATGCTCCAATTAAATGCTCATCTAACTTCCTTGATCACCAATAAATGCTCTTAACTTACACTAGGGTTTTAGTAAATGTGGGAAGGTTTTGAGATGAAGAAAAATCTCCCAAACACTCCCCAAATCGGCTCTAAAATGATGGTAGTGAGAAAATGAGGTCAAGATAGTCAAAGTGAACTTTTTATTGTTCCAGCCCCCGCCGGCGACAGTGCCCATGGCACCGTCGCGGGGGTACAATCGCACCCGCTCACACCCTCTCGGTACACCGCCCGCGATTGTGACAAGACGATAGTGCCCTTGTCACTCTCGTGTGGTCACTATCGCTGGGGATGTACCGAGACCATCCCCCGGGCCGCGACCTTGCCACAGACTATGACCATTGTGATAGTCGCTGGTCACTATCGCGGCCAGGCCCAAACCCGCTGTTTTTTCGACGTTTTCGATACATTGCGCGCATAAGAAATCTCAAGGTTTAAAACATGGATTGACGTACCAACAATTCTTTATCTACATGCAAAAATCCAATAAGCTTATAGCAAAAAGGTAATTTAAAATTAATAAGCACTTACCTTAAATTCTCGGGTGTTACAGAAATGCATTACCCAAACTCATTTATTTCGTGTCGAGTTTGTGTCAGGTTAGTGTGTCGTGTCAGTTTTTACCAGGTCTAACTACTAGATTGAATGACCTTCTTTCGAAGTGCAAATTAGACTTCATGCTGGCAGTACCCAAAATTAGCACAAATCCAAGCTTAGTACATATCTTGTCTTTCTTTCCATATACTTTTGCAACCCATAAGGTTGTTGTAACTCTTATAGCCTCTATAACACTGTTGGTGAAAAACATGTACGTCGACTTAATTTTAAGTCCAACTCATCTAAGTAAAATAACATGTGTAAATTTGTTAAAGATTACTAGATGAAACATTAAACCCAATGATCAATAGTGGAGTAGATTGCTATGATGAAAACAATGATCCACGAACATATGACATAGTCTTCCAACCTTCACTCACACCCAAGCTACGGTGATTAACCCGATATTACTGGAATTAAAGACTTGAATGTAAAATGACATAAAAGTAAATGTGCATAAAATTGTAAAGTGAAAATTGCAGGTGTTGCTATAACAATTGGCAGAAAATGAATAACACTTTAAATACTAAAGATTGAAATTAACATTAATGTATTAGAATACAAAGCTTTGTAAGAAGCATTGATTCTGGTGGGGATACAGAAACTAAAGGCAAGATCCCTCTAAATAGCACCAAGGGAGACTAAAGGATAGTAAAAATAGAAAAAAAACATGTTGTTCAATGAGTATTACCCAAACAAAAGTCAACTACTACAACAATTAGCTAAGTAAAAGATGTAAGGCATCTTAAGAGCAACATGTTTCCAAAAGCCTGCAATTACATCTTCCAAAAGATGCATCCTTGAAATTCCTTCTTGTTGATTGAGTCAAACAACCGGTACCAGTTGTTGTGGCAATACATGTTGCAGCAACAATTTTGTTAACAACTTATTCACATATACATAAAACAGTACATAAATTCTACAACCTAGTTATAAACAATCTTAAACCATAAAATAAGAACAAAAGGGACTCAATATGTGATTGTAAAGAAATAAAATGAAGTAGAATAAGGTCCTAAATGGGTGCTAAAGTGTATATTCCCATGCACTTATCAAGTTGCATGATGAAAAGAACTACATATATGAGTGCGAAATGTAGCCGCTTCAAGAAGCTTAGACTTGGGTTTGTTACACTCACGATGGATAAAGACACATGGTCTATAATAGTGTCAAGTTTGAACTCTAGAGAATCATGGAAATTCATGTGTATGTTATTTTCTAGTACTCAAATGGGTTGACGGATTCAATTCTTAGGACACCCGGATTCTCGAGTATTTGAAATGTGTAATGTATTAAGATGAAAATTCAATCTTCTAGATATTTTCATTTATGCATGAGTTTGTGTTTCTATATTAACTATTGTTTGTGAATCAAGGATTGGAGTAAAATAAAGAGGAATGTTGGTGATTTAGTGAAATCATTGGTTCATTTTAGGTAACTAAATTCACAAGAGAATAATGGGGTTATAGCTAAGCTATAAAACAGGGTTATGAGGTGTGGAGTGCATACTCGTGTAAGCTAGAACCTGAGATCATTGGATAGTTTAGTATGGCGAATATCTAAGTGGTAGATGGCGGTGCACGAGCTGTGCGTTTTTTTTTTCACTTGAAAAGAGCACATGACATGCACAGAAGGCTGTGCACGGGGTGCATTTTTCCTATTGAAAGAAACATGTCATGCGTTTATCGTCAGTGTGTTATCTGCTGATCGACACGATCCGTGTGTTTTTTCTCTTGAAAATAGCATGTGTCATGCGTTTATCGTCAATGTGTATTCAGCTGATCAGTATTACATTATTACATTAGCTGATGGGTTCCTTAACTGATGGTTTGTGACTGATAAGGTCATCAGCTAATGGTTTTCCCACTGATAAGTTATCAGTTGATGGTTTTCCCACTTGTCACGGAGTTGTCTTCACAAGCTCGTGTGCAGCCTCAGTTCTCGAACCAAGTAAGCCAATCTATGAGAATATCGAACAATGATGAGCAAAAAAGAACATTAAGAAGATTGGGAGAACTCTATGCTTCTATTACTCAAGTTGTGAAAATGTGGAGTGTGATTTACAAATGAAAGACTACCTCTATTTATACTACTTTATGGATCTTTCTAGAACTTTATCTAGATTATTCTACTAGCAATTACAAGGAAGGTTCTAGTTACACAAGCTTCGATCATGTGTGGATCCTTCTAGATCTTGTTTATCCTTTCTTGGTCCTAGCATGAATCCTCTTGATCTTTCTCTAAGGTTTCTTAATTATCTTGATTGATCCAGAATGTTTCGGATTTTTGGAGAACCTTATAGCGGAATGTGATATCCTCCCTCACCTAATCTCGCGATGCCCTCGTCGTGTCCTTGTTGTGCCTCGGTCGGGTGTGTCCGTTCTCCCTTAGTCGTGTTATCTTGGTTATTTGGGTGCCTCGTTGCATCCTTCCTCAAACTTTTACTTTTTCTTTGTCTTCGCTTAGGACTCTTTCCCTTGCAACTATTTGCTCCAACATCCGGACTCTTGGATTGTTGAGTAGTGTTGCTTCGTTCCAAGGCCTCATGCCTCTTCTCCTCCTTGCGATCATCCTCGAGGTTAAGGCCTCTTTCCTCCTCCACGAGTTGTATGATTGAAATCGACTTGGCCTTGTGAAGTTTGATGGTATTCATCAAACATGTTCGACCTCCATCTATAATGCATGGTGAATGAGAGAAAGGTATGGGAAAGGCTTGTACCTCATCGAAGAAATACATCCAAAGAACGAGTTGGAGGTCGTCCATCGGGACAACGGTTAGATCCACGGTACCACTCCAATTACCGATTTCGATCCTCACTCCCTTCGCCACTCCTCAGATAGGCTGAGCCTTTGAGTTGACCGCCTTTATGGATCCTCCTTTCTTCGTAATACGGACTCCAAGTCTCTTGGCTTCGCTCTCGGCAATGAAATTGTGGGTGGCACCTGTGTCGACAAGGGCTTGAACATTCGATCATTTATCTTCACGTTCACAAATTGTAAGTATGGTCTCGACTTTGGTGGTTTCACTTTCGTATCGACTGCGTTTAAGAAACTCAAGTAACCCACTCTTGTGTCTCCCGGGTCCTCGTCGTACTCCTCCATTCGTGCTTCCATGGCATGGAACCCGACCTTCTTCGGACACTCTGGTACACGATGCTGGCCATCACATAGGAAACACTTCATTGATGATTTCAGTGATCCTTCAATATCTATTCCATTCCACTTCTCCAGAGATGGATTCTTGACTTCGTGGATTCTTTTCTCTCCCCCACTTCTTCCTTCGTGCTCTCTTTATGCCTTGTTTCCTCGTGAAGCTCGACAATCGACTTGGCTTCCGTGATTGCACCGATAAGGTCTCGTACCCCACGACCTCGTATCTCCATCTTCACCCATGGAGAGAGCCCATCCAAAAAGTAGAACAAGACATTGTCATCCGAAAGATCCGGGATCTCAAGTGTGAGGCTAGTGAACTCTTTCACATAGTCAAGGATAGGTCCGATTGCTTTAGTCTTCGGAGTCGACTCTTTGCCTCATGGATGGAATTCTTCGGGTAGAATTGCCTCTTGAATTCAGAAAGAAACTCATTATAAGTTTGCATAGTACACATACCTCTCTTGATGTCTCCATGTCTCCTACGCCACCATAAAGCGGCAGTGTCCTTTAAGTACATCGTGGTGGTGTGAATCTTTGTGGCGTCATCCTCGATCCCAGAGCCTCGAAATATCTTGTGACCTCTCAAAGAAAATCATCGATCACTCTAGCTTCTCTCTTGCCATCAATGGTTGTAGGCTTTGGGACCTCGATCCTTGGTGTAAGTGCACTAGTGCTTATCCCGTTCATCACAACTTGCTTACAGATGCCCATGTCTGTCCAAACTTCTTCAAGTTGGTCACGAGTGATGGCTTGCTCTATTTCCATCCTCTCGAGTTGTGCACGCAAGGTAGATAGCTCATCTCGAATGATGCCTCAAAGATCTTCAACTTCTCGGTGAAACTCCAACTTCAAGATATCAAGGTTGGCCTTGACATCTTCTCGAACTTCCGAGTCTTTTGCTTCAAAGACTCCAAGTTGTTGTTGGACATCTTCAAGGTGATGATCAAGATCATCGATCCTTACCTTCAAATCTCCGGTGTTCTTCCCCACATCAACGACTTTAGCATTCAGGCTAGCCATCAACTCATATGATTGCGCCTGACTCCTGTTTCGAGTCTTGACTCCTTCATGATGAGACTCTTCCCGTCCTCGGGTTGCCTCCTCAACCGTAACATCCAATTCCATGTTGTTTGCCATTGCCTCAAACCTTCACTCTGATACCACTTGTCACAGAGTAGTCCTCACAAGCTCGCATGCGGCCTCAGTTCTCGAACTAAGTCAACCAATCTATAAGAATACCGAACAATGATGAGCAAACAAGAATACTAAGAAGATTGGGAGAACTCTATGCTTCTATTACTCAAGTTGTGAAAATGTGGAGTGTGATTTACAAATGAAAGACTACCTCTATATTTATACTACTCTATTGATATATCTAGAACTTTATCTAGATTATTCTACTAGCTATTACAAGGAAGGTTCTAGTTACACAAGCTTCAACCATGTGTGGATCCTTCTAGATCTTGTTTATCCCTTCTTGGTCCTAGCATGAATCTTCTTGATCTTTCTCCATGGTTTCTCAATTCTCTTGATTGATCCAGAATGTTCCGGATTTTCGGAGAACCTTCTAGCGGAATGTGACACACTAATAAGTTGTCAGATGATGGTTTTCATCAGTTTTGTAACTGATATGTTTTATAACCGCCCGCTACTTATTTCTAGCAATCATTTCCATTTAATGGGGAGCTATTTTTGTCATTAATATAGGAGCAATTACGATTTTCTAAGTTTATAAGAAAACTATTTCTGTCATAATCGAGACTAAAAATTTGAGATTATCCTCGAATGAATTTCGTGATACCCAGGCAAATTATGGTCCAAATATCCCTTAAGGAAAGCGAGCTCTCACACAATTTCAAGTTTTACCCAACTTCTACACTCATTGTTTTCTCACAAAATTCCCCAACACTTGCTCAATAAGCATTTGGTAAACGATTCTATAGTGATTGCCTATATATAATTTGTAAGAATTATAATTTAATGATTAAAAATAGAATTACTGAACTAAATATTAATTTAATGAAGGCAAGTTATATATTGAATTTAGAAAAGACAAATTTAAAGTAAAGGGTTTATACTATAAACAACCAATATTTGAACTTTACCAAGTTTACATAAGCAAAACAGATAAGTTAGAGATCGAGTCTTGTTGTGACTTCATTTGCATTTCTAAAAAAGTATCAAAAATAAAAATATATGTATATATTTCAAAGGAAATGCACCAATTAATAACTGTTACAGAGTTCGTGTATTAATTAACATCTTTTTTTTTTTTTTTTTAACTTATGGTTACTAAAACTCTATAAACAATCTGTCTTTTAATTAAACTAGGTAAATTCCCTGTGCGATATGCGGTGTATACAAATGGTATATATGTTGTAAATCAACAAAATCTATTTTATGAAATTCAAATAAATATTGTAAATCAAGCTTAGACATTTTGAGGTTTATTATTGAAACTCTTCATTAACATATCTTGTACTTAGTTGAAAGTGGTTGATAATTGCTTTTGCTCTCAATAATCTCAATTTTTTTTAGATAATACAGAACATCTTCGCTCAATAGATGACGATACCTTGGAACCAAGTTCTTATACACAGATGCATGCATTAAGATTTCCTGTAAAAAAATGTGGATAACAAATTAGACAAATGAGAATAGATATCTCACACACTTGACGATTTCATCATACCTTCTCATCGATTAGAATAGTCTAAACTAATCGATTCTCCCCATTTCTTTGTGTTTAGACATTCCCACATTATACAAATCCGAATTTTTATAATGTAGTCATCGTGATCATCTTTCAAGTCTTTTAACAAAGAATACTCCATGACATTAAAATCAAATAACAAAATAATGGTTCAAACAATGGAAATAGTTAATTTTCTATAACCTTTATATATAGAAAAATTGAAATACAACTATAAGGTAAATAAATAATAAATTGATAGTAAATCATAATTGTTATTTAATTGCATTCAATTGTCATAAGTATTTCATTTTTATTATATTGATAGGTTATAATAAGTTTTTTCCCTCAATAACTTTAACTATTTAATATTAACGTTTTTTTTTATAATAATATGTAATATTGGTGTTATGTAAATAACAATGTGTGTAATCACTATCATGTAATTAATATTATGAATAATGGTTATCGTGAGTATTTTGTAATATTTTTATTAAAATAAATTGGAACAATGATTCCATCATCAAAATAATTGTTACCTTTACTAAAATAATAAAAAGACTAAATAAAAAATAAATATTTTATTTAAAAAAATGTAAATAAACATGAAAATATATGTGAAAATAGAAAATAAAATAATAAAAAATACTTTATTTTTAAATAATAGTTTTCATTTATAACCATTTAATAAAATAAAATAAAATAAATGAAAAATAAATATATTTATTTAATAAAGTTTTAATCTATAACCGATTACTAAGAAAAAATGACATTAAATAAAAAGAATAAAATTCAAATAAGCATATATGTTTTTTATATAATAAAAGTTTTGATTTATAAATATTATTAGGTTACAAAAAGAATTAAATAAAAAAAAATTCAAATAAACTTTTAGTCATAAAAAAAATGTTTAATTTATAAACATTATCACCTTACTAATAAAAAATAAAAAAATTAAATAAACTCATTTAATAAAAGTTTTGAATTATAAGTATTGTTAACTTACTAAAAGAATATATATTATATATATATATATGTATATATATATATAAATTCTAATTAAAAATAAAAATGAAATATAATTTTTTAATAAAATTTTGATTTATAAACATTCTCACCTTACTAAATAAAAACAAGTTAGAGAGACACATTTAATAGAAGTTTTAAAATATAAGCAATGTTATCCTACAAGAAATTAAATAAAATTTAACTTGTTTAATAAAAGTTTTGAATTATAAGTATTGTTAACTTACTAAAAGAATATATATATATATATAGAGAGAGAGAGTGAGGATAATTTGTTAACCATGTGTTTCTTACTAACTATGTGAACCGTCATCAACCAATAAGATTGCAATGTTTGTTTATATTTTATTTTTTTATTTATTTAATAGAAAAGGGTAGTATTGTCATTTTGATATGTAATCTTATGTCATTAATTGTATAGGAGTTACAAATATCAAGATTCCAAATTTAGGTGTAGGTTACGATTTCAGAATTATATCCTTTTTCATATTTTTTTGAATATTTTGAATATTTTTATAGTAGATTTGTTCATTTTTCTTAAATCCGTATATCGTATAGTTGGTCTTTTCGAGAAATTTGTCCGATATACGAGATGAACATACCTGTCATGAACCAAATAAGGACATGCAATGAACTGTAATGAATGATCATAGATGTTCATTCGTTATATACATGCCCATATATGTTCATATACGTTCAACAAATATGTCAAATGAACTCTAATGAATGATCATAGATGTTCGGTCGTGATATATATGTCCATTTATTTTCATATACGTTCACTTTCTCAAATGAACACTAATGGAGTGGTTGTTAACATATACATGTTCATATATGTTCCCTTACAAATTCTTTTACTTTTTTCCCATCCCATTCATACTAATTTTGTTAACATAATTCAACCATTAGTAAACCATTGTTAGCCTTGGTTTAATATATATGTACAATAAAAATATGATGTCATTATTGTTTTTTTTTTTGTTAATTGTAACATTTATTTAATGTGGGGGTTACAATACTAAATGTGAAAAAGGGTTATGAATTTCCTCAAAAGCCCCTATCATATATGTTCCATATAATTAATTATTATAAGGCTAATAAATAAGAGTTAATGTAAATGGGTTTTAATCTTAGCTCTTCATCTTAATATCAATGGTCAAGATTTGGTTCACAAAGTTAGTACAAAAAATCGGGTTAACAAATGAACCCGATCCTATATATATATATATATATATATATATAGAGAGAGAGAGAGAGAGAGAGCAAGGATCATTTGTTAACCACACAATTTTTGTTAACTTTATGAACCTTGCTCAACCAATAAAAATACAAGATTTTTTGTTGTTTAATTTGTTTATTTATTTAATGCAAAAGGGTAAAAACGTCATTTAGTAATTAATTAATATTTCATTTATCTTTGTGGGGGTTACACAAATAAATCATCCATAATTATAGTGGAGGTTACAATTTCATAATTTTTTCCATTTTCAACATAATTTTGAAATCATATGAATATTATCAAAGTCATCCAACAACGTGATCCAATCCTTGCTAATTCTTTGATTTCAAAATATTTTCTATAATCAATTGCTAAAATTGTATGAACATCACATGAAGTCTAATAGCTAGTTGTTTCAATTCAAATCTTTTGTCCACCGATTAAAGATGATGATTTCTGCAAATCCAAGTATGACTGTCCCTTTAAACCACTCAGACGAAACTATGTGAATATAAAATCATAAAGCACTGTGTTTTTGTCAAAATTTCAACTTTTAAAAGAAATAATGTTCATGTTTGTTCATTACTTCACCATTGGGCATATGAACAAAAACTTGTTAACGAGTCACATTAACAGTAAGGTGGTGGTTCATTTATAATTTGAAATTAATATTGTTCATATTTTTTCATATGAATATTAAATTTAAAAGTAATATTGTTCATATTTCTTCATATGAATATGATATTTAAAAGTAATAATGTTCATATTTCTTCATATGAACACGCATGAACCGGGGGTTACAATTCTTTTGAAAGGAACATTAATTAAGAGAGAATAAAGACATAATGTTTCATTTATTTTTTTCCCCAAAATACCCTTATCACTATAGTTCACTCATAATTTTTCATTAATTATACATTTATTAAGACTTTTAAAAGATATTCAATCTCAACCATTGATTTCCATGATCAAGGGCTTATAATGGTTCATAAAGTTAACACAAAAAATGTGGTTAACAAATGAATAGATATAAATTCTCATTAAAAATAAAAGTGAAATAGAATTTTTTAATAAAAGTTTTGATTTATAAACATTCTCACCTTACTAAATAAAAAATAGTTAGAGAGACACATTTAATAGAGGTTTTAAAATATAAGCAATGTTATCCTACAAAAAATAAAATAAAATTTAATTTGTTTAATAAAGGTTCTGATTTATAAGCATTGTTAGTTTACAAAAAAATATACATGTAAATAAAGAGAAAAAACATTTGCACACAAAAAATATATTTATAATAATAAAACAAAACTAATTAAATTATAGGTTTTAGTATTACTAATTGTTATTAAAAATAAAATAAAATGTAAAGTAAAAATGTAATAAGATTTTTTATTATATTGATGATTTTTATTTTGATTTAAATGAAAAGAAAAATGAAAAGTTATAGCATTTAATGTATTGAAACCATTTAAAAAGTAATTAAAAATAGGAGAAAAAAGATAAATAGCCAAAATGGTCTTGATTCTGTCTCCTAAGCCTTATTTTATATATATATATATATATAGAGAGAGAGATTGTTGCATCGATTATTGTTTATAACAATTAAAAAAATATTAAAATTGTTTATTTTTCAAATATATATTTAAAACTAAATGCATGAAATAATAGTATACTTACGTAAATTTTTCTTATTATAACATTGTACATCATTTTTTATTATTATTACATTAATATATATAAATTAAAGTTTTTTTTTATTAAAGAATTGTAATTTGAAAATGTTACCTATCAATGAGTAACCTTTTTCATTTGAATTAAGATGACATGTCACAGGTTATGATGTTTCCATGTCATTTCATTGTCTTTGTGTAACATATTGCTGATGTGATATTTTTATTACAACATTGTATGTAACGTCCCAAATTTTTTTTAAATTAAACATCCATATATATAAATATAGCCGTAAATAATGTTTGAATAGTTCAACGCAGCGGAACATTTCAAAAATTAAAACTTAAAGGAAAATTGTCTAAATCATGAACAACACTTATTCGTCGTGCCTTTATTCCAACGATAGCCCGACTCTAAGATTTCTCCTTCCCTTTGCTACTACTCCCGATTGAGTGGCGTCCTGGTTGCATAATTATTTTGAAAATGAGTTGGGTGAGCCTAGGGCCCAGTGAACACAGAGTTTTTATGCATGATAATATAAATAACGAATTGCACAAAGCATCATAGTTTATCATGCATGCGGTAAAATAATTTAAATCACAAAGCTAACGGCATATTGGGAGGTATTTAATTCACACAACTTTACCTGGCGAACTCACACAACATGTTAGCACTTACGGTTTAGATAAGCTCACACAGCATGCTCGCCTTACGGTCTCACACTGTAATACAACCCCGTTGCCACACAAATTTCAAAACATGTATCATGGAAATATTTTACGTTTCACGCATAAACGACATTTAGAAATATCAATAAACTTGTAAGTAATTTTTAATAAAACATGCAACCATTTATTAAAGTACACGTATAACTCACCGTGCAATTCGTTGTCCAAATCGTTCCTTGAAGTTTCTCACGCCTTAGCTACAATTTACGGTCACGTTTAACTCTAAAGTACAATATCCAAACTAAAAACTTCGAGTTAACCACTTTCGTTTCTAGGCTACTATTTACCTAAATGTTTCAAGATACCCTCACCAAATTCTTAAGTTTGAATATATATATATATATATATATATATATATATATATATATATATATTGTCTCCATACTTTAACCATTGTTGTCACTCACGAGATCATCCCATGAGACTATATATATGTTTTGATTCATGACCATAAATATATATATATATATATGTATGTATATATACATCATGTTATGTATATATATATATCCATACACATATTCATGGTAACGAGAATTTGCTTATGTAGTTAATGAGATCCCTAAATCCTATCTCCATCACATGATTTGCTAGGTATATACATATATGTATTGCACATATTCATGGCTTAAGCATATCTCAAACAGAAACTCATGGTATGCCTTTCTTGTTGATTTTAAATTCCTATTTTTGCATGCATATAATATGTATGCGCAGTAATAGAAAGGAACACACACACACACACACACACATATATATATATATATATTTACAGTTATACATGCACCGTTCTACTTTGACTTATAAACTAGACTTCATCTCCCGATTCGATTTATCATATAATCACATACGGTTTTCAATTCATTTTTCTTTCCTTTCTCTCAAATACACTAACAACCGAATTTAATATCAAGGTTTTATCTTCGCCTATGAACCCTTTAATCACAAAGAGACTGCACTGGCAGAAAATCGGAACAATAGTTATATATATGTATATTTATATATTAACCGACACCCATATGAAACATAAGTTCTATCATTTCGAACCGAAACGGGGTCACGGTTGACACCGCGTTGTCACAAACACAGTACCGTTGTGACGAACGGTGAAGGTGCTAGCGGTGACCGCTGGCCACCGTTACCATACGGAAACCCACCGGAATGATCGAACGACTAAAGTAATTATCTAACAAACAAAATTTAGAGACGATGGTACGGAACATTTACCGATTGGTGCCGAACTAGTTGCGATGTACAAGATCGTCGACGTCTTTCGTTCCACATCAAAGATTTCCTTCGGGAAAGTTCCACTATAGTTGGGAAAGGAACGGACCACCTTCGTCTTTGCTCACCGTATCCTCCTTCTCAATGACTTGTTTTCCTTACTTGAGCCTACTACTCCCACTCCATTTTATAGCAAGTCATCGACGGTTCTTGGAAAAGTGAAGCGATAAGCCATGGTTTAAATGTCGGGAGGTTTCAAACCATTGGAATGCATGGGTATTAAATTCCATTGAAATATTGAAGTAAAAATCCTTTTCTTTCCTTCACTTTACACAACACATCCATGGATATATATTATTATTATTATTATAATTTTTTTTAACTAGAGTTATTACAAACTTCCCCCCTTAACAAAATTTCGTCCTCGAAATTTGCTCTATACAAATAAGTGAGGGTACTTTAATCTCATCTCCTTCTCGGGTTCCCAAGTTGCTTCCGGTCCTCTATGATGTCTCCATTGAATTTCACAAGAGCAATCTCTTTGTTTCTTAATTTCTTTACTTTTCTATTAACGATAGCTTCCGACTCTTCAATATAGCTCAAAGTTTTGTCCACCTTTACATCCTTAAGAGTTACCTCAATACTTTCATCAGCCAGACACTTCCTTAGATTAGATACATGGAACATGTTATGGATGCCTTGAAGTTCTTCAGGAAGCTCCAACTTATAGGCAACCTCACCTACCCTTTCAGTTATCTTGCAAGGACCAATGTAACGAGGACTTAGCTTCCCTCGTTTTCCAAAACGAACCACACCTTTCCACGGTGAGATCTTAAGCATAACTTTGTCCTCAACTTGAAATTCTATCGGTTTCCGTCTTTTATCAGCATAACTTTTCTGTCTGTCTTAAGCTATCTTCAATCTTTCTCTTATCTGGTTTATCTTATCGGTAGCCTGTTGAACTATTTCAGGACCAACCAATTGTTTTTCTCCTACCCCATTCCAACACAATGGCGTTCGACACTTCCTTCCATACAATGCTTCATACGGTGCGACTTGGATGCTAGTAGGGGTGTTATTCGGTCGGTTAAATCAGTTTTCGGTTTATTCGGTTCGGGTTAATCGATTTACAAGCTTTTTAAAAACTAACCGATAACCAAACCAAATAAGGTTCGGTTAATCGGTTTCGGGTTATTCGGTTTGGTAACCGGTTAAACCGAATAAAGATTTATATTTTTTCGTTGCACATTTGCCCAAATAATGTTTTTAAATCAAGTGTATGTTGCATATAATATATAATTGTATCATACATTCATACTCAATAATTGACTTATATTAAGTAAAATACACCATTTATCAAAATCTATTTCTACCATATGACATTATTTTTCTTCATTCGACGATGTAATTCAAGCATAAAATGTAATCTATAAAAAAACATTATCTACTCTCAATAAAAAACATTATATATCAATAAAATATATAAAATAATAATAGTATAGCATGTCTTAGGTTTATATTTTATAAACATGCAATATATAAAATATTAGTAGAATGTGTTATTCGGTTTAACCGAATTAGGAAAAATTTAACCGAAAACCGAACCGATTAAGGATCCTTATTCGGTTAACCGAACCGTTTAATCCAAAAAACGAATAACCCGAAACCTTTTAACCCAAATTTCATTCGGTTCGGGTGGGTTATTCGGTTTCGGTTATTTTTGACACCCCTAGATGCTAGGGTGATAGCTATTGTTATAGGCAAATTCGATCAATGGAAGATGACCCTCCCATGACCCTACAAAATGTATAGCACATGCCCGCAACATATCTTCTAGAGTTTGAATGGTCCTCTCGCTCTGACCATCCGTTTGCGGGTGATAAGTTGTACTTAGCTTTACTCGAGACCCCAATTCCCTTTGAAAGCTTTGCCAAAATGTAGAAGTAAACCGACTATCTCTATCAGATACTATCGATAATGGAACGCCATGCCGAGTCACGATCTCATCAATATAGAGTTTAGCTAGTCTTTCCATCGAGTATGTTTCCTTAATTGGCAGAAAATGCACTGACTTGGTGAGTCTATCAACGATTACCCATATAGCATCATAACCCTTTGGTATTCTTGGCAACTTTGTCACAAAATCCATTGTGATGTGGTCCCACTTCCACATCGGAATTTCTAAGGGTTGTAACTTACCATACGGTCGCTGATGTTCAACTTTAACTTGCAAACACGTCAAGCACCTTTCGACATAATAGGCTATGTCTTTCTTCAACCTTGACCACCAGTAAGATTGGCGAAGATCTCGATACATCTTATTGTTTCCCAGGTGGATAGAGTACCGAGATTTATGAGCTTCATCTAACACTTGGTTACGAAAGTTTCCTAAGCAAGGGATCTAAATTCTACCCTTGTAGCACTTTAACCCTTGATTGTTATCTTCAAGGAGCGAAACAACCCCTATCATTCTCTCAGCCTTCAAATTCTCTTATGTTAGTGCTTCTTCTTGAACTTTCTTGAGTTCATCAGTCCAACTAGGAGTCACCTCTATCCGCATCGCTTTAATCCTCATTCGATCACTCCTTTCTTTGCGACTTAGCGCGTCAGCCACCACATTTGTCTTCCCGGGATGATACAAAATTTCACTGTCATAATCTTTCAGCAATTCCATCCGCCTTTGTTGTCTCATGTTCAGTTCTTTCTGATCGAACAAGTATTTTAGGCTCTTGTGATCAGTATAAATTTGAAACTTCACCCCATATAAGTAGTGTCTCCAGATTTTTTCAGTGCAAACACCACAGTTGTCAGTTCCAAATCATGAGTTAGATATCGCTTCTCGTGATATTTCAACTGACGAGAGGCATATGCAATAATTTTTCCTTGCTGCATCAATACACAACCAAGTCCTAGCTTGGAAGCATCACTGTAAACCACAAATCCTTCGGTTCCTTCTGGTAAAGTTAATATCGGTGCAGTGCTCAATTTTTCCTTCAAGACTCCAAACGCCTCCTCTTGAGTTGGTTTCCATTCAAACTTTACGCCTTTCTTTGTTAGCGATGTCAATGGCGTCGCAATCCATGAAAAGTCTTGAATAAACCTTCTGTAATACCCTGCTAATCCCAAGAAACTCCATACCTCAGAAGGGGTCCTCGATGGTTCCCATTTTTTATAGCATCCACCTTGGTTGTATCTACCTTTATGCCTTCTTGGGTCACCACATGCCCCATAAATTGAACTTAACGGAGCCATAACTCACACTTAGAAAACTTTGCATATAGTTTTTCCTGTTTCAACAAACTCAAAAACCGCCCGAAGGTGTTGCTCATGCTCCTTTTTGGTGCGTGAATAGATCAAAATGTCGTCAATAAAAACAATGATGGACTTATCTAAGTAGGGTTTGCATACTCTATTCATCAGATCCATAAAGGCTGCAGGTGCATTTATCATTCCAAATGGCATTACAAAGAATTCTAATGCCTATACCAAGTCCTAAAGGTTGTCTTAAGAACATCCTCCTCTCGAACCTTTAGTTGATGGTAACTCGATCGTAGATCGATCTTCAAGAAATAACAGGCACCCTGAAGTTGATCGAAGAGGTCATCAATCCTTGGAAGAGGGTACCTATTCTTTATCGTTACTTTGTTATCTTCGCGATAGTCGATGCACATTCGCATCGTACCATCCTTTTTCTTAACAAATAACACAGGCGCTCCCCAAGGAGAGGTGCTAGGGAGTATAAAACCCTTGTCTAAAAACTCTTGTAGTTGAGACATCAACTCCTTCATTTCTGACAGTGCAAGACGATAGGGTGCCCAAGCGATGGGTGCGGCTCTAGGTACGAGATCAGTCTGAAACTCTACTTGTCTCTCAGGTGGTAGACTTGTCAGATCATCCGGGAAGACTTCAGGAAACTCAATTATCAGGTAATTCAAATTGAATTATCTTTTTGTCGCACATAATTTTGGCCTGGTTTTCATCTAACCAATCCATGCCAATTATTATATCAAATTCCCCAAGGATCATAGGGAGTAGTCTCAATGGAATCGAACGACCATCTATCTGAATATTGCAGTCGTCATACTCCTCTCTAATAGTCACTCGATTATCATCCGCAGTTTCTACTTCTAAGGCCGAGCTTAAAGGCTTGGGCACTCTATGCAAGTAATCACAGAATGCAGTAGATACAAAAGAGCGATTTGCTCCAGAATCAAACAATACTCTAGCATGCACAGAGTTGACCAGAAAGGTACCTGTCACCACGTCTGGTGTCTCCTCGGCCTCTGTTGCCATCATCTAGAAGACTTTCCCCTTTGGCTTTGATGCTTCAGATTGTTTTTCCTCCCACTTACCATTTCAACCTCCGCCCTGACCTAAGGCATACTCATTCTTTTGCTGAGGAAAATTTGCTTGTATATGGTTGGGTGACTTACAGATGAAACATAGTCATTCTCTCCTCTCAACTTTGCAATCCTGAGACTGGTGTCCTGGCCTCCCACAACGGTAACACACCCTCGGTTTAATCAAACATTCTCTCTTGTGCATACAGTTGCATCTAGAACATGATTTGATAGTTTGTCCTTGCCACATATTCCTTTTTGGACCCGAGAACTTTGACTTTTTGTTCTCATTGTTTGTACCTTCCCATTTCCTTTTTATATTGCCTCACTCAGCCTCTTGGCGATTCTTTTCTTTTTCTCTTGCCTTTGTCGCGTTTACTGCATCCTGAAATGTGGTTGGCTCCATAACAAGAACAAATTCTCGGATGGATGCTTTTAATCCTCCGATATACCGCTCTTCTCGTCTTTCCTCTGTCGAAACATAGTACTCGACAAACCTGGGCTTTTCGGTAAAACTTGTTGTATACTCCCTCCCCGTCATTGTTCCCTGCTCCAACCTTAAAAACTCCTCCTCCAGTTGTTTTACTGCAATACGTAGACAAAATTTCTTGTTAAACAGTACCTTAAATTCTTCCCATGTCATTCTTGCCACTTCCTCGTCGCCTTTTAAGTTGCAGACTACTTCCCACCAAGAAAGGGCTTCCGATTTGAGCATCGTCGTCCCATATGTCACCTTATCTTCTTCTACACATTTGCTGATTCTGAATACGACTTCTGTTTCCCTTATCCACCTCATTGACATCACTGGGTCGCAATCACCTTGAAAAGGTTGGGGCTTACAAGCCATAAAGTTCTTAAAGCTACAACCATTTTGTCTAGAACTCAATGCTGATAAGACTCGGTGGTCTTGACCGCACATGCATGTCTTCCCTGCTACTTGAATCGTTATTATCCTCCCTTCGGTTGCTTATCACCCTATCTTCTTGATTTTTTAGTTCCGCCTCCCGCACATGTGCTATAACCATGGGCAAGGCAGCTTGCAAAGCTTTTGTTACCTCCTGAGCAATGATGTCTACAGGAGTTGTCGTGGTTGCTTGGGCACGCCCTCGTCCCCTACCTCGACCTCGACCTCTTCCAGATGCAGAACTTGCTTGCACAAAGGGCTCAGGTTCATTAGGCGCTGCTTGACTTATACCTCGTCCCCTTCCTCTTCCACGGCCTCGTCCTCGAGTGCTAGCGGTCCTTGCAGCCGCGACAGATGTTGGTCGGGTTTCGTGTACATTTGGGGTAGCCCCTATTGGTGGTGTATCTACCGCATCAGGTGTAACTGATGTCGTCCTTCCTGACCGACGTGACATATTTGATGTGTGCGATGAAAACTTATATTTATAAGCATAACTAAACCCATACATAACCTAATTATTTGATAATTTCAACATTTGCATGATAAGATTAACACCAAAATATTATTTCAAAAGGCGGTTCAATACATGAGTCTTTTGCATAATGCGCCAAACTGGCTTATAAATACTCCAAAATAAAAATAAACCAATTCAAGACCACTAAACATTCGAAACATGTTATTAAGACAAAAGTACTTAAGATAAACTATCTCTCTCCTCACTCTTTTTATTATGGCATGTCCGTAGGGTAGTAAGTAGTCTTCACGAATTCTTCATAGGTGTTATCTGGACGATATTTCCAGATAAATCCTAAGCTTGGACCCTGACGGAATTGATGTGCCCAGTCGGAAAAATACCCTTTGATCAAACCTAGATACTCCGAGGCCGCTCCCCGATAGTAGCGAGCTCGATCTCCTAATTGCATCTTCCAAGTACAGGCAACGATCCTTCCCTCCCACTCTAACGCCACACACTTCCATGCCATGTCGTGGTCGTGTTCCCAAAGCTCCTCATTTTCTTTCAATACCTTGTTTAACTCACCTCCTAACTTAACATGCTCTCCTTGCAAGTTGCTCAACTACCCTCCTACTTGGTCCTTTTCAGCTTGAACATTAGACATTTCATTTCTTAATTCAATATTCTCTTCATGCAGGATTGCTACATCATCTTCCAAGTCCTCACGGGTAGGCATACGTGGGGTGTATTCCTCGTAAGGTTCCATCTGTTGGATCATAGGAAGAATCATCGACCGGGTTGGGTTGAGATGACTCGACCCTCGGAACACTCGCACTACCCCTGGAACTGCTCCTCGCACTTATAGGGCGTCTGCTAAAGCGACTGAAACTCGCACGGTCGTGTTGCCCGATTCCACCTCTTGGACCTAGTCCGGCAGCTACCGCACGACTTCTGCCCCTGCCCCTTCCTCGACCAATGCGCCTAGTCATCTTTGTATAAACCATTTTCCTACAAAACCACAATGATAAACCTATCACTTTTAGGCACGTTGTCAAAACTTAAACGCTGACTAACACATTTCCCTTATTTCTAATATTTATACTTCCTCTCAGTTTAAGCTTAGGCTAAAATTAATAACCTATTTCTCTTAAACTAAGGCTTTGATACCACTTGTAACGTCCCAATTTTTTTTTTAAATTAAACATCCATATATATAAATATAGCCATATATAATGTTTAAATAGTTCAACACATCGGAACATTTCAAAAATTAAAACTTAAATGAAAGTTGTCTAAATCATGAACAAAACTTCTTCGTCGTGCCTTTATTCCAACGATAGCCCGACTCTAAGCTTTCTCCTTCCCTTTGCTACTACTCCCGATTGAGTGGCGTCCTGGTTGCATAATTATTTTGAAAAGGAGTTGGGTGAGCCTAGGGCCCAGTGAATACATGATTTTTATGCATGATAATATAAATAACGAATTTCACAAAGCTGCGGTAAAATAATTTAAATCACAAAGCTAACAGCATAATGGGAGGTATTTAATTCACACAACTTTACTTGGTGAACTCACACAACATGTTCGCACTTACGGTTTAGACAAGCTCACACAACATGCTCGCCTTACGATCTCACACCGTAATACACCCCCGTTGCCACACAAATTTCAAAACATATATCATGGAAATATTTTACGTTTCATGCATAAACGACATTTAAAAATATCGATAAGCTTGTAAGTAATTTTTAATAAAACATGCAACCATTTATAAAAGTACACATATAACTCACCGTGCAATTCGTTGTCCAAATCGTTCCTTGAAGTTTCTCACGCCTTACCTACAATTTACGATCACGTTTAACTCTAAAGTACAATATCCAAACTAAAAACTTCGAGTTAATCACTTTCGTTTCTAGGCTATTATTTACCTAAACGTTTCAAGATACCCTCACCAAATTCTTAAGTTTGAATATATATATATATATGTGTGTGTGTGTGTGTGTATGTATGTATATATATATATATGCAACACCCTAAAAATAGAGTTAACAAAAATCCGAAAAACGGACATGCGGTATTTAAATTTGTCAAAACAAGAGCCTCCCAAAAATGGGAAAAATACACAAACCTGTTTAAATACAATCGTAAATAAACGGTCAATAAATAACAACCAACTAAACCAATTTCTATAACCAGAAAAGAGATTACAAATAAGGGTGTCATTTATAAACCCAAGGGATTCTCCTACCAAAAGCAATATTCCCAAATCTCTCACCCAAGTACCAAGCCGACATAGAACCGGTGCCGCTAAAACCTGAGATACACATCGACACCAAACAAGTGTTAGGACAAAAAGCCTAGTGAGTTGAACAATATGAAGCATGCAAGAGCAGTTACAATTCTTATCAGCAGTTAACCAAAATTCAACAATATGAGGAGTCAACAGGGGATACCCGTAGCACCAATCAGTCCCACCCAAGAGACAATGTACCTTAGTGCCACTACTAAGAGTGACACCCAAAGGCCCGACACATCCGGCCAATACCATCATGGCAATACTCCGAATGGCGGAGATCTAGGCACATACCCACACGGTGGCGCCCAAGACTACATCCTCCTAATGTCTACTTCCTTGATTAGTCCAACATAATACATATAGGAGGTCTTGAGGTATATATATCTACCAATTCATTTCGATACCAACCATGGGTACTATGCTACCATCCTATCACATAAGTCCAACACGGGACCCAAATTCCAACATATTCCATGTTCAATAATTGAATCGCCAAGAAGGCATACCAAGTAGAATTTATCATCTACTATGTCACATATACTCATATCATGTCAAAATACCCATAATGTGTATTCATGAAGTAAATCCCAAATATTTGACCAATAGAGTAAATCATGGCAAAATACTCATAAAACATATTTCTCACATGATCTTATGAAAACACCATCAAATACTTGAACCCATAAAGATGAACATTTTGAGTACATATGTGATAATAACAACAAATAAGCAAATATGATGTGTATCCAGTTTTAACAAAGTTTAGTAAACTCACCTTGCTAGATTTGGACTAAATCTAGATTTTACCCACTTAGAGCTTTCCTTGAAGAAACTTGGTTCTTCAAACCAAATCTTCCAAAACCTAGATCCACAAGGTTCCAACCATAAATATACATATTCTACCATAAACAATCATTTCCCAAACCATATACATGGATACCTCAACTAATACCGAAACCCTAACTTCCATAACCGAAGAGAATAGAAGATTACCTTAACCCAAGCTTGAATTCACCAACCAAAACACTTCTAGTTCACCAAAATGATCACAAACCTTCAATCTATGAAAGGGAGAACAAGGGGTGGATGAAACCCTAGAATATTTTGGGGAAGAAGATGAATAGGGAGAGATGAGAAACTTACCACCAAAAAATGCTCTAGTATACTTCAATATACTTCCAACCTCTTGCTAGATCCTTGAAGAGCTCTCAAAAACGAAACTGTAGCACTTTGAACCACCCAAATCGGAGCTAGGATGAAGGAGATATGAAGGAATGAAGTTTGGGGCTGAAAATCGCGATTTAAGCTCGATCCAGTGGATTTTGCGACTTGTCTCGCGACTTAGGTCGCGGCATAAGTCGCCCGCTTCCCCCTGATTTTCCTCTCGATACTGTTTTGGCCGTAATTTCTTCGTTATAGCTCCGATTTTGCTCCGGAAAGAACCGTTGGACTCGTAATTGAATCCTTCATCCATCTAGACTATAAAATCAAGGATTCAAGTCCAAAATCAAAAATCTTATTTTTCCTTAATATCTCGGTTTCTGTATTAACTTGGATCGATATCTTTGAAAATCGGGATGTTACAATCCTCCCAACCTTAAAAGAGATTTCGTCCTCGAAATCTGGAACTACCAAGCACCCAATATCACACTTGGAAATATTGATTGATTTACTATCCAAAAGGAATGCTTTCACTAAGCTTCACCTCATATTCGATCCCAATTACATCCCGTTGACGTTGCCACTGAATTCCACATAACAAGTCGCCATGAACTCAAATTATAAGGTTCAATGCACCTTTCCGATGACGTAAAGAGCATCGAGTCCTTATCAATTCATTTTCCCCATCAATAAATTTTCGGTTGCCTTCCAACCTTAGATCGAACATAACCCCTCAAGATAACTTACGACTCTGAGCTAACCACTCTCACCAATGGTACCCCAGAGTGAAATTGACCTTACACACCTCTAATAGCCCTTCATTGAATCACATTACACTCTTTTCTTGCTTTTTACTAACACAACAATTTCTGTAGAAACGATCCAACTATTGATTAATCATTTTCTTAATCGTTAAATCTCGGTTGTCTCCCCACCTTAGATTGCTCATATTATTCCGAAAGCAATTTACGACCTTATCTAGTCCTTTCCACCGAAAATACTCCAAGGCAAACAATTCCCTTCGATACCTCTAAATACGACGCATCAAGGTCTCTTCAATAATTAATTATACTTTAAAGTCTACTTCGACATTCTCACCAAATGTCGCCAATAAACATTACTACCAAATAGTTATTGTCCTTTGACGAAATTTCCTAACGAGTAGTTTGGTCCGCACCATCGCAACCTCTAAATTCGTTCCTCAAAGCTGACCCAGACACAATGTCTGCAAGAGCTCCCACACTTCCATAGACCCAAACATTGTATTTCCACCGGAAACATACCATTACGCTCTACAGATAGCTGCTTAACCCCAAACTCCAAGGTTACACAACTCCCGCCATGCGCTCAAGCATCGATTGCCAAATCAGCGAAAGTCTTGACAATTATCAAAACACCAATGATTGATTCTTAATCAACAACGTCTAATTTCTTTAATGTTACCGCTTGACCTGCAGACACACTATATCTAACAGAAGTACACTGAAGTACACCAATATTTATTGTCCTTGAAATCGAGTATCGACACCTAACCTCGGAATGACCATTCTGCAACCGTGGGTATACCACCACATATTGATTTTTATTGTTTCGACTCTCACATGACTCGACCTCAACTTTTAGCTTATATTTGTTTTAGAAGTTTGATTAAAATTTTCTCTACATTCGGACTTAATTATGTTATGTGTTGACATTTTCTACTTTTTATAAAACTTTATATTGCCACTTTCCATTTATTACGTGCATAATATGTATGTACAAATCGTATAAACTACACAACATTTTATACTATTGTGTTTTGTTGTTTTCTTGGACATATGTTTTTGGGTTTGTGCTTTGTAAAAAAGCTCAAACTGCATATGCAATTTGATTTGCGAGTTTAACTCTAAACTCTAACACACCGCATACTAGCCCTATTAAGAAATATCATGTTAAATATTATTTTTACATGGGAGAAAATTGCATAATATTAGTCCATTTGTCTAAGAGCGGAACACACTCTTTGACATAATTAAAATTGGTCATTTTGAATCCGAGATTGAAATAACTTGGTTTAGGGTTTGTTTGTTTACCTTTTAATAGTTCCATTAAGAGGTAACATCTGACTTGCTAATAGGTGAATTTTGTTTGGTAAAAAAGGTACGTCTCTTAATGATTTCAAATAGGGGTGTACAAAAAACTGTCAACCCGCGAAACCCGCCCAACCCAAACCGCTAACAACCCATTAAACCTAACCCGCCAAACCGTCCACCCACCAAACCGTTAACCCGCAAATTAAGAAGGTTGAAATTGGGTTACGCTTTGTTCAACCCGCCCAACCCGCCGCTAATATATAATTTTTATAAAATTATATATATATATATATATATATATATATATATATATATATATATATAAAATACAAGAATAAAAAACAACTAGTCTATTTAGATAAATTTATAACCCAAAACTTATTATATTATATATACATAATACATTTTACTTAACCGAACAAACTAATGGAGTCTTGTTCGTGTTCGGTCATTAATTAAACTTAACCAAACAAATGAATGAACATGAACGGTAAAAGAACGGAAACTTTTGTGTTCATGTTCGTTTGTTAAGAAAATGTGTTTGTTCGTGTCCATTTACGTTTGTTCCTTAAGATGCTAATTGAACGTAAACAGACAAAAATAAACGAACGAACACAAAGAACAAAAAACAACATCATTAATCATCATCTCGTTCCGAAATAACATAACAAAATGAAAAACCGGGTAAATTTAGGAATGATAAAAAAAGAATTCTAAAATTTTAATATAATTAATGATTTTACATATTAATATCTTAATATATATCTATATATATATATATAGGGGGTCTTTCATGGGAGACCCTAGTATTTCGTGGTAACCATGAGATTCAATCTCATCCATCCATTTAATTAATCAACGGTCTAAAATAACTAATATAAATAATATTTAAAAAATGATTTTATGCCACTAAATAAGGAAAAAAGGGTAAAATTGTCAAAAAAACATTACCATTTATCTTTATCTGATTTAGGCGCCACCCTATAGTTTAGGTAGGGAATCAGTTGTGATAACCTCCAAAAATTGAAACATATCCATGGATATCCAATCAGTTGTGTATGTAACACAATGTTACATGGTACATATGGAACTGAAACAAATATTTCACAGTGTAACACATACATCAGTAATAAACGCTGATGTTAGAATGTCATAATTTAGCACAATAAGAGACCATAGAAATGGGAAATAAAAGTTTGTTTTGGGTTAACGAAATGTAACACATACAACACAGTGTATGTAACACAATGTTACATGGTACATATGGCACTGAAACAAAAATTTCACAGTGTAACACATACATCAGAATCATATCCAAGCCAAACGAGACATTTATCAGTTTCAAGAATACAATTGTTCACATTATCAAAATGTAACACAGTACACCCGAAATTTGTTGATGTTCCTTTCACCAAACGAAATTTGACACACGCAGTACACCCGACCCTCTTCACATTCGAGTTACGAAACTCTCTTTGACGTTTACGACGGTCCAATGAATCAAACGACTTCTTCGTTGGTAACCCATACTTAGTACATACAAAATACTTATTCTGTATTGATCCATCGTTATTAGTCTTCTGATGTGAATCATATTTGCAACACAACTGCAGTATCCCATAAGTTTCACAATGTATCACAATGTGTGACTCTGTGAGACATCTATTGAATGACATAGAACCAAATGAATAAAGTAGGAATAGAATTGCAGGCTACTGTTATAAGAACACAATGTCAACGGTGGAAGGGATGAATGCAGGCGATACAATGTTTAAAATTTCATTAAACCAAATCAAATTATTAAAAACAAAATATCTCATAATTAGTTGGTTGAGATATTGAAGGAAACAAAATATTTAATTTATAATTGATTGATTTTTTTTGTTACAATTTTGTTTTTAATATTAAGTAAAATGACTAAAATATCCTTCCTTATTAATTAAAAAAAATTAGATGGATGACTGAGATTAGATCTCACAGTTACCACGAAATACTAGGGTCTCATTTGATTAGGCCCATATATATATATATATATATATATGTAAACAAATGTAAACAAAAATAAATAAACAGACATTAACGAACGTAAATGAACGAACGAGCTCATTGTTCACGTTCGTTCAATTAACTAAACGAACAAAAAAATGTACTTGTAACACCCTTAAATCTGAAGATAGCAACTTATTAAAAATTTGCTAAATACATCAATAATTACTTCGACTACAAACACAATTTAAGAATTTACCTCAATACACGCATTCATCCTATACATGCAATCTATGAAAATGACGGGTGCTACTAAAACCCAAAAACAGTTACTATCTCCAACCTGCGGAAGACTTCATCCACTACTTACGTTTGTGTAAGGCTAAGACTCAACTCTTTATAGTACTGCTAGAACCGAACCCCAACTGGAACCTGATGCACATGCCGACAAATAAAAAGGTTAGACTTAACGCCTAGTGAGCTCAAGAGTTTTAACATGAATAAAATATAACTTTAAAAGAAAGGAATTCAGTTTAAAGCAAGATCCTTCGAAATATTATACCTCAAATGGAAATGACACATTTTCCCATAATATGCACTTTTAAAGACAATGTTCCCAAACACACATTTCTTATAAAACAATGCAACCCGAAACTCACCCAAAACTCACCCAAAACGGGGTCATAGTTCGATACTCAAATTTGTTATAATGTAAATAATACCTCATAACCCAAAACTCGGGTGGGACATACTACTCGACCCTTAAATAAAGGAAAACGATCCATATAAATATGATACGCCATTAAAACATGAAATTGAGACGTAATACTCACGCGACCATAAAATGGAATGAAATCCAAGTATTAAAGCATGGACAATTAAATATCCAAAATACCGCGGGCCGACAACGGGGGATACACGTATCCGTTGAGAGAGGAGGAACACAAAAGTATGCCACTCAAACAACGTTGTCGCATGACACTTCACGACACGAACGCTCAAGTGTCCCTACGACTCCTTGACAAGTTTCACCCAAGAGACAGCTGACCTTAGCGAATACCACCGGAAATTATCGCCAAAGGCTCGGCACACGGGGGATACCGCGAAGGCATTGCCCCACACGACGAAGGCCCCAAACGCCTATCAAAGGACTCCCCACAGTCATAATAGCTCACTCGGGCTCAGCCCTCCTAGTGCCAACTTGTAAGGACAAGGTCGTAAACCATGAGTCCCGGAGTCCAACCCCGTACCACTCAAATGACCATCAAATAAGACTGACTCATGTGCCTATGGATCCAATGCAACACAGTCTAAGATTACATGACTATACCTGAATGACTAAAGCACTCGAGTCTGTAATTATCAATAATATGCAATAAAATGCATTAAGATGTAAATCCCAAACTGGACTCTACATCGAGCCATTAAAACTGGAAAAATGCCCTCAAGACTCTTTCAAGCCAATACCGAGCTAAAATGCTCAAAATCCATTTGACCAATAATTACCGGTCCCCCAAATAATGAAATGTCTTTAAATAATGTTTACGAAGACACATACACCAAAGACGAGATTAACCCAAGACTCGACGCATAATGTGACCAAAGTTTTTCCAAAGGGTTTATGAGTGCCAATACACCAAAAATGCATGCAACACGAAATAGACTTCATTTGTACCAAATTGTCAAAGACGTATAACTCATAAAATAGACCTTACTTGTACAAAGTCACCAAGAATACGTAATTCATGTTATTTAGTTGTTGAAACGTTCAAATCCCAATATAAACATTTTAAGAGGTTAACACAACCCAAGTTTACCAAATATGAAAACTTATCAAAATACTCACACTTTGACAAATAACCAAGTAAAACATATTTTACTTCAAAAATACTCAAAACTTATCAGTAGTTAACCATTTCTTGTAAAACACTTCAAAATAAACATTTTGGCATGTACATCGTTTTCACAAATCAACTCAAACTCACCTTGCTAGATTTAGGCTAAATCTAGATTTTCCCCCAACTAGAGTTCCTTTGAAGAACACTTGGATTCTCAAGCCAAAAGTCTCCAAAACCTAGATCCATACATTTCCAACCGTAAGTAACCACATTCAACCATATAGAAACATTCCAACAAACATTTCACATCAAAATCTCCATTTTGGTCCAAACCCCAATTTCGACCTAGATTTCTCCAAAACCATCAAACTCGAAATTGATAAACCACACACTAGGATAATCATCAATGAAGCATTTATAATTTATTTTAAGGTTTAGAAATGGAAGGGATACACTTACCATTTAGGTTTTGATGAAAACCTAGAAAACCCAAAATTCTTGAAGATGGAGGTGATGATGATGAACTCTTGACCTTTGCTTCCAATCCACCACCAAATACTCTTGAATCTTCCTAAAACTAACAATCTAACCTTTAAAATCTCTCAAATACGAAACCATGGCAACTTGAATCACCAAAATCGGAGTTGAAATGAGAGAGTTATGAAGAAATGAAGAATGAGGCTGAAAATCGCGACTTTTAACACTCTGGTACCCGTAGGCTATAGTGCTAAGCTATTGTGCCAGTGGCACAATCACTGGCACAATCGCCAAGATTGTACCGTGAGCTTCTTGGCTCTGGAAATTGTGACGGCTATAGTGACAGTGTCACAATCGCCGGGCACTATAGCCAAACATGTACCGAACACTGTTTTGGCCATAACTTCTTCGTTTTAACTCCGTTTTCGCTCCGGAAAGAACTGTTGGACTCGTAATTGAATCCTTTATCTATCAATACTATAAAATCCAAGATTCAAGTCCAAAATCAAATATCTTATTTTTCCTTGATATATCGGTTTCTGTAATAACTCGAAATGTTACCTTCGAAAATCGGGGTGTTACAGTATTCATGTTCGATCAATTCTTAAATAAACGAATATAAACGAAATTCTCCCCGAACGGTTCGATAAACGTTTGGTTCATTTACAGCCCTAACACTGCTAAGTGCTATCCAAATAACTTCTTGGTTCGGTAAACGTTTGTATATTCTTATTAGTATTTATCGTATTTTATTCTACAATTTTATGTAAACTACTAATTAACCGCCCAACTCGCCCAACCCGCCATAACCCGCAAGGGTTGGGTTGGGTTATACTTTTGAATGAGTTGGGTTGGGTTGAGTTTTTTCAAACCGCCATAATTAGGTTGGGTTGTAAAAATGTCCCAAACCGTCCAACCTAACCCGCGTACACCCCTAGTTTCAAAACCTTCAAAATGATTTTGTATTTTGGGTCTCCATTAACCATTCAGTGCCCTAATTTCATTTTGAACAATTATCAAACAACCATATTTCATTATATACTATATAATAAGAGTCACCTAATCATTCTAGTAACTTAATTATTTTGTACCAAATCATTAATCAACTGCAGACAATTAATTGGATAGCACAAAATATCATATTGAATCAAATAAATCAATACCAACAAAGTCAAAATATACATATTTGACTACAAAAACAAATCAAATAATGAAAACATTTCAAATAGGAAAGGGGGAGTAAAAAAGGGTCATCCTCCTGTAACTCACAAACTGTTGCCTATAGAAATACTAAGAAATATGGATTGAGTGTAATTTTGTCCAAAGTTCATTCACCCATCACAGCACTTCACTTACAAAGGTCTCTCTCTCTCTCTCTCTCTCTCTCTCTCTCTCTCTCTCTCTCTCTCTATATATATATATATATATATATATATATATATATATATATATATATATATATATATATATATATATATATATATATATATATATATATATGAAAATCTTTTATATCCAATCTCAAAGAGTGAAAACGAGTGAGATCCATATATAGCAATATAGTTTTGCTTTGTAAAAATCTTCAAATATTATACCAAAAATATTGGTGTTAAGAGAAGTGATCAAAATTAATGGAGTTTGTTAATATCATGGACAAAGGGTCATTGTCAACTTTATAAAAACTCATCATCTACCCACCTCCCCCTTCCATTTTTTTGCATCTTTCCTGTTCAGATTTGTGGGAAGGCCCTCAAAAAGCAAGAGAGAGAGAGAGAGAGAGAAGTTTGAAACTTGGTTGGTTTCTCTCCTCAATTATACATAAAAGATTCATCCCTCAAACCCACCCACCCTTTCTTGTGCTCAAGTAATCAACAAAACCATCTGAAAATAAGTTTAATTTCTCCTTAATGTGAAGTATATATGCAATTTAATTACTTCAGGTATTAAATCATGGAAAATTCTGATGCCATTGAGCTTGATTTCAGCTGCATCGATCGATCCATGTCGTCGTTTCCGAATGACTCCGGGGACATGTCTCCACAGAGAAAGCTAGGGAAGGGAAAGATCGAGATCAAGCGGATCGAGAACACCACAAATCGACAGGTGACTTTTTGTAAGCGCCGCAACGGGTTGCTCAAGAAGGCCTACGAGTTGTCGGTTCTTTGCGATGCTGAGGTTGCGCTTATCGTCTTCTCAAGCCGTGGCCGCCTTTACGAGTACGCTAACAACAGGTATATATAAATATATAAATATATATTCTGGGTATTTTGTTTCTCAAGTCTAGGATCATCTTACTAATTTTAATTTAAATTTCTTTTTGGATGTTGTTTTGTTCTAGATGACAACAAAAAAATTAGGTCAAATTTTATTTATCTTCTTTAGGGTTTAAGAAATAGTACATTAATGAATGTGACTTCTGGAGAAGATATGATTAAAAAAAAAGGACACACTCTTCTGTTATTTTGTGGGATTTTTTTGTTCTTCCTGTGGAACAAAGATTAAACTTGCTTGTCTTACATTTTTTGTGTTTTGTTTCTTTCCCTTAAAGAGATAATTTTGATTTATCTAATTGATCTTTTTTATGATCCAATCTTTGTTTCATATTTGGGTACCTAAAACATATGCTGGTTGAAGATAACAACATATATAGGAGCCACTATTTGGATATGTTGCAAGCCAATAAGCAAAAATCTAGGATGTGTATTTGCAGACCTCTGAGATCAGCTTCTCTCTTACCTTCATAATTACTGTTTGAGTTCTCTCTCTCTCTCTCTCTCTCTCTCTCTATATATATATATATATATTATATACCTTACACACACACACACAAGTAAGTGGTAGCAAAGCAAGGCCTACAAAAGATGTTGTCAAGTTCCTATTTGAAAGACTTTCATGGATCATTTTGACGCTTCCTTAATGTGAATATATGTCAGTTAAAACATCATCTAAAGCAAAGTGAAAGGACTCTGAAAAGAGATGTCATCAAAGCCTAGTCAAGACTCAAGAAAGGAAAAACGTGAGTTTAGTTGGTTTTCAGATCAGTTTAAGAAAATAAAATTTTTAACTTATTTTTGTTTCTTATAATTAAGTCAGGGATTCCAAATTATTTATGCCAAATTATACCCAAATCAGTGGTTTTCGTTCTGTAAAATTTTATCAAGGGTATCAGTTTTTAGGTTAATATGAATAAAATTAGGGTTCATACAATAAATACTTTACTGGGTTCTTTTTTTTTTTTTTCCAATTAATTGGGGGAAAACCAACAATTTTTGGGTACATTAATGAAATGGGTATTTTAAAAATATTGGGATTATTAATAAAAATGCCTAACGATATGGGTTTAATTATTTTCTTAATGGTCAAAATTACCTGGAAAAAGAAAGAAATTGTTTACAATAATCCACAATCAAAATGGGTATATTTTTGGAGAAAAAAAAGAGCATGCTTCATATCTGAATTCATAGAATTAGGGTTTTTATGATCCAGGTGAAAAGGAATATGGGGTTTATAATTATGTAACAGAAATTAGGGTTTATTTTAGATTAAAATATTGTTTGTTTATAACTAAAGGAATTTAATCAATAAATCAATAACTTAACCGTTAAGTCTTTATTCAAATAAATGTTAATGAGAAAAATTACCCATGGGTTTGCTTTTAATTAACCTAATTTTAACAAATTGACTTGTGTTTTTTCATAAACTAAAGAAAAATAAATAACCAAAATTTTTTGGGGGCTTCTGGGTTAGATGGCCACGAAAAAATCTTTAATAAGAATATTAATTAAGAACACATATTTTAGTTTTTTTTTTTTTTTTTTTTTTTTTTTTTTTTTTTTTGACTTGGTGAGATAACAAGTGACAACATCTTTATCTCAAATCCAGAACTCTTCGATGGTGAAATAACACACACACACACACTAATCTTTCACTTTGGATTGTCCAGTAAAGACTTTTTCCAAGCTTACCATGCTGTTGAAACTAAAACAGCAACCTATACAACTCAAGAAGAGAGAGAGAGACACACATAGGCGAATAGGTGAAGAATCGTGTGCGAAGTTGAAGTTAACGTGAGAAACGTAAGAAGTAGATCTGAACCGTCGATCACTTTTAATCAAATGTTCTCCCATGAATTGCGGCTTGGAATGAAATTGATCCGGTGCATCTTATCTTAATGTGCATCCATTTCTCATCCAATGGTTACTTCTCATATTAACCTCAATTTCTCACCGGAATCCAACCGTAGTCAGATATACATGTATATATATAGAGAGAGAGAGAGAAAGAGACACACACACAAGAGCCATGTATATATAGAGGGAGGTTTAGGGAAAAACCATAAAAAAATGAAAAACTAAGGAATACCTTGGTAGTCGTTCATCAAGCTGGTAGCACATATGCATACAAGTAATTGAATTTGTTTTTATGCACGTATGCATTATACACATGTGTATGTTACAAATTACTAATATACACATGTGTATAACATCCAGATGACGATTAATAAGGTGTTTCTCAATTTTTTATTTTTTTTATGATTTTGAGAGAACGATATCTCAAATTTAGCGCATTAATCATAGATCTTGCATATGAGAGAGAGAGAGAGAGAGAGAGAGAGAGAGAGAGAGAGAGAGAGAGAGAGAGAGAGAGAGAGAGAGAGAGAGAGAGAGGGGGGGGGTATGTGATGTATGGGGAGAGAGGAAAGCCGTACAACAATGTCTGCTGCCATGAAATGGACGGCTCTGATTTACTCAGAATTTACATAGAGAGAGAGAAAGAACAGAAGTTTTGGATCTACGAGGAGGGTAAAAGGGTGAGGGTTAATTGGATTATCCATCGTGTAAACGGATCTTGACACGTGGCAAAAATCTGGCCGTAGAAAGTTGTAACCAATCATAATGATAGAAGTGTTGACAGCGTGGCCGAGACAACCAATCAGTAACTTGGAACCAAAAGAAGGTAATATACAATATGTGTTTATATGGTATCCTTAAGATCTCCGAGTAAAGTGAGATTTTATTCACTTTCGTACACTTTGTGTTTCCTTGAACCACACAAAAATCCTACGGTTTTTGTAATGCTTTTATAGATTGACTCAAGATTTAGCAAGGGTTGTTATTGTTATTGTTAGCCTTACCCTTTTATTGTTCATATTTTATACTTTTTTCTCACTCGCACTAATCACGTTTTTCATACCTAATCATTGTTCACATACTATTCATATAGTAAACCAAGTAATAAATTTATAGCAAAACACATCGTACTTATGTTTACTTGGTTAAATAATTTCATTATATCATCGTTCGTCTAATAAAACAATGACATCCAATATATTCTACTCAAAAGTAAGCTTAGTGAAATGGAATGTATGCAAGTTCGTATTTGTATTTCTAAAACTTAAAGAGTTTGTTTCTGTAAATATCCTTGACTCAGACTAAAAAATGTGTCATCACCCATTCCCATGTTCGGTCCTTCCCATATTTGGAAGAGGAAGATTTGTGTTAGATGGTGGATCAGTTGACGGCCGAATATACTGATACCAATCTATTAAAGTAACAATCAACAAAAATACCCAAATGCATAATATTAAAATGCAAAAAAGCATATATGTTAATCAATTGCTAATGGAAATTTAATACGTATCCAAATGCATTCTCGAGGAAAGTCATGTATAGAGAACAATGAACTTTCTTATCTTTGTCACATTGCATCATCGATGATGCAAATCTCGTAAAAGTCTATTTAGCAAATAAAAATATCGTGTTTATTACATGAACACTATAAAAAAGATATTATAATTAGAGTTATATGGGAACGACAAGGCATCTTGGCATTCAATGGTTTATTTATTTATTTTGGAAACGACAATTCAATAAAGCAAGCCAGAGGCTAACGAAAGGAATTACATAGCCTTAAAACAACAAAGAGGAGAAGTTCTCCACAAAGACACATCTTTTAGGCTCGCCTTATGCCTATACAACATAATGCCTATACGCCGCTTTTGACTCGAATGTTTGATTAATCCTTAGATCGATTTCATCTTTGGAGAAGGGTTGGAGTATATCTTGATTCCTTAGCATATTCTCAACAAACAAATATAAATGAGTGATTATGGAAAATGACGATATAGTAGGCTATGATAAATTAAACAAACCAAACTAGTTCAATATATCCCACAGAGAGGTGGGATATGAATAGGGTGGGATATATCCCAGAGAGTGAAGCGATTGCTTCCTTGAAGACCCCATGCCTTTCCAAAAGTGTGTGTGATCTTGATCACTATGATCTTGATAATGCTTATGATCTTGATGCTATATATTGTGTCGAGTTATGCTTCCATTTATTCACACCATCTTTGTAGTTTGGGATTTTTCGGGTCATCACTATATGTTTTAAGATCGATGTACTTCATTCGTCTTTTCCTTCATTCATAGTTAAAGATTATGCTAAACTACTTTTTGAACATTATGGAGAACAACATTTGCAAGGGAATGACCGTCCTCTGCCCTCTCAACTTCACATTTTCTCGTAGTATAAACTAATAATTTGTAATGTCGATGGTGCTCGTCTTCTTGTTATTGCAGTGTTAGAGGAACAATCGATCGGTACAAAAAGGCGTGCCTAGATCCACCTAGCGGTGGCTCGGTTGCTGAAGCCAATGCTCAGGTACCCTTGAGAACTTAGACTAGCTAGCTACTAGCATAGGTGCATCCGCAATGGTGGACTTTTTCTTCAAAGCCTTTTGGCAAAAAAGAAAAAAAGAAATTAGGACCCCACAAGCAAAAAGACAATCTTTTTGAGAGCTTGTAACCGTATAAGTAAAAATGTGGCCTTTTTTGTCGGCAGTTTTTTCATAAGCTTAAGTAGCCAAAAAGCTCTTAAAAAACTCTGTTGTGGATGCTCACAAAAGCCATAATGGCTTAAGGCTTTTGAATTAGTCATCTGGACCTCTTAGTATATGTAGAACTATTTGAATTCTCTTTAAAGAGTCCTTATAGAGAGAGCGGATCCTAATAAAATTCTATGGGTAATTTTCAATACAGTTTTACCAACAAGAAGCTGCAAAACTACGTCAACAAATCGCAAACCTTCAGAACCAAAACAGGTACCTTTCTTAGATTTCTTTAAGTCGGAGGTCTTCACAAAAACAACCGCTTTACTCTTTAGAGTAGAGGTCAGATCTGCGTACATCTTACCCTCCTAGACCCCACCTCCAACTGCAATATACTAATTAAGTTCATTTGGTTTGTTTTAGATACTTCATATCTCTCTATAATTCCAGTCCAACTATATATAGAAAGTCTTTATTCTTTATAGTATATATTATAGATTCGAAGATAGGTTTACTCTTTCTTCACTTGAATTCAACTGCCAAAACACAATATTGATCATAATCCTTTTGTGAAAAAGGCAATTTTACAGGAACATCATGGGTGAATCTTTAACAGACATGCCGGTGAAGGACCTCAAGAATCTCGAAAACAAGCTAGAGAAAGCGATCAGCAGAATCCGGTCAAAAAAGGTTGCGTTTTTTCATCCATTTTGATCGATTTCTAACCTCTAGATCTGATCAATCTCCAGAATTATAATTTCCATGGATTCTGATATAAACTCCATTACTCTAACATCTTTTTCTTTTATTATCAAAAACTGTAGAATGAACTGTTATTTGCTGAAATCGAGTATATGCAAAAGAGAGTAAGTGATCCTGAAACTTTAATACAAGATTAATTCGACATTTTACTTTTCGTAAGGAACATTATTTTCTCATCATAAGTTGACGTTTTACGCTGTTTAATTTGTATTGTATATACGTTCGTTCATGTTTTTGGTTTTATTGAACGTATGGTTCTCCATATGTTGAAAGAAATTAACGATCGACTTCCTAATCTTGAATTAATCCTTTCCCATGGAGAACATTTTTGTAATGCAGGAACTTGAATTGCATAACAGCAATCAATTCCTCCGAGAGAAGGTATATCTCTCTATCCACTACAACAAAATCGACTTTATAGGACGTTAAACATGTCTAGATTTCCTAAATAAACTATTTTATAGACCAAACAAATGTATATATATGTCCTGTCTTACAATAGGAAGTTAGGACGTATTTGGTATCTTAATAAATTTTTTATGACACTTTTTGAAAATAAACGGACACATTAGCCTTTTTTTTATAGTACGTTTTATAGACGTATGCTACAAGCACGATTTCTATACAACATCTTTTTCTCCGGATAATGTTATATAAAAAGAATAATAAGATTGTTTAATTTAAAAACTGTCCTAAAAAGTTGTTAAAACGTTTAAAAACACATTCTATCAACTTACTGCAACACGTTTTATAGAATGCACAATTGTTTGGTCCTATAAAGGGTGTATTAGATATATTTGGCGTTGTAGTGATCTCTCACATAAAGCAGCCAAGTTCATTGACTTATTTTGTTTGATGATTGTATAGATAGCTGAAAATGAAAGAGCTCAGCAGCAGCAAATGAGCTTGATGCCTGGAAGTTCCGATTACGAGCTCGTCCCACCTCACCAGCCGTTTGATGGTCGAAACTACCTTCAAACGAACGAGCTCCAACCCGATAACAATTACTCTTGCCAAGATCAAACACCTCTCCAGTTAGTGTAAGCACTGCATTATTACTAATCAAATCTAGAAACAAACCCTAGAAGTTGTCAACTCCACAAACTCAGTTTATTTTCTTGATGATAAATCAAAAGCCCCATCTCCAATATATATATATATATATATATATATATGGTCAGGTTCGGAAAACCGCAAAAAAAAATGAAAAACCGAGGAACCCTGGTAGTGTTTCATCTGGACGGTATACATCTATGCATACCGATAATTTATAATATGCACATGTGCATAAAAACCAATGGACAACTTATTTTTACTTGTATGCACATGTGCTTACCGTTCAGATGAACGGTTACCAACGTGTTCCTCAGTTTTTCATTTTTTTGATGTTTCTGATTGATTGGCTGTATGGATTCTGCAGGTAATAACGATCATGGAACTGAGGTTTCTGATCATCGAGCTCAACTGGAGCTGTAATAATCTGATCATAATGCATGATTAATTAACAAGAAGTAGACGACTGATGATATCTGCTTGCTTTAATACTGAGTTCCTGTTGATCTATATATATATATATATATATATATATATATATATATATATATATACCCAAGAATTCTAAGTATGTAGTTTTACGATCATTGTCTGGGTGTATGGAATCTAAAACTGTGAAGCAGCTTATATATATGTTTTAATGTTTCTTGTTGTAATCATCTTTCCTGTATACATCATGCATGCTGAAATTATCTTTAAATCTTGTTAAATTGACTTAGATTTGGACCATTTCTATTTGGTTTATAAATATATATATAGAGCAAGGATGATTTGTTAACCATACATTTCTTGTTAACTTTATGAACCTTGCTCAACCAATAGGATTGCAAGATTAAGTGATGTTTAATTTATTTTGATATTTAATGTAAAAGGGTACAAAAGTCATTTTCTAAATAACCGATTTTCATTAATTTTATTGGGGAATTACAAGATTCAAGTTTGCATAATTTTATTGTAGGTTACGGATGTAGAATTTTGTCCATTTTCATCAAAAGTTTGAAATCAAACAATTATTATTATAGTTTTTCCGGTTCCTTTGTTTGATAAAATCGTATAGTCTTTGTTTTCCAGAAATTTTTCCGCAATTTTTCTTAAATCATAAAACACATGAACATATCTGGAATGAACGCAACAACGACATCAAATGTTATGAATTCAATCATATATAATGACGTCGATAGTAGTGCGATTGGTGGAATCGTGTCGATACGGGAAACACAGAATATGGATGGAAGATATTCAGTTAAGGCGGTTCGTATGTAAGTGCATACACACATGTTCGAGGTGATATTTAAAAGTAATAATGTTCATATTTCTTCATATGAATATGATGTCAGTTAAGGTAACATAAAGTTAGCACATGTTCGAGGTGATATTTAAAAGTAATATTGTTCATATTTCTTCATATGAAGATGATATTTAAAAGTAATAATGTTCATATTTCTTCATATGAACATGCATGAACCGGGGGTTACGATTCTTTTGGAAGAATAATGTTCAAATACATGCAGATTCATGAACACTAATGAATCGGGGGTTACAATTCTTTTGAAAAAACATTAATTAAGAGAGAATAAACACATAATATTTCATTATTATTTTTTCCCAAAATACCCTTATCACTATAGTTCACTCCTAATTTTTCATTAATTGTACATTTATTAAGGCTTTTAAAAAATATTCAATTTTAACCATTGATTTCCAAGATCAATGACTTATAATGGTTCATAAAGTTAATACAAAAAATGTGGTTAACAAATGAACCCAACCCTATATATATATATATATAAGCAAAGATCATTTGTTAACCAACCAATTGTTGTTAACTTTATGAACCTTGCTCAACCAATATAAATGCATATTTGGTTGTTGTTTTCATTTTTTATATATTTAATACAAAAGGGTAGAAAGGTCATTTCGTGATTAACCAATAATTCATTTATTTTCTTGGGGGTTACAAGAAAAAAAACATCCATGATTATAGCATAGGTTACAATTTCATAAAATTTTCATTTTTCCATAAACTTTTAATATCATATGAATATTTTCACTTCGATTTCATATGTCTTTGTTCTTTATCTGGATGAACACACCTAGCAGATGTCCTTGTTGTTTATCTGGAAGGGGAAATTTCTCGAACACAGATGTCCTTGTTCTTTATCTGGATGTGAACATTGATGAACACATATGCTTTTGTCTTTATCTGGATGAACACACCTACCAAATGTCCTTGTTCTTTAAGAGATGAACACATATGTATGTTCAACTAAGTAAAAGAAGAAATGTAACTGTTTTGATTTAAATGTAACATAATTGTTTTGAATGTGTGTTCAACAATGAACATATTTATAGGTGTTTATGAATGTTCATCATGTGCATTTGAAACAATGAGAGATTTAATTCACCATTTGAAACAATGAGAGATTAACTGTTTTTAATTTAGATGTGTAACTGTTTTAAAGGTGTGTTCAATAATGAACATATTTGTAGGTATTCATGAATGCTCATTATGTGCATTTCAAATAATGGTAGATTTAGTTCCCCATTGTTCACTTCGGTTACAATTGTTTTCAATGGAACATTAATGAGGCGTTTAATAGCATTTAAAACAATGGAATTTTTAGTTCTCCAAATTACCCTTAAACACTTTTGTTCACTTGTCCATTTAAGAAATAAAACCTCTTTTATTAATTATAAATTTACTTTTAATCTCAATCATTCAATGTTAAGATGAAGGGTTTAGATTAGTTCACAAAGTTAACAACAAAACTATGGTTAACAAAAGAACTCAACCCTATATATATATATATATATATATATATATATATATATATATATATATATATATATATATATATATATGTAGAAGTTAAAAATGTCTAGGAGATGTTTTATTCGTTGGAATCAGGCGAAATTTAAAAGGATTTGGAATAGTCAATTTTATTGACCAAATTACATTTTTACGTTTGGTGTTATGATAAGGAATTGGAATTACACATACGATGGAATGTAAATTTCATGGGTTCTATTAAGGAATTCACACCATCTTTTAAGAAAAACCCTATAATGGAATTTACATAATGGAATGGCGAGGGTATTTGATTCCTTACTCCATTCCATTATATTCCATCCCATGATGGATTTCACCGCCGCTACCACCTCGCCCCTGCCACCACCGCCATCACCGCCGTTGATGCAGTAGGAAATCATGAATAGGTTGACTAGTGTCAGAACTCTTGGATTAAGAGCTTACAAGCGTAAGAACTCGTAATCATAGAGAAAAAACTCAAAATATAATTTCATTGATAAAACTTCAACTGAATTAAACATCGGCTTTTGAAGGTTTAAATAGGTTTTAGGAAAGAAATCTATACTAGCTAGGAAACAATAAAATAACTAAGATAAAACAATAAAGAAATTAAAGAAGTAGGAAATCGCCAGATTTGATCACTACAAAACAAATGACTTTTGTTAGAAGATGAATATGGTTGAAGGAGACGATGAATATGCTGAAGGTTTGAAACCTCGATATATTGATTGAGAGAAAACGTACAGAGTGTAAAGTAAATAACGAAAAGTAATCTAACCTAGACTACAAGATACAACATATTTATACGTAGACTAAATGGGCTTGGGCCCTATACTGACATGGGCCTGGGCCCTCTATATATATTAACATCCCCCCTCAAACTCAATCGGGAGAAGAATGAGCCAGATGGAGTTTGGAAACTAGATCACGAAACCGTCCTGGTAGATGAGCTTTAGTGAAAATATCGGCCGGATGATCAAGAGTCGAAATAGGAAGAAGCTGGATCGTCTTACGAGTCACATGTTGACGAACAAAGTGACAGTCAATTTCAATATGCTTTGTGCGCTCGTGAAAGACATCATTGTGAGCAATCTGAATCGCACTGTTGTTGTCACACCACAGTGGAGTTGGGTACTGTTGAGGAGCCCCCATGTCAGATAGTAGCCAGCGTAGCCATACAAGTTCTTGAGCCGTGTCAGCTAGTGCTCGATACTCAGCTTCAGTACTAGATCGAGCTGTGAGCGATTGTTTCTTGCTCCGCCAAGATATAAGGGAGTCTCCAAGAAAGAAACAGTAGCCGGTAGTGGAGCGACGATCAGTCATGTCACTGTCCCAATCAGCATCAGAAAACCCTCGCAAAGTCAATGATGATGTGGATGGAAAATAAAGACCATGAAACATGGTCCCTTTCAAATATCGAAGAATGGACAGGACAGCAGCGTAGTGATCAGAACAGGGTGTAGACATAAACTGACTGACAATATGAACAACATAGGCAATGTAAGGTCGAGTTACTGTCAGGTAGACAAGTGGCCCTACTAACTGGCGATATAAAGTAGGATCACGTAGAGGAGGTCCAGCAGTCGGAGCCAAATGAAGGTTGTGCTCAAGAGGAGTGGATGCAGTTTTGTTGTCAGTAATCCCAGCTTTTGACAAGAGATCTGAGGTGTTTTTGTCTTGATAAAGATAAATTCCCGATGAATTGGAGAGCACCTCAAGACCAAGAAAATAGTGTAAAGAGACAAGATCCTTCATCTCAAAGCAGGAGCTAAGAGATGTCTTGAGATTAGCTATGCCTGTAGAGTCACTGCCAGTAATAATCATATCATCCACATACAGAAGAAGTAAGATTGTACCAGCCTCAGTGGTCCGAGTAAACAGTCCTGAATCATAGTTGCTGGGTGAGAAGCCCAGAGAGGTGACTGTGGAACTGAATTTCTCAAACCAAGCTCGCAGAGCTTGCTTGAGTCCATAAAGAGCCTTCCGAAGACGACAAACATGACCTTGTGGAAGTCGAACGCCTAGAGGAGGTGTCATGTAGACTTCCTTAGATAGTCACCGTTCAAAAAGGCATTCTTAACATCCATCTGAAAGATAGGCCATTGTTTGGTAGCTGCGATGGCTAGAAGACTGCAAACAGAAGTGACTCGAGCAACAGGTGCAAAAGTCTCCTCATAATCAATACCGTACTCTTGATTGAAGCCCTTGGCCACAAGACGAGCTTTGTATCGATCAATAGAGCCATCAGATTTGGTTTTGATTTTGAACACCCATTTGGAGCCAATGGGTGACTTGCCTGGTGGAAGAGGGACAGATTCCCATGTCTGAGCTTTGTCAAGTGCCTGAAGTTCCTCATCCATAGCTTTCTGCCAATCAGGGTTAGAGGAGGCTTCCTTGTAGGAAGTAGGTTCGTGATTTGACAGTAGAGTAGCATAAACATGATAATCACGAAGATGAGAAGGAATTTGTCTTACCCGATCTGATCGTCTAACATTATGAGATTGAGAAGTTCCAAGAGCCAAAGACTCAGCAGGCACCTTAGATGTTGGTTGTGCGGATGAAGCAGATGATTGATGTTGATCAGGAAAACTAGGAAAGGCAGGCTGTGTGGGGGCAGGAGACACTGAAGGAGAGGCAGACTCATAAGGAGTTGGAACAACAGATGGAGGTGATATGATGTCAGATTGGAGTGAGTCCAATGAGACGGAAACATCAGTAAAAAACGGAGTGGTGAGGTTAGGAGACTCACGAAACTTGGATATAGAAGAGAAAGGAAAATGTTCCCAGAAGGTAACATGACGAGATATACGAAGACGCTGGGAGATAGGATCCCAGTAGCGATAACCCTTGTGCTCAATACCATATCCAAGGAAGCAGCACAGTCTAGAGCGAGGTTCAAGTTTGGTATGTTCATGAGATTGTAGTTGAACAAAACAAGCACTACCCCAAACTTTGAGAAGTTCATAGGCAGGAGTGACCTCATAAAGAGCCTCATAAGGAGACTTATTATTAAGGATGGGAGTAGGGTGACGATTGATAGTATAAACTGCAGTGAAAGCAGCTTCACCCCAAAAACGTTCTGGACATTTGGCAGAGATAAGAAGAGTGCGAACCGTATCAAGAATATGACGGTGTTTGCGTTTGGCACGACCATTTTGAGGAGATGTTCCGGAACAGGAGTACTGAGAGAGAGTCCCCTGAGATTGAAGAAAGGAGAGAAGAGATGAATCTTTGTATTCCATAGCATTGTCAGCTCTAAGAATATTTATAGATTTTGAGAATTGGGTGTGAATCATCCGGGCAAACATAATATAAACTTTGGGTAGTTCCGAACGATGTTTCATGAGATGTATCCATGTGAAACGAGTATGGTCATCAATAAAAATAACAAAATATCGAGCACCCCCCATGGATGGATGAGGTGTTGGTCCCCATACATCAGAATGAATAAGATCAAAAGAAGAAGTAGAACTAAACTCATTCATTTCAAAAGGTAAAGCATGATGTTTGCCAAGTTTGCATGATAAACAAGAAATATTATCAGTTGATACACAATTTCCTAACACTCCTAAGTGAGCTAATGATTTTATTCTGGCTAGAGATAAGTGACCTAGCCGAGCATGCCACAACTCGAAAGAGGAAGTGCTGGAAACTGAGGCAACAAGACTTAAAGAAGGTAATGGAAGGCGAAGGTAGACCACTTCAATCATCCGTCCAACTTTACGGCCGAGTCCAAGGATCTGCTTGGTCTTTGGATCCTGTACAACACAACCAGAAGAATGAAATAAAATGATCAAGTTTGATTCAAGAAGCTGCACAATCGAAATTAAGCTCAGAGATAGTTTCGGAACATTTAGAACATCCGGTAATTGTATGTGAGGAGTGGAAACGTTTCCACTAAAGGATACCGGTAGGCCAGTGTTGTCAGCAGTTCTTACTGACGTAAATTGATGAGGTAGTTTCTTAGAAACGAAACCATCAGGGCAAGGTGTCATATGATTGCAACACCCGGAGTCAAAAAGCCATACGTTACCTGTTGCAGATGAGTGTGGAGAATTCATACCCATAGCACCAGACATGATCTGCTCCATGAGTTCCTGATTGCGACACATCAGTTCCATTAGGTCAGGTGAGGAGGCTGAAGAAACCTCGGTATCAGCAATAGTAGGTCCAGCAACAGCTTGAGTCCGGTTCTGAGTACCAGTGTGCTTTGAGTTCTTCGGGCAGTCAGACTCATAATGACGCGGATGAGTGATTCCACACCTACGGCACTTACGGATAGGACAATCAAGGAGAAGATGAGCAGTAGAATGGTAAAATGCACACTCAGATATGTTCGTCTTTCCTACAGATTTGGAATGGTTGCTGTTGGTCCATTTGCCTTTTGACTTGGGATGAGACGTGTAGAGAACGCTATCAGTAGCAGGCATCGGTGATCGCATGTGAAGACAGGTTTCTTTACTTATCAATTCTGATATTGCTTCTTCAAGAGTAGGTAATGGCTGCCTATGAAGAAGAGAAGCACGAACATTCTCAAATTTATCAGTCAGACCCATCAGAATAGTGATCAAATGTAGATGGTTGAAGTAGGCGGTGAATTGTTGAGTTGTTTCATCAAAAATCTGTGGTACTCCAAGACTTATATGATCTCTGAGAGACTGCATTTCAGAGATATAAGAGTTTATGGATTGATCAGGAAGTTGACGTTTGCTCTGAAAAGTGGTCCACAGTTGATACTGATGAGACAGGACTGATGACGTGTACCGCTTGGCAAGAAAATCCCAGAGACTTTTGGCGGTAAGATAACCAAGAAACTGTTGGTTGATCTCAGGAGTAGTGGTGGCTTTAATAAAGCCCAGAATACGAGCATTATTGATGTCCCACTCATTCATGCGTTTTGCAAAGTCAACAACGTTCTCAGCTGCTTCTTGAACTGGAACTTTGGATGCACCAGTAACATAGGTGTGAAGGCCATAGGATTTTAGCAAAATTGTCATATGATGATGCCAAATAATGTAGTTGCTACCATTGAAAACAACTGAGATGGGATTTGAGTGACTGAGATTGGTAGCCATGAATTGTGGAATAGATACTGAGAAACAGTATTAATGACCAATATTAACGACCGATAGAGTTCGACCGATAATAGTTTCGACCGGTTGGATGATGTTCGACCGGGATGTGGACCGGTATTAATGACCGATATTAACGACCGGTAGGGTTCGACCGAAAGGTGTGGACCGATAAAGTTTCGACCGGTGGATGTTCGACCGATAGAGTTCGATCGAGAGGTGTTCGACCGATAGGTTTCGACCGGGAGGTGTTCGACCGATAGGCGTTCGACCGATAGGGTTCGACCGGGAGGTGTTCGACTGGCTAGGGTTTCAGAAAACAAACCAGTGGCGGCTTCAAACAGATCGATCGATCTGATCTTAAAGGAACAAATCGATTCAAAGCAAAGAAATCGATTCAAAGGCGATGACTCACAAGGAACCAGCGGCGACAGCGACAAGAGACAGCAAAAGGCAGAAGTGGCGACGAGAGTCGATTATGGTTCGGATGAACAGTGATGATGATGAACAGTAAAATCGAAGAATAAACCTACAACTCTGATACCATGTTAGAAGATGAATATGGTTGAAGGAGACGATGAATATGTTGAAGGTTTGAAACCTCGATATATTGATTGAGAGAAAACGTACAGAGTGTAAAGTAAATAATGAAAAGTAATCTAACCTAGACTACAAGATACAACATATTTATACGTAGACTAAATGGGCTTAGGCCCTATACTGACATGGGCCTGGGCCCTCTATATACATTAACAACTTTTACCCACAAAAATCACCTAGAGAAATTTTCGTCGATGATTACTAATGCATCACCCACAAAATACCAATGGTTCCGGTTGATGTTTTTCAAGGAAATAAATAAATCAGGACCCTCGGTAATCTGTCATTGAATTTGAGTTTCTTACTAACTTTTGTGACAGTTTTATGGACGAATCGCCACTCTAGTGCCGGATTTCCTAGGGAAAATTCCGCAAGTAAAAGTCTTCTATTTAGTAGTGGATCTTGCTGGAGCCGAGATATGCACAGGAGACTAGTCATGCGGCTTAGTTCGCGTGGTTGGTCGTAGGACCGTTTGTTTTATCATCCAGTGAGTTGTGCGGCCTTCCCGGTGAATCGGTGACTAGAGTCGCATGGGAGGTCATGGGACCTTTGGTTTCATCCTTTTTGCTGAATTTTTGTCCCCATCCATTTGTTCTTCAATCTATTAATTTGGGTTGCTAGGCGCTCTACATCACTCATTGCTGGCAACACCGTCATTAGCACTATCACCACTACCACCAATTAATACCACTACTGCCTCCACCCCACCAACACTATTATATTCAACGAACCGAACAAACATAATCAAATATATTTCATTTCAATTCCTGCCAACCAACCGCATGGTCAAACATGTTCAAAATTTATTCCAATTTATTTAGGTTCCAACTCTTTTGTCAGATTCCATTCTGTGAACCAAACACCACCTACGTATCCTAGTAGACAAAAAATTTATTTGACACTGCAATAAAATATCCTATCTAAAAATGTTACATTAAGTTTATAAGATGTTTTTGAGCCTCTTAATAAAAAAAATTAAGACATTTTTAACATAAAGTGTTGCATTAGCTATTTTACAGGACATTTTTTTAAATAGTCTTATTAACAAATTGTTTTATAGGACAGTTGTTTTATAAGATATTTTTCTTTTCAAATAATGTAGTAAAAAAAATTAATATGACACTTTATTTCAAAAGTATATTAAAAAACTTGTTAAGATGCCCATAAACATAAATGTTTATAACTCTACCATAACATTTTTTATATGACGTTTTATTATTTGATCCTAATAAACTCAAGTCGTATAAATCACTAATTTATTAGAGTATTTAGACATTTTTGGCGTCATATAAACTCAATGTTGTTGTAGTGTCAATATATTTGGAACATTCTCAAAAACTCTTTTGAAGAGTAATTTAATGGATTCTACATATTCTTATATGGTATGAGAACCAAGGTCGTCTACCGTTTTAGGTTCGACATTGTGAGCAATATGTGTCCGTCTATCCTCATTTGGAGGGGGGGGGGGGGGTGTTAGAATTCCACAATGGTTAAAACTCAAACCATTTTTCTTCTCAATACATGTATGTTGGAACCACATTTCTCTCAAAATCTTTTGAGGAGTAACTTAACGGAGTTCCACATATTCTTACACTTCTCAATACTAGGATCGGCTTTAGACGACGTCATAAATTTAACTTAAATGTTTGAGGGATTTATTAACGAATCGTGTAGGACCAAACTGGGTCTCTGCGGTTGCATCTTTACAAGAAGTTGGATCCTTAATGTAATCACAGGACCAAGTTGTTGATTTATTTAAGGACCAAAAACTCGTTAAAAAAATTACAACTATAGGAACCCAACTCATTAAAAAAAAAATCACACGATTGTAACTTGTTAAATAAAGCAACCATAAAAATACATTCTGTTGAGTTTTTAAGAAAAGGATAAATACAATTAAATACCCCTAACCACATCAACAATACAACAAATTTACTCCTTTTTATGTATATAATGGTTTGAACCTAGGCTTGGGTTGGACCCATTATCATAGTTATGATGCGTTTGGCCCAATTATTTAAAGTGCACTCATGAGAATTGACCCACTCTATTGATTGATAAAATTTAATGATGCCGGGCCACAATATATATAGTATATTATAAAGTATTTAAAAAAAAAACTCTTAAAAACAAATTTTTATACATGATATTATTTATTGATACCTATTATTCAAAATTCAAGATTACAAGTAAATGATATATGAGTACAACTTTTTAAATCTGAATGTTTGAATTAATAATTAACTGATAAACATATCAAATACAGGATAAAATCTCATTTTAAATATAAAGAATACAAAATATAATTAGAATAATAAATGAATTTTAACATAATACTTAATTATTATTTTATAAAAAGAATATTACATAATTAAACCTAAAATAAAACTAGTTCATTATTAAACCTAAATTATAATTATAATAAAATTTAAATTACACAAATTTATAAAAGACATTATCGCTTTCTCAAAACTACACAAAATCGTATTATAAGATCGACAGAGACAGAAATAAAATGAACATTAAAATCGAGATGTATCGTGTTGCATTGCACGAGTATACTTCTAGTAGTATATATGGAGATTAATTGTATGGATGTTCATTTTACCGTCCAAACTGCATAATCTATTAATACCACATTAAATTGTGTGATTAAGTGGCGTTTGTTTTTTAAGAGGTCTGAAGTATTAAGTTTTATTTGGTTAATAGGAAACTACAAACCAAATCGTATTGGATGATATAAAAAAATGTAAATCGTACCATAGAAGTTGCGGTTTGGTTTGAAATTTTTTGGCTCTAAACCACATCGCAACGTACCGTAAAGTCGCGAACACCCCTAATTAGGTATATGACAATGAAACTTAATTTATTTTGTTTTTTTTATTTTTAGTAAGGAAATTTACAAACCTTCATTTAATGCATAAATGTGATCTTATTTTCTACTAAAAACAATAAAAATATCAATGCCATGTGCCAACTTCAGTGAAACCAGATCCTAATAAATGTTTTAATTCAGTCGTTATATAAGAAAATGTACTTAAATATTTGAAATGTCACATCATAGATATTAGAGAATCTATTGGGGATTCATCTAAGGGGCGTTTGGTTTGCAAAATGTTTTTGGATGAAATAGAATCTGTCAAAGGAATTTGACTTTGAAGAAATTGGAATGGAATGTTGTCAGGTTTGACCACCTGTTTGGTTCACAGATTGTAGCTTCGGAATTGGAATGGAATTTTGGTAAATGACCAAAATACCCTTTTTAATTATTTTAATTTTTTTAAACAAAAATTACTTTAATGAAATAGTCATTAAATAGTTAATTTTTAACTAAAATTGCTTTGATTATTTTAGCACACGAATAATGCACACAGAGAGAGAGAGAGAGGAGAGGAGAGGAGAGAGAGGAGAGAGAGAGGGGGGATAGAGAGAGGAGAGAGAGGAGAGAGAGCAAGGAAAGAGGGAGAGAGAGGAGAGAGAGGTGAGAGAGAGAGAGGAGAGAAGGAGAGAGAGGAGAGGGAGAGGAGAGAAAGAAGAGAGGGGAGAGGAGAGAGAGAGGAGAGAGAGAGGAGAGAGAGGGAGAGAGAGGAGAGGGAGATGGGAGAGAGAGAGTTGGTGTCTGCTGATAATCAATATCAGTAGAGTTTAGTTTAGGGTAAAGGGTAACTTTGGAATTATCAAAATATGATATTTCATTCCATTGAAATCCTTGAGTTTTGTGATAGAATGTTCAAATCCTATATCTATGAAATTTATTGGAATTCAAAGATTCCATCCATTGAAAAACTTGAACCAAACAAGGGAATAAAATCTGGTCAAAGGAATTCAAAATTCCAATTCCACCAGATTCCATCACATTCTGCGAATCAAACGCCCCTAAGACTATCTTATAAGCATTCCAAACTAATCTTAATATACTAATATACAAAACAAGTAAATAGAAAGAAAATAAAAGATCATATCATTATTGCAATCCAAACCAATCTTGATCACTATGGGTGTGTTTGGTACGCAGACAGGACAGAACAGGACAGGTGTCCAACGTTTGGTACGACATGATATGACAGGACAGAACAGAACAGGACTGGTTAAAATGACCAATTTACCCCTGATTAGCTGTTTAGTGTTTTTTTTATGAAATAATAAATCTAAGTGAATATTAACAAATAATATTTAAAAATACAAAACCATCTAATATAAATATTTATAAAAAAGCTGACATTCATAATCAAACCATCTTACAAACATTCATATTTAATCATGTAAAGTAAAAAGAGTTTGCAACTAAACGTTTTAAACGTCAATCAAAATTTGCACTTATGCAAACAATTATCCGAACCAGTGCATGACCACTAGTTCCGAATGTCAATCAAAATTTGCAATAAGAAATGTTGGATTAGCAGAATGTTGGATTTGTATCGGTGCATAATGTTGGCTTTTGAGAATGTTTACTGCATGCCCTCTTTTTAGGAAATTGTTTGTAAATGTTTGAATAGCAAATGGAAAACCATATTGCTATCTTCATTTCCTCAAATGGGATAGTGCTGAAATGTGTTGTTTTATATGCTGCTAGACTTCTAACAAGTTTGGCACAAATCAGGTTATGCATTCAAGTGACAAGGCTAGCTGTGTATCAGTAGTTGTAACCTATGCATCAACTAGTCAAAATTGTTTATCAAGCTATTCCATGTTATTTTTATTTTTTTTTCATTTTTGACTGCAAATGAACAAAATGAATTGATGCAGAGCACAAGAGCAGCAGAAGGTTATATACGAGAAAAAAAAACTCACCAAAAACAAAGATTAACAGCAGCAAAATTAACTAATCGATTACCAAAATTTAACAACAGGAAAAAAAAGATTAAAAATCGAACAGCAAATGGAGTCGATCGAACCTGAAATCGATTAGAAATCGAACTTGAAATCGATTAGAAATTGAATCTGAAATCGATTAAAAATCGATCAGCAAATGGAGTCGATCGATCGATGAGATGGAGATGAACCCTTCGATTGACAAACAGATGAGATGGAGATGAACCCTTTGATCGATCGATGAGAAGCTGGAGAAAACGTACCTGATACATATGAGATGGAGATCGAACAGATGCAGATGAAGCGGATGAGAAATGGAGGTGTGAATAATTAGGTTTTATTTTCAGGGGTAACTTGGTAAAAAATAGGCTTGTTCCAATTAGTCCTAGGGGGGGAGAGGGAACACGCGTGTTCCACTCTTGTTCCAGTGTGTTCCATATTAGGACACGCCAAACGTGGGACAAGTCTGTCCTGTTCTGTCTTATCCCACCCCGTTCTGCGTACCAAACGCACCCTATGTGAACTCAAATTGCAACTTCATTCCTATTTTTGTTATTAAATTAATTTAACAAAAGGATTTATATGATTGGTTGATTTAAGAATTCTTTTAAAATAAATCTTATAACATTAAAAATATAACTTTAACAAAAAAAATAAAAATTAAAAAATATACCAAATTTCATATTTTTCAATTTCCTACAAATATAGACCAATATTGACATATTTTTATCACACCAATTGTAACTTGCTTTATTTATTTTCAGTTATATTTTTTTTTGAGTAAATCACATTTTTGGTCCTTATGGTTTTCACTTACTATCAAGTTTGGTCCCTCTTTTATACTAATTACTATTTTGGTCATTATGGTTATCATTTTGTTTCAATTTTGGTCACTCTGACTAACTCTGGTTAAAACAATTGGTTAACTTTTTTTGTTTTTTCCCTTTTTTGTTTTATTAGACCATAGAGGAAATTATTAGTTTAGTCCCTCTAGTTTGTGTTTTTTCCATTTTGTTTTCCTACCATTTCATTCATTTTATACCCCTTACTATATTAATTAATTAATGATAATTTTAACTAAAAATACATTAAACATGTGTAATTTATTTTGTAAATTATGCCTTTAATTTTTTTTCAGTACCTCTAAAATGAGTGAAAATATTGAATATTTAAAAAAAATTATGCAATTTATTCGATATTTCTTTGCAAATTTGTCTACATTAATTTAATCCAAAAATTCATTTTCTATTTTAAGTTGGGTTAAAAAATCTATCGTTTTTTCTTATATATGTATGATAAAAATCAAAATTTATTTATGTCCATTAAAAAATGTATCGTTTTTAGGTATTTCTTTTAATTAAATGCCTTTTTAAATGTTTATCAAATAAAAAACTTTATAATATGATTATATATTAATGGTTTACTTATAATTATCGTAATAAAAAAATAAATAATCAATTATGAACCACATATTTTCATTATTATAATATATTTTATGTTACTAAAGATTAAGTATGTGAAAATGTGTGGTTGTTAATTAGTTGTTTATTTCATCCTTATGATAAATTGAAGTTGATATTTTGAATTTTTTTTTTTGTTATATTACAAAGTTTTCTATTTGATACATTTATTTTTATTAATGGATATGTATTAATTTCGATTTTCATCTTACATAAACAAGAGAAAAAGATATATTTTTGGAATCCAACTAAAAATACAAAATGTTTTTTTTTGGATTAGTGTATACGGGTTTGCATAAATAAATATATATATATCGGGTAAATTGCATAAAATATTAAAAATATTCAATACTTAAATTATTTTAAAGGTGTCGACAAAACTTTTTAAAGGTGTAACTTACAAGAGAAAAATACATATTTTAATATATTTTTAGTTAAAAATATTATTAATTAATTAATATAATAAGGGGTATAAAATGAAAAATAAATTGGTAGGAAAGACAAAAATGGAAAAAGACAAACCACAAGGACTAGAATCATAATTTAGTTTATCTATACTATATTATAAAGATGACATAAAAAACTCTTAATTACAACTCACTAAACTTTATGTACTATCATTAAAAGCTATCTACTTAAAATCTCTTAAAAATAATTACTAAAGCCTAATGTACTACCTGTAAAGCTTTTAACCCTAATTAATATATTTCATCCTTATCCTCCAAAATCCTTATCTCTAATCCCCAAACCCTAAAATTATGAAATTTGAATTCTGATAAACATAATCAAAACAGGATAAACATCTTAATTTAAATATAAAAAATTTAAAATATATAAGATAATTAATGAATTTTAACAAACTACTTAATTTTTTTTATATAAAAAACATTATATTGTTAAGCCTAAATTAAACAAATTTATATATAAAAAAACATTATCACTCAATAAAACCATCCAAAATCGTACTGTAAATCAATAAAAAACAAAAAATAAAAATAAACATTAAAATCGTGATGTATCTCGCTGCATTGCGCGAGTACGCTTCTAGTAGTCTAATAAAACAAAAAAGGGAACAAGACAAAAAAGTTAACCAATCTTTTTAACCAGAGTTTGTCATAAGGACCAAAAGTGAAACAAAATGACAACCATAGTGACTAATATTGTAATTAGTTTAGGAGAGAAACCAAACATGATAGTAAGTGACAACCATAAGGACCAAAAACGTATATTACTCTTTTTTTAATAATTACAATTATGTTTTAAAATATAAAATATTTTTATTTATATTTATATATTTTCTATATTCAAAAATAATAATAAAAATATTATAGATATGATAAAATATTAAAAAATATTAAAAAATGTATATATTTATAAAAAGAGTAAACTCCAACTTTCGTCCCTGAGGTTTATTGATTTCTTTGAAAGAGGTCCTTATGGTTTCATAATTCAAGTTTACATCTCCAGGGTTTGGATTTTGCTCTGAAAATGGTCCCTGACCCCTAACGACGTCAAAAATGGTCCGTTAGAGCCAGGGGCATTTTTGTCCAACCATGCTTTTGTCCCCTTTTTGCATTCTTTTTTGTTTCTTCTTATTTTTACAAAAACATAAAAACTTCAAGGACCTGTTATGTACTAAAATCTAATATATATATATATATATACATATATATATATATATACACACACGTATATATATATATATAAAACACAGATACCTGCAAATCACCACCCATCTCTCTCTCTCACTCACTTTATATATTCACTTTCTCTCTCTATATCTATGTGTATATATAGAAGCTACAATGATTTATGTGAAGAAAAACAATTAAAAGGGTAGTTTGGACTTGGCTCCACCATCACCATCATCGATCACCACCATCACCCACCCTTCCATGGCTCCAACTTTGGTATCTACTCAATTCCACATTTACGACATAAACCTTACAATAATGGTGCAAAAGGATACAAAGAGATGATGGTGATGGTGGAGCCAAACCAACAAAAAAAAAATTGCAACTTTTATGGATTAATCAACAAATATTCAAAATATTCTTTAATAAATACAAACTTAGGGAGAACAACAGGATTGGGATGATTAATTCTCGTCCCTGTTTTTAACAAAACCCTACCAATTTTAAGATTTGAAAGTGAGAATATGTAGGAGAATATAAATAGCCTAGAGGGAGAGCTTAACACATGCAAAACCCTTTTTTTGAAGCCATTGGTGGCTTTGCTTTGCTTGATCAGTTAACCACTTAACCTCTTGAACAATAAAAGGTGTGGCCCATCAACTAATTGGCAAACTTACTAAGCATATATAATAAGATTCTCATCAGTAACAAAAACCCGTAACTAACTTATCAAACCTTAACCCTATCCAACCTAAACCAAGTTGTTTGTTCTCTTTAATGAATAATATATTGGAAAAAAGACACATTTTAGATGTTCTATTGAATTATATATCAAACAACTTAGATTGTTTCAGCATTTAGCACCCATTTATTGATTCTTAATCATTCAAGCCCATTCATAAGTGCTCAGCATCAAATTGATACATCAAAAATAAACAAGAACTCCTTGAATATCATTGCATTTATAGAAAAGACCACACCCTATAGTATCGATTTTGCAGAAAATTTCAATCAACAACTGCTGCAAGTATATTTATTATTTAACAGAGAAAAAAAATACGATTGGAAGTATCACTTCAACGCACTAAGACATCACCCGATCTGATATTCCTTCTTTGAGTAGCAACTAACCAGACCTCATACATGATGCAACAGTTGTGTCATGCCCTCACCTCTATAAACTCTTCACCACTCAATTCCACATTTACGACATAAACCTTACAATAATGATGCAAAAGGATACAAAGTAGATGTTAAAAGGGTGGGTGAAGAGTGGTGAGCCATGGAAGGGTAGGTGATGGTGGTGATCGGAGATGATGGTGATGGTGGAGCCAAGTCCAAACTACCCTTTTAATTGTTTTTCTTCACATAAATCATTGTAGCTTCTATATATACACATAGATATAGAGAGAGAAAGTGAATATATAAACTGAGTGAGAGAGAGAGAGAGATGGGTGGTGATTCGCAGGTATTTGTGTTATATATATATGTGTATATATATATATATATATATTAGATTTTAGTACATAACAGGTCCTTGAAGTTTTTATGTTTTTGTAAAAATAAGAAGAAACAAAAAAGAATGCAAAAAGGGGACAAAAGCATGGTTGGACGAAAATGCCCCTGGCTCTAACGGACCATTTTGACGTCGTTAGGGGTCAGGGACCATTTTCAGAGCAAAATCCAAACCCTGGGGATGTAAACTTGAATTATAAAACCATAGGAACCTCTTTCAAAGAAATCAATAAACCTTAGGGACGAAAGTTGGAGTTTAATCTTATAAAAATATTTTAGATGAGTTAGATCACAAAGTCATTTGTTTATTTGTGTTTGACCAATTCCTTTCATCTAATCCAAAGTCTAGATTTTCATGATTTCATATGTTAAAATAAAATTTTATAACATCACAATTTCAACAATCTCACACACGACTTTGCCAAAATAATCATACTTTATTAATTATACATATACGATTTGGTTGTTTATCCAAATTAAAATATTATAATATGAACAAAGTCGGGTTTTCTTTTAATTGTTAATCATCAAAACAATAAATTTGACAAATTTTATAAATAACATAAATCATTTTCCTTACACTTGCACGAACACTACAATAATTAAAAGAATTGGAATCGTTACCTACTCTCATTCCATTCAACACTATAAATAAGGTTACAAGATATACAATACATGGTAAATAGATATACACAAAATAAAGCCAATGGATATATACAATAGAGGGGTTATTATGCAACATTTTACATGATGCAACTCTTGCAATCCCTTTATCCACCAGACATTTTACTTTTAATTTTTTCCTTTTTTTAATTACATAAAATGTGTGATGGATAGAGGGGTTGCATCATGTAAATGAGTTGCATTTGAACGTCCCTCATATACAATAATTCCCATATTTATTTAGCTCTATAATTATCTCTAATAATGTTTATCTCTAATACGTCCCCTCGGTCTAAGGGGGAGCGCCACGAACATTTAGATTGGACCGAAAATCATCAAACAGATACTTTGGTAAGCCTTTAGTGAAGATATCGGCATACTGATACCGAGATGGTACATGAAGCACCCGAACACGCCCCCGGGCTACCTGATCTCAAACGAACTGAATATCAATCTCCACATGCTTCGTACGCTGATGTTGAACAAGATTACCAGATAAATAAACCTCACTAACATTGTCACAATAAACGATCGTTGTTTTTATAACGGGGTTGTGTAGCTCCAACAAGAGGTTGTGGATCCAGCATATTTCCGCAACGACGTTTGCAACCCCACGGTATTCAGCCTCAACTCTGGATCTCGATAATGTGGCTTGGCGTTTTGAGGACCATGATAGTAAGTTAGCCCCTAGAAAAACGCAATATCTGGAGGTAGATCGTTGGGTATCCGGATAACCACCTCAGTCGGCATCGGTGTAGGACACAAGACCCGATGTCGATGAAGGATGCAAGTGGAGACCAAGGTCTAAGGTTCCTTGTAACAACCCAAGAATTTTGGCATAAAATAATTAATTGACAAAAGATTGGGGGTTGTTTTAGCAAAATCTCAAAACTTGGGAAGTGGATAGAAAAATAAAAAAAATTGGATTTAGGTTTTCTTCACCTGCAAGTTGAACGTGGGTTGGGGAGTTGAGAATTTTTGGGAGCGACAACGATTGAAGGGGGGCTGGTGTAGGCTCCCGATTTATGAAGCAAATGGGGGGCAACAGAGTCGCTCGAGAGAGAGCAAGGGAGGGAAGAAACCCAAAGAGAAGGAAGCGAGAAAGGAAGGTTGTTTCAGAGGCGACTTTCAGCGACATGAGGTAAGACAACTCCCTATAAGTCTCGAATTGATGTTCTCTCGACAACGACTAACGTGTTTTATGTATCGCATGAGTTATAAGCGAGTAATATATGCTATGATGAAGTTCATGCGTTTTTGCGTTTAAAGGTTTAGAACACGAATTGAGTATGTGATGCTGATAATTTATCCAAGGTTATGTGAGTCTGTATTGATATTTCGTCAAAGAGTGGATAAGCGAATGCATGAGATCACCTACAACACATAGTACAGTCTTTGGGAAAACCAAATTGTGATGCTCTGTGCATGGAATGGGATAAAAAAAGGGGTTTTGAATATATATATATATATATATATATACCATTCCAGTGTCATTAATTTTTCTTTTGATGATGATGATGGGAGAATGCATTATAATATATATATATATATAGCCTAATTCATAGCCTGGTTTATGGAAGCTACTCTCTATATATATTTGATGATGATGATGATGATGATGATGGGAGAATGCATTATAATATATATAGCCTAATCCATGGAAGCTACTGTGAATAAGAAAAAAAAGGGGAATCTTGATTGTATATGGATGTGTATGTATGTATGATACATTATGCCTATGAAGTATGCATTACCATGGAAGGATGGTCTTTGACCAGTGGACTTGAAGACAAGGGTTAGTGGGTTTTATGATATTATTATGTATGTATGTATATGAGACATCATGTTGCTATTGAAGCTCTATATAAATAAAAGAAAAGCTTATTTATCTTTAGGTGATGTAGCCTTATACACACGTACGTATGTATATAATATATTATATAATGATGTATGGTCCATGTGTGATGGTGAAAAAGTGATGAAGGATTAGTGATTTAACTTATTTTAGAAAATATATAAACCGAGTCTCGTTCAAGAATTCAATAATTGAGCGAGTTATTTACTAAGAAATGTGCATACTTAGAGGAGCGGTGAAATTTTCGTGTAGGGTGTGGAGCTAGCAAGTAACGAGTAAATCGACACTAATCGAGGTGAGTTTTATGTGACTTTTAACTGGGATACACGCATGTACAAAAGTATGTTCTTTATATATTGATGATGATTTTGTTGAGCATGCTATATTCTTTATTTTATATATGAAAAACATGCTAGTTTGTTGGATGATGCATGGAATGACGACTACATGAACGTGTTACATCTTGTTGTGACCGGTATGCATACAAAGTTTATTTATATGTATTTATATGCACAAGTGCATGTATGGTAATGTTGAATGTATGACAATGTGAAACATATATGAGTATGCTATTATTCTAAATATTGGACGAAATGCATGCTACGTACGATGTGTATTGTGACTGATTAAATTGAACTGATGGGATGTGGCTGTAAGTGTGGGGCTCATTACCGGGATGCCGGGAAACCGCAAATGATGAATATAGTCAATACACGTGTCAGATAGGGCACCTCTAGGACTGCACTATCGGACGGTAGTCAAGATATGTGCTTGAGAGCACCTCTAAGCTTAACTATAGATGAACGGGATGACGGAGCCCCACCATGCCAAGTGGACGTAAATATCAAATGTGATGGAAAGATGTGTTATTTAATATTTGCAAGATGTGGTTTTTTTCTTTTAATGCACGACGTTCTATGAATAAATTATGATATTAATAGTTTGTTCATATTTTATGTCGTTTCTATGATTTATGGATGACGATGAGAAAACCATGAACTCACTTAGCGTAAAGCTAACTTTAGCATGTATCTCAGGATCAGAAAAGATCGGGGTCGATAAGGGCAAAGGACCGGCTTGAGGATTGTTTATGTTAGCAGACTACTTATGTTGCATTTAAGTTTATGTTCTTTAGTTGTTGTTTAGTATTACGTGTCTTTCTTAAAGGACTATTTGATGTAATCTTTAATTTTCCGCTGCGACTTATTTCGGAGAATGTATCTTTTAAGTGTTGACGTTTCGTTACGACCCGGTTGGTTTTAGGGGTGTAACAAGTTGGTATCAGAGCCTAGGTTTAAGAGAAATAGGTTATGATCTAGCCTAAGCTTTAACCTTATGACTTGAGTTTGATGACTCTGATAGTGATCATATTAAGTCTTAATCAAGTTAGTGACTTAATTTACCTTCTTTTGTAGGAAAATGGTAGACACGACTCACTCGACGGATAGCTCGGAGGGACAGACGTTAGAGAGGCAGATAGAGGCCGGTATCGAGTATGAGGTTGTAGACCAGCCAATCGAGCATGCGGCAAGGAGGATTTTGGTCCCAGTAAATGTGATCCAATATTATAATGATTACATAGAAGAGTTGCAGTTTCGCAACTTTATGGTTGTTACTGCTTACCGGATGGCCAGGAGAGAGGCACGCATAGCGGCAAGGTCGTTGTTGGCCAGAGTTGTTGATTGGTTTTGGTATCTTAGAGAGGTTGTACAGGATGCATACTCAATGACGGCAATATTTGTCGATCAATGGATTGAATGGTTCCAACAGGGACCCCATACGGAGTTTGCATACTTGTACAACCCAGTTCAGCCTTACGAGCAATGGCTCAACATGCGATACTAACGAGTTGAGGAGCTGGCGTTCCATGGGCAACAAAACAATGATGATGATGATGATGATGATGAGGACGGGCATGACGGATGGTGATGGATTATATAAGATAGTGTCTATTGATTTTCTGTCTTTACAGTTTCAGTAGGAGATGTGTTAGAGCATAAATATGTTGGATACAAGATCAAGAAGACAAAAGTCAAAATTCAAGAAGTCAAAGCTAAGAAAGTCAACTCTCAAGTGAAAGTCAAAGGCTATTTGTAATAAAAGTCAAAGTCAACATTTGTATTTTGTTTTTAGTTTCTTTGTAATTCTTGTAGGTATAAATAGCTTTGTATTTCTATTTTTTTTGCAGTTGTATCAAAGGAGAAGTATTCAGTTGTACGTTTTCTAGAGAAAGATCTATAGAGAGAGAGAGAGTTCTAGAGAGAGAAAGTTTGTAATCTTGAGATTTGGAGTTTGAATCAAACAGGTAATTTGATTGAATCTTGTTTGTTGATTTGTTTGTGATTAGAAACTAGAAAAACAGGGAATAACAATTGGTATCAGAGCAGAAGAAATTCAGAAACAAGGATCGAATTCAAGAAATTTTGGTCGACATTTTCAAGAACTTGCAAGGAACTGTTGAGGTTTGATTTTTTCGATTTTGTATTGTTTTGGTCGTGTAATTGCTTGTTTTAGATTCGATTTGGTGTTTAGAACACATTGTGTTTGATTTCTTTTTGTCTAATTCACACTGTTTAGACATGAATTTTGAATTTTTGTTGGATTTGAGTTCGAGTCTGTATACGAGTTGTTCTCAGATCGAATTGTATTTTTAGTGTTTTAATCTGAAATTATTCTATTGTAACCTGATCGAGTGATGAAATAGAAGATTCGTACAAAGTTTCGAGATCAAATTCGAAGGTTTTGATGGATTTCAGTGCGAAAATCGATTTTTTGTTCGAAGAGCCCAAGAACGCGCAAGATCTGTGAAACGCGCAAGTTCATCGAAAGAACACGTAAGCTTCATCTGGAAGAACGCGCAAGTCAAAGGAAATTGATTTTTGGACAAAACGCGCAAGTCGTTATCTGCGAGTTCTAGAAACGCGCAGATCGAAGCCTGCAAGTTTGAAGTTTGGGAAAAAATTTCTAAGTGTTGTAACGCGCAAGCCATGGTTAGCGAGTTTGCTCAAACGCGCAAGTAGTGCCTAGCGAGTTTTGGAAACACACACGTCTCTATTAGCGCGTTTCATTGTGAATAGTTACTTGCGATTTTCAACGACTAGCGAGTTTCAACAATTAGCGAGTTTATCAAAACACGCATGTCTTTGCGTGCGAGTTTCTCAAACACGCATGCTTAAGTCTGCGAGTTCTCTTTGAACAGTGGTTTGCGAGTTTAGGAGTCTGCGTGTTTCTCAGTGAATAGTGATCTGGGAGTTTAGTGATTTGCGAGTTTCAAATTTTCATAGTGATCTGCGTGCTAAGTCTGCGGAGGGGGACAAAGTTCTTATTGTGATCTACTGTTTTTGAATTTCTAACGATCATTTCAAGTTTCTTTTTGTAACAGATATTCAAGATGGAATATTTTTCTGATGATGATGAAACGAATATTGAAAAGCTCAAATTAGAGAACAAAAATCTTGCTTCTTCAGTTGATTACTACTCAAAGAGGTCAAAACGATATAATGATGAAAGGAAGCTGCTGAGAGAAGAAGTCAGTGCGTTAAAGAAAATAAATGAAGATCTGCTAAAACAGACTTCTGGGCTTAATGAAGAAAATGTCTTGTTTTTGGAAGCTGAAGACACCAAGTTAAAAAACAAGATTTATGAATTAGAATATCACATTGTTAAGATTTCTAAATCAACTAGGTATGCTAATGAAAAGAAGATCTTTGAATTAGAACTGCAAATTATTGAAGAGAGATCAATTTTTGAGAAAGAAAAGAAAGAGTTTGCTAAGAAATTCTTCGAGTTTTCCAGAAAATGTGCTGACGAGAAGAAAACAGTTGAACTGAAATGTTTAAAGCTTTCTCAACAGATTTCTGAATTTGAGAAAGTAATTATTCTGGAAAGAGAAAAGTTTGCAAAGGAAAGAAAGACCATAGAGCAAAAGAGTGTTGGGATATTCAAAGAAATATCTGGTCAAAGGACAAATGCTGAAATGGGCTTTGAGGAAGAAAGAAGCTTATTTGAAGTAGAGATAAAGAAGCTGACTGTGAAGTTATCTGAACTATCTGAAAGTGCTTTGAATGATCAGAAAGCGAAGTCTGAATTCAAGGATAAGATTGACCTGCTCATTAAAGAAAGAGACAGTTATTTTTCAAAGATCAAAGAGCTTGAAGAGGTTGTTTCCAAGGTGGTGGTGACTGAGCAAACGACTCCAGAGTCAAAAATCCACACACCTAGAAATAGTTCAGTTGGTTCTAACAAGCCAGCCTCAAGCTCACATTTGAAAACTGTTTCTTCAAGAAGGTCAGTTAAATCATTTGATCAGATTCGTACAACTAACATTTTCTATGATTGAAAAATAGATGGTTCAGGTACACACAGGAGAAGAAGGAGATATAATGAAGAGAAGCTGGTATGGAAAGTAAAACCAGTAGATGAAGAAAAGCATGATGAGAAGAAGGAAGAGAAGAAAAGTAACAAATCACTTGTACATGCATCAACAACCAAGAAGAACAAAGTGCTGAAAGGTAAACCTGATCTTGCTTATTCGAGAGATCAATTGATCAGGTTATCTAAAAAGAGGTATTGTTCTTATTGTCGTACTTATGATTTTGTTCATAAAGCAAGTGATCATTACTGGTATGGTTCTTATTCAGTTACTCCCATAAGAACTGCAACTAACACACATAGACCCAAATACCAGTGGGTACCAAAACCAAAGACTGATTCTGTGTTGCAGGCACCTACAGTCAAGGGGGAGTAAGAGAACCAAGGCTTCTAAGTAAATCAACTTAGAACCCGTACTTCAACGAAGTTTGACTTCTAAACACAACAGTTTAGGACTCGTACTTCAACGTTGAAAGAGATGATACTCCCGGGCTGATATAAGAGATTGTACTCCGATAATCCAACGAGGATATCAACATTCAAGGGGGAGTACATATGTTTCTGAAATTTTTGCATCCGATAGATATGACGAACTACATTTTAAAAGGAGTTGTAGATCTCTATCATGTGCTTTATAACTGACATATTTTAGATGCATAATTTCAGGGGGAGTAAAAGGATTATGATTTCTGATTATTTCAGATCAGAACTCGTACTTTAATCGTTTTACTGCTTTATGTCCTTTACATTTGAATAAACTTTGTGAATAAAAGTTGCTTTGACATGACTTTGAGACTTGTGCAGGATGAGAGAAGCTTACAAGATCATATCATTTTGACTTAAGCTGACTTTATGTGAATTAAGATTGAGCGAAAAGGTAAATTTCTTATCTTAATCTCATATGTATCTGAAAGAAGGACAACTTTCCGATATAGAAAACATGTTCTTAAATGTTCAAACTACTTCCCGATTCTTAAACAGATTTCATGAATTGGAAGTGTGATTTTAAATGTTTTCATTTTGAGCTTCAATGATTAATAAACCGTGTGTTTCCAAAGATAAATACTTGCGTATTGTCTTTTCTACATACTTTCAAGTATTCACACACTGGTTTAAATTTTTGTTCAAAATGTTCTTACCATGTCTCTAAATTGAAACAATTTTTTCGATGGTAAGACACCCCGCTTGTATTTCACTGAATTTTGAGCGTTAATTCATTTTGAAACGGTTTTTCAAGAATGTCTATATTTTTGTTTCGTATAGACATATATCCGTTATTCTTGACCATAAGCCTTAGTTGCTATATCATTCATTTCTGATCATTTTCATACAATGTCAGATTTTCAAACAAGTCTTTTGCACTCATATTCATTCATTCAATATACTTGTTTGAAAATATTTCAATGTTTCAAAATGCTCATATCTTCTTGATTATATTCTGAGCATATCAACATCTGACTTGTATGTTGAGCTTTAACTGATAAAGTTAAACCATGAGCAACATTATGCTATCATAGGATTATATGGGTTCTTTGTGCTAGGACTTAATTGAAACTTCTATGAAATCACGTTAACCAGTGATTTCTACCCAAGAAGTTAATCCATAGAGATTGTGTAATAACTCGTCCCACATTGGTAGAAAGTTGGATTTGGGAGCTCTTTATAAGCTCCAAGTTATGGGCTACCAATAACTTCCACCATGGTTTTAAGTTGGAATCGAAGTTATTGGGTCAGCCTGTTGCTTTGGGCTTTGGGGGTGTTACAAATGGTATCAGAGTCGCTCCTTGTACCATCGGGATGGTGGGGCAAACCTCATCGGGTATGATGAGTCCTCTAGAGGGGGTGTTTGTAACATCTTAGGCGAATCCCACATCGCCGATTACAAGGAGGAAGATTATGGGCAGACCTGACGAGGACGTCAGGAGTTTAAGTGGGGGAGTTTGTAATAACTCGTCCCACATTGGTAGAAAGTTGGATTTGGGAGCTCCTTATAAGCTCCAAGTTATTGGCTGTTTGTAATAACTCGTCCCACATTGGTAGAAAGTTGGATTTGGGAGCTCCTTATAAGCTCCAAGTTATGGGCTACCAATAACTTCCACCATGGTTTTAAGTTGGAATCGAAGTTATTGGATCAGCCTGTTGCTTTGGGCTTTGGGGGTGTTACAAATGGTATCAGAGCCGCTCCTTGTACCATCGGGATGGTGGGGCAAATCTCATCGGGTATGATGAGTCCTCGAGAGGGGGTGTTTGTAACATCTTAGGCGAATCCCACATCGCCGATTACAAGGAGGAAGATTATGGGCAGACCTGACGAGGACGTCAGGAGTTTAAGTGGGGGAGTTTGTAATAACTCGTCCCACATTGGTAGAAAGTTGGATTTGGGAGATCCTTATAAGCTCCAAGTTATTGGCTACCAATAACTTCCACCATGGTTTTAAGTTGGAATCGAAGTTATTGGGTCAGCCTGTTGCTTTGGGCTTTGGGGGTGTTACAGATTGAGTGTGAGGAGTCTAAAAGAAATGAGTGTGGGTGTGATGAGGTAAAATGGAAAAGAGAGTTTGGTTAGTAGTGAGCTTAATGATTAAAAGAAAGAGGGTGTGCGATCAGAGTAAAAGAATATCAAACTCTGCACCAAATACTTTCTGAGCCGGGCAGCCACATTACTAATGTTTCACATTTATTCGTGAACGTTATTGAAACAGGCAAATAGCCCATGCCAACTCTTGATCAAACCCCACCATCTACTCATTTTCTTCTCAAAAAGAAAATGTTTCATATTTTCTGGGGATGCAACACATAATCTATCTGATTTTCATTTGGAAAATCTGGATATTGAAAAAGAAGGAAGTCTGCCCCCACCTTCGCACTTCAATCATGCACATTGAGTCTGTGTTTATCTACTGTTGTCTCAGTGGTTTACACTATGTTGAGCCTTAAAAAGCAATTATTCGTGCTTAATTCTTTCTACACTTGCATGAACACACAAGGAATTTGTTTCTTTGTCATAACATTCATAGAAATTGCCTTTGTGGTATTTCGATGATTGGATGGAAGCCCTGGGGGAGTGAACATCAAAAAGCTCCTTTATATTGTGTATTCGTTACACACAGTGACTTCGTGTTACTGACAGACATTTTAACTGATTCATTTGTTGATCCAGGTGTTACATTCCTATTTTGTCTGGATTTGCAAAGATCTAGATGAATACTTGGTTATGGATCACAGAATCAGTGGCTCAGTTTGACAGATCAGAATGGTCAAAGACATTTCTTGGAAGAAAAGTTTTGATGATATAGATGCTCAAATCATCAAAAAGGGGGAGATGGTATCAAGAAATGATAAAGTTTTGAGAGATGATTTTCAGGAATGCCCAAGTCAGAAAAGTTCAAAGTAAAGATTTGAAGAAAATCAAAGAATTTCTGAAGATTTGAGGAAATTTTTTCTTTGAAGATTATTTACTAAAGCAATCCGAGCTGATTCTGAAGATAATTTCTTTCCAAAGTTTGAAAGTATTTTGTGAAAGTTTTGGGGAGATTGTTAATCATTTGAAGACAGTTTTGGAAAGAATACCGTCAAAGAAAAGAGGAGATTGTACTGACAGAGCTTAAAGTGAAGACTGAATTGCTAGATCTTTCAATAGTGATCTTGAATCCAAAGGGGGAGATTGTTAGAGCATAAATATGTTGGATACAAGATCAAGAAGACAAAAGTCAAAATTCAAGAAGTCAAAGCTAAGAAAGTCAACTCTCAAGTGAAAGTCAAAGTTTATTTGTAATAAAAGTCAAAGTCAACATTTTTATTTTGTTTTTAGTTTCTTTGTAATTCTTGTAGGTATAAATAGCTTTGTATTTCTGTTTTTTTGTAGTTGTATCAAAGGAGAAGTAATCAGTTGTACGTTTTCTAGAGAAAGATCTATATATATATATAGAGAGAGAGAGAGTTCTAGAGAGAGAAAGTTTGTAATCTTGAGATTTGGAGTTTGAATCAAACAGGTAATTTGATTGAATCTTGTTTGTTGATTTGTTTGTGATTAGAAACTAGAAAAACAGGGAATAACAAGATGTTAGTTTCTAGTTTAGGTGTTTGATCATCAATGTTAAACTGTTTGGTTTCTTGGATGTATTTTCTTATTATTCGTGTTCAATGTACAAACTTTATGAGTTAGGTGTAATGGAAATGTTGTTTTTGAGCATACGATTTTGTGTTATAATGTTATTTAGAACCATGAGATTGGAGTGGTTATGAAATAAAATATATTTTTTTTTCTTCAGTAACTCAAGATGTCTAGACGATCGGGAAGGACAACATTGGTCAGTGAAGAAAACATGAATGCTAATGTGGGTGTGAACGAGCCCGAACTGAATGTGCCCGTAGGATGAGGGAGAGGCAGAGGCAGGGGAGGCAGAGGCCGGGGTGGAAGTGAGGGTGCAACCCTCTCAATGCAAGCGAGCTCGACATCTGGTCGTGGGCGTGGACGTGGAAGAGGTCGAGGACGGGGTGAGAGGCGGGATGATGAACCTGTTACCCGTGCTGACCTAGCAAACGAAATTGCCCAGGCTCTGCAAAATGCCTTGCCAACACTGATGGTGAATATGGACGAGATGAGACGTAAGGGAGAAAATGATGATAAGAGTAAGGAAGGTTCGGATGAGACCCAAAACAAACAAAGTGATATAATAAAGGACAAGGTTGACAATTATGGGAAGAGAGGATGTAGTTATAAAACATTCTCGAGCACACGCCCACAAGAGTTTACCGGTAAGGAGGGTCCACTTGACTTGATGGATTGGTTCAATAAGATGGAAAACTGTTTCGAGACATGCCAATGTTCACCTGAACAGAAGGTACATTTTGCTGTTACCACCTTTAAGACCGCCGCTTTACACTGGTGGAGCTCGGAACAAGCCGTTAGAGGAATTGTGGTGGCAACCTCGATGACTTGGGAAAGTTTGAAGGAATTAATCACCGAAAAGTATTGTTCGAGGATTGAGGTGATGAAGCTAGAGACGGAGTTCCTACAGTTGGAACCGGGTCCAGATTCAGTGCAGGAATACACAAATAAGTTCACTGAGAAATCGAGGTCCGCGATCCATCAAGTTTCAACTGAGCAACGAAAAGTAGATCGCTTCGTTCAGGGTCTTCGGAAGGATATCAAACGTTATGTGGAAGTAACACACCCGAAGACATTTCTTCAAGCGGTGGAGACGGAAAAAATATCTGAGAAGAGTAGTGATGCCCCAGTTGAGACAAAGAAAGACATGAAACGCAAGTGGGAAGGATCGAGTAAAGGACTGAAGGTTAGCAAGTTGGGATGGGACTGAGACCTAAGGGGAATGAGACAAGGAGTCCCCTGTGCAACAAGTGCAACAAATGGCATTTAGGGGAGTGTCGAGTGGGTACCACCAGTTGCTACAAATGTGGAAAACCAGGGCATACACAACATGAATGCCCAAACCAACGAGCATGTTATGAATGTGGAGCATCAGGGCATATTCGAGTTAACTGTCCGAAGCTTCAGAAGGACCCAGTGGGAAGTTTAAATTCAGTCGGGGGAAGTTCAAGTAAAAGTGGTAACGAGAAGAAGGAAATACCGTGAGCCAAGGGACAAACATACACTATGACACTCGATGAGGCTAAGGAAACACCTAACGTCATATCAGGTATGTTTCTTGTCAATGACAATTATGCTCATGTTCTGTTTGATTCTGGTGCTACTAGAAGTTTTGTTTCCACTACTTTTCTCCCTTTTTTGAATAGAGATGCCAAGAGGTTAGATAAAAGTTATGTTGTAGAAACTGATGATGGGGGTCGGATAAAAATAAATGAGATTGTTGAGGATTGCACAATAACATTGACGGTAACGAGTTTCTGGTTAAGTTTATGCCTATGAACCTAGGTGGGTTTGATGTAGTTCTAGGCATGGATTGGTTGTCTAACCATGAGGCCCAAATTGTTTGTAATAAGAAATTGATTAAGATACTGACTCCGAATGGAAACATGTTGCATGTTTATGGAGAAAGAAAGAAAGGTGAGATAGGAATTATCTCAATGATTAAGGCTAGTAAGTGTATGAGGAAAGGATGTGATGCCTATTTGGCTTATGCTATCGACATGACTCAAGAACGGAAATTGAAGGATGTTTCTATTGTGAGGGAGTATCCAGAAATGTTTCCGGAAGATTTGCCTGGAATTCCACCAGAAAGGCAAGTTGAGTTTAAGATCGACTTGGTGCCAGGGGCAACACCGATTGCGAAGAAACCATATTGGCTAGCACCCACCGAGATGCAAGAGCTGATGAAACAACTACAAGAACTAATGGAAAAGAGATTCATTTGGCCAAGCTCTTCATCGTGGGGAGCTCCGATCCTGTTCGTTAAGAAGAAGGATGGCACGATGCGAATGTGCATCGATTATCGTGAGTTGAACAAAGTCACGATAAAGAATAAGTACCCACTACCAAGGATCGATGATCTATTCGATCAACTTCAGGGGAAAGTTATTTCTCCAAAATCGATCTAAGGTCGGGTTACCATCAGTTAAGGGTATCAGAAGCAGATATTCCGAAGACGACCTTTAGAACAAGGTACAGTCACTATGAATTTCTGGTCATGCCATTTGGGTTGACCAACGCACACGCATCATTCATGGACTTGATGAATCGAGTGTGCAGACCGTACTTGGATAAGTTTGTGATCGTATTCATAGACGACATCCTTATTTATTCGAAGAATCGAACAGAATATGAGGGGCACCTAAGAACGATCTTAGAGTTGCTAAAGAGGGAAAAATTGTACGCTAAGTTTTCAAAGTGTGATTTCTGGATTAGAGAAGTACAATTCTTAGACCATGTTGTGAATGCCGACGGTATAAAAGTAGATCCAGCGAAGATCCAAGCAGTGATGGAATGGGAACCTCCGAGGTCGGCGTCGGAGATTCAAAGCTTTTTAGGATTGGCTGGATACTATATAAGGTTCATTCAAGACTTCTCAAAGTTAGCTACCCCGTTAACAATGTTAACGAAGAAAGCTACAAAGTTTGAATGGAGCCATAAGCAGGATGAAGCATTTCAAGAACTGAAAGGAAGATTGAGTAGTGCACCAGTGTTGTCACTACCAGATGGGATGGGAGATTTTGTCGTGTATAGTGATGACTCAAAGCAAGGGTTGGGATGTGTCTTGATGCAGCGAGGAAAGGTGATAGCCTATGCATCTCGACAGTTGAAGGAACACGAGAAGAGGTACCCAACGCATGACATGGAACTGGCAGTCGTGGTGTTCGCATTAAAGATATGGCGACACTACCTATATGGGACAAAATGTATGATCTTTACAGATCACAAGAGCTTAAAATACCTATTTGATCAGAAAGAATTGAACATGAGACAACGAAGATGGATGGAATTGTTTAAGGACTACGATTGCGAGATCCATTACCACCCCGGTAAGGCAAACGTGGTCGCTGATGCTTTAAGCAAGAAAGAGAGAGCTGAACCATTGAGAGTACGTGCTATGAGGATAGACGTGAAAGTAAATCTAGTTGATCAGATTCGAGAATGGCAACAAAAGGCTCTTCTAGATGAGAATGTCAAAGGTGAAAGAATGGTCGGTCAAATTAAGCTACTCGAGATTAGGAAAGATGGAATTAGGAGATTTAAGGATAGGATTTGGATCCCAAAGTAAGGAGATGTGAGGGAAACGGTGCTTGGCGAGGCACACAAGTCTAAGTATACGATGCACCCCGGAAGTGATAAGATGTACAAAAGCATTAAGGAAAGCTATTGGTGGCCAGGAATGAAGAAATCAGTGGCTGGATATGTAGAGAAGTGTTTGACATGTTTGCAGGTAAAAACAGAACACCAAAAACCTTCTGGTAGCTTACAACAGATAGAAATTCCCGTTTGGAAGTAGAATCGGGTTACTATGGATTTTGTCACCAAGCTACCAAGAACGTTGAGAGGTCACGACGCGATATGGGTAATCGTGGACCGTTTGACAAAGTCTGCGCACTTTTTGCCAATCAAAGAATCATATTCGTTAGAAAAGTTAGCCCAATTATACGTCAATGAGATTGTGACAAGGCACGGAGTGCCGTTATCCATTATATCTGATAGAGATACGAGGTTCACGTCAAGATTTTGGACGGCCTTTCAGAAAGAGATGGGTACGAGATTGAATATGAGCACAACTTATCACCCATAGACAGATGGGCAGAGTGAGCGAACGATTCAAACACTAGAAGACATGTTACGATCATGTGTGATAGATTTTGGAGGCAATTGGGACAACCACCTATCGTTGGTAGAATTCGCCTACAATAATAGTTATCACACTAACATCCACGCCAATGCCTTTTGAAATATTATATGGACGAAAATGTAGAACACCTATATTTTGAACCGGCATTGGGGAGAGGCAACTCGCTGGGCCAGAAATCATTCAGCAGACGACTGACAAGGTGGTCCAAATAAGAGATAGGCTAAAGGTCGCCCAAGACAGACAAAAGAGTTATGCAGACAAGAGAAGGCGGCCTTTAGAGTTTCAAATCGGGGATAAAGTGATGTTAAAGATATCGCCATGAAAGGGGATAGTCAGATTTGGTAAGAGGGGAAAGTTAAGTCCAAGATATGTTGGACCGTTTGAAATTGTTGCCAGAGTTGGTGAAGTGGCATACCGACTCAAGTTACTGGAGGAGTTAAGGAGAATTCACAATACATTCCACGTATCAAATCTAAGAAAATGCTTAGACGATGAGACAACGATAGTGGCACTAAACGATGTTCAAATAGACGATAAATTGAGCTACATAGAAGAACCCGTACAAGTCATGGATCGAAAAATGAAAAAGGCTAAGGAATAGAAGCATTCCTTTGGTGCTGGTTAGATGGAAATTCCATAAAGGTTCAGACATGACATGGGAACCCGAAGTGGAGATGAGAGTGAAGTACCCACACTTATTTAATGCAATGTAAATTCCGAGGACGAAATTCTTATAAGTGGGGGAGAGTTGTAACAACCCAAGAATTTTGGCTTAAAATAATTAATTGACAAAAGATTGGGGGTTGTTTTAGCAAAATCTTGAAATTTGGGAAGTGGATGGCAAAATAAAAAAAAATTGGATTTAGTTTTTCTTCACCTACAAGTTGAACGTGGGTTAGGGAGTTGAGAATTTTTGGGAGCGGCAACGGTTGAAGGGGGTGGTGTAGGCTCCCGATTTATGAAGCAAATGGGGGGCATCAGAGTCGTTTTGGAGAGACAGAGAGAGAGAGAGAGAGCAAGGGAGGGAAGAAACCCGAAGAGAAGGAAGCGAGAAAGGGAGGCTGTTTCCAGAGGCGACTTTCAGCGACGTGAGGTAAGAGAACTCCCTATAAGTCTCGAATTGATGTTCTCTCCGTAACGACTAATGTGTTTTATGTATCACGTGAGTGATTCGGTGTTGACGTATGAGTTATAAGTGAGTAATTTATGCAATGATGAAGTTCATGCTTGTTTGCGTTTAAAGGTTTAGAACACGAATTGAGAATGTGATGCTGATAATTTATCCAAGGTTATGTGAGTCTGTATTGATATTTCGTCAAAGAGTGGACAAACGAATGCATGAGATCACCTACAACACACAGTACAGTCTTTGGGAAAACCAAATTGTGATGCTCTGTGCGTGGAATGGGATAAAAAAGGGGTTTTGAATATATATATATATATATATATATATATACCATTCCAGTCTCTATATATATTTTATGATGATGATGATGGGAGAATGCATTATAATATATATGTATATAGCCTAATCCATGGAAGCTACTGTGAATAAGAAAAAAAAGGGGAATCTTGATTGTATATGGATGTGTATGTATGTATGATACATTATGCCTATGAAGTATGCATTACCATGGAAGGATGGTCTTTGACCAGTGGACTTGAAGACAAGGGTTAGTGGGTTTTATGATATTATTATGTATGTATGTATATGAGACATCATGTTGCTATTGAAGCTCTATATAAATAAAAGAAAAGCTTATTTGAATTTAGGTGATGTAGCCTTATACACACGTACGTATGTATATAATATATTATATACTGATGTATGGTCCATGTGTAATAGTGAAAAAGTGATGAAGGATTAGTGATTTAACTTATTTTAGAAAATATATAAACGGAGTCTCGTTCAAGAATTCAATAATTGAGCGAGTTATTTACTAAGAAATGTGCATACTTAGAGGAGCGGTGAAATTTTCGTGTAGGATGTGGAGCTAGCAAGTAACGAGTAAATCGACACTAATCGAGGTGAGTTTCATGTGACTTTTAACTGGGATACACACATGTACAAAAGTATGTTCTTTATATATTGATGATGATTTTGTTGAGCATGCTATATTCTTTATTTTATATATGAAAAGCATGCTAGTTTGTTGGATGATGCATGGAATGAAGACTACATGAACGTGTTACATCTTGTTGTGACCGTTATGCATACAAAGTTTATTTACATGTATTTATATGCACAAGTGCATGTATGGTAATGTTGAATGTATGACAATGTGAAACATATCTAAGTATGCTATTATTCTAATTATTGGACGAAATGCATGCTACGTACGATGTGTATTGTGACTGATTAAATTGAACTGATGGGATGTGGCTGTAAGTGTGGGGCTCATTACCGGGATGCCGGGAAACCGCAAATGATGAATATAGTCAATACACGTGTCGGATAGGGCACCTCTAGGACTGCACTATCGGACGGTAGTCAAGATATGTGATTGAGAGCACCTCTAAGCTTAACTATAGATAGACGGGATGACGGAGCCCCACCATGCCAAGTGGACGTAAATATCAAATGTGATGGAAAGATGTGTTATTTAATATTTGCAAGATGTGGTTTTTTTCTTTTAACGCACGACATTCTATGAATAAATTATGATATTAATAGTTTGTTCATATTTTATGTCGTTTCTATGATTTATGGATGACGATGAGAAAACCATGAACTCACTTATCGTAAAGCTAACTTTAGCATGTATCTCAGGATCAGGAAAGATCGGGGTCGATAAGGGCAAAGGACCGGCTTGAGGATTGTTTATGTTAGCAGACTACTTATGTTGCATTCAAGTTTATGTTCTTTAGTTGTTGTTTAGTATTATGTGTCTTTCTTAAAGGACTATTTGATGTAATCTTTAATTTTCCGCTGCGACTTATTTCAGAGAAAACATATCTTTTAAGTGTTGATGTTTCGTTACGACCAGGTTGGTTTTAGGGGTGTAACATACCTCGTAAGTACCATAAAATCCGCTTTAATGCATGAAGATGAGGCTCGCGTGGGTCGTGCATAAAAATACAGATTTGTTGTACCGCATATAAGATTATCCGGGCGTGTAAAGGTCATGTACTGTAAAGCCCCGACAAGGCTGCGATATAATGTCGGATCCATGACCGAAGGACTGGTATGGTAGCACTGAGCTTCAAGGTGGTCTCAACCGGAGTGGAAGCCGGTTTGCATGAAGCCATGTTGGCCCGAGTAAGAATCTCAGACGCATACTTTTTCTAGGAGAGAAAAAGACCATTAGAATTGTGGGTGACCGAGATACCCAAAAAATAATTAAGAGGACCGAGGTCCTTCATTGCGAATTCGGCACTAAGTTACCATGATGATAAATAAACAGAGAGGTGTCACACTTGCTATTCTGAAAACCAACCGTGGAGACAAAATTGGCAAAACAGGTGTACCAAGCCCTCGTGGCCTGCTTCAACCCATATAAAGATTTCCTGAGATAACACACATGATCAGGAAATTCCGTACTACGAAATCCCGGTGGTTGATGCATAAGGACGGTCTCGTGTAGATGATCGTACAAGAAGGGGTTCTTGACATCTAGTTGATGAATGCCCCAATTTCTCGATAAGGATAAACTGAGCACGGTGTGGATCGTGGCCGGTTTGACAACTGGACTAAATATCTCGTAGCAATCAACTCCAACCTGTTGTGACCTGCCATTAACAACAATCGAGCCTTATGGCGCTCAAGAGACCCGCCAGATCGATATTTGTGAGTAAACACCCACGTAAACCTAATTACATTAGCATTACGAGGCTTAGGAATAAGTTCCCACATATGGTTTTTAATTAAAGCATTATATTCGTCATTCATAACTCATCCCTAGTTACGGTCACAAATAGCCTCAAGATAGGAAGAAGGAAGAGGAGAAATTAGAGGAGAAGGTGGAGGTGTATATGAGGTAAAAAGCGCGTACTTTGGATTAGGTTCGTGATGCCTTGTTTTCCATGGGTAGTTATCGGATGGGTGGGTTGGGTGCGGTTGGTGGAGGGTACGGGTTGGGGAGTGGAATAGTGGGTGTGGTGGTGTTTGGAGCGGACGGTAGTGGGTCAGATGGTGGTGTATTGGTTGGTGATGGTGGAGGGGTTGTTGATGGTGTAGGTGGTGCATGGAACAAATTCCGTATAAGTGGGTGGGGTGTATCGTCAAGGAAAGTGTAGTCCTTGGAGGTAGGGGTGAGCATAACCCGACCGACCCGAATAACCCGACCCGACCCGAGTTTATGGCTAAATCCCGAGACTCGAAATATCCGAGACCCGAAGACTCCGACCCATCTAATTTATCGGGTAATGTAGGATCGGGTTGGGTACCCAAATCCCAAACCCGACTCGTCCGAAATATCCGAAAAGTTAATTTTTTTATTTTTAAAAAATTCAGTTTTATTAAATATAAAATCCTAAATACCTAATTCAGAGTTTCAGAATTCAGACCCAAACTCGATCGACACCCTCCTCAACCTCAGTTGACACCCTTAACGGCTCAACCTCAAGTCGAGTTTCGACCGACAACCGCCTCCAGCCACCGGACCACCTCCCTGCTCGGTTGCTCCTCGCCTCCTCCCACTCTCCCAGACCTCCAGCCACCGGCTTTGCTATGCTCCCAACCTCCCACCGGCCAACGGCGACCATCACATACATCGACTGTAACTCTGTAAGTTACCTATTGTACTCAGTCTATACACTCTTCTCTCAGTCTTGATTTTTATTTTGGGGAAACTGAAAATTGGAATTGGAATTGGAATTTTTATGAGGAAACTGTGTCAAATCTATATGAGGAAACTGAAAATTGGAATTGGAATAGGAATTTTTATGAGGAAACTGTGTCTAATATATGAGGAAACTGTGTCTAATCTATATGAGGAAATTGAAAATTGGAATAGGAATTGGAATTTTTATGAGGAAACTGTGTCAAATCTATATGAGGAAACTGAAAATTGGAATTGGAATAGGAATTTTTATGAGGAAACTGTGTCTAATATATGAGGAAATTGTGTCTAATCTATATGAGGAAATTGAAAATTGGAATAGGAATTGGAATTTTTATGAGGAAACTGTGTCTAATATATGAGGAAATTGTGTCTAATCTATATGAGGAAACTGAAAATTGGAATTGGAATTTTTATGAGGAAACTATGTCTAATCTATATGAGGAAACTGAAAATTGGAATTGGAATTTTTATTTTGGAGTCTTTAATTTTTACATACTGCAAAAAGCCCACACCCGAATTGATCCCAAATCCAACCCGAATTGGCCCGAAACCCGATATCTGACAAACCCGAAATCCATTCGGTCGGGTTTCGGGTCTTCCCCTGGTTATCCGATATCCGATTGGGTTCGGGGTTTTGGGCCCCGACCCGACCCGACCGATGCTCAACCCTACTCGGAGGAGGAAGTAGAAGGTGAGGCGAAAGGAAAAGTTGTCTCATCAAAAGTAACATAGCGATAAATAATGAGTTTATTGTTGGTGAGAACAAAGCACTTATAACCATGGTGATTTGGTGGAACCCGAGAAAAACCGCAGGGGTTGACCTTGGTTGTAATTTATGTATTAAGGTAGGTGAATTGTGTGGAAAACAAAGACATCCGAAAACACGGAGATGTGTGTACGCGGGGTGGCGACGGTAAATAAGTTGGGTAGGCGACCGATATGAAAGACCCTTATTTGGAAGGATATTGTGAAGATATGATGCCTTAGATAAAGCATGCGGCCAAAAAGAGGACAGGACGGAAGAGTGTAAGAGAAGTGTACGGGCCATTTTATGTAAGGTTTGTAGCTTGCGTCCGACTTTACCGTTTTGGGCCGAGGTATAGGGACACAAAAAATGTATTTGAATGCCATTGGATGCTAAAAAATTAGTGAAAGCAAGGTTATCAAATTCCCGTCCATTATCACATTGGAAACATTTAAGTTTTCTTTCAAATTGGGTTTGAATATATGCACAAAAATCTTTAAAGATATCAAAAGTTTGGGATTTATGAGCAAGCGAAAACAGCCAAACAAAATTGGTGTAATCATCCAAAAATAATAAATAATAATGGTGCCCCGTGGAACTAATAACTGGAGATGTCCAAATATCGCTGTGAGTTCAATCAACGGTGCAACAGAAAAGGAACTAGAAGGATAAAACGGTAAACGATTGTGTTTCCCTAATTGACAAGAATTGCAAAAACAACTAGATCTAGGAGGATTACATGAAATAAAATGGATTGATAAAAGTTTTTGAAGGATAGGGTCGCTTGGATGTCCAAGGCGGTTGTGCCATACGAAAGAGGAAAGGGAAGCAAAAACGGAGGAGGTGATGGCTTTGGAGACGGGATAGAGGTCGCCATGGCTATCACATCGGAGGATACGTGTACCCGTCTTCAAATCCTTCACAGAGAAGCCATAGGGATCAAATTCGAGTGAGACCGAATTGTCTCGTGTGAATTTACAAATCGAGACTAATTTTTTGACTAAATGTGGGACGACTAGGACATTATTTAAGGTGAAAGGGGAAGAAGGAGACGAAATGTGAGATTGACCCGTACCCGTAACCGGAAGGGTTTCACCATTCTCGACGAGAATATGATTTTTAGTTCTCGAATTAAAAATGTGAGAAATTATACATGGGTTCGTATCCATGTGAGAAGTCGTGTCTGTGTCCATGTACCAATGGTCGTCCAGAGGATGTAACGACATTGTATGCATGGTAAAGTCTATGTCGGTGGGAACTGGGCTAGCAGCATAGTGCGCTTGAACAGGATGTGGGTCGAGTACACTGGGCCTGCTGGTATTAGGCTTGTATGGCGCTGAAGAAGAAGGCGCACCCCAAGGTGCAAAGGGCGTTGTTGGATATGGGCAGGGAGGAACCGCCCACTGTGGCTGCCACGATGATGATTCCCGGTTATACGGCGGCGACGAGGGATACCACGGCTGCTGCTGGTTCCGGCCGTTCCGCCACCACGAGGAAATTGTCGCCCTCGGTAGCGGCTGCGGCCCCGTCCTCGGGAGGACCTGTCACGGTTGTCCGGATGGCAGTCGTCGTACCTATGGCGGGGTTCCAACGAGGATGATTGACGAAAATTGGGTGGCGGATGTCGGTCATACCTGGAATCCGACGGTTGTGGCCGCGAGTCAGAAACGAATGCGACATTCTCACTACCGGTGATTGAGGTTTGCTTTGCGTTTAGGGATTCTTCAAGGGCTAACATGCTCCGAGCACGAGCAAATTCGGGAAGAGGATCAGACTGTTGGATGATTGTGGGCACGCCATTATAGGCTTCGGACAACCCAACCACCAATTGTAGAACCATACGACTGTTGTTAACCGGGGCACCAACGTCGGCAAGTTCATCAAAAACGGTTTTGGTTTTTGCGACAATAAGCCTCGATATTGGGGAAATCAGCAAACTTGATGTTGGAAAACGTTTGTTCAAAGAGAACAACTCTTGATCTTTTGTTATCTTGGAACAGGCCTTTGAGGTGCTCCCACACTTTTAAAGAAGTGGAGTTTGGAACGAGAATTGTTTGGTGGAGGTCGAGGGAGATTGTACCGTAGATCCATTGTAGGACCACGACATCCAAACGCTTCCATAAGGCTTCATCGACGGTGGTATCTCTTGGGAGGATGATCTGATCCGCAACCTGGTAAGCTTGGACATGAAACAATTCAGCCCAAGATGCATATTGGACTTTTTCAATGGCTAAAGTAATTGGGATGAAGGATCTGATATTGGAAACGGTTAGAGTCGGGTGATAAGGAAAATCCTTGTGTTTATGAACGAGTGGGTTATTAAGATTTGCATCACCCATTGTTTAGAAAGAGAGGGATAGAAGAGGAGAGGAAGAAGCGGTGGTCGACGATTTATATCCAGCTGCCGGCGATTGGGAAAGAAGAAAAAGAATAAGAGGAGATGTTTAGTATTTGTGCTCTGATACCATAATAGAATTGAAATCGTTACCTCCTCTCATTCCATTTAACACTACTAGTCATATACCCGCGCGATGCAGCGGAATGTAAGTAAAGAATGAACAATTAATGCTACTTCCTTATAGACATGTCATCAACAATAACCATGACCTAAGAATCACAATTTATGAAACCCTAAACCCATAAAGATATTCAATAATTAGTTTATATTACAATTATTGACGAAAATATTATAATGATATAATTTATAATAAGAATGAAACGTATTTTTAATATATTTTACGATTATGTATTTTTAATGTGCTAACGGTGGAAAAAAAAAACGTATGGATAGAAAACAAATTAATTTGTAGATATTCATGATATTTAATAATACGGTTAAATTAAAAATATTCAATATTAGACTCGTTTTGAAGGTACTGACGAGATGATTATAATGGTATAATTTGTAAAAAAAGAAACGTATTTTTTCATTACATTTTTGTTCATATACGATTATTTGTGTTAATATGATAATGGTGTAAAATGAAAAATGAAAAAAATAAGGGATATAAAGTAAATTAAATAAATAAGTGTAAGGGTGGTAAATGTAACATTGTACAAGAAACCACTTTGTACAAATAACCGTCTTAGAATCTTTATAATATAGTAGAGATAACTCTTTAAGGTCTTTTATAACAAGAAATTGCTGAATATCAAAAACTTATTACATGGAATCCCGTTTATCCTCTTTGTAGTAATTGTCGTAATTACTTTTATGCAAATCACTGGTGATCATGCCAAAACTCGTATTCCCAATTTGCCACTATCAAGCCTCAAACAACCTGCAAAATAATGGACTCACAACCAGGTCGTGACCATTGGATCTACCTCAGGCTTGAGAGTAAGGGTGTGCATCAACAAAGAGGTTGTTTGAGAGTAAGGGTGTGCATCAACAAAGAGGTTGTGAGAGTCTAGAGAGGAAATCTTAGTATGAATGGAAAGAAGAATCATAAGTGATTTATTACCGAACACATACGTATAGGTTGTAAATTTTCCATATTGTTACCAATTCCACATGTATAGGTTGTTGTTAGATGCATATATGTCCTCACGTGCTTTTATAAACATCTTCAGTATCTAAAGCACCTATATTCCACCAGCAGCATGTCCTCAACAAAGTCCAAGTTCCCATCAGGTATGGGTGCCCTATTACCATAATCCTATTTTTCTCAATATACCAAAATCCGTTTGGGGGATGTTTGGCGATAAATTCGACAATTTTCTTGACAAAATTTCGAACCCAACATTACCTCTTTGCCATCAGAAATCATCAAACATATTGATAGTTTTCATTATGATACACAAGATAGAGCAATAGCAATTTTGAAGTTCAAATGTAAGGTGAACCTCTAAAATAAAAATATAACTAATTTCAATCGCATATTTTAACCCAAGAGAAAACAGGCATATCATAAGTCATCGGAGGAAAATTGTGCAACTAACTCCAATGAAACCGTTTAGATGATTGCATTTGTAACTTTGCATTCCGACTTTTTGCTTGAATTAGTTCATCTGCTACACCAATCAAATTTCTAATACATCAACCTTTCAATATATATAACCTTCCATAAACACGAAGAAAATTCAGCTCTCACTGATCAAACAAATTAATTGATTTAATGATTTTACATATTATTGTCATTTATATATATATACACACACACACACACACACACACACACTCACTCACACACACACACACACACATATATATATATATATATGAACAAGCGTAAACGAACATAAATGAACGAACGTTCACGAACGTAAATGAACAAACGATACCATAGGGGGAAGTTATTTTGTTAACCATCCTATTCATATTAACTTTGTTAACCCTCTTCAACCAATAGGAAACCATGTTGAGTCTTGGTTTGATATATAGGTCTAATAAATATACGAGGGCATTATTGGAAATTTTTATTTTGTTAATTATAGCCTTCATTTAATTAGGAGTTACAATTCTATAATCTCTAATTTTAGCCATATTTTTAAATTTTACAAATGAGTTAAGATACATGTTTGGAATTTTCAAAATTTACCAACAAGGATTGACGAAATGGGTTTACATGACCAACAAGAATTAATGTTTGGTAAAATCGGTGTTGAGCATGAACATACCCAAGAAGATTGACGAACATTGTTACGAATCTGAGGGATTTTAACGATGAATTTCGTGGAGTCAATGTAGAGGGTCGTTCGACAATGATAACAACGATGGATGAAGATGATGAGACGCAACTCAATAATGTCCCTGATACCAAAAGTCCCATCAAAGGAGTTGAAAACGTCGAATCCAATCGAAATGATTGTATGGATCAAGTTTTTTGTATGTGTGAGGAAGATTATGATTTCATAGTTAGGTTCATGTTTATCCTATGCATGATTTCTTAGTAAGAGATGTTAGCCTTAATGAACATGTATGCACAATAAACATGAAACTGGACTTTTATTTATGTAGTTGTTTGTGGAATGTTCATCCGAATCATGAACATTAATGAACATAAATTTATATTAAAATATGAACACATATGAATCATGAATAATTATTGGTGTTCATATGAACACATTTGGATCATGAGTAAATCTTGGGTTTCTTGTGTGCATGACAACCATGAACACATTTGTGTTTTTTATTAACGGATGTTAACATGTTTATCTTATGCCATGATTTATTAGTAAGGGATGTTAGCATGTGATGGCATATGCCATGAACACTAATAGCCAGTGTTCGTTCATGTTCATAAATATAGTCCAATATATTCACCATGGTTCATATAGTCTGGAGTTTTCATATGACCATGATTGTTCATGGTTCGTACGGTTTCATGATTGAACCAAAAGAATATGCAATCTGTAGTGCTCATGAACATGCAAATTTTAGTATCATGGTTCATAATTATTCATATAGTTATCTAGGAATAACAGTCAATAGTGATTGACCGTTATTTGTGTTCACTATATTTTTTCATATTGCATGTTCATTCTTGTTCATAATTTCCTTTGGTTTCGATTAACAAACACATCGGTTTCGTATTTGGGTTAATTAATACGTGGGGGTTACAAATTGAAAAATATATTTTTCTTCCCCAAATACCCTCAAACACCATTGTTCAATATATTAATTACTCCTTTCACCTTTTTAAAATTAATTTAATTAACTTTGATTAATCTAGGCCATTCATTCTAAGATCAAGGGTTATAAATTGGTTAATAAGTTTAGTACAAAAACTTGGGTTAAAAAAATAACTCAACCCTATATATATATATATGAACAAGCGTAAATGAAGATAAATGAACGAACGTTCACGAACGTAAATGAACAAACGATACCATTGTTCATGTTCGTTCATTTAACTAAACGAACAAAAAAATGTGTTCATGTTCGTTCATTTATTAGAAAAACGAACTTCCTGCCGAACGGTTTACTGAACGTTCGGTTCGTTTACAGCCCTACTCACGATACTTCGGATTCATTGGAACAACTTTCCAATCAATAAATGGTCCCCCTGATGCAAATGCAAACACTGTGAGTATTTATATGATAGTCATATACTCTTCATCAAGAAATCATGATTCATAACACCAGCAACCATATCAAATAAAATCAGTATAGTCCCTAATTAATTAAAATAAAATAAATCAACGTACTCCCCTTTAATTTTAGTTTGTTTCATCTTTTTTGTAAGGGTCTCATCAATAAAGTAACTTTCATAATCACCACACTACAGACCACATATACACAGGGATGAAACCCAGAGCAAAAGAGACATGTTTTAGCATTATTACATAAAATCCTAGATACCTGCTAAACAATCAATAGAATGTGGTACCTCCATAATCCTTGTTCTTAACATCCAGGTAAGAATCATGGAGAACCCAACGAACTCCAGGTAACTATGATATAAAAATAACAAGTACACAAATTTATTTGTCGGTACACAATCAACAATGAGTGAATAGAACATGAAAACTAATATCAATTGCTCAAACCTTCAGAGCGTTCACAAGCCCATAACGATCCTCCGTGCTAAGAGCTGCATGATTAGCCAAATTGGATTTGGCTATGAAAACTAATATCAATTTCACAAACTATCAACATCTTCAGTTTAGAGAATCTGTTGGAGATGCTCTTAGTAATCAATGAGCATTAATTTACAATGGGTTCTGATATAACAGTGTCCAACTAAACATGGTATTAACAATGGTCTGTTGAAACGTGAAGCATCAAACAATTTCATCCTTTAAGATCAACATAAACATAAAACATCTAGACATCAAATCTTTACTTTACTCCCTGATTCCTTCCTCCCAGAATCAAAGCATATGAGCTGTAATAACCATTTGACTTTTTCACAAACTAAGAACAAATACATATACAAAATAAAATAGAAAACTACAAGTTGCAAAGATGGTATAACTTAGACCGAACCACATGCTAATATACCACTCCGACATTTAAGTATCACAACACTCCTATATAATAAATCTATTGTAACACCCGGTTTCTCGTAAAGAAAGTTCCGTCCTTCGTTGGTTATCTCTCCGCCTTCCGTCTATCTTTTGAGTGGTAAATGTTGTGCTTTCGAACCTTGAGTCGACCCATGCGAGAATCTTGAGTTTCGACCTTTTTCGGGGCTCGGTACGTGTGGCGCGATTGTGACTCGCGATAGTGACATGTGTCACTATCGCGTGGCACAATCGTCGGGGGTGTACCACCTGCGGTACATTCCCCGCGAGAGTGCCCTCGCGATAGTGACAATGTCACTATCGTGTGGCAAGGTCGCCCGCGACCCCTGTCTCATAAAATGTCCGAATTCTCACATTTTCTCTTCATTTCTCACTTCCATCTTCTTCTCTTTTCTCTCCCAAACACTAAAACCGAACCCTAACCCATTTTGGTGGTTTTCCCCCTTGAACCACATGATTCTTCATCATCTAACTAGTTGGAACCTTAAACCACAAAACCTCCATCTTTATCTTCCTCATCAAGTTCATCGGTTGGGAGCTCGGGTTGAAGTGTTGGATTGGGTGTTCTCGGAAGCCTCTTTGTCTTCAAGGGTAAGTTTTCTTGTATTAAGGTTATAAATGCTCCATTGGTGGTTTCTTAAGGTTCGATATCTCAAATCTCGGATTTGGTGGTTTTGAAGAAATTAGGGTTTTGATCTTGTTTGGGATCTTAGTATTTTTATGTTTAGAGAACGTTTCCTTATGGTTGAAAATGGTTATTTATGGGTTGGAACTTTGGATCTAGGTTTTGAAAGTTTTCGGCTTGAGGATTCAACTGGTCTTCAAAAGAGCTCGTTGGGTAAAATCAAGATTTAGCCTAAATCTAGCAAGGTGAGTTCAAGTTGATTTGTGAAAACGGTGTACATGCCAAAATGTCTATTTTAAAGTGTTTATGTGTTTTACATGAAATTATCAAGTGTTGGGGTATTTGCTAATCTTGGGATATTTGAAGTATTTAACTTTAAAAACTTTGTATAACACCATAATTGGGATTTTTGGGTATTTTGATAAATGTGTCACAAATGAATGTGTTTTGAGGTATTATTGCATAAATAGATCTTTGGTCAAAGAAATACGCTTTTAAATGTTTGTCGGGTTTTATGCATCATAATGAAATGGAGTGTTTATAAAGTATCACTTGCATTTTTATGTGAAGTACTTGAAAGAATGTTTATAGTCTCATTTTATGATTTTCATTCTTATCAGCAGTTAAAGTTGGAAAATGCATATTTTGTGTTATGAGACATTTGGAAAAATTATAAGGATATAAGTTCATTTGGAAAATGGGTTGTCTCAATTAATGTTAAGTTTTGAACTAATCTTACTTTTGGTCGTGATGTTGCATATCAGTTGGGTGAGTGCGTTTCATCGTGTTTTTATTTCATTTATTAACGAGTCAATGGGTTGCTAAGTCTGCGGCTTGGCATTGTTATTTTGATGGGGTTTTTGAACAATAGTCCAGTTTTGGTAGCTCGGCTTTGAGCCTTGTTGGGGCCTTATGCGTATTATTTGGCTTATTTGACGCATTGGGAGTCATGATCGCGTATTTGGTTTATTATTGTCCGGCGTTGGGACGATTAGTTTTCCACGTCGAGGCACGTTAGGCACCGGATGTGGGTGTAAGACCTTCGTGCTGCACGTTAAGGTACCGGATGTGGGTATAAGTCCTTCGTGCTCAAGTACTACGATATTAGATGAGGGGCTCGACATAGGAACCCGACGGGGTTGAACTCGAGTTTCCGTGGGTGTACGTTTAAAGCTACTGAGCCTGACATCTCTTGCGTGTACTTTCGTTTATATGACTAGTCATAACAACATAAAATGGGCTTACTTTGTGGACCGTCACATTTTATGGAATCGGGAATCCCCCGTCACCGAAAGGTGTTGTTTTGGGTATTGAGTTTTATTATCCATGTTTTTGGTGACGTTTTATATAATTGGGTTTTACCCTTCATTTATGGGTTGAGTATTATGCCCCACCCGAGTTTTTGGGTGTTTTGTAATATAAGGTTTAACCGTACCCTCTAAAATGGAGAGTTCAATTTATATTTACGCTTTGAGTGAGTTTTGGGTTAAAGCTAATTTATGAATGGGCGGTTTACATTAGTATCATCATTTTGTAGTAGTTTGATTTGGAAAATGTCCAAATTGGTGTTCTCCGTCTAAAATGCATATTATTGGAAAATGAGTCGTTTGCATATTCAAAGCATACCTTTTGAAAGATTATGAATTAAACTGCATTATCTATTTTCATAAACATTCTTATTTATGTTGAAAACTCTTGAGCTCACTAGGCGTTAAGCCTAACCTTTTTATTTGTCGGCATGTGCAACAGGTTCAAGTTGGGAGTTGGGTTCTAGCAGTTCTATGAAGCGTAGAGCCTTAACTAGGCACTAAAGTAAGTAGTTGGTGAAGTCTTCCGCAATGCTGGAGATAGTGACTATCTTGGGGGTTTTAGTAGCACCCGTTCTTATCATAGGCTTTTGTATAGAGCGAATGCTTGTATTGAGATTAAATCTTAATTTGTGGTTGTAGATAATTTCTTTATTGATGTATTTAGAAAATTTTAAATAAGTTGCTATTTCCAGATTTGAGGGTGTTACTAGTTGGTATCAGAGCTTAAGTTTGAGAGAATTAGGTATTGATTGTAGGATGCCTAGACTCAAACTAGTGTTTTTATAAGCAATTGTAAGTGAAGTTGGATATTAGGAACCTTAAGATAAGATATTATGGAGTTGATCGAGTCACTAGAAACGGAAAACTTGTCGAGGGTCGCAAGGATGAACATGTGCGGTACGTTCATAATGGCACCTGGCCAGTGTTATGGTGAACCTACATACTACATGTGTATACTTGAACTACCTTGGTATGATTACCGTTGGGGTAGTGAGAAGGTTTCTAAGGAAGTAATCTAAGGAAAACGTTGATGTCTATAGCAATATCACGTTGAAGTGATAGTTAAGTGCGTTGAATGCATTAAGTTGATTGACTTGAGTAAGAATAATTGGTTGGAGTAGAACGTTGAGATTATGGAATTGACGACATACGAGGAGAGATTGTAAGGTGAACCGATGAAATATCCGAGTGTCACTTTAAGATGTGGAGTATCCGGATGACAATAGTAGGAAATTGAGATTGTTGACCTAAGATGCTTGATACACCCGGATGGTATTAGTATGTCGGGTTGTTGAGAAGCGTAGTCTAGAGGGGTGAATGCCGACCAAATTCATGCACCAAAATTTATTTCTGAAATAAATTTGCATAAATTGTTTTTTTTGTGTTCGTAAAACAGAAAGTGGTTTATATCATAAAGTTTTGGTAAAGCACTTAACACGCATCAGATTTTAAACTGTGAGCTTAAGCATGCATAAATTGTTTTGTTGCACGTAATTGAAAAATTGTTATAAAAAATCTCTTTATTCACGTCTCTTGTTTAACGCTATTTGCGAATATTGTAATATCCATGTTTTAATGTCATTCGAGTATTGGGCAAGTAGCTATGAGATTTTAACCTAGGCATTGGATCTCCTCCACATATGTCAATGGTTTTAAAGGAAAAGTTATTCCCACGCATTGAGTCGAAATTTCTTGAGAATTTTAGTTTGTGTGAGTTTTGTTGGAATTTCATGGAGTATTGTTTTATACGATGTCTTTCCATGTGTGAGTTTTAATTTTGCTTCTTTTAAGCTTACGAGTTAGTTGGCATCGTGTCCCATGTGAATTTTGTTAAAGGTGTCATTTTACCTTTCTTTGCATTAAAAGAGGAAGCTCTTAAAGACTTAGTGTTTTAGCCATATTGACGTCTTACATTCTTGTTGAGAAATGAAAATTTATCACTGCATAATTTTAGCATTATTGAGTTTTGCGAAGATTCAGTTGGGTTTAGGGTGCCTCGTCTTACGTCATTTTGCGTTGCGTAAAATAATTTTGAGAACATGTGCATATGCATCATTGTGTGCGTTAATTTACGAGTTGTGTCAATACTTTGTTTCATGCGAGTTTTGCATCGTCACTTTTACAACCGTAAGAGGCACCTTGAAAATCTAGATGTCGCATGATTGCATCTTGAGTTTCACACGAGTATAGGTGCATACTTTTGGGTTGAATCCGACTTTCACTCGCGTGAGTAAATATGCGAAATATTTATATTGTCTTAAATTAAATTTTAATCTAAGCGTGTTTCGCTTGTTGACCTTGCTGTTATAAATTTTCCGCAATACATGAAATGAATTTTCAGATTGCATATCGTTGTAGTTACCATCTTGGTCAAATGTGTCTTATCGAGGCGGCTTAAAGTTTTAAACTCGATTTGAGAATTATTTGCATTCTTATCATTTCATCGAACTTTGGAGAATAAACTGTTGCATATGGAGTGGTTAATAATTTTATGTCGCAACGACTTTTGGGTTGGGAAGTCAGAACCTTAAAATTAATTTGTGAATGTCTCTTTTGGGAATTGTACAAACTTTTATTGCACATGTTATAGTGCGGAAGGTTATCTTTCATATGCATAGTATAAATTGATGCATTACTGGGACCATGGTAGTCCATTTGAAAATTTTGTTGCGCATCTCTTGTTACCGTTTCATTAACGTAATTACTGATCAAAAGAGTTTTAGAAATGGTTTTATATGTGTTGTGTTGGTAACCAGTTTTGAAACCTATCGGATGGGCGATAGTGTGTTGTCACTGTACGGTTAATCGTTATAAAACTTGTGTATTTGAAAGTTTTATAAAAGTTTAAATTGGCATATTATTTGAAAAACCTTGAACTCATTAGGCCTATAGGTTTAACCCCTGTCGTGGAAAGGAGTTGCAATTAAGGGACTAAGGGAGTCCTTAGGAGTTGAAGCGTCGAGTGACCTGGCTTGCGGTCAGTCTTGGATTTTGGACTTGGGTTTTCGAATCTGCGCGCGTTTGTATTAATGAAATTAGTAGACTTAAGTCTTCCCGGGTACTTAAGGGGCGATTTTATGCTCCGGTGATCATGCGAGTTAAAGTGTTAGGTAACTATTGGCAATCAGATTGGGTTTCATTTTGGTGGTTTGCTAGTCGGTGTCACATCATGGGTTGTGTTGTCAGTATACCGTCTTAGCGGGTTCCACGATTAAAGGAAATTTTGGTGATCTGTCTGCTAGAGTTGTAAGATTTGAAATTTTAACTCTCTGAGTTGGTGTCAACCTTAGTGCGACTATCTGTCTAGAATGGGATTTTGGACGCAATGTCCATGTTTTCGAGGTCATCGTTTAGCCCTAGGTGTCGACTTGTTTTCTTGGAGTCAGTGGATCTGGGAATGTTTGGATGTATCCCGGTCGAACCATGAGAAATATTGACCTTTCAGTGATGAAATTTGGAAGGAGTTTGGGTGTTGAGGATTAAGTATCGATGTGTTTAAGCATTTCCGTGGTGGTAAATCTTGTATTAAAGAATTGTTGTGGGGATTGGTGTTGGAACGGAGTTGAGTGTTGACCGAATCTGGGCTAAGTAGTACCTGAAGAACCTTTTGGTGCGCCTTAGAAGAATATCTTTATTGATATTAAGGATAGATCAGTTGAAATCTGAGGAACTTGGAAGTTTGGTTGCGATCTTTGAAGTTGTGTTCGGAACCGTAGATCCGAAGGAAAGTTTGGTCAGCAAGAATTTGGGGTCACTAACTACCTGGAGGTAGTAATTGCCAACCAAGGTTGGGAGACGACCGTAACGTTATGGGTAAAATTTACTTGGGTGAGTTAAGTGTTCGCTCGGTCATGAGTGTAATGTGCCCATGAGGGGCAGTTGGCGTGTGTATCAGTACAAATGGCATGTTAGAGATGTTGGAATAAGGGTTAAGGGAAATCCTTCTATGAACAAGGCTTAATGGGAACCTAGATTTCGAGGACGAAATCATTCCAAGGTTGGGAGGATTGTAACACCCGGTTTCTCGTAAAGCAAGCTCCATCCTTCGTTGGTTATCTCTCCGCCTTCCGCCTATCTTTTGAGTGGTAAATGTTGTGCTTTCGAACCTTGAGTCGACCCATGCGAGAATCTTGAGTTTCGACCTTTTTCGGGGCTCGGTACGTGTGGCGCGATTGTGACTCACGATAGTGACATGTGTCACTATCGCGTGGCACAATCGCCGGGGGTGTACCACCCGCGGTACATTCCCCGCGAGAGTGCCCTCGCGATAGTGACAATGTCACTATTGCATGGCAAGGTCACCCGCGTCCCCTGTCTCATAAAATGTCCGAATTCTCACCTTTTCTCCTCATTTCTCACTTCCATCTTCTTCTCTTTTCTCTCCCAAACACTAAAACCGAACCCTAACCCATTTTGGTGGTTTTCCCCCTTGAACCACATGATTCTTCATCATCTAACTAGTTGGAACCTTAAACCACAAAACCTCCATCTTCATCTTCCTCATCAAGTTCATCGGTTGGGAGCTCGGGTTGAAGTGTTGGATTGGGTGTTCTCGGAAGCCTCTTTGTCTTCAAGGGTAAGTTTTCTTGTATTAAGGTTATAAATGCTCCATTGGTGGTTTCTTAAGGTTCGATATCTCAAATCTCGGATTTGGTGGTTTTGAAGAAATTAGGGTTTTGATCTTGTTTGGGATCTTAGTATTTTTATGTTTGGAGAACGTTTCCTTATGGTTGAAAATGGTTATTTATGGGTTGGAACTTTGGATCTAGGTTTTGGAAGTTTTCGGCTTGAGGATTCAACTGGTCTTCAAAAGAGCTCGTTGGGTAAAATCAAGATTTAGCCTAAATCTAGCAAGGTGAGTTCAAGTTGATTTGTGAAAACGTTGTACATGCCAAAATGTCTATTTTAAAGTGTTTATGTGTTTTACATGAAATTATCAAGTGTTGGGGTATTTGCTAATCTTGGGATATTTGAAGTATTTAACTTTACAAACTTTGTATAACACCATAATTGGGATTTTTGGGTATTTTGATAAATGTGTCACAAATGAATGTGTTTTGAGGTATTATTGCATAAATAGATCTTTGGTCAAAGAAATACGCTTTTAAATGTTTGTCGGGTTTTATGCATCATAATGAAATGGAGTGTTTTATAAAGTATCACTTGCATTTTTATGTGAAGTACTTGAAAGAATGTTTATAGTCTCATTTTATGATTTTCATTCTTATCAGCAGTTAAAGTTGGAAAATGCATATTTTGTGTTATGAGACATTTGGAAAAATTATAAGGATATAAGTTCATTTGGGAAATGGGTTGTCTCAATTAATGTTAAGTTTTGAACTAATCTTACTTTTGGTCGTGATGTTGCATATCAGTTGGGTGAGTGCGTTTCATCGTGTTTTTATTTCATTTATTAACGAGTCAATGGGTTGCTAAGTCTGCGGCTTGGCATTGTTATTTTGATGGGGTTTTTGAACAATAGTCCAGTTTTGATAGCTCGGCTTTGAGCCTTGTTGGGGCCTTATGCGTATTATTTGGCTTATTTGACGCATTGGGAGTCATGATCGCGTATTTGGTTTATTATTGTCCGGCGTTGGGACGATTAGTTTTCCACATCGAGGCACGTTAGGCACCGGATGTGGGTGTAAGACCTTCGTGTTGCACGTTAAGGTACCGGATGTGGGTATAAGTCCTTCGTGCTCAAGTACTACGATATTAGATGAGGGGCTCGACATAACGGGGTTGAACTCAAGTTTCCGTGGGTGTACGTTTAAAGCTACTGAGCCTGACATCTCTTGCGTGTACTTTCGTTTATATGACTAGTCATAACAACATAAAATGGGCTTACTTTGTGGACCGTCACATTTTATGGAATCGGGAATCCCCCGTCACCGAAAGGTGTTGTTTTGGGTATTGAGTTTTATTATCCAAGTTTTCGATGACGTTTTATATAATTGGGTTTTACCCTTGATTTATGGGTTGAGTATTATGCCCCACCCGAGTTTTTGGGTGTTTTGTAATATAAGGTTTAACCGTACCCTCTTAAATGGAGAGTTCAATTTATATTTACGCTTTGAGTGAGTTTTGGGTTAAAGCTAATTTATGAAGGGGCGGTTTACATTAGTATCATCATTTTGTAGTAGTTTGATTTGGAAAATGTCCAAATTGGTGTTCTCCGTCTAAAATGCATATTATTGGAAAATGAGTCGTTTGCATATTCAAAGCATACCTTTTGAAAGATTATGAATTAAACTGCATTATCTATTTTCACAAACATTCTTATTTATGTTGAAAACTCTTGAGCTCATTAGGCGTTAAGCCTAACCTTTTTATTTGTCGGCATGTGCAACAGGTTCTAGTTGGGAGTTGGGTTCTAGCAGTTCTATGAAGCGTAGAGCCTTAACTAGGCACTAAAGTAAGTAGTTGGTGAAGTCTTCCGCAATGTTGGAGATAGTGACTATCTTGGGGGGTTTTAGTAGCACCCGTTCTTATCATAGGCTTTTGTATAGAGTGAATGCTTGTATTGAGATTAAATCTTAATTTGTGGTTGTAGATAATTTCTTTATTGATGTATTTAGAAAATTATAAATAAGTTGCTATTTCCAGATTTGAGGATGTTACATCTATACTCGATAGCACAAGTTGTTACAATACTATAGTTGAAGTACCAACCCATGGGGTATTCTGGTGATGGAACTAATTATGCAAGCCAGTGATTGACATAAAACAACCTAAGCAAACAACATGATTAAGTTGGATAATATATGATCGATAAGTTAAAGCAAAAGGGAAACTTACTGAGACAGATCCGACACAATTGTTGGCCTCTCATGCAGAATTTGATCCCCGTGTCCAAGCTGCCCCTTCTGCAAAGACAATAATTTTCTGGTATGAGATATCAAAACAACACAGAATCTTTTATTACTAGTGGTTTCAGTACAATGGTCAGCCAACTGTCAACATAATAAAGGCTAGATCTTGGGGCTCCTCCCCATAGTTATCAACTCGAGTTTCCTCAAGGCCACTGGGATTTTCCTAATGTTGGGAATTAAAGAATTGTTTAAGTATGGATAATGCTGCTAGCACAACTGATTACTACTGCTAGTAGATTTAATACTGCTTGACAAGTTAGTACTGCTACTTCAATAGTTAGTACTGCTTGGAGAGTTAGTACTGCTAGTAGTTAGTACTGTTGAAGTTAGTATTGCCAGATCAAGGTTAATACTGCTGAGCACAGTTACTACTGCTGGTGAAAATTAGTACTGCTCAGAGTGTTAATGCTTCTACAACTTAATACTGCTTAAGAGATAATCAAGATACGTGCAGATCAAGACTGAAGATAATCATGGAAGGTTTGAAGATAATGATAGAAGAATATACTGAAGATCTTTTATTTTTTGTAATTATCTTTTATTTTCAGTATATGTATAGACCTGTTGAGAATAGTTTAGAATATCAAGTTAGCAGATTATTCTAAGTTTTTGTTTTCTTAGAGAGAATTAACCTCAAGGTTTAGAACCCTAGTTCTAGAGAAGTAGAATTCGTATTGGTGAGCATGTTCATCAATATTGAGGTTTTGTTTGAAATCTTGTAACTTTAATCATTCAATAAAATTTACAAGATTGTGATCTCTGATTCACTGTTACATTGATTATTGAATATTAAAGTGTTATTCCGCAACTTCTTTAATATTGTTTCTGAGTTCATTATTCTTGTTAAGAATTAGATCCTGACAAGTGGTATCAGAGCAAGTATTCTCAGAAACCTTCATTCATCATGGAAAACACAGTTGAATCAAACAGTACTCTTGTCTCAAAGGTTCCAATGCTCAGATCTAATGAATTTGACATGTGGAAGATTAGAATCAAGCAATACATTCTCCTCACAGATTACTCTATGTGGGACATCATTGAGAATGGCCCATCTGAGCACACTGCTCTTGGCTATTCCCAATGAGTATCAACACCAATTCTGCAATTGCACTGATGTACAGATGCTTTGGAATGCTCTAGAGAAGAGATTCTCTGGTACCAAAAGTACCAAGAGAAATCAGAAGGCAATATTGAAGCAACTGTATGAAAACTTTATGTCAACTAAGAATGAGTCCATGACTCAAACTTTTGACAGGTTTAACAAGCTGATTGGTGAACTAGCTACTATGGGAGTACAGATTGATCAAGATTATGTAAACAGAAAGTTCTTAAGGTCCCTTGGAGATGAATGGACCATGTATACTGTTTCATTCAGACAGAATGAACAATTGGAAGAAAAGGAACTGGATGATCTGTACAATGACCTGAGAGTGTTTGAATATGAGGTGGAAGCAAAGAAGAAGCCTACTGGATATGTTCATAATGTTGCACTCCTATCAGCATCAATTGATTCTACTGCTAACCCTGAATCAGTTAATGCTGCTAATGGAGTAAATCAAGAAAAAGGCACTGAATCTGTTTTTGAAGCCTTTCTTTCCAGCCATGGAAACTCCCCTTTAATCAATGATGACTTGGAACAACTTCATCCTGATGATCTTGAAGAGATGGATATTAAATGGCAGATGGACATGCTTTCTATGAGGGTGAAGAAGTTCATCAAGAGGTCTGGGAGGAACAACTTCTCCCAAAGAAGAGAAGATGGAGCAGGCTTTGATAAGTCAAAGGTCTCACAAGGGAATGCAGAAGTGGAGTGTCTCACAACAACCACCAACAAGCTCAGACTGGAAGCTTCAACCAGAACAAAAACTCTGCTCAAGCCCTTGTTTCTCAACAAGGAATGGGGTTTGACTGGAGTGATCAAGCAGAAGAGGCTATTCAAAATCAAGCTCTCATGGCAGAGGTATCTGATCTCCCAACTGAGGTACTTTCTAATCTCTGCTCTCAAAATTGCATTGACACTGTTAAAAGGTACAGAGATCACAACCAGAATATGAGTGATGACCTTAAGAGATTAGAAAAGGATATAAAAGACTATGTGAAAATTGTTGAAAGGTTTGAGGAACAAATTAAAGGTTTCCAAGCCAATGAACCTCAACACACATATGATACCAATTACTGGAAGTGGGAGAAGAATGATTTAGAACTCCAACTGACAAAGTCCAAGGAGGAGAATGAAAAGTTGAGAGGAGAGCTAGCCAAAGTTAAGCTAGATGTGGAAAAGTTTTCTAATGCTTCTAAAGCAATGGACTCTTTACTACAAACTCAGTTTCATGACAAACTGAGAAGAGGAATTGGATACAATACCACACCACCACCATATAACAACAAATACATCCCTCCTATATCAGACTTGCTAGAGACCAAGGATAGGAAGGACCTGCCTGAGGAAGCCACTGAGATAGATCCCTTAGATGAAGTAGTTGTTGAGGACAAGACTGAGAAAGAGGGTAGTAAAAGTAAGGACAATACTGTGAGTGGTGAGATTCCCTTAGAAAATAACATTATCACCAATGAGGATTGTGGAAGGGCTTGGATCAAATCTAATGGTGTATAGAAGACTGAGGGAAAGTCCAAAAAGGTTCATTACAAGCAGACTACAGTTGTGAACCCTGTTCCTTGCAAACAGTGTGCATGTAATAAGTCTGAGCCACTAAAACATGATAAAAGGAGGGTCAATCAAAGGAATTGGAATAATCAGTGGGCTCAGAAACAAGGAGTTGATCTGAGTAGAATCATCAGACCAAAACCTTGTTTCATATGTGGCAAATTGAATCATCTTGCCAAGTACTGTTACTTTAATCCTGTTAACCAAAGGATGAATTTTCAAAGATCTATGCAAAAACCCTTTGGTTATAGGAAGGATGAAAGGAACCATGTGGCTAAGAAACCTGTTAAATCTAAAAGCCACATGAAGAAAAAGACTGTGAAAGAAAGTGTCAAGATGTGGATTCCCAAAAGCACTAAAACTGTTAGTACTGCTACTACAAATAGTGTTGCTGACAAGGATAGTGATGCTAGAAGCAATACTACTGCTACCAATGTTTCTGCTGCTACTACAATTAGTACTTCTAAAACTAACATTATTAGTACTTCTTCAAATGTTAATACTGCTAACTCTGTTAGTACTTCCAAAGTTAGTACTGCTTCTAGTGTTTGTGCTGCTAAACCTATTATCTTGACAAAGTACTCCAGTAAATAGTGCTCTGATTTTAAAAATCTCATCAAAAAGGAGTGTAAATACTTTGATGAGAAAGGGAGACCCAAGACCACTTTGGCTTGGGTTCCCAATCAATACTAATTGTTTTATCTTATGTGCAGGGCAACCAGCAGCTCAAGGGAAAGAACATCTGGCATGTTGATAGTGGTTGCTCTAGGCACATGACAGGAACATGGCTTGCCTCAAGAATTTCAAGAAAATTGATGGAGGACATGTTGCCTTTGGTAATACTCCAGATGGAGGTAAGATCAGTGGTAAGGGTGATGTAACAAAAGGTAAAACGACCTTTGAAGATGTGTTTTATGTTGAGCAGTTAAGGTACAACCTGTTAAGTGTATCACAGGTTTGTGACAAAAAGCATAGTATATTGTTCACAGATACAGAATGCATTATCCTTGCTCCCAGAAAGGATAATGTCTATTGCTTGGATATGGAAAATGTTTCAACTGATTCATCCCTAAACTGTCTTGTTTCAAAAGCATCTTTGCATGAATCATCACTTTGGCACAGAAGGATGTGTCACATGAATTTTAAAACAATGAATAAACTTGTTAAAAACAACCTTGTAAGAGGGTTGCCTTCAAAAGTCTTTTCATGTGATGATCATTGTGTTGCATGTCTCAAAGGCAAACAACACAAAACTTCTCATAAGTCCAAAGAGTTGAACACTATCTCTAATTCTCTTCAGTTGTTGCATATGGATCTGTTTGGTCCTACAAATGTTATGAATATAGGTAAGAAATCATACTGCCTAGTTATTGTTGATGATTACTCTAGATTTACTTGGGTATATTTTCTAAGGACTAAGGATGAGACAAGTGGACTGATCAAATCCTTTATTCTAAGAATTGAAAACCAAACAAATCAAAAGGTAAAAGTCATTAGGTCAAATAATGGTACTGAATTTAAAAATCATGATCTAAATGCCTTTTGTGAGGAAAAAGGAATTGAGAGGCAATACAGTGCTCCTAGGACTCCACAACAAAATGGTGTTGCTGAGAGAAGGAATAGGACACTGATTGAAGCTGCTAGATCTCTGTTAACTGATTCAAAACTTCCAATTACTTTCTAGGCTGAAGCAGTTAATACTGCTTGTTATGTCCAAAACAGAGTTCTAGTAGTCAAGCCTAAGAACAAGACACCATATGAGCTTTTAAATAAAAGAAAACCATTTATTGGATTTTTCAAACCTTTTGGGTGTCCTTGTACCATTCTCAATACTAAAACTCACTTAGGAAAGTTTGATAGCAAGGCAGATGATGGTTTTCTTGTTGGTTACTCATCTCAGAGTAAGGCCTACAGAGTTTTTAATTCTTCTTCTAGAATAATTGAGGAAAGTGACAATGTCAAATGCAATGAGAACACACCAAATCCTATTGGTTCAGGTCCTCAGTGGTTGTTTGACATTGATTCACTAACTAACTCTTTGGGTTTCAGTAGTGATGATCATCCAGGTTTAAAAAGTGGAGGGTCAGGGGATATACAAGTACAAGACATTATTCCTCAGTATGTGATCTTTCCCATACCTACAATGGAACCTGTTGAAACCTGTGAAAAGGAGATTGTTACTGAACCAATTCAGAGTGAAGAAGAAAGAAGAGATAAGGAGAATTCAGAGCATGAAGAACCAGAAGTAGCTGATGAGATCCCCTCAACTGACTCAAATGATTCCAATCTAGAAGTGGGAATCAATGAAGAACCTAGTCATCAGACTAGAACACAAAAGAACCATCCTCCAGAGCTGGTAATAGGAGACATCTCTTCTCCTATGGTAACTAGGAATCAAAGCAGACTTCAAGAGATGCAGGATCAGCAACATACAGTACTCTCTTGCTTTCTATCTCAAATTGAGCCTAAGAAGGCTCATGATGCAATGAAAGATTCCAGTTGGATAGAAGCCATGCAAGAAGAGTTACTACAGTTCAAATTGCAAGAAGTTTGGGACTTGGTGGACCTTCCAAAAGGTCACAGAGCTATTGGCACCAAGTGGATTTTCAGAAATAAAAAGGATGAGAGATGAATAGTTATCAGAAACAAAGCAAGGCTAGTGGCACAAGGGTACACTAAGGAAGAAGGCATAGATTATGAAGAAATTTTTGCTCCAGTTGCAAGGGTAGAGGCAATTAGGCTATTTCTAGCCTATGCTTCATACATGAAGTTCAAGGTATATCAAATGGATGTGAAGAGTGCCTTTCTATATGGTACTATTGATGAAGAAGTATATGGCTGTCAGCCCCCTGGATTTGAAAATCCATCATATCCTGACAGAGTATACAAACTGAAGAAAGCACTTTATGGTCTACATCAAGCCCCAAGAGCATGGTATGATACATTGTCTACCTATCTCTTAGAAAATGGGTTTGAAAGGGGAATTATTGACAAGACCGTCTTCATTAAAAGAAGTAAGAAGGACATCCTACTTGTTCAGATCTATGTGGATGACATCATCTTTGGATCCACAAAAGAACAGATGTGTAGAGACTTTGAAGAGTTAATGCACAAGAGCTTCAAAATGAGTGCAATGGGTGAACGCACCTTCTTCCTTGGGCTTCAAGTGAAACAGCAGAAAGATGGGATTTTCATTAGTCAATCAAAATATGTGAAAGACATCCTGGATAAGTATGGTTTATCAGACTCAAAGCCAGCAAGCACACCAATGGAAACTCACAAACAGATCACTGCTGATCTTGAGGGGGAGGATGTTGATGTCCATCTTTATAGATCAATGATTGGATCTCTCATGTATCTCACAGCCTCAAGATCAGATATCATGTTTCCAGTGTGTGTTTGTGCCAGATTCCAAGTCAAGCCAAAGCAATCACATCTACAAGCAGTTAAAAGGATTTTCAGATACCTAAGAGGGCAACCTAGATTAGGTCTTTGGTATCCTTATGAATCCAACTTTGACTTGATTGCATATTCAGACAGTGACTTGGGAGGTGCTAATATGGATAGAAATTCTACTTCAGGGGGGTGTCAACTTTTGGGTGCAAGACTAGTATCTTGGCAGTGTAAGAAGCAAACCACAGTGTCCTTATCAACAATAGAAGTTGAGTACATTGCTGCTGCAAGTTGCTGCTCTCGGGTTCTATGGATCCAGAATCAAATGTTGGACTATGGGGTAACCTTTATTCACACCCCAATCTTCATTGACAATAGCAGTGCTATTAGCATTGTTAACAATCCTGTCAAGCACTCCAAAACAAAGCACATTGAAATCAGGTATCACTTTATTAGAGACTGTAATGAAAAGAAGCTTATTCAAGTTGCTAAAGTTCATACTGACAACCAGTTTGCTGATCTATTCACCAAAGTTTTTGATGTGGGAAGATTCACTTTCTTGGTCACAAGTGTGGGCATGATCAACTCTGAATGAACTCATATTTAAAAAGTGTTTGTATACCTGTTATTTGGTTGTTTTTATTTGTGGTGTTACTAATCATCTTTCTCAGTTAATACTGCTAGTGGTTAATACTGCTCTCAGTTAATACTGCTAGTGGTTAATACTGCTCTCAGTTAATACTGCTAGTTAGTTAATACTGCTCTCAGTTAATACTGCTAGTTAGTTAATACTGCTAGTGGTTAATACTGCTCTCAGTTAATACTGCTAGTTTGCCCGCCTAAAAGCTCATAACGACTCTTTGAATAATGTTCATCTTCTCTCTAACCCTTTTTCTCTCAAGCACCTAGTAAGTTTCAGGCAAGAATACTCCAGCTCGATGGCATCAATGGCTTTTATTGACGAACACAACGAGATAGCAATGCTACAAAAGCCAAAGCACGCTGATGGATTTCATCAGATAGTCGACTTTCTCAAGTCCAGCCATATCGAGTATGCCCTTACAGTGTCACCATCCATCTACATTAAGCACCAGAAGCAGTTTTGGGCCAATGCCACCATTGTTACTGAAAATGGTGTGAAGGTTATCAAGATAAGGGTGTGTGACAAACCCTTGACAGTTTCTGAAGAGGTAATTCGCATCAGTCTACGTCTAGACGATGCCTCAGGTATCTCATCTATCTCCAATGATGACCTGTTTTCTACTCTTACTAGAATGGGGTATGGAGGCCCATTGGATGTTTTCAAGTTCTCAAAAGCTAAATTTTCTCCCCAATGGCGTTTCTTTGTCCATACCCTTATGCACTGTATTTCTAGAAAAACTACTGGATGGAGTGAGTTCAGTAGCACCATTGCTTATGCTTTGGTCTTCTTGGCCACTTCCAGAAAGTATAATTTTTCAAAAATGATTTTCAATGACCTTGTGTCAAACTTGGGAAATAAAAAGAGTTTCTATATGTACCCAAGATTTCTCCAGGCAGCTATAACTACTGAATTGACGGATATGCCTCAATTTGATGAGGTATATGTACCTAAAATCCCCAAGGGCAAGGTCTTTTCAAATATGAAGAGATCTGCCATGGACTCAGAAGGAGTTGACACCCCATTGTTCTCTACAATGATGGTTGTGTCCCACAATCAAGAAGGTATGGCTTCGGGGTCAAGGCCCTCATTAGACCATCCACTGAAAGCCAATCCCAACCTTCAATCAGTATATCAATCCCTCAGTCCCTTCTTCAAAAACCAACTTCTCCAATCACCAATACCTATATAAGGAAAAAGGTAAAGAAGGCTCCTTCCCTTCTTGTACCTTCACCCTCCAAGCCTTCAAGCCTTCTAATGGAGAATTCTCCATTAGAGAATATCTATAGGGAAACCACAGGGGTGTCTCCCAACCCCAAGGAGGTGCTCACTGAGGAGATGAATGAGCATATGGGTGCAAAGGCTGCCACTACTCCTGCTAGCACAGAGGAGGCCAGTGGTAACATCAATAAGACCTTCCCCATGGCAACTTTGGGTGAGCAATCATCCAAAGGTCCTAGGTGGCAAGAAACCAAGGGGGTAGCAGGTGCTTCTGCTAGGCAGATGACCTCTACTACAAAAAGATCCAATGATCCTCCAAAGGTGGTAAAAACACCCAAAGGAGGTGAGGACAGATATGACTACAATGAATTGATGGAAACTTTGGGCAACATTAATCTGGATGTCATCAAGCAAGGCAAAGACATTGAAGAGATGAAAATGGTAATTCTGTCTCAACAAGTACAAATTACCAAATTGAAGAAAATGGTGACAAGATTGGTGCACAATACGAGGAGAAGACAGTTTGTTTTAAAGAAGAGAACAAGTGCTAATGATGCTTTCAACAAGGGGGAGAATCAAGAGGCTGAAGCAGAAAAGGAAAGTACATCTGAGATGGGATTTGATTTTGAGGGGGAGAAAGAAGTAGAAACAGAATCACAAGCAGCAGTAACAGAACAGGTAGCAGCAGTAACAGGGCTATCTGTTGAAGAATTGGAAATAGCAAAAACTTTGGTAAAAGCCAAGAATGACACTCCTAAGGCTACTCAAAAGGCCAAGGGAGTGGTCATTAAAGAAGGAGCTATTGAGCAGAAAAGAACAGAAATAAGTGAGGCAGAATTAAAGAGGAAAGGAAAGGAAAAGGTGGATGAATCTGCAAAGCCACCAAAGAAACTGAAACAGATTGAACAAGATGAGGAATTGGCTAAGAAGCTGCAGGCTGAGCTACAAAAAGAAGAAGAAGAGACTCAACAGGCCAAAGATAGGCAGATTGCTCTAGATCTGTCTACTAAGCTGAATGAGGAGTATCAAAAGAGCCTGAAAATAGCAGCTGAAGCCAAGAAAAGTATAGCAAAAGCAACCAAGCACAGGCTGCCTTCAAAGATTCAGAAAAGACAACCTTCCAAGACCTTTTTGGCCAATCAGGAAAGGAGAAAATGATAAACTTTCTGAAAGGCTCAATTGGTGTCAAAGGAGAGATGTTCACTAACATGGCATACAACAAGGTTGAGGAGATGTATAAGAAAGAAATGGCTAAGCTTCAAGGGGACTCCTCTCAAAGGGAAGAGGCCGAAAGAAGGATGAAGGAGAGACATGATCTCAACATCCAACAACCATTCCCTGAGGAAGTCACTCCTACCAAAGAAAAGGCTGAAGACACTAAAGAAGAGAATGTTGGTATGGAAATGAAATCTGCAAAGAGAGTAAAGACCATAGCTTCCAAGAAACAGTCCAAGAAGCCAAGGGTTGAAGAAGCTGAAAAAGAGGAAGAACCTTCAGTTACACCTTCAGCAGAATCTGTGCAGAACCCAGAGCAGTCCAATAAGCAATCTGATGAGCATGTGGGTCTTTATATGACTGTAATAGAACCAGTACAGGTTGTTCCCATTTCTATGAAGGCACCAGAAATCATCTTTTGGGACATTCTGAGAGACAACAGAAAGGATTACTTCAGACTGAAAAGAGTTGGGGATGTATTTGAAGTATATTCAACTTGTGGGAAAGTAATCAGAAGTTGCTCCAGGGCTGATCTTGAAGAGATGCATAAGGTGGGAATGAAGCTTTATGAGCATGTTTTGAAAGGAACTGAAGAAAGTCTACTCAAGATTGCAACGGAATATCTATGTATGATGTTTGAACTAGAAAAGGTGGTTTACAGGATCAAGGATCTACATCATGAGTATGGGTTTAAGAAGATTGATAAGTGGATACTCTTTGAAAACTGTGGTGTATACATGATCACAATAGATCAAACTTTCATAGCCTTGGCTTCTTCAGCTCCCTTCGGACCTGGAGAACGTGTGACGCTGAGTCGGGGTTTGGTGTATACATGATCACAATAGATAACTGTTATCATGAATACTACCTGGTGGACAAGGTATATGATCATAGCAGGGAGAAGTTGGAAGGGATGCTGAAAGCTAAGCTAGTGTGTGCAAAGGAATCAGAAATGGCCAGAATTGTGGTAAGAAGAACAATCAATCAAAGTCTGGGTCTGGATCCAAATTTGGGCAACTAAGCTGTAGTGTTGAAAGCATCTTGAAGACCATAATTGAAGAACTTGACTTCTCTTCCTAAAAGTCAAGTTAGAGGGAGATTGTTGGGAATTAAAGAATTGTTTAAGTTTGGATAATGCTGCTAGCACAACTGATTACTACTGCTAGTAGATTTAATATTGCTTGACAAGTTAGTACTGCTACTTCAATAGTTAGTACTGCTTGGAGAGTTAGTAATGCTAGTATTTAGTACTGCTGAAGTTAGTACTGCCAGATCAAGGTTAATATTGCTGAGCACAGTTACTACTGCTGGTGAAAATTAGTACTGCTCAGAGTGTTAATGCTGCTACAACTTAATACTGCTTAAGAGATAATCAAGATACGTGCAGATCAAGACTGAAGATAATCATGGAAGGTTTGAAGATAATGATAGAAGAATATACTGAAGATCTTTTATTTTTTGTAATTATCTTTTATTTTCAGTATATGTATAGACCTGTTGAGAATAGTTTAGAATATCAAGTTAGCAGATTATTCTAAGTTTTTGTTTTCTTAGAGAGAATTAACCTCAAGGTTTAGAACCCTAGTTCTAGAGAAGTAGAATTCGTATTGGTGAGCCTGTTCATCAATATTGAGGTTTTGTTTAAAATCTTGTAACTTTAATCATTCAATAAAGTTTACAAGATTGTGATCTCTGATTCACTGTTACATTGATTATTGAATATTAAAGTGTTATTCCGCAACTTCTTTAATATTGTTTCTGAGTTCATTATTCTTGTTAAGAATTAGATCCTGACACCTAACCCTTATCTTCAGGGACCATGTGATTAGTCAAGGTGCACGCAAGGCACCCACGGTTACCAAAAGACATATAATGGTCTTGCCATGCCTTGTTGGATCACAAAGATTATTTCCGTAGATTAATATACATAAAATCAGAAGTTCATAAACTTTGTCTTTTAAGTATTTATAAATCTGATTGTAGTTATCTTTCTCATCTAAACAGATTTATGGTATGTTCCTTGAGTTGATGGGAACCACAAACGTATCTTTAATTCTAGCACCAAATAAACAGCACCCCACAAATTGAAAAAAACCATATCATATGGGCACCTAAACCTTTATCAGATGTTCCGTTTTAAGGTTAATGTCGATGAGAAATGCTTTAAAACTTACCTCATTTCTACTCATTTTCTTTCCTCCAACGTTTTGATCTGCTGTAATATATATATATATATATATATATATATATATATATATATATATATATATATATATATATACACTTATAACTAACGTAAGGTATTGAACCAAAAAAGCACAAACTAACTTTGCAAGTTTGACTTTGAACAGTCCCACAATGCAAAATGAACGTCAACAACAATCAATATCATCTGATATTTGCAGCAAACAATAAAGAAATATAGAAACATACAGGATAGGCGTTGAGAGCGCTAGTCCGCAGGCAATTAATTGCAAAATTACGATCCTTTTCGACTCCTTTCCTCAAAAGCTCAATAAATTTCTTTGTTCCATCAAGCGTAAGAAAACTCTCAGAAAGTTACCAAACAAAATTTGTTATTCAAAATGAAATTACATATCGTTTACCTGCTTCTGTAGACGGAAAAAGAGACGTTGATCATCGAGAACGAAAGGAGCGTGGAGATGTAATAGATCAATGGCGGAATATGTACATCTTGATCAAAATATCCTCTCCGTCCCAAATTTCCAACTCTTTCCCAATATGTACATCTTGATCAAAATAAGTGTAGAGAGCGTATCTTCAACATGATCATGCAGAGAGGTGTTTGCCGCTGCTGATTATACATGAAATCGAGAGGGAGGCGCGGGGGAGAGAAATTAGGAGAGTAAGGGAAGGTAGGCATAGAGAGGTCGTGGAGGAGAAGGAGAGGAACTGAGGGGCACAAAATTTGGCTTTCAAAGTTTATAAGAAACTGCCCAACCACTTTAGAATTTTTTTTATAGTAGTAGTAGATTAGTGCCTTTTATATGCCTTGGTATGTATATAGAAAACTACATGATAATTTAAGAATGTCCAACAAAAGATGGCATAATATTCTTACATCCACAAAATTCATAAGTGATTCAATTACTGAGGCACTTCTTGCTCCTTCATAAGTGATTGGACTATGTTTGTCTGCACCAAACATCAAAACTGTGGGGAAACCTTACACCTTAAACCTGCTCATTAGAGCCTGAAAAATCACATAATTTCCAAAACTAGATCAAATACAAGAAACTCAAAATTCACCAACCATGAAAAGAAAGTCCTTCCATGCTAAACACTTTGCTTCCTAATCACAAACCTAATACGTATAAAATCAAAAAAATCGAAAATTTAGATTGAAACCGAAACCCTAGAGTAAGGAATAACAGGTTTAGATTAATGAAAAACAATAATTATTACCGGTTGAAATGAGAGTGATAGATGAAGATGAAATTGTAATCGGTTAATACGATTTCATCTCTCTGACTTTTTCCAATCAAAATAAACTTTGATCAAAACCCCTCAATTTGATAAGTAACCAACAATAAAAGTGTTGGAATCTGTGATTTAATTTTGGGTGATTTCTGCAAATTCCATTTTTCATATATATTTCGAAGAAGAAGTCGTGAAATGAGAAACCGAAATCGATGATTACGATAGAGAAAATTTAAGAAACAGTGAAATTCAAAACAAAAACCAGTTTCATAGAGACGAGATATGGAGGCGGTCGTACCTTGCTTGAATGAAACTGGAGATCGATTTAGGATTTAGGTTTAGAAATCTGGAAATCGATAGCTTGAGAGATGATGAAATCGATTGAAGGACGAGATTGAAGAAGACGAAGTGCAGAATGAAGATTGCGGATGTGAAATCTCAATTCGCAGATGCTTGGAAGTCATAGGTGAGGGGAAAAACCGATATGAGGGGCAGAGGGAGGCGACGTGTTTGAGAAAAACTGATTTGTACAAGAAACTACCTTGTACAAAAACTGTTTTAGTTTTTTTATAAGATAGTATAGACAATACATGGTAAAAAGATATACACAAAATAAAGCTAAGGGATATATACAGTAATTCCCATATTTATCTAGCTCTATAATTATCCCTAATAATGTTTATCTTTAATAATAATCAACTTTCACTACTAAAGATAAGTACTTGATTCCATAATGAAACCTTATGAATTACTAATATATTTTACATTACATATTACAACAATACTATTCAACAAAAGCTAGCCCAACCTTTATTAATTACACACATATATATATATATATATATAGAGAGAGAGAGAGAGAGGGGGTGGTAAGGTAACATAATTAAAGAGTCTTCATAAGAGATTGAAGAGCTTGTTCAGAAATAATTTTGTACATTTCTTCAGTAAAGTGAACAGCATCCCAGTAAACATATTTGCTTCTGTTGGCACAAGTAGGCATCCCTTTACAGCTTTGCCCAAACTCTAATCCCGATCCACAACAACCCTTCGATGCCTCCATAAAACCTGCATACACCCATTTATTGATTTATATATATATATATATATATATATATTATATATAGAGAGAGGATCTAAACATTTTACGATAAGACAAAAAATGTGATATCATATATAATATGATACACAAGCTTAATCATATATGATTAAACAAATGTTACATTGACAATACATAGACGTTTAATCACATATGATTAAACACACTCATAAGCCGTGTAATCATATATATGATATAACACTTCTCGCCTTCTCGCATTATCCTTCCTATATATATATATATGGGAGAGATCAAATGGAAACCACTGTAATTTTGCAAACCGTGGAAACCGTTGATTTCATTGGTTAAGTTAAAGAAATTGGTTTCATGAAATTATTTAATTTGATGAAATTTTTTCACATATTTGTGTTTTTTTATGTAAAAATGAAATTATTTCATGTATTTTCTTATTCTGATGAAATTGTTTCATGCATTTTCTCAATCTGATGAAACTCTTTCAGTTTTACATAATAAAAACAAATATATGAAACAATTTCATCAAGAAAAGAATTATATAAAACAATTAATCAAGTTTTACAAATTCATGAAACAATTTCATTAACTTAACTAATGAAATCGACAGTTTCCATGGTTTTCAAAATTAAGGTGGTTTCCAAATGAAACTACCCCTGTATATATTCATTTATTTTCAAAGTTTTTATACATCACAAATTAATTAATCATTTAACACAAGAATTAATTAATTTGAAGAGATGGAGGAAATGAAGTTACCATATTTATTAGGGTTATGAACTGTGTCCAATATGAGGTCATAAATGTCTGTGTAGAAACATTTAACCCCTAAAGATGGTTGAAGAGTAGCGATGAGTGCTTTCACTTTGGAGTTAAAAGTAAGAGCCACTTTGTTGTAGCCTTCATCGCACCCACTTGTGCCTCTAAGAGCTTTAATAAGTGGAATGCACCCAAATGGCTCCATGCCCACCACTGCCAATCTCCTTGCACCTGCTGCATTCATTGCCTGCAAATGTCATATATATTTGAGTTTTAGTTCAATCGGCAAATAAAAGTTAGGTCTTGAGAAGTTGTCGTTCAGTTCGAGTCTCCTCCGTGCTACTCTGCATTTTTCTAGTTGCATGTTATATATTCAGGGCCTCATGAAATTAGTCGAGTTGTACGCAAGCTAGCTCTAACACTTTGATTACCGAAAACAAAGAAAGGTATGACGAAGAGATCTACAAAGTATAAAAGAGAGAAAAAGTATGAAGAAATCTACGAAAAACAAAACATACGAAACAATATTAATTATAATTTAAAATTAGATTCATTGGACGGTATTAGTTGATTTTCAAGGGTTGGATTTATAAACTGATTTAATTTCATGGTTTTTAACTTTTAAATGGTTTTATATGATTTGCAGTCTATATGTATATATTTATGAAGAAACGTACAGTAACGATTTATGACCACAACTAGTAGTAATATTAAAAAAAACATCATTATTAATCCAAAGGCATTTATTGTTGGTGTTCTTCTTCTTCTTATTATTATAGAATATAATTTTTTTGTTAATAAATAATTTATTTTATAATGATAAATATTTTACAACATGAATTATTATGACGACCAATTATTAATTATAGAATATAATTTTTTTTCTTAAGAACTAATTTGAAGTCATAAATCATTAGTTTTAAAATAATTTTGTTACAAAATAAATTATTATATTCTTTAATAGTAGCCCTCGAGGATGTAACTTAGGCATTGTTTGGCAAAAAAAAAAGCTAGCTAGTTTGCCAAACATAACCTTAATTGATAAAAAACCAAATGACTTAATTTTTCTCAAATATCCTTTAATGTAGAAATGGTATTAAAACATATATTTTTAAACATATGTTAAATAACAAAATAATAGAACCCAAAATTATGCTTTAAAAATATATTGTTCAAGATAAAAATCATAACAAAATAAATTTCATTTCTATACAATTCACTCTTTTTCTATATATTAAACACTTGCACAATGGTGGTTGGTCTTAAACCTTGTACCATATGTCTTCACCAATCACCAATCACCAATCACCTAAATATAAGTGCTACGAATGTTCCACAAACCATAAATACTATTCTCCATTATTGACAGTACATATATGTGTTTTGGTAGAAAATTGTTTATATATATTCTATTTTTTGTTAGTTGTAATGGAGTATGCTATAATTAAGGCAAAATAGATAAATATGCATTGTATTAAAAAATATATTTTTTTGTTATTATATATTTATATATATATATAGGAAGAATCAAACGAAACAGTAACTATTTAAAAGAACACAAGAACTAACAAAATAATTAGTGATTTTATATTAACGTGCAAAAAAGTCACGCGGCCTGAAGTCGCGGCCAAAGTCCCATTTTTGCACGTTAATGTAAAATCACTAATAATTTTGTTAGTTCTCGTGTTCTTTTAAATAGTTATTGTTCTCGTTTGAACCCGACTCTCTCTCTCTCTCTCTCTCTCTCTCTCTCTCTCTCTCTCTCTCTCTCTCTCTATATATATATATATATATATATATATATATATATATATATATATATATATCGCTTAATGTCTTAATCATTTGAGAATTTTTGTTTTTATGAGACTAGAAGCGTACTCGCGCAATGCAGCGGAATACATCACGATTTTAATGTTTATTTTTATTTTTTGTTTTTTATTGATTTACAGTACGATTTTGGATGGTTTTTAATGAGTGATAATGGTTTTTTTATATATAAATTTGTTTAATTTAGGCTTAACAATATAATGTTTTTTATATAAAAAAAATTAAGTAGTTTGTTAAAATTCATTAATTATCTTATATATTTTAAATTTTTTATATTTAAATTGAGATGTTTATCCTGTTTTGATTATGTTTATCAGAATTCAAATTTCATAATTTTAGGATTTGGGGATTAGAGATAAGGATTTTGGGGGATAAGGATGAAATTTATTAATTAGGGTTAAAAGCATTTTAAAAGTAGTACATATTGCTTCAGTAATTGTTTTTTAATTGAGTGATAATGGTTTTTTATATATAAATTTGTTTAATTTAGGCTTAACAATATAATTTTTTTATATAAAAAAATTAAGTAGTTTGTTAAAATTCATTAATTATCTTATATATTTTAAATTTTTTATATTTAAATTGAGATGTTTATCCTGTTTTGATTATGTTTATCAGAATTCAAATTTCATAATTTTAGGGTTTGGAGATTAGAGATAATAATTTTAGGGGATAAGGATGAAATATATTAATTAGGGTTAAAAGCTTTACAGGTAGTACATTAGGCTTTAGTAGTTATTTTTAAGAGATTTTAAGTAGATAGCTTTAAATGATAGTACATAAAGCTTAGTGAGTTGTAATTAAGAGTTTTTTATGTCGTCTTTATAATATAGTATAGATATAGATTTATAATATAGTATAGATAGATATAGATATAGATATAGATATAGATTCATGAGATTTATCTTAAGCCATATATTTTAATTAAATATATTGATTTTTAATTTATGATAAGTAATTGGTAAATTTTGGCAACGCATTAAATATTTTAATTAATTCATCTATCCATTATATATAACCCTAATATTTCTCTCTTGCCCTTCTCTCCGTCGATCCTCACACTAAAACCTCCAGTGATATTGACGTTAATGTCCAGATGTTCCAATGAACTCTGCCACGGTCCACTTACAAAGTCGAGGAAACCATTGGAGTGACTCATTGTGTGCACCTGGTAAACTCCGATGAATCACGTCAGCAATGACCACCTCTCTCGCTTGCTCGACGTCCAATGAACAGTGGCACACCGATTGAATCCATGGTTCACATGGTGTTCAGATCTCACAAGTTCAGTATTGAATCCACGGTTCGTAGGTTCTTGGATGTTCACAATGTTCATAAGTGGTAGGTTTAGTTTTAATCTTGTTAGCTTACTTGGTGTTTACAATGTGGTCACAAGCTATATTATATATTGCAAATCCACAGTATGTTCACATCGTGTTCACAATGTTCACTTGGTGTTCATAATATATATATATATATATATATATATATATAAGTTTTGTTCTGTTTTGTTGGATTGTTTGTGAGATCCATAATATGTTAGATTTGTGAGATCCATGTTAAATTGTTAATGGTGTTAATTAATGAAATAATTATCATTATTTGTTAAATAAAAATTAATGCATTTTATTAGAAAATTACATACTTATCTTTTTTTCTCTTTTCTATATCCATATTAACACATTGTAAACACAATATATAAAAAAATTACTAGGGTGTTCACAAGGTTCATATTGTGCTTACAAGTTGTATGTTTAAATTTTGTTTTATTGATTTAATTTGTGTTTACAATATGTTCACAAACTATACCAGATCTCATAGATTTAGACTGTGTTTATAAACTATAATAGTATTTTTAAGAAAATGTTCACAACATATTCAACTTGAGTTCATATGTAATTATGTGTATATATACATGTATGTTATGGTGGGTGGAGAGAGAAAATATGAGAGATAGGAGAAAAAATAGAAAAGAGGGGGGAGAAGAATAGGTTGTTATTTGCACCCACCATAGGTGAGGGTGCAAATGCAAAATTGACTTTTTTATTTTAAAACAACATTGAAAGACGGTTTAAGTTTTTTGGGAAAGCAAAATGTTTGATTTTTTTCTTTTTGAAAATATAATTTAATTTGGAAAAAGGTTTGATTGGGTTGATTACAGTAAAATTGACTTTTTTTGGAAACAACATTGAAATGACGTGTTTAAGTTTTTGGGAAACCAAAAGGTTAAAAAAAAAAATTTTAAAAAATATAATTTAATTTGGATTTTTTAAAAATATAATTTAAGTTTTTGGAAAAACAAAAAGATTAACTTTTTAATTTGGATTTTACTATTCCGGTTTAAGTTTTAGTTGTATTAATTAATAATTTTTTTATTTAATTATATTAATTTTATTATATGAATTTTACTATTGCTATAAAAATAGATGGTAAATCTGTATTTTCAATCACAGGAAATCACTTCAACATTCTCTCTATATGAGTTCTAACTTGTTAATGGATAATTGGAAAGACAATTTGCAATTTTATCAGAATTTCAACGTTGAGGTACTTTCACTTACTATTTTGCAATATATTTTCACTTGCTAGTTTGTAAAATTAGTTTTTTTATACGTGTATATTTAGGAATATGATATTAACAGAAACAAAATAAATCACAGTGACGATTTGCATTTGTATCGGAATTCCAACGATGGGGTTTTTTCATCTTACTATTTTATGATATATTTTCACTTACTATTTATTTTAATAGTTGTAATATAGTTTTTTGCATGTGTATGTTTAGGAATATAACATTTACACCAATCAAACAACTCAATGCGACGATTTCCATTTTTATCGGAATTCCAATGATGAGGTTTTTTTATTTACTACTTTGTAATATATTTTTCATCTACTACTTTATAATATAGTTTATTTTTTTTTATATTTGTATGTTTAGGATTATAATAATTACACAAATCCAACAACTCAAGGTGATGATATGCAAACATCAAAATTTTCCACTGACGAGGTGTTCAAGTCTCGTCAAGATTTAATCGATTGGGTGCAAATATATTTTGATGATCTTTTATATTAAAACATTTTATATTTGTAGTTTTAAATTATTTACAACAAAATACCATATTCTTTAACATAAAATAAAAAATACTTTTATTTTATGGTTATTAAATAATTAAATAATAATCCTAATATAATAATTATTAAATAATAATTTTAATATAATAATTATTTTTAAATAAGTTCTAAAAACATAATAATTAAATAATAATCATAACATAATAATTATATTTGACTTTTTAAACAATGATAACATAAAGTAAATGATAAGTAGTGTAGGGTGTATTTGACCTATAGGAAAGGGTGCAAATATCCCTACCCGTTTTAATTCATATTATATTTTTTTTTCAACTAAGTATTTGTGGTTTTAATTAAATCTCATGGATTTCACAAATTAGGGCCATATATATATATATATATATATATATATAGAGAGAGAGAGAGAGAGGGGGGGGGGGGGGGAGGAAGGATCAAATTTTGACCCCCATAATTTGTGCAAACCATGTAAACCATCGATTTCATTGGTTAATTTAATAAATATATTGTTTTATAAAATTGTTTAATTTGATGAAATTGTTTCATATAATTTTTTTATTGGTGAAATTGTTTCATACATCATTATTTTTTATGTAAAAAGAAAATTGTTTCATCTATGTTTTCTCATTATAATGAAATTGTTTCGTGTATTTTCTCATTTTAATAAAATTTTTCATATATTCATGACTAATTAACCCTCATATATATTCTTGATGAATTTGTTTCATGATTAATAAACCCTCATAATTAAGAAAAAATGGAAAAAAAAATATTTTTGATTGGCTTGAGTTTGCACGATTTGCCCAAATTCGAAAGCAAACCACCCCATATATATATATATATATATATATATATATATATATATATATACTAATTATTGTTCATTTATTAATATTAAATGCTAAATGGATAAAATCTAGTTCAATACTAATGGATTGAATTGTCAATATGCAGGGGGGGTGTAGTTTAAAGTTGAGTGGGGAATAGGTCCCCATTAAAAAGGGAAAAAAAATGAAAGTTTTAGGGTAAAAACTTTGATTTTTTAGCTTTCTATCTTTATGTGTCTAGTAATTTTTCGTCTGAGACCCCATTAACCAAAAAAAGTGCACGAAGTCAACCAAAAAACCAAAATGAACTCTCGAAATCTATTAAAAAACCAAAAAAGTCCATTGAAATCGACAAAAAAACTTAAAACCCCCTTAAAATCAACAAAAAAAAAAACTTTAAAAAGCCTTCGAAACCTTGGATTTAGGCTAAAAATATATCGAACTTTACGGGCATTTAAGCTACTTTAAAGGTGTCCCCACCAGGAAAAAATCCTGAATCCACCACTTGCATTATGAATCACATGTAATGTTTGCATCTAAGATCCATGTCTTTTTCTTTTTTTCCATTTTAAGACATATATTAACCAAATTATTTTGATAAATTATACTACAAGAGATGAAGCAAAAAATATTAGAAATAAATGAGCATTTATGATGTTATATTTAGTTTCACTTTTTCAGCCGACAGCTTTAACAAAAATCTGATAGGGAAATTAAGAGATAAAGGACTTGATTTATATATATATTACCTTAATGTATTTGGTCATGGCAGAAATCAAGAAATCTTGATACTTGTCTATGGTGAATTGTTTAACACGAGTAGGCTCCACGAAATAATTCTGTAGGAAATCATTAGTACCCATGCTCAATAAAAATACTCCATTTGTGACGATTTCTTGAGCTTTTTTCTTCCCCACCAACCTCCCTAACCTTGCCTTGTATTCCCCAAAATACTCCATTTGTTTCGAGAGAGAGATCACATTCTGTTTCATGCAAAAATATATAATCATGTCACTAAAAACAAAAATAACCCATAAATAATTAATATAAGAAAGAAAAAACAAGAAGCAAGATAAAAAAGAACAGCAAATAATCCCAAGAAAAAATAGAGCTAGGTGAATAGAGGTAAATATGTACATGTTTAAATATGTACATGTTTAAAGATGCATGTAGCTATAAACAATTACTTAAAAGAATTTCTTGAATTCATGACTATATATAGGTTTTATAGACTATTAGGGGGCGTTTGGTTCGCATAATGTTTTTGGATGCAATGGAATCTGTCAAAAAGAAATTTGACTTTGATGGAATTGAAATGAAATGTTGTCAGATTTGATCTCGTGTTTGATTGACAGAATTGTAATGAAATCTATTAAATGAATTTGAATTTTTCTGTTTGGTTCACAAATTGTAGCTTCGGAATTGGAATGAAATTTTGATACATGACCAAAATACTCTTTTTAATTATTTTAATTTTTTTAAACAAAAATTACTTTAATAAAATAATCATTAAATGTCGAGAGAGAGAGAGTGAGAGAGAAATGAAATTTTGATAAATGACCAAAATACTCTTTTTAATTATTTTAATTTTTTTAAACAAAAATTACTTTAATAAAATAATCATTAAATGCCGAGAGAGAGAGTGAGAGAGAGAGTGATGGAGAGAGGGGGGAGGGAGAGAGATTGTGAGAGAGGGAGAGAGGGAGGGAGAGGGGGAGAGAGAGAGAGGAGAGAAGGGGGAGAAAGAGAGGAGAGGAGAGAGAGGGAGAGGAGAGAGAGGAGACCAAATCCACATCTGATGGGTTTTAATTTTGTTAAGAGGGTATTTTTGTCATTTTCAAAATATTGGATGCAATGGAATTCAATTCCATCACTTTTGTGAAGGAATGACTAAATCCACATTTGAAGGAATTCATGGAATTCGATTCCATTTCATGGGTAACCAAACATCATGAAGGAATTTGGTCAATGGAATTAACTATTCCAATTCCATCAGATTCCGGCGGAATCCGGCGAACCAAACGCCACCTTACTATCATCATGTAACAAAATCGACTTTATAGCACGTCAAATATAATGTGACTTTAAGACTTAATTATAAATGAAAAACGTTACAATAAGTTGATAGGACGTTTTTTGGCATCCTAATAAATTTTTTTAGAACAATTACGAAATAGAACTTCTTATTTAATTAGTCTTTTTATTATGACATTATTTATTAAAAAACGGCATGTAAATTAAAAAGATGTATTTGTAGGTAACTTCTCAAAATTTTCTTTAATTGGACAATTTGTTTAAAAAACGTCCTAAAAACTTCTTTAGATGCCCAAATACTTAGTGAAACTATTTTACATACACAACTAATTGTTTGGTAGTTTGGTCATATAAACTTAACTTCTACATTTAGACATGTTTGTCGTCTTATAAAACCAATTAAGTTGTAATAAATGAAGGAGAATATATATATATATATATATATATATATATATATATATATATATATATATTCTAGAGAGTGCATGCATGCTTAATTACCGAGAGCTGAGCAGTAAGATCATCATAACCAGAACCTCCAGAAGCAAAACTAACACCATGCAGAAGTTGTTCACTCGTCAAATTCGGATCAAGATACGCAGGTATAGCTTTCGTGTGACCCAATGCATCCGCTAGAAAACAATTAAGAAACCCCGATAATATTTAAACCAGATACGTAGTAAACTACTTAAACTTACCAACAAGAAATTAATAGTAACAGAAAATGTGAAAATACGTGGAACCCCATATTATAATCTTCAAAATTAACCCTTGAAAGAAATGTAAGATTCCATCGTAGTATATATAGAAAAGAAATGATTCAAGTACAGTAAACTCTAATAATAAAATTGATTTAAATTAAAAGGGTATATATATATATGGTACCAATGAGATCAGTGGGAAGTCTTCCATTGCTAAACCTTCCAGTAGGTTGGCCATGATAGAAATCTTCTCCGTAGGGCAAGAAGTTAACCTTCTGATCAGTTTCAAGATTATTGTTGTTACCAGGATCAACACTAGAATCTCCAAAAACATAAATGCAAGATACATTGTTCTTGGCTGCAAAAAGCCTTAGCTTTGGGATGTCTATAGCATGTGAATGTACAACTAGCACAGCCAAGAGTACAACCACAGTGATCATGAGCTTCATGATCATCATATTAGAGTTTGATATGGTCATCAAGAATAATGAGAAGCTTTTGCTAATTGCTAGTTAAATTTGAGCATGAAAGACTACTCTTTTCGATCAAATAAATAGGCAAGATTGGTATTAAATTTTGTTAGGTTGAGACTTTAATAATTTATCAGAGATTGATATATTGGAAATTTATTAGTCTCGGTGTGGTCTAGCTAGCTTTTATTCAGTAATAGTACTACTAGAATTTTTGAATAAAAAATGTTGGTATTTGGTAGGTGTCATTTACTCTCTACTAGTTGATCATCGAGAAATGTGTCATGCATTTTGTTTTTGAACGGCAATAGGACATTTATTACCAACCAACCATTAAAGCAATACATCCCATCCAACCCACAAAACTTAACGGGATGATCCAACAAATACAACCAAAATGGTAAACAAAACAGCCACGAATTGGAAAAAAGAAAGGAAACTGGGTTTGCGAGGATCAAACCAAGCCAATTGGTATCCAAACACAGCTCACGAGTTTACATCATGACCCACTCAAATCGCAGCTCTGCAGTAATAGAATCAGACCCCAAAACGATCTCCATAATCAAACTGTGAAACTGTATTGCTGCAGCCATTGCACCAAACTTTACTTCCGACACCCGAATGCCTGCATCCTTTGGGCCGAAAATAGTTTCCAACGAGACCCGATAATCAACAGATTTGACCGAGGCTGTTAGTTGCAGTGTTGCAGCTATGATCGATCCTTTTAATGCAATGATGCCGTCGATGTTCCTGCTCAAAACGCACACTCAAAACGCACAGCTCCGCAACACCATCACACACCCCAAATGATCTCGAAAAAAAAAACATTTTGTGGACCGTATTGCTGCAGCTAGTGTCATGCATTTAAAAAATATATTTTATGATATAAAAGTATATGTTATGATTCAACTACAACACTAGAATTAATGTTATGATTTAAAAAATATATGTTTCATTTAACCATCCAAGGGTGTTCCTATCTCTACCCCTACTCACTCATAAAATCCTCCATATTCCCCTATTTCACTCACATACCTCCTCCTATTTCACTCACGTACCCCTATAAGAATGAGTATGAATAGAATTCACCTTTTATAAATAGCAAAATATCTTAGCGGTTTAATTTAAAATAGACAATATTTTATTCATGTTTAATGTAAAATATTAATTTAATAAAACTTATCATAATGTTGAACAAATATATATCTAAAATAGCACACCACTAGTTTAGTGTTTGATCGTGTTGTCACAAATAATTTTATAAACAAATTGTTTACATGTGAAACATATACTAGTAAGCCCCAACTCTAATGTACGAGTATGCTTGACGAGTAGTATTACATGTGAACACATGGCCATAGTATATGAACATAGTACTAAATTGCTTGTTTAATTTGAATTTTTCTTTAACAAAAATAACAAGATTTATTATTTTCACCTCAAGTTAAAAACATAATGATTAAAATGGTACTGAAAATTAATTATCGTCTTAAAAACTATATCTGATTTCTCATATGTGAACACCATATTTGAAATTTTGAGGATGAAATAACCACTTTCTAGTGTCCAGCCAGAGGACTTCATTTGCAATTATTGAGATTGCTTGATTCATTCACATCAATGATTACTTGAAACCAGCATGAAGATACCATACTAACATTTGCTTCATTTCTTAAGGGTCATATTCTCTATTATTAAGGCATTGTTTACAAAAAAAAATAAGCTAATTTATAAGATAGTTTATTTTTTGAATAATCTTTTGGATGTATTAAACTAGATTATAAGTAGGGGTGTTCAAAAAAACCGCTCGACCGCTCAAACCGGTCGAACCAAGTCAAACCAGACCGTTTTTGGCGGTTTAGGCGGTCTGGCGGTCTGGTCTGGTCTGAAAAATCGCCAAACCGGGCGGTCCGGTCCGGTCTGCGGTTTGGACCAAACCGACCGCCAAATATATCTATATATATTTTTTTATTTTTTTATATACATCTTTATATCATCTATTGTTTAGCCCAAATATCTAATTTATCTTTAGATTTAAATATATACAAAAAGGCCCAAAGATAATTTTAAATCACCGTGGATTTTATTTGCACTTTGCATATTACTTTTTTTAGTGTTTTGTCTTGAGATATTTTGTTAACTTTTGTGGATTTTGTTAACATCGTTGTAGACTTTATTTATTTCAAATGAACTCAAGCGAACCTTTAAAATTCAAATTTTATATGTTTTTTATGTTTAAACTTTAAAGCCAACTAAAAGGCCCAAACCGTCTAAACCGGTCGACCAAACCGCCTAAACCGCGGTCCGACTTGACCGGTCTGGACACTTGATGTGAAACCGCTCGGTTTGAAAATCAATAGACCGCCACTAGGTTTGTGGTTTGAGGGGTTAAACCGCCCAAACCAGACCGCGAACACCCCTAATTATAAGTTAGCTTATAAATTAACTTATAGTAATTAAAAATTATTGGTAAGCTACTTGAAGTATATTGTCAATTATTAATTATTATTATTAATTATAAATAAATATTAACTATTAAATATAAATAAATATTAATTACTATAGTAATTAAAAATTATTAATTAATTTAATTATACATTATTAATTAATTTTAATTATACAGTAGTGTTAGTCCCAACAAAAGGGGTTTGAATACAATACTAAAAAATTTTACTTAATTTAATTCTCTATTGATAATAAAATAAAGAATTATATGGAAACTTTTTAAGATTGTTGCGAAAAAGAACAGATAAATCTATCCTAACAATCTTTCACTTAGAAAACAGAAAAACTAAACACAACTTGGATATACAAAGAACAAAGCTATGAAGTTTTGAGAGAAAAAAAGTTTTGCCGATTTTGCTTGAGTGCACTGAGATCTCTTCAAAAAACGTAATCTTGCATAGGAGGGGTTTTCACATTTAAATACTACCATGTACATTAAATGTTTGGGACACTTGTCACTTTGGGATTGAATGTCAGAGTTGTCATTCAAAAAGACAAAGTGTCATTTTTGTCTTATCATGAGACAAAGTTGACCTTCAGACCTTGTTGTAGACAACTTCTAAAAAAATTAGAGAAGACAAATATCTTTTCTTCAGGTTCTTCAGAGAATGTCTCTTTCAGGTACAAAAATGGATATACTATTGTCGAACACTTCCTTAGCAAAGGACAAGATAGGAGATATCCTCTGTTGTAGAGGATCTACCGATTTTTGAATGTCCCCGATTTGTTCTATAAAATCGACAGGTTTAGCTTAGTTGATATTGAGATGTTCATCTTTAATTTGCATTGATAAATTCTCTTTTTCTTGATTTCGGCTGATCTTCGACTTCACTAATATTTGAAAGCATGACTAAGTTATTACAAAGAACCTAAAAATTATCTAAGTATAAAATATATTTTTCAAATATTATAAATGAGATCAAGAGGTCATCTTCAAATCGTTGGTGACCCAATAAATAGATACTAATAATAATTATTAAATATTTAGAAATGTTATTAACTATATCAATTATTTTTTAATTATTATTCAATATATTTAGATATCAAGAAACAAATATAACAATTTTAAAAACCATATATATATATATATATATATATATAATCAATTTTAACTTCTTTCAATTAACATATTATACTATTTAATTTTTCTTTACTATCTTGTTTGTATTAATTAACATATTATACTATTAGAAATTTATTTGAATTATATTATGAAATATATATTTGTAATTGACTATTTTTTTTTCTAGATGTCTTTTTTGGTCATTTACATGTTTATAAGCTAATTTTTGCCAAACATAACTTATTCATTAGCTAGCTTATCAACCATCGGCTAGTTTATCAGTTAGTTTGTCAAACATAGCCTAAATATAAGAGGACCAATTATTTGCAAAAAAATCTCATTTACTTTTAGAACTCCAGAAACCAGTCTTGACTCAATTGATGAGATCATTACTATTACACATCCCCTTAAAGACAACCTTTCCTAATCAACCTAGTTTTGAACTTAAAATACACAAAATTTGCCTTTGTGTTATTTTATCTTTTCGTTCACTTATGATTCTACCAAATTTTATTGGAATTAATACACTATCTTGTAACAATGTTCGTTAGTTGTTTGCAATAAAAATATAGTGGATGAACTTTGTACCTTAGAGTAGTTAAAGATATTCATTCAAGAAGAATGCAACTTTAGAGAAATATGGTAAATCTACAATATGGTCCCAATCCAAGCTCCTTTTAACATCCAAAACAACAATGATACATGGAGGTGGACTATGGAGAACATATTAGCATAAGCCAAAGATAAAAGTTAGGAAAGGGTTAAGTACTTCCTTTTACATGATAACTAGGGCAAGTTTGGTCCAATATCTCTCCCCTAGAATTGAGGATTTGAGGCCATATATACACTAGGGTCAAACTATCAAAATAATTTCTTAAATGTCATGTCAGCTATAGTATTCATTGGTATGCTATTCATTGATATGCTATTGGAATTTTGACACTATTCTAGTAGCAAATGGAAAGGCATAGGCAAAGTATCCAAGAGCTAGCATTGTTTCTTACCAAGGTTCTAAATGGTGTGAGGCGTGGCGTGGCGGCGAGGCCAAGCCTCAAGCCTTAGGATCCATGGCGAAGCCAAGGCGTTTTCAAGGCGTGACTTATGGCGTCAAATTTTTAATTCATATATAATATTACATATAAAAACGTATGTTTTGTAGTGTTACTCAATTAGTCAATAGTAATAAGCAGGTTAAATGAGGTTATATATTAAAAACTTGAAAATAAGAAATTAAAAACGTAAATAAAAATCAAATATCTCATTACGATAACTGCGCATTAGGCCATGGCGTGCCATGGACATAACGTGGCGTGACACACAAGCCTTGATGTCATGGCGCGCCATGGCGGCTGTACGGCGAGTTTTTTATAACAGTGTTTCTTACTATTATAATTAGAGGCACAATTTCCATCAATTTTGAGGCGATAATTCCTAACTCAATTAAGTGGGCATATACAACATTTTCATCTTCATGTACATTATCACAAGTTGAAAGTCATATGCATAATGTGTTTGATATAATTCACATTTGGGGTTATATGATTAATTAACTCTAAATGAAAGTTTGATTTCACTACTTGTTGAATGTTTTTTTTTAAATTCTTGGTACTTTATGCTTCTAAATGATCTTGCTCGAATTGCTTCGTCTTCCAAGGTTTCTCAATATAACTGTCTTTTTTAAGGGTGTCTTAGGCTATGCCTAGACTAATCCCGACAAATTATGACTGCAAGAAATCGACCCTGATAAACTCAGTGGCCATAATTGTTGTGTATGTATGGATTCAAACCTTGGACAGATGGGATATTCCACCACATCCCCAGGGCCTTAACCACTACGCCACAACCCTTGTGGTTATATAATTGTCTTGCATGATTGGTATTCTCAAAGTGATGAGTATAACTAATTATGCTTGTTAATTGTGCTTTTGTATGAAGGTATTGTGGATTGTTATGGTGAAAAGTCGCAAAAATTGCATATCGAGATAGCCTCCATTGGTAATGGCTATCTCCAATGGATGTTGTCGTCGGTATTCGTTATGTTTTTAGTAGTGTGCTTCACCATGATTGAAAATTAAAATTATTGCACTCCGCATAGACTAAAAGCACTACATCACGGGGGGCTATCACCGACGACTAAATCCGTCGGTAATTCAATGGTGAAGTCTCTCGCAAAAATATATCGTGGGTGATAAAATTTCCGACGGATCACCAATGGATTTTAGCGATGGATCTATGACGGTCCTTATTTTCCGACGGATCACCGACTGCCCCTTATCACCGACAGATTACCGACGGCCACATGTCACTGACGAATTACTGACAAACACTTTTTCTGACGGATCTTTTCCGACGGATTTAATGTAATTTAAAAAAGTTAAAAACATTTACCGACGGATAATCCTTCGGTAATCCGTCGGTAATTTAATTTTTTTATTAAAAATAATTAAAAATTGATAATTTCCAGTAAAAAACCTGTCCATTTTTCATTTAATATCCAAAAATTAAAAATAAAATAATTCCAAAACGTATAATTATCAAAAATAAAATACACAAATAGTAGTAATACATCTAAATATCCTAAAAAGGGGAGGGGGGAGGGCTTTGATCTTGAAACTTCTTTATGAAGGCCTCAACCGCCTTCATTTGCTCCTCCAACCAGAGTCTCGCTGTTGTCTCTTCCTGTAAATTTTGTTTTAGCTCATCTATCTTAAATTCAACATTTGACAAACATATAACAATGTTAGACAACATTTGACAAGCATACCTCCTCATCGCGATGGTCGCACGAGATCTCGCTCGTACCGGCACCTGAATCACCGAACATAGAATTTGGGGATCCTTACTAGTCCCAAATCCACATATATTGATATATATATATATATATATATATATATATATATATATATATATATATATATATATATATATATATATATATATGGGTAGTTTCATTTGTAAACCACCTTAATTTTGAAAACCATGGAAACCGTCGATTTCATTGGTTAAGTTAATGAAATTGTTTAATGAATTTGTAAAATTTTATAATTTTTTTATATAATTTATTTCTTGATGAAATTGTTTCATATATTTGTGTTTTTTTATGTAACACCCGGATTTTCGCAAAGTAAGTTTCCGCCCTTCGTTGGTAATCCCTCCTCCTACCGTCTATCTTTTTGGGTGAAAAATGTTGTGCTTTCGAGCCTTAAATCGACCCATGCGAGAATCGCGAGTTTTTGGACATTTTGGGCTTCGGTACCTATGGCGCGATAGTGACAGTGTCACTACCGCCAGGGCACTATCGCGGGGAGAATTCTACCCGAAGTACAATCCGCGCGATTGTGCCACGCGATAGTGACAATGTCACTATCGCCAGGCACTGTCGCGAGCGGGGTCTGACGAGTTAAAATCTGATTTTTGGCTTCATTTCTCATTCAAAACTCAATCTTTCTTTTGTTATTCTCTCTCAACTTCTCCCTTTCATAGAAACCGAACCTAGGGTTCCATTTACCCTCCTCTACCCTATTTATTGCTAATTGTTGGGTACTTCATCAAAGGGGTTCGAGTTGAGCATTTATTCACAATCTCCATCTTCATCTTCATCTTCCTCACCAAGCTCTTGGGGGTTTCATCTAACCTTTTCATCATTTGAAGATTGGGAGCTTATGGTTCGTTTTGGTGACCTACATGTGTTTTGATTGGTGGATTCAAGCTAGTAGTTGAGGTAATCTTCTCCTTCTTCAAGTATGGAAAATTAGGGTTTTTGGGGTATAAGATGAAATGTTCATGTAAATACTTGGAGAACAATTCTAAGGGTTGAATATGATTATTTATGGTCAGAAGTGTGTGGATCTAGGTTTTGGAAGCTTGAGTTGAAGAGTTGGAATGGATGTATTCGGAAAGCTTTGGGAAGGATCTATGCTTTTGGAGGCCAATGGTTGGGGATTGAAACCTAGGTTTAACTTAACCTAGCAAGGTGAGTTCAAGTTAATTTATGAAAACGGTGTACATGCCAAAATGTTCATTTTAAAGTGTTTTGGGTCTTACATGAAATTGTTAACTGTTGATAAGTTTGGTCGTTTTGAAAGTGTTTAGCTTTATAAACTTATATAACACACATCTTGGGGATTTTTAGGCATTTTGATAAATGAGTCATAAATGGGTGTGTTTGGTAATTTATTGCATAAATGAGATTATTTGGTTAACACAACATTTTTAGAATTGTTTGGGTAAAAGGTTTAATTTTATGTTGTGGAACGTTTTGAAAGGATAAAGAGTATAAATCTATTTGGAAAACCTTTTTGTCCTAACTTAAACTGTGTTGGAGTCCATTCAAGCATTTTGGGGTATGTGATTCCATGGTATGGGTCGAGTACATTTATGATTAGAAAAGCGTTAATCTGTGGTCAAACAGAGGTTTTGAGTATTTTGGCTCGATGTCGTTTTAAAGGAGTCTTGAGGACACTTGTCCGGTTTTAATGACCCGACGTAGAGTCCAATTTATGATTTACATACTAATGCATTTTATTGCATATTTATGATAATTATATGCTCGAGTGCGTTGGTCATTCATGTGTAGTCATGTAATGTTAGACTGTGTTGCATTGGATCCATAGGCACGTAAGTCAGTCTTATTTGATGGTCAAATGGGTGGTACGAGGTTGGACTCCAGGACTCATATTTTATGACCTTGTCCTTTCAAGTGTACACTAGGAGGGCTGAGTCCGGTTGTGCTATTGTGACAATGGGTAGTTCATGATGGGCGTTTGGGGCATCCACCATGTTGGGGCAATGTCGTGGTTCTATCCCCCTTGTGTCGAGCCTTTGGTGGTATTCTTGTTAATATTCGCTAAGGTCAGCTGTCTATTTTGGTGTAGCTTGAAGGGAGTCGTAGGGACACTTGGGCTTGCGTGTCGTGAAGTGTCATACGATTAATGTTGTATGAGTGACATACTTTTGTGCTCCTCCACTCTCAACGGATGCGGGTATCCCCCGCTGTCGGCCCGTAGTATTTTGGGATATTTAATTGTCCTCACTTAAATGTTTGGGTTTCATTCCGTTTTATGGTCGCGTGGGTATTAAGTTTCAGTTCCATGCTTTCGATGACGTATCTTATCTATATGGGTTGTTTTCCGTTATTTAAGGGTCGAGTATTATGCCCCGCTCGGGTTTTGGGTGTTTTGGGGTATGAAGTGTCATTCACGTTTTTACAAATTGGGCGTCGAATTATAATCCCGTTTTGGGTGAGTTATGGGCTGCATCATTTTATAAAGAATGTTTGTTTTGAAGCGTTATCTTTAAAGATGCATATCATGGGGAAAACGAGTCATTTCCATTTCTAAGTAAACTATTTCGAAGATCTAGATTTGAAATGAATTCCTTTCTTTAAAATTATATTCATTCATGTTAAAACTCTTGAGCTCACTCACTACTGGATAATTGCTTATTTCAGACCAAGATTACAGACGGAAATGAAAACTTTGCGACGGATAGACTATCCGTCGGTAACTTTCTACATTTACCGACGGATTACCGACGGATATTAAATTATTTTATTTTTATTTTTAAATCCGTCGGTAATTTATATAATTTAATAAATATTTATTTTTTTCTGACGTTCGTCGGTAAATTTAATAATTTAATAAATATTTATTTTTTCTGTGATCATGTATGTGTATATATATATATGTGTATGTATGTTTGTATGTATGTGATCATGAATGTATGTACACCATGTATAGTATGTATGTACATCATGTACATGTATAGTACATATGTGATCATGTATGTATATACAAGTACGTATGTGATCATGTATGTATGTACATGTACATATATGTTCATGTATGTATATACACATGTATGTATGTGATCATGTATGTATATACACATGTACGTATGTGATCATGAATGTATGTACACCATGTATAGTATGTATGTACATCATGTACATGTATAGTACATATGTGATCATGTATGTATGTACATGTACATATGTGTTCATGTTTGTATATACACATATATGTATGTGATCATGAATGTATGTACACCATGTATAGTATGTATGTGATCATGTATGTAATATGTATGTATGTACATATGTGATCAACCGGATTAAAGCCCAACCGGATTCGTTTAAAGCTGAATTTTCTATAAGTTAGTTGACTTGACAATGTCTAATTTGGTAAACTGTAGGATGCCTACCATCGGGTTAGAGAGGAGGAGTACCCGGACTTACCTCCCGGCACTGTACCTCCCAATAACGCCGAGTTGTGGGAGCGTAGTGTCGAAGGACGGCGTAAGGGCCGTCTTTTTGGAAGGGGGGCCAGTCAGGATCCCTATTATGCTATGACCGGTGATTCAGGTGCCAGTTCGAGCGGGAGCACGCGCGACCGTCGCGATGAGGAGGTATACTTGTCAAATGTTGTTTAACATTGTTAATCATATGTTTGTTAAATGTTATCTGACATTGTTCTATATGTGTTTGTCAAATGTTGAATTTCAGTTGGAGGAGCTGAGGCAGAGGTTAGAGAGATAGAGGAAGCAGAGAGGATCCAATTGCAGGAGCGACTACAGAGAGAAGAAGCAGAGAGGATTCAGATTCGGGAGCGAATGGATAGAGATGAAGTAGAGAAGAGACAGATGCGGGAACGAATGGCTCAGTTTGACGCGTTCATGATCAAGTTTAACAGTCAACACCCCTTTCCCCCTTTTCCCCCTCCGTAGGATTATGTTTATGTATTTATAGATATTTTGTACACTTGAATTAGTAATATTTAAAAATTGACAGGTTTTGTACAAGATAAAAAACTGGAAAATTTTAATTTTTAATTATTTAAAAAAAAATTAAATTACCGACGGATTATCCGTCGGAAACGAAATTTTAATTTAATTTTTATTTAATAAATATCCGTCGCTGAATCCGTCGGAAAATAGCCGTCGGTAATCCGTCGCTAAATGTCGACAGTCGGTGATCCGTGGGAAATAACCAGGCCGTCGGTAACCGTCGGAGATCCGTCGGAAAATAGAACCGTCGGTGATCCGTCGGTAATATCCGTCGGTGATCTGAACGCCGACCACCTTTATACCGACGGACATTTACTGACGGATCACCGACGGATTCATCCGTCGGTGATAAGCCTCTGTTTTGTAGTGACTAGGTGTTAAGCCTAATCTTTTTATTTGTCGGCATGTGCATCAGGTTCCAGATGGGGGTATGGTTCTAGCAGTATTGAAGAGGTGTGCCTTAGTGTTCACAAGTGTAAGTGTTTGGTGAAGTCTTCCGCAGTTTGGAGATGGTGACTAGTATTGGGTTTTAGTAGCACCTGTCCTTATTATAGACTGTATGCATAGAACGAAATGTGTGTATTGAAGTTAAATGTTAAATTGTGATTATAGATGAATCATTTATTGATGTATTTAGGAAATTTTAATTTAGTTGCTATTTCCAGATTTGAGGGTGTTACATTTTATGTAAAAATGAAAAAGTTTCATCAGAATGAGAAAATGCATGAAACAATTTCATCAGAATGAGAAAATACATGAAAAAATTTCATTTTTATATAAAAAAAACATAAATATATTAAACAATTTCATCAACTAAAGAATTATATGACACAATTTCATCAAATTAAACAATTTCATGAACCAATTCATTAATTTAACCAATGAAATCAACGGTTTCCACGATTTGCAAAATTGAAGTGGTTTCCATTTGATCTCTCCCCGATATATATATATATATATATATATATATATATATATATATATATATATATATATAGAGAGAGAGAGAGAGAGAGAGAGAGAGAGAGAGAGAGAGAGAGTAAGAATCATTTGTTAACCATCCATTTCTTGTTAACTTTATAAACCTTGCTCAAGTAATATAAATGCAAGGATGATTGTTGTTTAAATTGTATAAATATTTAATGTAAAAGGGTAGAAACGTCATTTTGTAAGTAACCAATTTTTCATTAATTTTATTGGGAGTTACAAAATGAAGATTCCATAATTATATTGTAGGTTATGATTGTATTATTTTGTCCATTTTCATCATATTCTTTAAATCATATCAATATTACTAAAGTCTTCTTGTTCATATGTTTGATAAAATCGTATAGTCGTTGTTTTCAAGAAATTTTTCTGGTAGTCATCTTAATTCAGAAAACATATGAACATTCCTGAAATTTCTGCAACAACGACATCCAATGGACGTTGATGTCCTTTCGTTATGAACACAAAAAATTAACAAATAATCAAACATTGTTTTTAATATCTACGATTTTTATATTATTTTTTAAACATTGATGATGAACAAACATCTTCATTTTTAACATTAATGATCATTGTATATAATATCTACGATTTTTAAATTGTTTTTTTTTCTCATTTGAAAGATATTCAAGCACATAATGCACATTGATCGTATATGTCATTCTGAATCGTTTGGTAAAGACTGCAACTTTTAGTAAAACATTTCGATTATCGTATGTGCCAACAATGCAACATGAAGAAATATCCCGAATTTATGTAGTGAAAATGAATGAACAGTGTAACGAAAATATATGTTCATATTTATAATGTTCAGCAACGTTCATTATTTATAATGTTCATCAATGTTCAAATATATGTAGTGAAAATGAATGAACACTGTAACGAAAAATATTTATTAATGTTCAACAACGTTCATTGTTTATAATATACCATATATGTAGTGAAAATGAATGAACGGTATAACGAAAAATATTTTTCACTGTTCATATTTATAATGTTTAGCAACGTTCATTGTTTATAATGTTCAAATATATGTAGTGAAAATGAATGAACAGTGTAACGAAAAAGTGTAAATATGCACTTTGATTCACCTTAGATGCACATGAACATTGTATACGTGATGTTCATATATATTATCATTATAGATGTGCAAAACATATAATGAAGAGGATTTGATAAGTGAATCCTAATTATTGACGATATATGAACATTAGTAAAAGATGAACTAATTAACAATCTCAATTTTAAAATAATGAATCATAGAGGAATCATCGGTTACGATTGTGGTTTAATAGGAAATTAATGAGCCATTAAATGGGGGTTTAAATGAATGCTTATTTGATTCCCCAAATTACCCCTAACCACATATGTTCACATGTCCATTTAATAAATAAAACATATTTTATTAATTACAAAATTAATTTTAATCTCAACCATCCAATGTTAAGATGGATGCTTGAGATTAGTTCATAAGGTTAACAACAAAAGAACCTAACCCTATATATATATATATATATATATATATAGATAGATAGAGAGAGAGAGAGAGGGGGGGGGGTGTTCAAATGCAACCCCTTTACATGGTGCAACCTCTCTATCCACCACTCATTTTATTTTCACTTTTTTAATTAAAAATGTGAAAATAAAATGAGTGATGAATAAAGAGTTTGCATGGGTTGCACATTGTAAAAGATTGCATAATAACCTTCCCATATATATATATATATATATATATATATAAAGAGAGAGAGAGAGAGAGATGTAAGTTATTATGCAACCTTTTTATATGGTGTAACTCATGCAACCTTTTGATCCACCACTCATTTTATTTTTATCTCATCTTGTTATCCACAATGAGCTTATTTGTAACGTTTGAAAATTTTAGGTAAGTCATATTAGAATTTTATATTCCTTTTCTTAGTTCTCCCTCTCAATTAAGTTTAAACCTCTAGACTTGGTGCTTAGGATGGAAGATCGGACGAGAAATCAGACTCGAGTCAGAGCTGGGCGATTGTGTCGGGCGACTGTGACATGTGTCACAGTCGCGTGTCATTGTCGCGACGGGCAAGTAGGCCACGGTACATACCGTGCGACTGTGACAGCGACAGTGCCCGAGGGCATAGTCGTGTGTCACTGTCGTCGGTATTGTACTGAGAGTGAGGGAGTGGGTGCGACAATGCCCTTGGCACTGTCGTCGGGCACAGTCGCGTCCGGGGGCTGGGAGTTTAAATAGAGCATTTGACCTCACTTTTCTTCCCTCATCGTTTTGTTGGGCGATTTTTGTAGCTTTGGGTGCGATTTCTTCCTTCCCAACCCCACTCCTCATAAATCTTGATCTTGGGGTTGTTAGAGCATCTCTAACAGCTATGCTAAAATAGAAAAAAAAAAGATTTTAGCAATTTTTTTGCTCCAACAACTATGTTATATCATATGCTAAAATAGAAAAAAGAAGAGAGAAAATGTTAAAATCTCCAAATTTGGAGAAATCTCTAAAACTCCATATTGAAGAGAGAGAAATAATATTTAATTCTTTTCCACCAATAGGAAACATTGAAATTGTGTTTTTAGGAGAGAGAAATAATATTTTATTAATATAATTGATGATAGAATTGTTAAAATAGAGTAGCTGTTACAGTTGGATGTAATTTATTTTAGAGATTTTAACTTTTTATACTCTATTTTAAAAAAATTATAGCATAGCTGTTGGAGATGCTCTTAGGAGCTTGCTATTGCATTCAAAGCAACATTTAAGAGCATTTATTGAAGACCACCAAGTCATCAAGTCTTCATTTCCAAGCCTCCACTCTCTTGGGTAGAGATATTTGCACCCACTACTAAAAAAAGAGCTATCAACGACGGACGTTTCCGACGGATTTCCGACGGATTTCTGACGGATTTCAAAAAAGTCAACATAACCTTAAATCTGTCGGAAATCCGCCACAAATCCATCACTAAAATTTTACGAAAAATAAATATTTATATTCTCTTTACTATTTGTGACGGATATTTTATCCGTCACAAATATTTGTTTAATTGTAATTAAAATACTTAATTAAATAAATTAGTAACTAAACAAGCAAATTAGAAGATAATTAAATTAATTGTAATTAATTTCCGACGGATTTCCGACGAAAATTAATTTAATTTTAATTAAATTAATTTTCCGTCGGAAATTCGTCGAAAATTAATTCGATTTTTAATTTTTTTTAATTTTAAAACATTTTCCTAAATTAATTTTTTTAATTTTAATTTTTTAAAAAAATCGAATTAATTTCTGACAGATTTCCGACGGAAATTAATTTAATTTTAATTAAATTAATTTTCCGTTGAAATCCGTCGGAAATTAATTCGATTTTTAATTTTTTTTTAATTTTAAAACATTTTCTTAAATTAATTTATTAAGTTTTATTTTTTTTTTAAAATCGAATTAATTTCCGACGGATTTTCGACGGAAATTAATTCGATTTTTAATTTAAAAATATTTTCTTAAATTAATTTATTAATTTTTAATTTTTTTTTAAAAAATTGGAAATTAATTTTCGACGGATTTCCGACGGAAATTAATTTAATTTTAATTAAATTAATTTTCCGTCGGAAATTAATTCGATTTTTATTTTTTTTTAATCTAAAAACATTTTCTTAAATTAATTTATAAAAAAAAATCGAATTAATTTCCGACGGAAATTAATTTTCTGTCGGAAATCCATCGGAAATTAATTCAATTTTTATTTTTTTTTTAATTTTAAAACATTTTCTTAAATTAATTTTTTAAGTTTTATTTTTTTTTTAAAAATCGAATTAATTTCCGACGGATTTCCGACGGAAATTAATTTAATTTTAATTAAATTAATTTTTCGTCGGAAATCCGTCGAAAATTAATTCGATTTTTATTTTTTTTTTAATTTTAAAACATCTTCTTAAATTAATTTATTAATTTTTAATTTTTTTTAAAAAAATCGAATTAATTTCCGACGGATTTCCGACGGATTTCCGACGGAAATTAATTAAAAAAATTAATTTTAAAAAAAATCAAATTGTTAAGTTATAAACTTTTTATAAAATCGAATTTATTTCCGACGGATTTCCGTGTGGGGCTATGGTGGTTTAGTTTTCTTATCTAACCAAGTGCACGCCACACACATATATGTGGTAAATATTTGTACACAAACACGTAATGAGTCACATATGGTGTTAAGGCGGACCTTAATTAGTTATAAAGCATCATATTAGGATATAATGGTGATTTAGTGGTTTGTATTGTGATATAATGGTTCTTAGTTCTTTTTTCGACCTTAATATACAACATATACATCTATGAGTGGATACGTGCACACAAACACATAATAAGTCACCATTGGTGTTATTGGGCTTAATAAGTCATAAAATGTCATATTGGGTAATAATGGTGGTTGAGTGGCTTATATCAGTGTATAATGGTTTTTAGTTGTCTAGTTGACACAAATACACGACACATGCATCTATGAAGTTGATACGTGTAAAGAAACACATAATAAGTCTTTACTTGTGTGTTTGGGCATTAATAATCGATACAACGATCATAACAGACTTTGATGGGTTCAATTAGGATTTGATGGGTTATATTGATCTTATATCGGTTCTGTTGGACTCAAATCGGTTCAATTACGTTTAAATCGAATCAGTTGGGTTTTTAGGTTATATTGGGCCATAATAAGTCAACAATGCTCACAATGGGCTTTGATGGGCTTTTATTGGGATTTGATGGTTCTATTGGGCTTTGATGACTCTATTGGGCTTAAATCGATTCAACTGAGTTTTATTAGGTTATATTGGGCTTAAATCGATTCAATTGGACTTAAATCGGTTCTATTGGGCTTAAATCGGTTTAGTTGGGCTTTTAATAAGTCAATGACAATCGTAATGAGTTTTTATGGGTTCTATTGGGATTGATGGGTTATATTGATCTTAAGTCGGTTCAATTGGGCTTAAATCGGTTCTGTTGGGCTTAAACTGATTCAACTAGGCTTAAATCGGTTCAATTAGGTTTAATAGGTTATATTGGGCCTTAATAAGTCAACAATGCTCGTAATGGGCTTTATTGAGCTTTGATGGTTCTATTGGGCTTAAATCGATTCAATTGGGTTTTAATCGGTTATATTGGGCCTTAATAAGTCAACAATGCTTGTAATGGGATTTGATGGTTCAATTGGGGTTAAATCGATTCAATTGGGTTTTAATAGGTTATATTGGGCCTTAACAAGTCAACAATGCTTGTAATGGGCTTTGATGGGCTTTATTTGGCTTTGATAGTTCTATTGGGCTTAAATCGGTTCAATTGGATATATTGGTCTTAATAAGTCACCAACAATCACAAGTGGCTTTGATGGGTTCAGTTGAGCTTAAACCAGTTCAATTGGGCTTAAATCGTTTGTATTGCTCTTTGATGGGTTATATATTGCGTGTGAATCGATTAATTAAAAAACTAACGATAATTAATAATTTCAAAAAAAATCTTATTTGAAAACATTATTTTTGGAAATTAATGAAAACCTTTAAATAAGAGTTATTTTTCAAAATTTGAAGTTACTAAAAATTTCAAAAACGAAGCCTTTTGGAAAAATTTGCCTAAGGCGGGATAGAGCCCGCTCATTTCTTCCCCTTCTTCCCCAAAAAAACCCTAAGGATGGCACAAAACCTCCCTCTCGGCGGTCTCTCCCCTCGGCGGTCTTTCCCCTCGGCGGTCTCTCCCCTCGGCGCTCTCTCCCCTCTCATCTCTGACGCTCTCTCCCCTCTCCCCTTTCCCGACCGAAATCCAGGCGGCGACCTCCCCTATCCCCTGTCGTCTCCTCGGCGACCTCCCACCGACAACCTCCGACGCGGCTCCCTCACCTCTCCCCTGTCGTCTCCTCGACAAACTCCGACCGAACTCCCACCGGCGACCTCCCACACAGGTAGCCTACTGTTTTTGTATTTGCCTTTTGAACTTTATTGATTCTTTTGTTGAGCTTAAAAGCACAAATGCTTTGTATTAGCATTCTTAATTTTCTTACGAGTTCCAAACTGACTTGTGTACATTAGCCAAGTTCAATATTGGCAGAGCCTAATTTTATTTTCTTAAAACATATTTACGGGTTAAAGATTTTGATGAATTAGTACATAGGTAATGTTTTCCATATACACAATGATTGATTGACTGACTCTCTTCTTTTGAAGTTAATGTTAACAATCATAGATACTGATGGTGGTTAATTGGTGAAGATGAAGTTGTCATTTGATTGTTTGCAATGTTTAGGTATTGCATATGCAAATTAGAGTGTGGAAACTCTTTGTTCAATGATTGATTTGTTGCTAAGGAACTCTAATCTGGAGAGAGGATGAAGATGTTAGTGGATAGAATAACTTGATCATTAGGTTTAATGACTGTAGTTGGTTGATTAATTATGTTTGAACAGACTTATCAAATGCTATTTGTTTGAATTATGTTTCAAATTAAGTTGTATCATGTTGCGTTAGGGGGTATACCTTTTACAAATTGATTGACTCTCGTTTTACATCAGATTCATATACACATCAATTGCGGCTAATTTTTACATCTCATTGTATTTTGCAGCTTCATTCTGGTTTTAGTACCATAAAGTTTTGGTTTGTGATTTGAGTAACAGCTTAAGTATTTCATATTTCGATTATTTAGATGTTTATATGTTTTTTGTGTTTGCAACAGTTGGCTGTATAGGATCAAGCCTTCTATTACTCATGAACCATTTAAACCAAGAGTGCCCAAACATGGCAAGCTGGTGAGTGAATTCAGCCAGGTCAACAGGTGTATTAACCCCACTTAAATTCGATGGAAACCTGTTTATGCACTATACCCTGTATCTGGGACTGGCAGTTCATTCCTTCGACATGATGTTGCCATTCACATGTAATAAATATATTCTCGAATCTTACTGTGACTAGTGTTTGTTTGAAAGGCAGTATGTTTGTGTTAAATACATTTCACAAATCCTTGGGCTCTTTAATAGATTTCTGACCCATTGCTGTGATTTCGATCATCTTTCTTCCCTTCATGATGTTAAGCTTCAGTTTTATTTATTAGTTGACTTGCAAATATAAAAAATGTAAACGAATGAATGAAATCAAGATGGACGGACAACCACGGTTAAGGGCTAAGTTATTGTTTCAGAATTGTGATTCACCCGCGCTGCATCGCGCGGGTACACCACTAGTATATATTATATGTGTGTGTATATATATACACAATATGATATCTGATAATGTGCATAAGGCAATTATAAACATGTAGGCTTGTATTGAACAGACGCATGGGATGAAGGAATTAATAGAGTACTCGTTTATATTGATGTCTATGTTTTTATATATGACTAGAACCTATATTTAATTTCTTAAAGTTGCTAGTTTAGCACTTCTTTGCGATGGTTAATCTTTTCCTGCAGGAGTGATTGGGTTAGGGGTTGAAGTTGTCGCAACTGAGGGACCGAATGAAAGTTGAAGCGTTCTGCATTTTTTCCTTTTTTGAACCGCCACAACCCCAGCAACCCATGAATGATGACATGAAGAACGTCGCCGATGCATTTAATTCTATTCACTGGTACGTGCATCAAATGTATTAGCGCATTTAGTACTCAACATGGCTGTCAGTTTCGCCCGCCACTCACTATAAACAAACATTATTCATCAGGCATGAGCTATGGCGGGATATCAACCACAACACCACCAAATGAGGACGAGACACGATGACCGACTCATACGATGATTAGATATTTATGTATTAATGTATTTGAGACATTAATGTTTATTTTATATCAAATCAAAACCCTTGCTTTTAGTTTAATTGCAAACGATTTTTTTTGCATTTTAGGTCAGTGCGGATCACAGGGGGCTCCAGGAAAGGAAAGCCTTAGTGAGAGCAAGTTGAGGGATCTTTTACACACTTCAGAGTATGTCCTTACGTACGAAGATAAGGATGGTGACTGGATGCTTGTTGGAGATGTTCCCTGGGAGTAAGTATCAAACAATCATGTCTGTTTTAGTACATTACGTAATTGCTCTCTTAGGATCTTTGTGGGAAGTGACATGGTAGCATTAATCAGGAATAATAAACATACACATAATTAGAGTAATATTTATCAAAGGAACAGTGGAACTCTAGTGGTTGACATGATAGTGACAAACAAAAAGAATAAGAAAAGTAGGTATTCTTGCCATGCCAGTCAAAAAGAACTCTTTGATTTCATACGGAAATTAATATTGTTTTAGTTTAAGTGTTGGTATATATATCTCCATTTTAGTCTGGGTTGCCATTTGTTGGACAAACGTTAGGATTGTTTTATTTGGAAATGTCCCAATTACAGCCGTTATGCTGTTGAAATTGACTTGTGTGTCTTAAACCACAGGGTAACTATAGTTCCAATCTCACCCAAGGATACGGCGAGGATGCCACTTCCCATCCCATAATAGATGAAGAATTGTGGCAACAGGCAGTCGGGGGAAGCAAGAAAGGTCGAACATACGGCTTTGGGAACACCAAGGAGCATTAGGAAATGATGGAGATGGTGACCAGGTTAACCCAAAGTCAGTTTACTCAATCGCAATTTCCGCCTCCCCCACCCCTAGAGTCTTGATGGTTGAGTATTATGGCCTATTTTGTATTTAAATTAATGTACATGAACTTGCTTTAGTGAACAATTGTGACAATTTGTATTTTTAGCGTCCTTTATAATCGATGACAACATTAATTTATTTTAATATTTTATTTACAACTTTTTTGCATTTACAGGATTTTAAAATTTTAAAATCGTTTTTTTTAATCATTTTTTTTTAAAATATCCAGTTAATTTCCGACGGATTTCCGACAGATTATCCGTCGGTGAAATTAAAGAAATAGATTCAAAATTATAATTTTCAAAACGTTTCCGACGGATTTCCGGCGGATAATTTAAATAAATATTATAAATAATAAATTTAAAAAGCAATTAAAAAAAACAAATTTCCGACGGATAATTTAAATAAATATTTTAAATAATAATTTTAAAAACAAAAACAAATTTCCGACGGATTTTCCGTCGGAAATTTCTTTTTCTTTTTTAAAAATGTTTCTTTATATATTTTTTAATAAATAAATGGTTAAAAATAAAATAATTAATAAATTTTTATCCGTCGGAAACTTCTTAATCAGATTAAGTATTTGTTAATTAATCTGACTTTTTTTAAAAAATTTGGAAATTAATTTCCGACGGATTTCCGACAGAAAAATCCGTCGGAAATGAAAAATTCGTCGGAAATCCGTCAGAAAATCCATTTTCTGGCGGGGCATTTTTTGACAGCGTAATCCGCCCGTAATCCGCCGGTAATTTGATTTTCCGACGGATTTCCGACGGATTTTGCCGTCGGAAATGGTGTTTTTTCTAGTAGTGACCCCCGCCTATAGGTCAAATGCACCACTTCCTACATATTAATCATTATAACTCATTAATTACCTCATTATATCATTTTATATTTTAATTCTTTTTTTTTATTATTACATTGTTATAATTTTTTAATATCACTTTTATTATTATTATTATTATTGTAAAAATTCACGATTATTATTTTAAATATTTTTTATTTTCATTTGTAATTAAATTTTTTATTTTTATTTCTATGTATTAACATTTAAGATAAAAAAAATTTTGAACGACAATAAGAATCGAATACCAAACCAAAGGAAAACAAAGAGTTCGGGGCAAGGCCCCAATACGAAATAAACCCACCCAACGATCAAAGAAAAAATTACAAAAGCGACATGAAGATGGTTCAAGAACATTTAAGATAATATGTTCGTTTATAAGAAAATCAAATTATATATTTTAATTTTTTTAAGTATTTTTATAAGAATATATTTTCTATATATTTTTTTACATTTTAACAATATCTTTTCTATATATTTTTTATCATAGAAAAATAATACAACATAACTAATTCATATTCAAAATTTTAATAAAATTTGATGAGTTGTCATCTGAATTTTTAAAGATTGCTTAAGAATTGATGGATTATTCTTTAGATATTTAAATGCTTAAATAAGAATTGATTGGTTATTTTCGAAGTTTTTAAGTTGGAAAAGATTATCAATTAATTTATAAAAATCTGGTTGAAATGTATACAGTTATAAAAGTGATATATTATTATTTATAAATAAACAAATTTGTCTTTTTAGTCTATTTATTTAAAAACAAAAAATAATGAGAGAGAGAAAAAAAAGAGTAATAAGAGAGAGAGAAAATTAAATAACTTTTTAAGTTTTGAGATAACTTTTTCAGATTTTTTTTGCATCTTTAATTGCACCTAAGATAGATAGGGGGTGCAAATAACAAACCCCCTCTTGAACCCCCATTCTTAGGAGGCTGCCATGACAATTCTATATACCACATTTTCATTTTTCTTGAAAATTTTTGTTACCCTATTTTTGGGGTGTTACATTATTATATCTTTAATTTAGATCATCTTCTAAAAGTTTGCATGTTAATTTTTGTATTCAACTACTATATATTAGATCCTTGGTTAACGAAAGAGCATCCATAATGGAGCTTTTTTATATAGTTTTTTGGCAACTTAAACTTGTGAAAAATGTCCTGACAAGAAAATCTTCTCATTTTGTTTGTACAACTACAAACTCTCAAAAAACTTGGTTTTTTGGTTCACGAGTCCCACTTTTTTTTTTATAAAAGATCAAATGAAAAAGTCCAACACATTGTGGATGCATTAACTAGGAACCAATTCGGAGAAAGAAAAAGCATGGCACGAGATAGGCGGTGGCTAACGAGGTTCAAGTGTGGAGCCTTCCACTGTCACTGTGGACCGAGACTAAGCAAAGGTAGAACATCATAGAAACTTCGCTGACTTTAGACCATCAATAATGATAACAAACATCTCAAGGGTCCATCATCGATTCTTTTGTTTTTTAGGTTTTAACTTTTAATTTAACAATCTTGTTAAAACCATATATGTTCACGATCAATCCAATCCAATTAACATAACCTAAAATGTAATGAATTGGCACTACTAGAAAAAAGGGTATAGTGACGGAAAATTCCGTCACTAATTAGTGAAGCATTAGCGACGGAAGCAATTCCGTCACTAATTAGAGATGGATTAGTGACAAAAAACAATCTGTCGCTAATTAGAGACGGAATTTGTTTAAAAAATAAATAAAAATGAAAATTCACGTGTCCGTCGCTAATTAGTGACGGATTAACGACGGAAACGTGGATTTTCCTTTTTATTTTTATTTTTTAAATAGAAAAATATGTTTTCCGTTGCTAATCCCTCACTAATTAGCGACGGATTAGTGACGGAAAACATATATTTTTCTATTTTTCTCATTCGCATGTGTTACATGTTTATTTGTACATATGTTTGTATTTTATATATTCTTTGGTCCATGTTGGTTGGTAACCAGTTAACCACCATATGGGTTATATATTAAAAATAACATAAAACAAATTAATGAATTACCGTTTCCAAAATGAAAAATATATAATTGAGTTGAATTAATTGAAATACAATCAATCCAACCAACTCAACATATTTGCACCCTTAATTATTTGGTCAACTGCTTATCCAATACCACAACTCTTAGAACTGCACACAACAAGCAAAATCAAAAGGTTCTAAAGAAAAACGAGTCACCTACGATTAGGAATGTGAACACATTTTGTAATGGAAAAATACAAAATAATAAACATAAACACATTAAACCTCATTTATTATTTTACTAATTATGTTACATTTTATAAAATGTATAGTGTTGATGTTACATTTTTATTATAAATACTTATTTCAATACGTTTCTAGAAAAAATATGCAACAAAATTACACGAAAATATGAAGATTATGTTATCTAAGATAACCATTAATTTTGAAGATATAAGAAATAATTCATACGATATAATAAAACATCACATCTCTGATCAATATATGAAAATAAATACAAGTGATCATAATCACTATTTTTGGTATCCTTGCACAGTGCATGTTGGTAATTAAGGAGATGACGATCAAACTAGTTTGAAAACAATCGAAAAGGCTTTTTTTTTTTGGGTCTTCCAAATTAATAACGTTAAACTTCTTGTCTTATTCTAACATCATTCGATTTTCTTGCATATTCTCAATATCTTAAACTTGCTACGTATATTTCATTTAATTATAACCAATTTCCCGTTAATACTTAATGGAATTAATGGAGTTTTTTTTTCCTAACGGTAACGAGATTTTATTAAAAAAATAGCAAGATGCTAAAACAAACATTTACATACAAGAAATAGCCAGGAGAGGGTTATAAAGTAACCCACCCAATTAATTTTAACTTGCTAGTTCTATTAGAAACTCAAAAATACGCCTGAGTCACAATCTTGGTCAAAAGTACCGCCTTCTTTAACTTGGTGTAGCAAAAAATGGTCACCTTCTGGAACGACCATATGTACTGAATTAATGGAATTAATGGAGTTTGGGTCTTCCAAATTAATTTTCCATTTATTGTGGTAGGACAAACATCATTAAATTATTTTAAATTGTTGATAGATTTTACCTTTTGACTTGTTCCAAAATTCGGTATTTAGAAACCGTGTGACTAACTTGTCCTTAGAAAAAAAGATTCTTGTTATACAATGACATCTAAGACACGTTGTCACTATTAATACGCATTAATACCCACTTCAGACGTTTACTCAGCAAGCATAATCTATAATAGCGGTCCTCACAATTTTTGTAAACTATGTTCTTTATATTTATACGTTCAAATTATATGTATAAAATGTTTAATAAAAAATAGATTATTTACCATGTTATGTCTACTAATTGTGGTTATCCAACACCGATTTGTGGGTGTTACTTTTGTGTCCGCCCCTTGAATTAGTGAGCCCGCCACAACCAAGTTGGCATGAAGACATTTTGAATTCAATAAATGTGGTACAAATTATAGATGTTGGATAGTAGATGGGAGGTTTATAAATACAATAGAAGATATCTCTAACTTATATACTAATATGGCAAGACGTTGATAATGACATGATGAACAAATATACAATATATTTATTGTAGCAATTAGTGTATTTTTTTTTTATTTGAGACAATAATGCAACCAAACATGATGGACCAAGATACAAGTTTACACATACTTTTGGAATTAGGGATGCTTTTTGGTTTGGAGGCCTCATAAAAGTACATTGGCTACTTGACATTTAAATGGTGAACGAGACATTAGTGGTAGGCATTGAGTGCATCGTTGGATTGTAATATGAAGATGTCTAGGTCCAAATTAGTGGACCTATGATGGCAATGGTATCCTTGGTGAACCAAATAACTTGTATTAATGGAAACAAGTTGTCCAAATTAGGGGACCTCGTACGTTATATTTTCATTCAGACTGATATTTGCGTAGGATACCAATTAGGATAGAACTTCATTCCAATCTTTTGTAGGACATCTATACGACTTAGTAAGACTTGAACATTTGAAAAAAAAGAAGATATAGTTCCAAATTGTATTTCTATAGTTGTTTGACCCTTTACATATCTTAAATTGGTTTAGCATAGGATCCTAATATAAGGAGACTTGTGTTATCATCACCGATAAAGGGTTCATTTAATATGTCATCTATATATGAAAATCAACTATAAAGATGGCATAGTCCAAACATATATTCTCCTAGACAAGTTCTATTCCCACCTCTATTATGCTCCTTCAAAGTTCAACCCCTAAAACCTTTTTTTCTTTCAGATTTTTAATATTTAAGTAAATTACAAATTTCATCCTCGTTGTTTCATCCTATTTACAAAGAAGGTCCTTGAACCCTAAAATTGATGAGTAGAATTATCAGGGTTTCATTTTAGCTATGAATTTGGTCCCTTAAACTTACTTTCTTAACCAAACCTCCGTCAAGTCAAGGCTATTTTGTATTTTTAAGGTTCATTGAAACCACACCCTTTAGTGGGAGGGATCAAAATCGGACAAAAATGCCAACTGCGATGGCAAAATACAAAATACCCTTCTACTAACAGTCGTTTGTTTTCTTATAATTCATGCAATTGTTCTTGATGAGTTAAGTGGAGAAGATGAAGCCTCAACTTAGGGGTGAAAAAGAGATTCGGGTTTTTGATTTTTAATATAAATAAGATAAAAGAAGAAATTAAATGACAAAAATACCCCCGAGTTAACTAAGTTAATAGATTCTAGAGTAAACTACAAATTAGGTCCCAGTGGTTTGTCGAAAATGAAATGTGTTGTCCCTCCAGTTTCAAAATTACAAGATGGCCTTTGTGGTTTGTAAGAACGTCCGGATTCGGCCTCTCCCTCTAACGGTCATTAAAAAATTCCGTTAAATAAAGGGCATTTTCGGTCTTTTACCGATTTTTTTGTCTTTTACCCAATCAAAAACCACATGGACCAAAATTCTAGTTTACTCTTTTTTATTTTTTTGTGTTTTTATTTTATATTTCTTTATGATATTTTAATACTACATGCATGATGCATATAAACGTTATATATCTTTATATATATAAAAACAAAAACCAAGAGAAATGACATGACACAATGTGGATTGAGAATTCTAAAATATTGGATTGTGGTTAACTTTGACCATCCAACATTGATAGAATAATGAAATGTTGGAACATGAAGTTGATTATAAAAAGAGAAGAATGCCAAATTTTTTGGCATGACCTATGATTTGTTTTAATCTATTTTGGATTATAGAGTTTATTTTTAGTTACAAATTTGTTGATGTTGAATATTATTATATATTGTATTACAACTATCTTTATTTTTATACATCTTTATATCTTTATATAAGCAAAAACCAAGAGAAATGACATGACACAATGTGGATTGATAATTTTAAAATATTGGATTGTGGTTAACTTTGACCATCCCACATTGATAGAATAATGAAATGTTGGAACATGAATTGATTATAAAAAGAGAAGAATGCCAACTTTTTTGACATGACCTATGATTTGTTTTAATCCATTTTGGATTAAAGAGTTTATTTTTAGTTACAAATTTGTTGATGTTGAATATATATTGTATTACAACTATCTTTATCTTTATATATATAAAAACAAAAACCAAGATAAATGACACGGTACAATGTGGATTAAGAATTTTAAAATATTGGATTGTGGTTAACTTTGGCTATCCTATATTGATAGAAAGATGAAATGTTGGAACATGAAGATGATTATAAAAGGAAAATGATGCCAACTTTTTTTTACGTGATTTATGATTTGTTTTAATCCATTTTGGATTAAAGAGTTGATTTTAAGTTACAAATTTGTTGGTGTTAATATATATTGTATTACAACTAATAAGATACACTTATTTCATTTAATTTGTTTATTTTTGTATATTTTTGTCTTTGTATACATAAAATGAAAAACAAAACAAAATGACATGTCATGATGTGGATTAAGAAATCTAATATATATATATATATATATATATATATATATATATATATTTATATAAAAGAAAGAACCATAGAGAATGATATGACATTGTGAGATTTGAGTAATGTAGGTACCTATAAGAAACGAGGACATTTGGATTTGATATGAGATACGAGTATTCTCAAATACTATTATATTCTGGTGGTATTTTACACATCTCATATTGATGAGTGAATATAAGATTGGAGAATGAAGATATACCTGTAGAAACACAAAGATTTAGATTTTGATAAATTAAAGGATTACTTGGCTAAATATTCTTTTTGGCCGACCCCTATTTTTGTTAAAAATACCCATTTATATAAGCAAATAAATCGATAGACAAATGTATACAAATCATCATATTTCATCAATTTATACAATATTATCAATGTTGAACCTTGATGTCTTTTTATTATCTCACAAGTCACAAGAAGATTTAAGTATTCTCAAATCTTGAATTGTGATGTTATTTGGTTATCCCACATTGATAGAAAGAAAATAAATTTGGAAGAATGGATGAGTATGTAAAAGTTGAATGAGATATCTTATTTGATTGTCCCACATCGACATAAAGACAATAGATTTGGAAGAAGATGTTAGTATATAAAAGCTGAATGAAATGTCTTATTTATTTATCCCACATTGGTAAAAAAAAATAGATTTGAAAGAAGAGGTTAGTATATAAAAGGTGCATGAGCTGTCTTATTTGGTTAATCCACATCAACGTAAAGATAATAAATTTGGAAGATGAGGTAAACAAAAGAAAAGGCGGATAAGATGACTTACAAGTATAAAAGTTTGTGGCAACCTATGTGGTTGTCTCATTTTAGTCGACCTCTTTTGCTAAAAATCAAATTTTATAAAATATTAATCTTTATGTGACTTTATTTATATAAAAAGAACAACCATAAATAATGAGATGACATTGTGAGATTTCAGTATTCTAAAATATTGCATTGTGTTATAGTTCAATTATCCCACCTTGATGCGAGGTCCAAGATTGGAGAATAAAGATGACTGTAAGAAATAAGGGTTGATTTTGATAATCAAAATTTTAGTTAGATAAATATGTTTTAGCTCACGATTGGAATCCCATAATAAATTAGCAAGAAAATAGGATTTGGAAGAGAGGGTTGATATTGGCCGCCACCTCTCATTTTCCAAAAAAAAATTATATATATATATATATATATACAAATTAACCACTCATTGAAACACATTAATTATTTTATATTGTATTCAATTAACTGTTAACTGAGGAATTTTGTTTTATATATCTTATCTCGATACATATATTTCCTGAAATAATTATCGTCACAACTGATGATGTGGCCTAACCAAGTTTGAGTATTATTAAACGTTAAATTATGGTTTGGTTAAATTCTCCCACGTTACTATGAAGATGATAAAATTTAAAAATAGATGGTTATATATGAGTAGAAGTTGGCTTGAAAATTTTAAAAATAGGTTTGACTAAATATATTGGCCAACAAAAATTTTTCAAAAAATCTATACATCTACTTTAGGCCTTAAGTTTAAAACTTAATTAATGTCAACATGTTTGTTAGAGTGTTTTTATTATATGTCACCTTATATATAAACTCAAGAGCATTAAACGAACTTTTGGAACGAATCAAGTTGGATATCATATTAGCGCATTACAAGTTTGAGTCATTAAAATAATAAGCAACATTTTTTAAGTTCAAACTTCAAAATTATCAAACTCAAATTTGAGCCAGACGGTGATTCCTCAAAACTTTCGTAACAACAATAATGATATGGGTGTATGACATGTTGTTTCATTCTAAATAACATAACAAAAAAGTTAATGTCAATACGTGTCAAACTCTTCGTAACAATAAAAGGTTATCAATACGTGAAAATAAACCACTTATGTTAATACATTCTTTATTTTAAATTGTATCTCATTAATTATTAAGCAAGAAATTATGTTCTATCTTAACTCGGTCAAGTACTTCTTTAAAAAATTTATTGCTACCGTGCAATGCACGGGGTTGCCACCAGTATAAATGAAAATATGAATTTAATTGAAACACTAACAGGTTGATATTAGATTAAAAAAACTATTTACTTTTTTTTCTCGAATGTTGTTAAACCATTCAAAATTTAATTTAAAATAAATTAAAAAAACTTTGATGAATAAATAAATATTAATGAATTTTTTTATTTATTTTAATTACCATTTTATGGGGTTTAACAGGATTCGAGAAAGAAAATTAAATATTTTTTTATCTAATACCAACCTGTAGGTGTTGTGTTATATATATATATATATATATATATATATATATATATATATATATATATATATATAGAGAGAGAGAGAGAGAGAGAGAGAGAGAGAGAGAGAGAGAGAGAGAGGTGGTTTCAATTGGAAACCAAGTTTCATTGAAAATTTTGGAAACCAAATTTCAACTATTGATCTTTTTAATTAATGGTCATTATTCATTTAAATTATATATGGTAATAAATTAATTAATTTATTAATAAAAGATAATAATAATAATATGTCAAAAGAGTAAATGTGTCTTTTTCTTTTGTGTTTTAAATTTGGTAACAAAGATGAAATATGCTTAAATATAGAAAACCGTATATTTCTTAAAAAAAAAAAGAGAGCATATCAAGACTATCTTTTTATTACTTGTTCATTCATCAATATGCAGTATTTAAAAACCCAAATAAGTTTCATTAAGTTTCAATATCTTTCCATTATGTTTCACTATATCAAATTTGTTTCATCAGATTTCACTATATTAATATTTTGTTTCACTATATCAGGTTTCACTATATTAATTAATATTTTGTTTCATTATCTTTCCAATATGTTTCACTATATCAAATATGTTTAATCAGGTTTCACTATATTAACATTTTATGTTTCATCAGGTTTCACTATATTAATATTTTGTTTCACTATATCAAATTCATTATGTTTCACTGTATTAATATTTTGTGCCTGGAGGTAATATTGAAGATTTCATATGAATATCAACTTTCATTCATTGGATGAATCAATCACTGATTCATAAGAATCAAAAATAATAATTTGATTTGTAGTTTGCATATGAATCAATTTGTATTTGCTTAAATTAAATGTTTCATGTTTAAATTAATAAAGGATCAATATTATCATATATAAAATACATTAAAAATAAATAATTAATATTATAATAATAATAACACTTACCATATATATTATGAAATTATGTAAAAGACTAAAATAACTTTATCAATTAAAAATAAAAATAAAAAAAGAAAATTCAATGATTGGTTAATTTCGGTTTCCAAAGTTTCCAATGTAATATTGGTTTCCAATTGATCTCTCCTATATATATATATATACATATAATAAATAAGTAATTAGCATGCCACATGTCGTCTTCTGGTGAGCCGACTTCAGTATTTTTCCGCCTAAACATTTATCTGGATGCAGTTTACATTATAAGTTCAATTAGCACACTCACATTCACTTCTCCTTAATTCAATTTTTTTAATTTATACGTTACATTTACTACCCTTTTAATTAGGTATATAGTTTACTTTTAATCTCTTACTTTTTTATTTTTCATTTTATACTCTTATCATATAAACATAAATAATGTATATGAACTAAAATGCATTAAAAAACATTTCTATTTTTTACAAATTATACCATTGTAATCGCTTCATCAATACCTTCGAAATGAGCCCAATATTGAATATTTTTGGATTTAATTATATTATTAAATATCGTAAATATATATGAATTAATATGTCGTGATTAGTATGGATTTGTTGGAATTAGTATGAGATGTGATACAAGTAATCACTAAATTGTCGTGATTTTCTTTTTTGCAATTTCAGATCAATTTTTACTTCAAAGTCGAATTCCTTCGACAAATTACAATTCTATCAAATTCCATTCTGTCAACGAAACACCCTTAGAATTATCATAAGAGATTTAATTACTTGGAAAAAAAAAGATATCACTTACCAACTGACTTTTGGATTATAAGTTCGAACCTTTTTCAAAACTAAAAATATGCAAATATTTTAGTATAGTATATTTAATTATTTATACTTTCTTTATCATGATTATATTATTTCCTCTAATTTTAATTGAACTACATAATATCAGTTATCAACATATGGTTAGGTAATGATATTTTCAAAGTCAAATTGTTATGTTTTCCGTCAATTCACTTTAAATTAATCTTTCATAATAGTTGATTTGGTTATAATTATATAAAAAAATTTGATTGATATTATTATAAAATATAAGTATACGATTGATTTGGTTATAATTATTTTCAAAGTCAACATTCGGTTTTTTCTTTCCACCACACCATTTTGTTGTGGAGTTCTAACAGCTGCAAAGTTTTCTGATATGCCTTTATCATTGAAAAAGGCATCTAAGGTAGCATTTTTGAACTCGGTGTCTTTGTCACTTCTGATAGATCGAACAAGTTGTCCATTCAGCACTTCAGACTTCTTGATGAAATTGATGATTTCTTCATATGTATCACTTTTGTACCTGAGAAAAGATACCCAAGTGTAACGTGTAAACTCATCAATAATCACAAGAATGTACCTTTTTCCACCTATACTTCGTGTGCTGACAGGCCCACATAGATCCCTATGCAACATCTAAAGAGGGGGTAGTGATAGAAAAACACTGCTTAGATTTGAATGAGGACTTTGTCAGCTTGCCCTTTTCACAGGCGGCACATAGTTTTTCTTTGGCAAAGGAAATTTTCGGCAGCCCTATAACCAGCTCTTTGTTGGAGAGAGCATTTAATGTCTTAAAGTTTAGATGAGAGAGACGTTTATGCCAGAGCCAGTTCATCTTTTCTAAATCTTCTGAGATAAAACATATGCTCTTTTCATCTGTTGATTTATGACTCACATTAATGACATATACATTGTCCTTTCTGAAGCCAAATAGGATAATGTGAAAGTTTCTGTCAGTAATGAGATAATCATCAATTCTGAAGATTACATAATATCCCAAATCACATAGTTGACTAACACTAAGAAGATTGTGCATTAGTCCTTCCACATAGGCGACTTTATTGAAGGTGATGGAACCATTAGAAAAAGTTCCATAACCTTTAGTGGAACCACGAGAGTTGTCACCAAAAGTTACGGTTGGTCCTTTTTCATTCACATAGTTTATAAGAAGAGATTTGTTCCCGGTCATGTGTCGTGAACATCCACTATCAAGATACCATGTATGATGATGCCCAATGACCCGCAAACACAAACAAATCAGTCCTTTGGAACCCATTTTGAGGTGGGTCCTTTAGGGTTAGAAGTAGAAGAAGAAGAAGGGTCATTTTGACCATATTTGTCAATGCTTTCCTTTGGACAATCCTTAGCTAAATGAAAAGTGTCACCACAGTTATAACATTTTCGGTAGATGAACTTTTTCTTAGGTTCATGAGAAGGAGCTTTGACTTTTCTTTGAAACATTTTTTTTGGGGAAGGGTGTCCTAGGCTAAGCCTAGACTAATCCCTCGGCAAATTATGACTGTAAGACATCAACCCTGATTAAACTTCAGTGGCCACAATTGTTGTGTAGGCCTGGATTCGAACCCTGGGCAGATGGGATATCCCACCACATCCCCCAGGGCCTTAACCAGTACGCCACAACCCTTGTGGTTATTTCTTTCTTTGAAACGTGGGTTTGAGAGATTTGGAAGTATTAGGAAGAATGGGTGATTTGGAGGGAATATTAGGCATGGGTCCTAGAATTCCTTTTTCAGAGGATGGAAAAGAAGAAATAGAGATTCATTTTGATTTCTTTAGGTTTACAGATCTGGGAATGAACTCTATTGGATGAATATGAGATTTACCTTTTGAAGAAGGTGTAATCTTCCTTTTTGTGGGAAGGTCAACAACAACAACCTTTCCTTTTTTAAGTAAGGAGGGTTTCTTTGAGGAAGAGGAAGAGGAAGAGGAAGAAGCTTCTACAAGATTCAAAGTTTTAAAGAGATCATAAACGGGTTTAACAAAATCATTTGAATCTTAATCTTCTTCAGGGAGAGGTTTGGATTTCTTGGCAGAAACAAAGATTCCAAACTTTCTGAAGTCACGAAGATCCATAGAGTAAACAGAACCAGAATCTCTTGAGTCGGTATCTGTGCACTCAGGAGAATAGGAAGGAAGTTTAGAAAAGGAAGGAGGATTTTGAGAAGAAGAAGGAATGTCTTGGGAAGAAGTATAATCAACATCTTCTTTCCAATAACCAAGCCCAAACTTGTCATCACCTATTATTTGGTCTTTGAAAATCTTTTCTAAGTTTCTAGAGGAAGTGTTCCATTTATTGACTATCTCCTGTTGCTTTTGAAGATGTTTGAATAGTTTATTCTTTTCTTTTGCCAGAACAAAATTTATGGTTTTTAAATATTCTAGATCAAATTTTATTTTATCAAAAAGATTTAGCTTAGAAAGACAGACTTGAAGTTGTGAAGAAAGAGACTTGATTTGAGCATTGGCTCTTTTCTTAGCATCCTTTTCGTTATGATAAAGTACAGTCAAAGAGTCATATGCTTCAATCTTTTCGTCGTCAGAGAGAGAGTAGAAGGGATGTACATGCGAGGAGGAAGAGGAGCACTCAGCCGAGAAGTCCATCTTTGAGCTGGAATCTTTGATCTCATTATCAAGTTTTGCCATAAGACATTTACTTGAAATTTCTTTCTTACTGTCAGAAGTAGGCTCATCAGCCCAGTCAAGAGCTTCAGCCATCAACCCTTTCCCTTTTCGGTGAGAATTTACATTCCTTTCCTTTTCCCTTTTGTATTTAGCTTTGTACTTTTCAACTTTGTCAGAAAGATCTTTGAAAGATGAGGAAGGGGAGGATTTTCGAGGATGAGACCTACCAGTAGAGATAGATCTGAACTTTCTTCCCTTAGAAGAGTTCGAGGAGTTGGACTTAGACTTCCTAGGAGGATTGCTTCTACACTCAGAAGCAAAGTGGCCTTTCTTACCACAAGCATATCATTCCTCCTTGGATTTGTCTACAGAATTTCTAGAGGAAGAAAGAAATTTTATGTTGGCCTTGAATCGGTTGGAAGAAGATTTGTTTCTGAATTTGGAGAAGTTGGCAAGCATGTTCATTTCCTCCGTCATTTTATCGACAGAGGTATCTTCACCTTCATCATCGGCTTCACTCAGATAAGCCTCCGAAAGGTGATCCGAGTCATCATGACTCTCTCTGTCCGAATCGTTAGAAGGATAGGTTATACGGGGAATACACATAGATTTCTTGGAAACATCACTGATAAGAGCCATAGAATGGACTTTTATCTCTTTGATGATGGTTTTCCTTTGAAAGCGAGTTTGCTCGTAGTTAAAGAAGGTTCCATAGAGAGCAGTAAGAGGAAGACTTTCCAAATCCCTGGTTGTCTTAATACAGGTACTGAGGTTTTCCCAGAAGTCTGGAAGACCATCCATGAACTTGCACAAGATTTCCTCATTGTCATAAAGTTTTCCCAGAAGTTTGAGGTCATTAAGAAGACTATTAAAACGATTATAATAGTCAGAGAGAGATTCTCCCTTTTCATGAGAGAACAGTTCATATTTTCGAACAAGAGAATTTTTCTTACTTTTCTTTACTTCATTTGTACCTTCGTACAGAACACATAGGGTGGACCACATTTCCTTGGCAGTGTTAAGATTTACCAGGGAGTGATACACTTCATCAGGAAGAGATTGAGCGATAATTGCTCGAACCTTGGAGTCAAGCCCAATATGTAACACCCTAAAAATAGGGATAACAAAAATCCGAAAAAACGGACATGCGGTATATAAAATTTCCAAAGCAAGAGCCTCCCAACAATGGGGACAATACACAAACCTGTTTAAATACAGTCGTAATTAAACGGACAATAAATAACAACTAACTAATCTAATTTCCATTACTAGAAAAGAGATTACAAATAAGGATGTCATTTATAGACCCAAAGGTTCTCCTACCAAAAGGAATTCCAAATGCAATATTCCCAAATCTCTCACTCAAGCACTATGCCAGCTTAGAACCGATGCCGCTAAAACCTGAGATACACATCGACACCAAACAAGTGTTAGGCCAAAAATCCTAGTGAGTTGAACAATAATAAGCATGCATGAACAATTACAATTCTTATCAGTAGTTAACCAGAGTTCAATAAATGTGGAGTCAATAGGGAAGACCCACAACACCAATCAAGTCCCACCCAAGAGTCGATATACCTTGATGCCCTTAACAAGGAACACCCGAAAGGCCCGGCACACCCGAAGACTATCGCTAAGAAAATTCCCCGAATGGCGGAGGTCTAGGCACATACCATCACAGTAGTGCCCAAGACTACATCCTCCTAGTGTACTGACTTGGTTCATCCAACATAACGCATATAGGAGGTCCTTTAGGTGTATTTCAACCCAACATATTTCCATATCGACTGCGGGTACAATATTACCATCCTATCCTCATTAAGTCTAACAAAAGACCCAAATGACAACTATACTCATCATACATATAAATATGTCACCAAAATGGTGTTCCCACTAGAATCATCATAATACCCATACATGCATACATTTAACATATCAAGGTACCCACATTATGTATCAATGAGAAAAGCCCCAAACAATGGTACATATAACATAAATCATGACACATCACCAATATCCACCTTTCCAACTATTTTCACCAAGAAATCCCAAATAATTACACAAAATAGAATAATTCATGGGATGATACTTATAAAGCATATTTCTGACATAATCTCATGAAAATACCATCAAATACTTGAACCCATAAGGATGAACATTTTGAGCAATTATGTGATAATAACAACAAATAAGCAAATATGATGTGTATCCAGTTTTAACAAAAGATTAATAAACTCACATTGCTAGATTTAAGCTAAATCTAGTATTTACCCACTTAGAGTTTTCCTTGAAGAAACTTGGTTCTTCAAACCAAATCTTCCAAAACCTAGATCCACAAGGTTCCAACCATGAATATACATAATCAACCACAAAGAATCGTTTCCCAACCTTCTACATGAATATCTCAACTGATACCGAAATCCTAACTTCTATAAATGAAGAGAATAGAAGATTACCTTAGCCCGAACTTGAATCCACCAACCAAAACACCTCTAGTTCACCAAAATGGTTACAAACCTCCAATCTATGAAAGGGAGAACAAAGGGTGGATGAAATTCTAGAAAACTTTGGTGAAGAAGATGAATAGGGAGAGATGAGAAGCTTACCACCACAAAATACTCTATTATACTTCAATAGACTTCAAATCTCTTGCTAGATCCTTGAAGAGCTCTCAAAAACGAAACCATAGCAACTTGAATCACCCAAATCGGAGTTGGGATGAAGAAGTTATGAAGAAATGAAGTTCGGTGGCTGAAAATCGGTTTTTGAGCTCGTCCAGTGGATTTCGCGACTTGTCTCGCGACCTTAGGTCGCGGCATAAGTCGCCCGCTTCCCCTGATTTTCTTCTCGATATTGTTTTGGCCATAACTTCTTCGTTATAGCTCCGATTTTGCTCCGGAAAGAACCGTTGGACTCGTAATTGAATCATTCATCTATCTAAACTATAAAATCCAGGATTCAAGTCCAAATTTAAATATCTTATTTTTCCTTAATATATCGGTTTCTGTATAAACTTGAGATGATACCTTTCGAAAATCGGGGTGTTACAATCCTCCCAATCTTAAAAGATATTTCGTCCTCGAAATCTGGAACCACCAAGCACCCAACATCACACTTGAAAATATTGATTGGTTTACTATCCAAAAGGAATGTCTTCACGAAACCTCACCTCATAAACGGACCCGATTACATTCCGATCTAGGTTGTCGCTGCGTTTCTCATAATGTACTGTTACAAACTAAATCTTAACGTTCAATATATTTTGCCGATGTCAGGATGAACGTTGAGTCTCTGATTGATCATTAAATCTCGGTTGTCTCCCAACCTTATGTTGCTCATATTACCGCAAGAGTAACTTACGACCTTATTCGGTCATTTCCACCAAGAATATCTCAAAGCAAACATTTCCCTTAGATACCTCTAGATGCAACGCATCAAGGTCTCCTCGATAATCGATTTGTACTTAAAGTCCATCTCGACATTCTCACCAAATTTGTCCAATAAACATTACCACCAAACTCCCACCATGCACTGAAGCATCGATTTCCAAATCAACGAAAGTCCTGACAATTATCAATATACCAATGGTTGATTTCTTAATTATTAACATCTAATTTCTTTAAGTTTACCACTCGTCCTACAGATGCACCAGATCTAACGGAAATACATTGAAGCACACCAACAATCATCGTCCTCAAATTACGTGTCAACACTTAACCTCGAGACGGCCATTCTGCAAACGTGGGTATACTACCAAATATTTCATTCCCAATTAGCAATGTCGATTCAAAGTTGACATCTACTCTTGGAAGTAGTCACCCAAATCCAACATCCTTACTAGTCAACCATAACATCATCATTATTCATAAATACCCATCAATATAGTACACTACCGACACATAGCATGCCGTCGTACCAAAATCCCACAATTCCAAAACTAACCATACCCAAACAACCGAACACGATTTTAATCCGTAGGTTAAACGAAGCATAAAGATCGTTACTTAACTAACTGGGAGAAAACACATGTCTAACGCCTCAAACTCCGAGGACTCTTTTAATCCTTAATATCGACTTCTAACACGAGGGGGCTTACACTTATAGCCCAATGAGTTCAAGGTTTTTCACACTACTATGCCAATTTGAAATTTATAAAATTCTCAAATGCATAAGTTTTATAATAATTAAACGTGCGGTGAAAATACACTATCGTGCATTCGATAGGTTTCAAAATTGATCACCAATGCCACGCTATAAAACCATTTTCAAAACTCATTTGATTAATACTTACGTTAATAAAACGATAACGAAAGATGCGTAACAAAATTTTCAAACGGACTACCAGGGTTTTAGTATGCATCAATTTATGCTATGCGTATGAAAATAACTTTCCGTCCTATAACATGTGCAATAAAAGTTTGTACAACTCCCAAAAGAGGATTTCACAACTTCAACTTTAAAATCTTTTACTTTAACACAAAACGTCGGAAGATAAAATTTCCAACAAGACCTATATACGTCCGATCATTTTCCAAATGTAGCAACACAATGGAAAGTAAATATATATATATATATATATATATATATATATATATATATATATATTTTTTATTCGCGTTTCAAATTTGGGCCGTAACGATAAAACGTACTTCCCCAAAATTGTAACTACAACGACATGCAAACTGGAAATTCATTTCATGCATTGCGGAAAACTCCTATCAGTAAAATCAATAACTGAAATATGTCCTGGGCAACAGTTCTATCCGAAATGCTAAAAATCTTTCATACGATTACTCACACCGACAATATAATTTATGTAACGAATGAGAAATAGTTTTACGTACTAAAACAGTGTATAAAAAGACTTTCATACAAAACTACCGAAGGGAAATTCACAAAATCGAACCTCAAAATTTCTGCAATTCACCCTGAAATGTCTTGAAATAAAACTTCTCATCGTGACTTGCATACATCGGTTTATTCCCCATAATTTAGTTAAGACATATGCATGCGATTTGAGCAATTGTAAGAGTAATTTAGTTTAATTCTAAATTGTATAAATAAAATGTTTGCAAAACCCAAGACAACATGCTCATGATATCGAAATATTAAAGTTTTCTTTCTTTTAGTCACAATGTTGCACGCAGTAAGATTTCACAACAAAACTTGCATGTGACCGTTTATTTCACAAAGCTAGTAGATTGATATGTGCATGCACCCGGTTAAAACATGAAATAATTTATGTCGTTTTCGAGTTCAAAGCCAAATATAAACATGCTCTCATTATTCCAAAACATTGACTGAAATACCATGATGAAAATTTCCAATAATATATGCATACATGAGATGTGCAACTTAATTGATCCCACTAAACTCAAAGGAAAGCAATACCACTGTTTTTAATCCGGACAAATTTCTTCAAGGCTCCATTTAGTTAAAACCGAGCCAACGACCCAACAGTTTACGTAAATACCCAATGAAAGTCAATATAAGTATTGAAACACGTTTGACTAACTATTATGCAAACATGACCAAAATTATAATTAACTAAAATCTCATCGTTGGTTGAGACAAACCATTTTTCAAATGAACTCATACTCTTATGTTTTCAAAATGCCTCATAACACAATAATATGTGTTTTCTGAAAAAGGTTTATAAGATCAAATACACAAAATGACACTTACATCAATTGGACTCCAATTATATATGTAAAATCATCGAGGAAACATCTCAACATGATTTATTTACCAAAATACCCAAAGATTCCAAAATGGATGTCTCGACATGTTCATAAAACTAAACATTTCAAAATAACCAAAACTTCTTATTGGTTGCAACAAAATGCTTTCCAAATGAACTATTTCTCTTCATGTTTCCAAAACGACTCTTAGTTCAATGACATGCATTTTCCAACGGTTTATAAAATCATATGCACCAAATGGACAATTAAGTATCCAAAATATAGTGGTCGACAACGGGGGTACCCGTATCCGTTGAGAACGGGAGAGCACGAAGTATGCCACTCCTACAACGTTCATCGTATGACATCTAATCGACATGAAAGCCCAAGTGTCCCTACGAATCCTTGACAAGTTTCACCCAAATAATGAAATGTCTTTAAACAACGTTTATGAAGACACATACTTCAAAGACGTGATTAACCCAAAACTCAACACGTATTGGGACCAAAGAGTTTCAAAAGGTTTTATGGATGCAAATACGCCCAAAATGCATATAACGAAAAATATACTTCATTTGTACAAAAATCATCAAAGATTCATAAATCATAAAAATAGAGTTTAATTGTACAAAACCACCAAAAACACGTAAATCATGCTATTTAGTTGTTGAACTATTCAAAATCCAATCTGAGCATTTTAGGAGGTTAAAACAACCCGAGTTTACCAACTATGAAAATTTATCAAAATATTCATACATTGACAAATACCAAGTAAAACATACTTTTACTTCAAAATACATATTTTGGCATGTACACCATTTTCACAATTCAACTTGAACTCACGCTCCTCGATTTCTATAGTTACACTATCGTCACCCAGATGTTCAACGTTTTAAGGTAAAGACCACGGACTTCATAGGTTCACCTCACAATTTCTCCTTGAATACATCGATTCAAAAAGTCTATGGTTCTAATCCAACCAATTAATCCGACTCGAAACCGTCCACTTAATGCAATCACCATACTTACCGACACTCCAAGTAACGAATAATAAAATCATCAACTTTTTCTAATGGTTACCCATTCAGAAACTTTCTTGCTACCCCAACGGTCGACATACCAAGGCAGTTCATACAAGCACGAGGATGAATAAGGAGAAAATTAACATAATTGAACACGAAGGAAACGTACTACTACGTCTACAAACATCATAACATTAATAAACCAGGCACAATAGAACGTACCACTACATCACCAATTGTCACGGTAACGGCACTTCAAGCACCATCACGTATAAATATCCTCATAATAACATTAGCTAGGTGAGATTATGAACATATAATACATAAAGGTTCTCGTTACCATCGCCACAACGCTTGATAACCATAGTTTCCATCGACTCTAAGACTAACCCATATTAGAAATTTCTACCCATCTCACAAATCATTGCCTAACGTACTCAGTCTAAGTCTAGACATCTTACATTCATGCCTAGTTCACTTAAACTAGAGCTCTGATACCAACTTGTAACACCCTAAAAATAGGGTTAACAAAAATCCGAAAAAAACGGACATGCGGTATATAAAATTTCCAAAGCAAGAGCCTCCCAACAATGGGGACAATACACAAACCTGTTTAAATACAGTCGTAATTAAACGGACAATAAATAACAACTAACTAATCTAATTTCCATTACTAGAAAAGAGATTACAAATAAGGATGTCATTTATAAACCCAAAGGTTCTCCTACCAAAAGGAATTCCAAATGCAATATTCCCAAATCTCTCACTCAAGCACTATGCCAGCTTAGAACCGATGCCGCTAAAACCTGAGATATACATCGACACCAAACAAGTGTTAGGCCAAAAAGCCTAGTGAGTTGAACAATAATAAGCATGCATGAACAATTACAATTCTTATCAGTAGTTAACCAGAGTTCAATATATGTGGAGTCAATAGGGGAGACCCATAGCACCAATCAAGTCCCACCCAAGAGTCGATATACCTTGATGCCCTTAACAAGGAACACCCGAAAGGCCCGACACACCCGAAGACTATCGCTAAGTAAATTCCCCGAATGGCGGAAGTCTAGGCACATACCATCACAGTGGCGCCCAAGACTACATCCTCCTAGTGTACTGAATTGGTTCATCCAACATAACACATATAGGAGGTCCTTTAGGTGTATTTCAACCCAACATATTTCCATACCGACTACGGGTACAATATTACCATCCTATCCTCATTAAGTCTAACAAAAGACCCAAATGACAATTATACTCATCATACATATAAATATGTCACCAAAATGGTGTTCCCACTAGAATCATCATAATACCCATACATGCATACATTTAACATATCAAGGTACCCACATTATGTATCCATGAGAAAAGCCCCAAACAATGGTACATATAACATAAATCATGGCACATCACCAATATCCACCTTTCCAACTATTTTCACCAAGAAATCCCAAATAATTACACAAAATAGAATAATTCATGGGATGATACTTATAAAGCATATTTCTGACATAATCTCATGAAAATACCATCAAATACTTGAACCCGTAAGGATGAACATTTTGAGCAATTATGTGATAATAACAACAAATAAGCAAATATGATGTGTATCCAGTTTTAACAAAAGTTTAATAAACTCACCTTGCTAGATTTAAGCTAAATCTAGTATTTACCCACTTAGAGTTTTCCTTGAAGAAACTTGGTTCTTCAAACCAAATCTTCCAAAACCTAGATCCACAAGGTTCCAACCATGAATATACATAATCAACCACAAAGAATCGTTTCCCAACCTTCTACATGAATATCTCAACTGATACCGAAATCCTAACTTCTATAAATGAAGAGAATAGAAGATTACCTTAGCCCGAACTTGAATCCACCAACCAAAACACCTCTAGTTCACCAAAATGGTTACAAACCTCCAATCTATGAAAGGGAGAACAAAGGGTGGATGAAATCCTAGAAAACTTTGGTGAAAAAGATGAATAGGGAGAGATGAGAAGCTTACCACCACAAAATACTCTAGTATACTTCAATAGACTTCCAATATCTTGCTAGATCCTTGAAGAGCTCTCAAAAACGAAACCATAGCAACTTGAATCACCCAAATCGGAGTTGGGATGAAGAAATTATGAAGAAATGAAGTTCGGTGGCTGAAAATCGGTTTTTAAGCTCGTCCAGTGGATTTTGCGACTTGTCTCGCGACCTTAGGTCGCGGCATAAGTCGCCCGCTTCCCCTGATTTTCTTCTTGATATTGTTTTGGCCATAACTTCTTCGTTATAGCTCCGATTTTGCTCCGGAAAAAAACGTTGGACTCGTAATTGAATCCTTCATCTATCTAAACTATAAAATCCAGGATTCAAGTCCAAATTTAAATATCTTATTTTTCCTTAATATATCGGTTTCTGTATAAACTTGAGATGATACCTTTCGAAAATCGGGGTGTTACACAATAGTGCGCTTGTCTTCCTCAGTGTAGTCCTTAGGCCTTTTCTGAACATATCGGCCAGTAGCAGAGGTTCTTTCCTCGTCAGAAGAGTCATCGGAAACTTGAAAGAGATAATCTTTTTCTTTATCTTTGTCTTTTGGAGTTTTGACAAATTTGTCCCAGACTTTAGGAACAAGGGGCCCTTCACGAAGAACAGTTAGATAACGACTGTCGGCCCCTTCTAGAAATAGCATCATCTGAATTTTCCATAAAGAAAAGTTGTTCGGATTGAACCTAGGAGGTTTGACAGTCGAACCATTGTCAAGGTGAAAAGAGTTTTAAGAAGACAGAGAATCAACTTTAGTATTGGAAGGTGATGCCATGACGGATCTGGTTTATTATATTAAACCAACCACTCTGATACCACTTGTTAGTCCCAAAATACGTAAATAAGGTTTTGTAGAAGGGGGGGAGGGTGAATACAAAACACAAAATTTACTTAATTTTAATTCTTATTGATAAGAGTATCAAGAATTACACTTAGAAAACAAAGATTGTTGCGGAAAAGAACAGTTAAACTATTCTAACAATCTAGCACTTAGAACACTTTTTAACACAAAGACAAAAAGCTTAGAGAGAATACAAACTAACAACTTGCTAAAAATTGCACTTGGAATTTCTTGAACTGAAAGTGTGAGTTGCATGGAGTCACCTTCATCCTTTATATATTATCCAATGCATTGATTGCAAAAGACACTTGTCATCTCATGAGTGGATCCTTGGATATCTTCAATAAATTATTAGATATTTGAAATGACTTATCAAGATACAAAAGACAACTTTTGTACTATGATAAGACAATATCCTAATATAATATACCTGGTACAAATCTTTTTTAGATCTTCAAAAGAGAAGGTCTCAATCAAATCAGAACACAAGTGAAAATTCTTTATGCAATAGAGGTTTCCATTCCCTTTGTCAGAAGAACATTGGGAATGAGGAAGTATGTCAAATCATGAAAATTTAACATAATGAGGTTTTTGCCGATCAAGAAGTGGTCGGCAGAGAGAAACTCTACCGAAGGATCGGTAGAAAGAATCTTTGCCGAATGATCGACAGAGTCATGCCGAAGAAAGGAATTCGGCAAGGGATCCTTATGCCGAATAGAAGGAACATCGGCAAAAAGGAATGTCTGCCGAAAATATTGCTTCTTCGGCAGATGTAGCTCAATCTTCTTGAAGTTCATCTTGATCCGCATCAGAGACTTGCTTCATGTTGAATTCGTTTTGTCTTTGATTCACCGATCTTTTAAAGCACAACTAAGCTATTACAAAGAACCATAGAATTTCCTAAGTATGAAAATGTACAGACATTTTACAGATAAACAATTACAAGTTAAAGGGGAGATCATCTTCAAATCTTTAGATGACCCAACAGGTTCATCGGCATGCATTTGAAGCATTGGATAGAAGTATGAACGATATTTTTGGTGGTCAAGGCATTACTGACTCGAAAATGCTTTTTGGTGGCAAAGTAGTTGTTTTTAGAGGGAATTTCAGACAAATTCTATCGGTTATTCCCAACGCAAGTAGACAATATATTGTTAATGCGTCGTTAAGTTCATCTTAAATTTGGGATAAATGCAAAGTCCTAAGGTTAACTAAAATCATGAGGTTAACTGTTGACAGTCAAGCTTCTGATATCGAACAAACAAGGATTTTTGCAAACTGTCTTTTGGATTTAGGAGAAGGCAAGGTTGGTAGTGTGAATGATGGTGAGGCAATTATTGATATACCTAATGATCTTCTCATTACCGATTCAACGGATCTTATATATGCATTAGTTAAATTTGTCTATCCTTCTATTCTTGTAAATGTCAAGAATTCATCCTATTTTCAGGAAAGAGCAATACTAGCACCCAAGGATGAAGTCGTTCGAGAAATAAATGATCGTTTGCTATCATTGTTTCCAGGAGACAAAAAGGAGTACCTAAGTTCAGATAGTCTGTGTGAATCAGAGCATCTTCAAGAACAGTTTGATGAAACTTTGTACTCACCTGATGTCTTAAATGGTCTTAAATTATTGGGTTTGCCAAACCATAAGATAATACTAAAATTCGGTGTTCCAATTATGTTACTAAGGAATATTGATCAGAAATCTAGGTTATGTAATGGAACTAGACTACGAGTGTTGTCTTTGGGAAATCGGGTTATAGAAGCAGAGATCATATCTGGAAGCAATATTAGAAGTCGAACATTTATTCCAATAATGTCCTTGACACCTATAGACAAAAGGATTCCGTTCAAGTTTCAAAGAAGACAATTTCCAATTGCTGTATGTTTTGCCATTACCATAAATAAAACCAGGGACAATCATTATCGAAGGTTGGTTTGTTTCTGAGACAACCAGTCTTCACCCATGGTTAGTTGTATGTTGATTTATCTAGAGTAAAAAGTAGGCAATGTTTAAAAATATTAATTATAGATAATGAAGGTATAATTAGCAATAGAACAAAGAATATTGTATATAAAAAAGTATTTGGTAATTTATGATACGTGGTTCTTATTTTATTAATATTTTAACTATGCACTTTTCCACAATTTCATTTACGTTCTATTATAAATTTTCTTTTATAAGTTCTTAATATTTATTCATATTTTTTATTAATTTTTTACAAAACATCCTTTGTAAAAAAAACTGCCTAAAACAAGGACATTTTGTAATCAACTGCAAAAAAAAAAAAAAAAAAAAACTCTGAAGAGAAAGGAGCTTGGAAAAGTACCATCGTACTTTCGATGATCATTCATATCTGTAAGATAAGTTTTCTCGCATGATTTAATTTTTTTAAATTACTCCATGTAATACACGGGTTCGAACTTAGTATATATATATATATATATATATATATATATATATATATATATATATATATAAGAAAACAACAAATCATATGTAAAATCATATAGGATTCGACATTAACGTCCAAAAAAAAGGATGTGGGCGACTTTGCCCGTGTAACACCCATAATTTTCGGTAAGATTTAGCAATTGTAGATTTTATGCTCTGTGGTGAAATCTAACCAATTAAAGTGTAATTCATTCTAAGAGACAGTTGCTTTAGACCTTAAGCATATCGAAGCTTTCGGGTGTGAAAACAGAAGGATTTCGGAGCATGTGCAGCCAGGGCGATAGTGTCGGCGACTATGACATATGTCACTATCGCCAAGGCAAAGTCCCGGGGGGGGGGGGGGAGCCTTCGGTACGTTCTGGGAGACAGGCCCAACGACAATGCCAGGGTCACTAGCACGTGGCATAATCGCGGAATCGGTACCGCGTGTGGTTGGACGCGAGCAAAAATGCGAAGGGCATAATCGTCGGTCACGGTCGGGGGGTAGTGGCCTTTAAACCCGATTTTTGGCTACTTCCTCTCATTTGTTGCTACTTTCTTCATCTCATTCCCCCTCCCTACGAACCCTCTCGATTTCCTTGGGGGTTTTAAGCATTTTGGAGTCTCAATCCTTGATTTTCAAGGAGGTCTTTCTTCACCAAGCTAGTAATGGAATGCAAGGGTTGGAGATCTTCATCTCACACCCGTTATCATGGGTTCTAAGCATCTAGGGTTTCATCAAAGCCTTTTCTATTCTTTTGGTGATTTTGGAGTTTGGGATTTTATCTTGTAGCCCTAGAGGTGCATTAGTGTTGGTGAATACAAGTTGTGGTTAAGGTAACCTTCTTTTCCTTCACCTAAGAAATTAGGGTTTTATGGTTCTCATTTCATTTCCATTTGTTGGGAGTTGGTATAACCTAGAAATATTTGTAGCTAAGGATTGTTGTGGAAAACTTGGAGCTAGTGGAAGGATTCAAGATCTCATCCAAGGAACTCAAGCTTTGTGGGTAAAACCTAGATTTAGTCTAATCTAGCAAGATGAATTCTAGTTGCTTTACAAAACTATATACATGTCAAAATATAAATGTTTTGGGATTTTGAACCTATTTTATGGACACTCTTCATATTTGATGAGTTTTATGGATAATCAAGTATCTGAACATATTTGAGATATCAAAGTTTTATAAACGGTTTATTAAGTGTGAATGGTCGTTTTAGTCGCCAATGAGGGGATTTAATTTACTAAAAGAGATTTCTTAGATATTTGGAAGGTTTGGACCAAACATGATTTTTATTTCTTACATGTACAATTTTGGGTTTACAAATGATTTTATTTGGAATTATCATATGAGTTCGGTTATTCATGGACCATATTGAAGTTATGGTTATACTTGGGATTTCACCCAATTTATAAGTTTTTAATATTGGAACCTTAAGCTCTTTTGCTTTAAAAGTGTAAGTATTTGGAAACGGTCATTCTTTGACCTTATGTATATTTTGGAAGAATGTAAGTCTTATGGTTTGGGCCTCAGGCCATTTACACTTGGAGAAAATATTTGTTTTGGGAAAGTTGTACATCGACTTATGTAGTCATATTCACTTTACTTAATCGCTAAACGTTTTATGATGCCATGTGGCTTGACGTATACTTTAATGAGTTTTGGAACGTTGTCCAGTTTAAATGGCTCATTATGGAGCATTTTATGGAAATACAATGATTGTACATATGTGGATTATTACATGTTTTGAATGCATTAGTTTATTCATTTGGAGTCATGTAATGTCTAGACTGTAATGCAATGGATCCATAGGCATAGAAGTTAGTTTGTTCATCATGGAGTTTTATTATCCATGTTTGAGTCTAGTGAGTGGTCCCAAAGTCATGTTTTTATGTAAGCTTGTGGTGGTGCTCTTGGAGAGCCGTATACGGAGCTATGTCTTGCGGTGGTGTCTATGGTGAGCCGGATACGGGGACTTGTGAATTTTTTGGTGACACTCATCTAGAGGTCGAGTAGACACTAAGGTCAGTCGGCGTATCTTGCGGTGGTTGTTCAGATGAGGCGTATACGGGGATCCATGACCCGAAGTGAATCTCGTAAACGTTGATAAGTGGCCTAACTTTGTGTCCCGCCACATTTGATGGAATCGGGTCTCCACCGTCACCGAAAGGTGTTATCTTCGGGTATTCCCTAACCCCGTACTTTCGGTGTTGAAACGCACCACTTTATTTATATAACAATATTTTGATGAAATAACTCATGGGTGCGTTTTGGCGAAATTGGATGGTGGATATTTATTTAAAAAGGTGTGTTTGGAATTGGCAGAAATGTGATTTGAAGGTAAAGCCTTGTTATAACTTATATTTTAGGAACGGGTGTTTTTAGAATGAAATATTTGTTTTAAACATTTTATGATTTATATGATGAAAACTTCTTTAACTCACTAGGCGTTAAGCCTAACACTTTTTCTTTCAACATGTATATCAGGTCTTAGATGGATCTAAGTGGCGAGTGGATTGGTAGAAGTTCCAGTAAGATGGCTTTAGAGACGTCATCCAGTTTTGAGAAGATAGCAGATTTGGTGGTTTTAGTAACACCCGACAGATTTTCTTCCCGTTTCGTGGGACTAGATAGTTACTAGATAGTTCCGTTTGAACTCTGATACATGTTGTAGTGTTTATTCCTTTGTAGCTTTAGATATTTATTATTTCGAGCTATGTATTCTATGGGATTTTTGGAAGTTTTTATTGTCTGCTATTTTCAAATTTTAGGGGTGTTACAGCCCGCAACTTAAGTCGCGGCAAAGTCGTGTGAATCATACGATTTTGTACATGAATCATATATGATTTTGTATGTATTTGGCCGTTTTCGTGTTTTCTTAAATAGATAATGTTATCGCATGAGTCCACCTATATATATATATATATATAGAGAGAGAGAGAGAGAGAGAGAAAAGACAAAAAAGTAAAAGAGTAAACTACAATTTTGGTCTTGTGGTTTTTGCTTGGGTAGTAGACAAAACAAATCAGTAAAAAGATGAAAATGTCTCTCATTTAATGGAATTTTTTAACGGCCGCTAGAAGGAGGGACCAAATCTGGACGTTTTTTGCAAACCACGATGGCCATCTTGTAATTTCAAAACTACAGTGATGAAACATGTTATTTTCAATAAACACAGGGACTAAATCTATAGTTTACTCTAGATTCTATTAAAGGGAGGGACTAAGCACACCATCAGTCTTATCTTTGATTTTATTTTGAGTTTGGGACTAACATAGGTAAAAAGTGTGAACATCATAGACCAAGTTTGGGATTTACTTTATGGGGTAGACGGTTGTCTTAGGCATTTGGGAGATGCCGGAAGGGACTCTTCAGTTCGGGCGACTAATCGGGATAATCGTGTGGGTGGACTTGCATAAATTGGGGATTGAATTCTCGGACTCCTTCGAGAAACATATCAGAGATGGATGTTCCACATCTTCCTTTTTTTTTGGGGGGGGGGGAATGGATGGGTCATTTTATAGACTGCGATAGATTTCCTAGATTGTTTATTAGAAGGTGACAAGGGGGTTTTGGTTTAAGACCGATTAGTTTGGAGGAGGATGGATGAGTTTGGTGTTGGGGGTGGTTGCGAGACCCAAAAGGAAGAGCCTTGGCGGAGGTAGATGAGATTGTAGATTTGTCACAAAATTTGAGAGCCAAGTACAAATCGGTATAGTTTCTAGGTGATGACGGCCAATTTACATTTGGAAACTTAAAACTTTGGTTGATCTAAAGTTTCTTAGGTCTCAAACTCACTTGATGGAGACAAAGCAATCTGGTTCCTAGGAAATATGGATTTTTATGTGGAGACTAAGACTTGGTAGACTTCCAGTTCGATTGGTTCTTGGCAACATAGGTCTCGAATCTTCACTCTTCATTGTGTCCCCATGAGTAACGGTGGTTGTTTTTTATTCATTTGTGTTTGTTTATGTTCATTTGTGTTCGTTCGTATATGTTCATTTATGTTCGTTCGTTTACGTTCGTTTAGCTCTTAATGAACGAACATAAAAGAACACGAACAAACATATTTTCTTAACGAAAGAACACGAACACACAAAATTTCGTTCGTTTACCGTTCGTGTTCGTTCGTTTGTTCGGTTAAATTAAACGAACGAACATGAACAAACCTCCGTTCGTGTTCGTTCGGTTCGTTTAAAGCCCTAGCAATAGGTCTAGCCTTTGTTGGGATTTGACTCTCTTTAAAATCAGGTTCATAAGGCAAAGTAACAATATGTTTCTTCCTATTCCAAAAAGCATTAGGAAGATCAGAACATAAAGTTTTCTCAATACGAGTTTGTAACTCTTCAATTTTTTTAACCATATAAGGTCAAAAAAAATTTTGCTCAGTTTTTCTGTAATCAATTTCTTTAGACAAAGAGTTTAAAATTTTCTCTTTTCTCGATATTAATTTTTGTAAAATATCAATTTCGTGAAAACGAGGTTAAGATACGAATTTAAATTTTAACTCCTTGCCGTTAATAATACTAGTAATTCCATTAGTGGAAAAAGTAGCAGCAGCTAGCATATGCAAAAACGAGTTTCCCAAAATAACCTCATCAGAAAGATTTTTAACTATTATCAATGGAATTTCAAGACAATAGCCTTTATTGCAAACAGTAGTATTTTGTAATTTGTAATTAACCAAAAGTTTATTGCCAGTTGCTGCATTTAAAATTTCAGAAGTTTTTGCAAAATACCTAGAAGGTACAAGACCTTCATTAATGCAATTTAAATCTGCACGAATCAGTCATAGCTATAGTGGAAAATACATACTCTTTATGCACCACTATAGTTACTTCAGTATGCCATTTGTGAGTAATAACCCTATCTACCATATCAACAAAATTTAATGAAGTTATATCTTCTTTTGTAAGAGAATTTTTATCCTTTTTATGTTTTGGCTTTTCTTCTCCTGTCATATTTAATTCAAGAGCAGAAACTCTTGTTTTTACTTCTTTTATATCACTCTCCATGGTTGATTTTAGGAGAACCAACTCTTTTTTAAGAGTGTTTACCTCATGCCTTAAATCTTCTATACTAGCTTCATTTTGCAATGAAGACATTTGATTAGAAATAGAAGCCTCATTTTAAACTCGATCTATAAGTGTTTTAAAGTTATAAACCTCTGGCTCTTTTTTAAAAGAAATATTACTCTTATTAGCGTGAGACTCAATATATCTTTTAAGTATTTCCTTCTTGGTCTCCGAATCCGTTATTTTATCAATTAAATCTAAAAAAAGATTTTCGTCTTTAGATAATCCATAAAGACCATTAGCTTTACATAAGGCTTTATAATAATCACAATTTCCATCGCAGTTATCATCAGAAGATTTACTTGATTCGTATCATCTTCTGATATATCTTCAGTAATAACCGAGTAGGGACTAAGTTTTCGTTTAAATCTTCTTCAATATCAAGACTTAAAACTTTTTTCGTACACTTATTAGCGTAATGACCCACAGTTTTACATTTAAAACAAATAGATTCCTTTTTCTTCTTTTTAGGAGACTGTTTCCTTGATTTTTTATAAAAAAAAATTAGTTTTATCTTCGTTCTCAAAATTCCTTTTCTTTTTAACATATTTATAAGATTTTTTAAAACCTTTTCGAGAAATTTTCTTAGAAGGACCGGGAGTAGATAACCCAAATTGTTCACAAAAATTTCCAAGCGTTTACTTAACAAACTACTTTTCCTTTTGCAACTGTTTTTGTAATTTAATTTCGTTACATAAACAAAGTTCTTCTGCAATGATTTCAGAAGATAAATCACCATAAGTATAAAGGTGGTAGGGTATAACCCATTATGTTGTTGTCTGTAACACCCCGAATTTCGTTGTTTTGCGAAGATGTTTGGAGAAAAAGAGTCTACTGTGGCTGTCTACAGGACGCACGGGTCGTGCGCCCTCCTTCAGAGAAAACGCACGGGTCGTGCGTATGATCCAGGGCCGAGGCAATATGCTTGCACACGGGTCGTGCGCATTTCCTTCTTTGAGGGCGCACGACTGTCAGGTCGCTTTTGTGGATTGCTTAAAATCTTGATTTGAGAGATATTTTCTGAATATCTCTAAAAAAATCTCAGTTCTCTCTCTCTCCTCCTTTTTCTCTCTTTTTCTCCTTTTCGATCTTCAAAGTCTCGTTTGGTTGCTAGTTTTCGGTGTTTCTAGCAAGGGGTCGGTGTTTTAAGCTTCACCTCTTCGTCGTGATCGTTATCTGGTTTTCCGGGTTTTATTCTAAAAACCTACTGGTGAGTTCCTACTACCATTTTACAAACTTTATACATGTCAAAACTCTTATTTGCGAAATCCGAAGTATTTCTACGGTATGATTTCATGTTCTCTACATTTTGATATAAATGAAGTTTTTGGTGATTTTCGGGGTTCCCGATCAGTTTTGACTAAAATGACTGGTTTTGCCTTATTAAAGTAAAATGATATTTTACTTGCACATTATGTGGATATGTGAAAAGAATGTTTAAGAACTCATTTTTATGATTTTCATTCTTACCAGAAGTTGAACTGAAAATGACATTTTGTTTATAAAATGTGTTTATACCATATGTTTATTTATGGTTGGTCACATATGTTGTTGTGACGAGTCTGTACCATTACTAGCGGATCCCTAGGTTTTGAGTCGACTGTATTGTTGGGATGTCATATTCTCCATTTTGTAACTATGATGCATATGATCCTCGGGGGCAACTTGGTACGGTTATGTGAGGCCGGATACTAGCCATGGTTCATATTGATCCTAGTGAAGGAGTATACATTGGTTTTGCTTGGGGCTAGATCTCACGTTGTAGCACGGACTTTTGTGTTCGTATCCTCGGATTCCAATTGTTTAGCTCATAACTCGGATTTTGGCCTACTTAGTGTTACGCCACAATCCTTGGTAAAATATTTTATCATTGGTCATTTGATAATATGTTTATAACGGAAAAGCCCGGTTGTGGCAAAGGTTTCAATTGTAAAATTTAACCTCTTTGGAAATATTATCTTTTGATGCAAAGGTTTATATCTTTTAAGCTTTATAAACTGTATGTTCTCACCAGGCTTTAAGTCTGACACTTTTTCTCAAATGATATGTATAACAGGTTTCCCTTAGCGGTGGGATGCACTGGGTTTTGAGAGACGAGTTGGGTCTCGGGGCATTTTGAGATGACTAAAGTGTTGATAGTTGGGCATTGTTAAGTCCCATTCTTTTGATGAATTTTGGATTGTCAACTGATGTAATCTAGATAGTTATGTTTAGATTAGTCTGTTGATGAATTCTAAATCCGTACAGGTTTTTGTAAAGTCTTAAGGACTGATACACCTTTTCGAGAAGTTTATAGCAATGCAGATGTCATATTGCCTTATTTATGAAGTTTTAATTTACTCTGAATTTTAGGATGTTACAGGTTGTTGTCTAATACGATTTTTAACCCTTTCTACAAATAAGGTAGGAAGGCCTAATAATTTTTTTCCAAATATCGGCCTTACTATCTTCTCTAGACATAACTTTAACTAAGAAAACATCTTTATACCATTTAAACTGTGATAAGTTATGACATTTAAGATTCATCAGTTGCTCTTGAGTTTTATCAATTTGCAACGAAGTTTTTCTCACAAAATGTTTTAACAAAGTATAAATTAGTGTATTAACACTATCTAATTGTTCTACATTATTTTCTATTTTTACAGCTTTGATAATATGTTGTTTTGCTTCATCTGCTAAGTGAAAATCCCACCAACCTTTTAGTTGGTCAGTAAAACCTTGAATAATGGCTTTAACTATTTCTGCATCATTATTAACTTTGATGCGACATGTTGTTGTGTAACACTCTAAAATTTTAGGCAAAATAAAATTTTAAAAAAATTCGGCAAAATAACATCTAAAATACGAAGGTCCAAAATACCCTGCATCAAGGACAACTTCCAATTCAAGACAACTAAAACCCATGACTATTTGGGTTAGTTTGCACCAAAATAAAGAAATCAGAGTATGGAGACATAAAAATACAACAACCTATTTAATCTAGAATTAATTTGAACTAGATTAACTTGGGTGTTGTTATTCCAACAAAAATCTCTCTTTTCACACGAAACCACAAAAGACCGGCACTTCGAAATCTCCTACGTGCCCAATCGACATGCCCGACATCCTAGATTCCACCGCGAGTGGGATCTGAGAAAACAACAACCATAACAAGTGTTAGGACAAAGCCTAGTGAGATCTCATGAGTTAAACAATACACAAGCAAGGAATATTATGGTATAAGAATTGTGTTACCGGGTCCCTTTACGTTCTCATAACAATTCCTCTTGAAAAAACGTTCCCAAACCTGAACATAAATATACAAGAGATAACTCTTGATTTACGGGGGAGACCCGTTTCCATCGGGGTGACATGTGCATGGGAGTGGAGTCACCCATGATGTTATTGGATTACACCTCATGTCCCGGTCCTAGTTCCCATGCCATTAAGACATCACAACCTCGAACCCATACCATACCTTTATTGCCTACTCCGTCGAGTTACACCTCAAGGACTTACGGGACATTATTGCCTATCCATTCTAAACGAGTTACACCTCAAGGACTCACGTCCCCTATTGCCTACTCGTTTACGCCCACAACGGCCAATCAACAATAAGTCCAACACATAGACATACTACCTTCTCGTGCACAAGGAGGTAGAAACCCAAAATCTTATCAGGTGATCACATATTGGTTAAATACTCATAATTATGTAAATTCCACCATTCAACACATATACATCATACATGGTTCCATGTGGTTAGGATATCAATTTTTCCAAAGTTACAAGCTTGTGTATATATAAACGTACCACCAACTACGCATATTTAGACATACTCCACATTTCCCACTTACAAGCTTGATATTTACCATAAGAGACTCCCCATTCAAGGTACTATTCATTTCACTCTTGTAATTCATCCCAATCGTATTTCCCCAAATTAAAGTTTACTATAAAACTACCATTCATGAAAATAACCAATAAAATGCTCTTTGTAAGCCAAATCCAAGAAAACTCTAGAATCTAGATCAAGGTCCATACACAAGGATATATATATATATATATATATATATATATATATATATATATATATATATATATATGAGAGTATGTGCATAAAGAGCTTATAAATGGATACATGAAATCTTACATGTCAAAACCCACAAATAGAGAATGTAAGTACATAAAGTATTCAAGTAAGTTAGGTAAGTTTTATAAACATATGATAAGCATACAAATAACCAAATTTGAGTTTGTAGAAGAGAACTCACCCACTAGGGGTTTGTAAGAAGAAAACCCTAAAAATAAGTAGACTTGGGAGGAGCTTGACTCTCTTGAAACTTTAAGGCACCAAGACTTCTCACTTCACTTCAACCAACCCTTCTAAGAGTCAATAAATGCTAGGTTTTCGGTTTAGATCATTAAGGGAGGAGGGAGAAGAGAGGTGAGGGTGAAAATCGCCTAGAGAGAGAGAAGTCGCAGATCTGATCTATGGAAGTAATGACCTAAAATGCTCATAAAATCGACTTAAGAACTCAACACCCTCGACCCTCACCTGCGACAGTGACCATGCGACATTGCCCCTGGCATTGTCGTCGGGGCAAAGTCGCATCTCGGTGCCCACTTACTGGAATGTTGGCCGAACACTGGTGCCATGGGCGACAATGACCTCGCGACTTTGCCTATGGCATTGTCACCGAGGCAAAGTCGTCGGATGCCTTTGGGTCTTACTAAATTTCGACTTCGGTAACCTTGACGCTTATACATGAGTTCTACAATGGTACTAGGTTCTAGCATGCATGATTACCAACTTGTTTGCTTATAAAACGTTGATCATAGATGAAAATCTCCATACGTATATGCATGAACTCACATACATACAATCTAATCATATATACACATAAAATATTACACTTGCTACATAAACGCATACGATGCAAGGTCTAAATCATAACAAGTGTTAAATGGGGTGGCGACTCAATGATATATATATATATATATATATATATAAAGTGAACGTCTTAGAGGACTATGGAGTAAATTCGAGAATTTCGGGGTGTTACATGTTGCATACATAGTCATATAATGAAGTTTTAATAAAACTTGATATTCGAAATATCCATCTATATTCCATTCCATAATAGAGCTACCATCAAAGGACGCTGCTCCAAAGTCATTAGCCTCTTCATAAAGATTATCAAGTGGAGTTGGCCTGTGATAATAAGGTTTTTTATAAGGAGTATTAGAATTGTATTTAATTTTATTTACCTGATAAGGTTGTTTTTGTTCATTCAAAAACATTTGCTCTAAATCTGATATTTCAGATGTTCCATCATCATCAATATCTTCTTCTGATGATGTATAACCATCCGAAGGAGCTCTTAATGGAGCCATTTCATTTTTTTATTTCTAGATTTTTTAACCTAGACATAATTTCTTCTATAAACTCGGGACTATTAATACCCTCATTTACTTTAAGTTTTATCTTTTCTGATGATAAAGGTTTAAATAAAACCTTATCGGTATTTATAACCGAGGTTGTAGAGTTTGTCTTACTAGACTTAGAAACCATATTCTCATGATTAGAATATTTTTCATCATTTATCTTAGTTTCAATTCTAATTAATTGTTTTCCAATTGATTGTAAAGAAAGGTTTGTAAAATTATTTTGTTCAACAATCGATTTTAAGTCTTCACTCTTTTTATAAGGAGTGGTTGTAAGTTTTTCTTTATCTATCTCAATAGATAAACTAATTTATGGAGGATGAACACTCTTTATAATCCTGCCTTGTTTTGAGATAAAATCTTGACAATTAGACTCTATTTTAAGAACTTCAATAAAGTTTTCAAACTCATGAAAGGTTTTTGTAGAAAATATTTTATACAAAGCCTTTAGAGCTTCAAAGAATTCAACATCCTCTCCCATTTGTATTAAAAACCTTTTATAAAGATCAAACCATTTTTTCTGAGTTTTTTTACTTTTCATAAAAAAAGCATTTTCTTTTTGTTTTATTTTCGGGAGAATAAACTAATTCTTTCAAATTTCCCTCTATAGAAAATTCTTCATCCTTTTCTTCAAGAGTTATAGTCAAAATTCCATAACTACTTCTTATTCCCAAATCTGATGGGGTAGGAGACATCCTTTGTCAGGATCGAAATTCTAAACAAGAATTTAAACTAAACACTCAGAAACTATGTTAAAGAAGTCGTGGAAAAACACTTTAACAGTAAATCAATCAAACAGTGTATGAACTCAAATCACAAGTTATATTGATTTAACTTAATGATTACAAACAAAACCTCAATCTGTTGAACAAGCTCAACAGACGTTCAATACTTCTCTATTGAAAGGATTTCTAAGAATCTTGAGGTTAATTCTCTCTAAACGTATATTCGTATGAATAAGACTATCAAAAACTATCTCTAACTATCAAAGACTTCTAGACTATATATACAAAACTGATTACAAGATTATTACAAAAGAAATATTGATCTTTAGCATCCATTCCATAATTATCTTCATCATTATCTTCAGCTCCTAGTCTTTCGTTCCAAGTCATCTTTATCTTCACGAGCAGCATTAATCTTCATAGCAGTATTAACTTCCTCAGCAGTACTAACCATGTTTGCAGTACTAACTATGCTTGCAGTAGTAATTCTTCAAGCAGTACTAACTACTAGCAGTATTAACTTTCAAGCAGTATTAATACCTCTAGCAGTAGTAATTCTACAAGCAGTAGTAATACTCTTTAAGTCTAGTAGTACTAAATCTTCAACAGTAGTAACCAACAAGACTTAGCAGTAGTATCCATCATTAGCACATATCAACCCCAACCATTTCCCCCTAACTTAACTTTTCAAATTGAGAAGTTAAGTTCTTCAGCATAGGGTCTTCATGATGCTTTCAAAACTCCAGCTCAATTCCCAAGATTTGGATCCAGTTCCAGACTTTGATTAATGGTTCTTCTGACCACAATTCTTGCCATTTCAGAACCTGTAGGGTAGACCAACTTTGCGTTCAGCATCCCTTGCAGCTTTGCCTTGCTGTGGTCATACACCTTGTCAACCAGATAATACTCATGATAACTTTTGTCAATTGTAATCACGTAGACTCCACAATTTTCAAACAACATCCAATGATCAATCTTTATAAATCCATATTCATGATGTAAATCTTTGATCCTATGCTGCACTCTTTCAGGCTCAAACATCATGCACAAGTACTCCATGGCTATCTTGGTTAGACTCATTTCTGTCCCTTTCAACACATTCTCATACAGTTTTATCCCAACTTTGTACATTTCTTCCAAGTCAGCTCTGGAACAGCTTCTGATTACTTTGCCCCAAGTTGAATAAACCTCAAACTGATCACCCATTCTCTTGATTCTGAAATATTCTCTTCTGTTATCCTTCAGAGTATCCTAATGAATAATCTCTGGTGCTTTCATTGAGATAGGGTCAGCTTGCATAGGTTCTTCATCAGTCACAGTCATGTACAAATTCACTTGCTCATCTGATTGTCTAGGCTGATCTGAAGATTGTTGACTTGTTTGCTTTGGTCTTTGCTGTTGAGATTGAACATCTGCTTCTGTTTGTTCCTTCTGCTCTACAGAAAGTTCAGCTTCCATTTGTTCACTTCCCATCTCTTTCTTTCCTTCTTCAGTCCTAGTCCTTTTTGCCTTTGGTTTTGTGGCAATGGACTTCTTTCTTTTAATGGCTCCAATCTTTTGAGCTAAGGTCTCTTCTTTCTTCCCTTCTGCCTTGTCTTTGATAGGAGTGCCTTCTTCACTGTCAGGGAAAGACTGTTGTATGTTGAGATCATGTCTTTCTTTCAACTTTCTTTCAACCTCAACCCTTTGAGTGAAATCCCCTTTCAGCTTGGCCATCTCCTTCTTGTATAGCTCTTCTATCCTTCCAAATGACATACTGGTAAACATTCCTTCAGGAACTCCAATAGCTTCTTTCAGAAAGTTTATCATTTTCCTTCTTTCTTGATTGGCTAAGAAAGTTTTAGATGGATGTCTTTGTCTTGTCTTTAATGGCAGCCTTTGTCTTTGCCTTGATGCCTCCTGGTTGCATTTTAAACCCTTGAGATTTTATATCCAAACATAAAGCATTGTTTATATATGGATCTGTTAAAGATAAAGTAAAATTTGGAAAACACAAAAAATAAATTGGTCCATCACAAAGACTAGATTGAACAACTCCTACTAAAGAATCAAGAAATCTTAAATGTCTTTTATCTCTGATAGCAATAACTGCCTACATATTAAGTCCCAATCTTGTAGTTGATTTAACTGCTACTTGAACCATTCCAATATAAAGAAATCTATATATTTTTCTTTATGTAAGGCTATATATAAGCCTTTTGGAAAATAAATTAAAAGAATTATTTCCTTCCAATAAAGGAACTGCTTCTTCTACAATTTTTATAATATAATCAATTTTTTGCAAAAAACTACCTGTTTATATATTTTTGAGGCTGGATATGCCGGAATTTTCCAATCATCTAGATTTTTATCTAGATTTTCATGAACTATAAGTTCTTTATTTTTATTTAAATTATTTAATTCTAAAGCCTTAATAGAATCATTATTATTATTACATCTTAATGTAAAAGATCGAACTAATCTATCCATAATATATTCTCGTCTTTGTCAACGTTTTACGCCAAACCTCTCATAACGCTAATCTCGGCTAGATCAGAGGACTAAAAAGGCTACGCGACTCCGGGTTTCAGAGAATACTTGATATGGAAAGATCAAGTTTTATCTTAAACTTTAATTTATAAAATTAAAGTACTATAAATAAATTTAACAACTATAATTAAACTTCAAATTAACAACAATAATTAAAATTACCCCTGTCAAGGTGACAGATCAGTTGAGCATTAAAATAATGCTCTTGCTCCTCTTCTGACTTAATCTCCCAAGGAGATAATAAGAACTCAATGACTCTGATACCAAATACGACAGGATCTTCAAATATGGTATATTTATATGAAGAGAATTATAAATTCTCCAAGTAAGATGGGAGAAATAGAAAAGATGATATAGAAAGATAGAATATGGAAGCCAAAAATTGTGTGCATTTATTTCAGTAAAACATACACGTATTTATTGTACAATAGGAAGAAGGGAAACCAAAGATGGTGGAGCAATGGAGGACAACACCAAGCACTAAACTTAGTTGAAACTTATGGAAGAACTCACTATGCTACTAACTTCAAAACACTCTCAAACTTAATTTATCTTAACTTGACTCCTCCCACCAACAAACATTGCCTTATATAGGCAAGAAACCGGATACTGTTTTATAAACAGTTACAACAATAATCGAGATAAACAGTAAGACCAAATAATTGAAGATGACGTCAACGAATCTTCCATAATAGAGGATGTCGTAACGGATAACGCCAACAAACTTATTCGTCAAGTAAATCATCATCAGATTCTGGATCTGATATATATATATATATATATATATATATATATATATATATATATATATATATCACCAATTATTCAATTATTAATATGCTTTCAGTAGTATAATTAGAACCTAAATGCTAAAGGTACATGTCTAATTAATATTGATATGGGGTGATCCATAGAGATGCAACATCATCTTAGCAACGATACTATTTTGGTATAATAATAAGACATTGGATACTTCCCTGTTAATGCTCATTTTACATAATGGTGATTGTTTAATTATGTGCCTGATTACAAGGACAACATGTTTAGACAATGTGGGTTATTATGATCAGATCTGTAAGTATGCATGTCGTATCGACTGTCATGATGACAACATGTAATACAATGTACTTTGAAGTAATTAAGATGCATATTTCAGTCATATTCATTTGAAGTTTAACTGCTGAGATCATATTTCTCTTAAAGAAGTGCACCAATTTGTAAATACAAAATATTCGCTTTTAATTAGTAACAAGCTCCAAATCGAAATTAAATTCTAAACCAAAAACAACCAAAAAAAGCACCAAATCTAAATTAAGTTACCATGGACTAGTAATAAATTAATATTAAATATATGAATAATGTCAAAATAGTTATTTTTAGTTAATAAAAACAATATATATATATATATATATATATTAATAAAAGATAATACGTTGTTGGATTTGAAATTGCAATTTGTATAATTCAATACATGCAAACTAAACAACACAGTGGGGCTTGAAAGAAAAAAAAAACAAATTTAAACCGTACAACAAAGTTTCTAAATCGCACAGCTTAGTGTGGTGGAGGCGGTTTGTGCAGTAAAATGAAAATCTTTAGTTTAACTCGAACCTCGTTCAGTTCGGTAAGGTAATTCGTTTTAGTTTTTACCTCACACCCCTACCTGATATTGTCCCTACACCACTTAAGACATCTCTGAATGAGGCCATCGAATCCGACTAGACATCTAATTATTCTCTAACAGCTTCTCCTGAGACATCTGCAAAGTATGAGGTTCCTATTACATTTTAACCACCTGAATTATGTAGGTCTGATCGAGTAAGAAGTCCTCGTTCTCACCTTCGTGATTATCAATATTATACTACTTTATAGTCATATCATGAGCCCTTCTTCAACAAAAGCATGTGTTAACCCTTGGTGGCAGAAAGTTGTGTCTGGGAAGCTTTAGACCATCGATAAAACTTGGACCTGAGAATTTGTCCCTCTTTTGAAGACAAGTCCCCTATTGGTTCAAACTAGGTCTACAAAGTCAAAACCAAACCAAATGGGAAATGTTGATTGATACAAAGTTCGACTTATTGTCAAGGGCATTAATCTAGAATATGGAATCTACTATGAGACTTTTGCCTTATTTACCCATGTTACCTAAATTTGTAGCCTTTTAGTCATCATTGTTGCCCACTAATGGTCTTCTATCTAATGGATGTTAAAAAAAATTCCTCAATGGTGATCTTTTGCAAGAGTTTTACATGTAATATCCTCTCAGTGTTCCTTATCCCAAAGGTTTTGTTTGTCAATTGAGGAACGCGATATATGGTCTCAAGAAAGCTCCCCAAGCCTAGTTCAAGTGATTTAGTACCATTATTCTTTCATTGGGTTCTTCTTAAACCATTATGACTTCATATTCTTTACTCGAACTACGACAACATATATCAATATTTTTCTACTATAAGTTGATGATATTATCATCACAAGAAGTGAACTACAGGTATTGCTCGTCTAAAAATCTTGTTTTCATCTACTTTGATATGAAATATGTTGGTCTCTTTTACTACGTCCAAGGTCTTGAAGTACTTCTAATACCTCGGGTATCTACTAATGTCAATCCAAGTATGTTTCTGACCTTCTTTTTAGTGCTCAATTCCATGTTACCCCAGGTGCATGATATTCTCTTAATGATAATTCTCTTCACCAATAACTAGTTGGTTTCCTAGTATATCTCATATACTTATTGGACTTGATCTCTCATTTGTTGTACACATTGTCAGCCAGATCATATATGCTCCCTGCTCGAATCATTATGTTGTTGGTCTTTAGATTCTAGGGTATCTGAAAGGTATTATTTCATGGGTTATACTTATTGGCACAATAATAAGCAAATTTTCTCTGGTCGTTCAAAGGTACATGAATGTTGACTAAGATGATGACTTGATTGATCAACATTCTACCACAAGTTATTATTTCTTTCTTGTTGATTCATTCATTTTTTTAGTAATAAGAAGCAGTCCTGAACTTCCCATTCAAGCATAGAATCTAGATATGGTGTGCTCGTTGACACTACACAAGAACTAGTTTGACTTTGATGGCTTCTTTCCGATATAAGGTCCAACTCGCTTATGATTTGACAATCGTAGTGCTATTCACATCGCTCACAATGATGTTTTCCATGAACACACCAAAGACATCAAGATTAATTGTAACCCTATGCGTTTACATATTTTTAGTATCTAACATTTATATGTGAAATACTCATGTAGACTCCTCACTTTTGGTGAGGTTTTAGAATATGTTATATTAGTTATGCATGTTATATAGTCTAGGGGATATTATGTAAATTCCTTAGGCATATATAGTTTTCTTTGTTTTCTAGTATTTTGATCTTCATAACATTGATCAATATAGAAAACCAAGAGTCAAACTTAGCCACCACAAACTATATTGTTCTTGATTGAATCTTTAATAAAATCTCAATCTTATATTCTAACACCCCTAAAATAGGAGTAAATTTAATTTGGAGAATTCGACATTGAATAAATATTGTTATAAATAAAATCACCCAACAAGGGGAAATAGTATAGCGTGTATAACCCAAAAGAATAAGAGGATAATCAATTACTACCAATCTAAACTATCTTAGGCTTAGATTAAGGACGGGTGTCACTAACATCTTCAAAGAATCTTGTCAATGCATATAACGCCAAGATAACCAAAAGTAATCAACCCAAAAAGAGCCTCTACCGGAATCCAACATTCCACTCAAGACTTCGGAGCCCCACCACTACGAAACCTAATATACATGTCATTTTTTAAAAAAAGTTTTAGGCTTGACGCATAGTGAGAACAAACATTTGTAAGGAAATTGCCAATAATCAAAACAGTAAAAGTTTATGAGTTAGATATAAAGCTTAGTTTCACATATATCACATAAGGACCACAATGTCCAAAACTTATTTACGATGACGGGGAAACCCTATTTCCATGGGTAGTGGTGGAACACAAAAGTAAGCCACAATTCCACGTTAGCTCCTACTAAGGATCAATGGCCAACAAGTTCCTCCGACCTGTGATATATGATTTAGGTCCTCCCATGATCCTAGTCATACCCATTCACTAGAAATTACATTTACGGTCAATAGTATCCGGCTACAAGAGTCTATACCAAGTTGCTCTCGATGATCCAATGCCTATTTCTAGTTACAAGCGGGGAAAATGTCCCATTTTAAGTAAACCGACTTCTATGTCTATGGATCCATTTGTATTAGTCTAAATACTTGTCACAACTACAGTGACCAACTATAATCATACATATAGTTCTCATCATCCAAATATTCTTGTAAAGTCATTTCACTACTAAATAAAAGACTTTTTCCGGCGGAATTTTCCGACGGATTTTTCCGTCGGAAATTTTCGGCGGATTTCCGACGGAAGTCAAACGGGTCAATCCACATTGACTTTCGCCGGAAATCCGTCGGAAATTTATTTTTATTTTATTTTTTTTTAAAATCAATTATTTTCGGCAGATTTCCGACGGAATTTATTTTTTTAAAATTTTTTTCTTATTCATTGTAATTAATTATCTATTTTCGGCGGATTTTAATTAATTAAATTAATTAATTAAAATCCGCCGAAAATCCGCCAAAAATAATCAATTAATTATTTTTTTAAATGAATTAAAAAAAATAAAAATAAAAATCCGTCGGAAATCCGCCGAAAATATTATAAAACTTCCGGCGGATTTTCGGCGGATTTTTTGTATTTTTAAAAAAAATTAAAAAAAAAGATCCGCCGAAAATCCCCTGAAAATAAGTAATTATTTATTTTTTTAAAGAATTAAAAAAATAAAAATAAAAATCCGTCGGAAATCCGCCGAAAATATTATAAAACTTCCGGCGGATTTTCAGCGGATATTTTGTATCTTTAAAAAAATTAAAAAAAAAAGATCCGCCGAAAATAAGTAATTATTTATTTTTTTTAAAGAATTAAAAAAAATAAAAATCCGTCGGAAATCCGCCGAAAATATTATAAAACTTCCGGCAGATTTTCGGCGGATATTTTGTATCTTTAAAAAAAATTTAAAAAAAAGATCCGCCGAAAATAAGTAATTATTTATTTTTTTAAAGAATTAAAAAAAATAAAAAATAAAAATAAAAATCCGTTGGGTTGGAAACGAGTTGGGCCCAAAGTAACCCGACCAACCTGTCAACCCGACTAAAACTTGTACATTTTTACTTTTTTTATGATGTTAAACTTTTAGCGGCTCGTCTTTTCTATCAATTCTCAAGTCCTTCTATATTAGTCATAGTTCAGATCTGTCTACGAGACCACGTCGAATAAAATCGTACAAATCTAACATTCAAGTCTTCAAAAATATTCAACATCAACTTGGGCTTTTAATGGATCCATTTAGGCTTTAATGGATCCAATTAGGATTTAATGGATCGGTTGGATTTCAATGCATCCACTTGGGCTTTAACGGATCGATTGGGTTTTAATGTATCGGTTGGGCTTTAATAGACCCATTTAGGCTTTAATGGATCTACTTGTGCTTTAATGGTTCCATTTCGGTTTTACTGGATTCATTTGGGCTTTTAACGGATCGGTTGGGCTTTTATCAGATCCATTTGGGCTTTAACGAATTCATTTGGGCTTTAATAAGTCATGAAAGGTTTTGGTGGTCTATATTGGTTCTTATTAGGCTTTAATGGTTCTTAATAGGCTATAGTGAGCCTTAGTGACCTTATTGATCCCAGTACACATCACTTGCATATATGCAGTATATATCTGCATACAAACACATATTAAGTCACCATTGGTGTTATTGGGCCTCAATAAGTCACCATTGGTGTTATTGGGCCTCAATAAGTCATTAAAGGTTTTGTTGGTCTATATTGGTTTTTACTAAGCTTTAATGGTTCTTAGTAGGCTATAGTGGGCCTTAGTGGCCTTATTGATCCCAATACATATCACATGTATATATGCAGTACATATCTGCATACAAACACATATTAAGTCACCATTGGTGTTATTGGGCCTCAATAAGTCATTAAATGTTTTGTTGGTCTGTATTGGTTCTTACTAGGCTTTAATGGTTCTTAGTAGGCTATAATGAGCCTTAGTGGCCTTATTGATCCTAACAAACATCACATGCATATATGTAGTATATATTTGCATACAAACACATATTAAGTCACTATTAGTGTTATTGGGCCTTAATAAGTCATTAAAGGTTTTGTTGGTCTGTATTGGTTCTTACTAGGCTTTAATGGTTCTTAGTAGGCTATAATGAGCCTTAGTGGCCTTATTGATCCTAACAAACATCACATGCATATATGTAGTATATATCTGCATACAAACACATATTAAGTCACTATTAGTGTTATTGGGCCTCAATAAGTCATTAAATGTTTTGTTGGTCTATATTGGTCTTACTAGGCTTTAATGGTTCTTAGTAGGCTATAATGAGCCTTAGTGGCCTTATTGATCCTAACAAACATCACATGCATATATGTAGTATATATCTGCATATAAACACATATTAAGTCACTATTAGTGTTATTGAGCCTTAATAAGTCATTAAAGGTTTTGCTGGTTTGTATTGGTTCTTACTGGGCTTTAATGGTTCTTAGTATGCTATAGTGAGCCTTAGTGGCCTTATTGATCCCAACAAACATCACATGAATATATGTAGTATATATCTGCATACAAACACTTATCAAGTCAATATTGGTGTTATTGGGCCTTAATAAGTCATGAAAGGTTTTGTTGGTCTGTATTGGTTCTTACTAGGCTTTAATGGTTCTTAATAGGCTATAGTGGGCCTTAGTGGTCTTATCGAGCCCAATACACACCACATGCATACAAACACGTATTAAGTCACCATGGTGTTATTGGGCTTAATAAGTCATAAAAGGTATTTTATTAGATTGTAATGGTTCTTAAAAAACTTTAGTGGTTATTAATAGGTTATAGCGGGTCTTTGTGGTTTTATCGAGCCCAATACACACAACATACATGAATGCAAACACGTAACAAGTCACCAGTGGTGTATTGGGCCTTAATAAGTCATAAAAGGGTTTTATTGGACTATAATGGTTTGGGTCTTACTGAGTTATAGTGAGTTTTGGTGATCTTATCGAACCAACCAATACACATGAAAAGGAAAATATAAGTTTAGACTTTAAAAAAAATGAAGTACATGTGTATGTTTCCAAACTTAATCGGTTCATATTGAAATGAAAATACAAACTTAAACTGCCAATTTTTTTTGTTTAAAAATTGGATAAAATTAGTAAAAGTAAAAGATTTAAAAATTGGATAAAATTAGTAAAAGACTTTATAAGTATAATTATTTTATACATAATAATTTAATAATTTGTATTCTTAAAAAACAATGATATTTTAAAAATAAAAACTACATCTCCTGTATATTTTCCAAACCTTAGTTCTTATCGAGCCAACCAATACACATGAAAAGGAAAATATAAGTTTAGACTTTAAAAAAAATGAAGTACATGTGTATGTTTCCAAACTTAATCGGTTCATATTGAAATGAAAATACAAACTTCTAAACCTTTTAAACTGCCAATTTTTTTTGTTTAAAAATTGGATAAAATTAGTAAAAGTAAAAGATTTAAAAATTGGATAAAATTAGTAAAAGACTTTATAAGTATAATTATTTTATACATAATAATTTAATAATTTGTATTCTTAAAAAACAATGATATTTTAAAAATAAAAACTACATCTCCTGTATATTTTCCAAACCTTAGTTCTTATCGAGCCAACCAATACACATGAAAAGGAAAATATAAGTTTAGACTTTAAAAAAAATGAAGTACATGTGTATGTTTCCAAACTTAATCGGTTCATATTGAAATGAAAATACAAACTTCTAAACCTTTTAAACTGCCAATTTTTTTTGTTTAAAAATTGGATAAAATTAGTAAAAGTAAAAGATTTAAAAATTGGATAAAATTAGTAAAAGACTTTATAAGTATAATTATTTTATACATAATAATTTAATAATTTGTATTCTTAAAAAACAATGATATTTTAAAAATAAAAACTACATCTCCTGTATATTTTCCAAACCTTAGTTCTTATTTTTTCCCACTCAAACTAAATCTTATTTCCCACTCAAACTAAATCTATTTCTTAAAAAAGAAAATCACCCCAAAAAATGGCGGGATATTTCCCCCTTCCCAAAATTGAAGACTTTAATTTAGCCCTAAGGGTGCGTTTGGTTTGCAGACTGGATGAGACGGGACGGGACGGGACAGGACAAAAACTCAATGTCCCACGTTTGGCGTGACATGGGACAGGACAAAAATTCACTGTCCCACGTTTGGCGCGACATGGGACAGGGACAAAGACTGGACAAGGTGGGACAAGATGGGACAAAAAATGGTATTTTCTTGTTCCACCAAAATAGGTGGAACAACATGGGACAAAAGTGAGACAGAAACTAAAAATTATTGATTTACCGCTATTTGATGTATAATCCTAATATGGTATTAGTCTTAAGGGTCACCACTACCCATCGCCGCCATTACCACCATCGGCGGCCACCAGTAGCCACCGCCAACCACCATCGGCCACCTCTACCTATTTCTCCACCATAACAACCTCATCCACCACCTCCACAACCATCGGCCATCGCCACCACTACTACCATCGTTGACCACCTCCACTAACACCGATCACCACCACCTTTGGCCGCCACCACCATCAACGGCCACCGGTAGCCACCACCAACCATCGTCGACCACTTCCACCTCTTCCTCCACTACTACAACTTCCTCCACCACATCCACAACCACCACCTATCGCCACCTCCACCGATCACCACCACCCATTGCCACGGCCACCACCGACTCTTACCGCCAACTACCGTCGGTGACCTCCGCCTCTTCCTCCACTACAATAACCTCTATTACCCCCTGTCCACCGCCACCACCACTACCATCGTCTCCCACCTATACCTATACCACATCAACCATAACAACCACCTGCACCACCACCATCCATTATCTTTTACGTTCTTCACAACTACTGTCCTTCACGGGCCACCCATCGCATTTATCTTTACCTGTCGCTGCAACTATGCATCCGCCAATTCATTAAGATCTTTCAAATTGAATCAAATATTATATTTTCGTTATATGAATCAGATTTTTTCGAACTACCATCAATTATTTCAGATTCTTCATTCAAATTTTCTACCCTTGTTTTTCTATGTATTTATATGTATGAAAATCGTTTAAAAAATAAAAATGTTTTTTTTAATTAAATTATTTAAAGATATACTTTATTTGTGTTATTTATAACTATTATGTGATATATAAAATCATCAAAAAAAACTTTTAGGGAAATTTGTCCAGTCCTGTCCTATCCAGTCCTAGCCATACCAAACACAAGACAGGCATTTGTCTTGTCATGTCCAGTCCCGTCCAGTCCTGTCCTAGCCTCTTGTTCTGTCTTGTCCAGTTCTGTCCTGTCCAGTCCCGTCCAATCATGTCTGCGTACCAAACGCTACCTAAATAAACTAATGTGTCGCCTCCCTCCTCTCCGTCTTACCACAGCCATACCCAATTCTCTCCTTTCCAAAATCCATTCTCTTCCTTAAGAAATTTAACCCTAAAGAAAATACATTATTTTCCTTCTAAATCCTCAGATCGGGTTCGCCATTGATACAACGACTTCGGTGGCAGGGGTTTCGGTGGCCGAGGAGGCCATGGTGGTGACCGTAGTTGACGATTTTGGCTGTGGTTTCGGTGGCCGAGGAGGTCGTGGTGGTGACCGTAGTTGACGATTTTGGCAGGGGTTTCGGTGGCCGAGGAGGCCGTGGTGGTGGTCGTGGTGGTGACCGTAGGTGACCTTCACTCTCTCCTAATCAAGGAGCAACCCATAACCAGGAGACATAGTTGACGATTTTGGCTTCCCCATCTCGCCTCCTCTCTCCTCCTCGACGTCGACCTCCAATAATGGAGACTCAAGGGCAAGGTTGGTACTAAAAAATGATGATTTAGGGTTAAATCTCATCCCTCCTATATATATATATATATATATATATCTTGTTAGAGATAATCCATTGATAAAAAAAACTTATATGATGAGTGTTGTATTTGAGGAAAGAGTTTTGATGAGATTGTTTGTTGTATCTTTTTGCAGGTTGGTTGTCTTCTAATGGAGTGTGGCTGCAGCTAGATTCTTGAAGAAGGGTTCTAAATCTTGAAGTATATTGTTGACTTGATTGTTAACTCCATTTGTGGATTTTGTAGATTTTTTGAAGATATTGCAGATTTTGTAGATAATATTTTTTCATGTCTTTTGCAGATTTTGTAGATTTTTTATGTAATTTATTACCTAATTTCTTTCTAACTTTCTAATCAAATACCATAAAAACCAAGATGGAGAATAGATTACATTCATGGTTCCAAAAAGCTACAAATAAAAGAGATTTTATAAAATCAAAAGCAAAATCAAATCAAAATGGCAGTGAAAAGCCATGTTCATTATGTTAATTGGGAGAGATTAAAGCATGATAATGATGATTCTAACAAAAGTTATGGACCACCTCTTTGTGCATCCTAATCGTACGGTTCAGCCCCAACCCAAAAACACTTGTATATGTTGGTTGCATTATTTTATTTTATTTGCAGATTTTGTAGATTTTTTTTGGATATTGATATGGGTTATTGGATATTGATATGGTAAAACAAATACACAAAATATCGAAAAATAAATAAATATTATGAACTCAGATATGGTAAAACCAATACACAAAACCAATACACAAAAAAAATTAATTTTTTTTAAAAAAAATTACAAAAATTTCCGACGGATTTCCGGCGGAAAAATCCGTCAGAAAATAAATAAATAAATAAAATATCGAAAAAGTCGTCCAAAGTATTTTTTTTATTAAATATTTTTTTAAATAAACTTTTCGACGGATTTTTCCGCCGGAAATCCGCCGGAAATTCACCGGAAATTCACCGGACTAAATTTGTTTAATTAGATAAATAATTATTTCGTGTTAATTATTGAAAAAAAGTTCCGGCGGATTTCAGGCGGAAAAATCCGCCGAAAATTTTTGATCCGCCGAAAAGTCCGCCGGAAAATTGAGTTTGCGACGCCCCGGTTTTCGGCCGGCCAAATCCGCCGAAAATGCAAATTTCCGACGGATTTCCGGCGGATTTGGCTATCAGAAAAAGTCGAAAATTTTGTAGTGTTTCAACCCAAGTTTTGTCAAATAGGACAAAGTCCTCATAGTTCCAATAAACCATTTCTAAATCAAATACCACATTACTTGCATAATCATTTTCCAAGAGTTTATAAATATCAAGAATAGTCTTGATTTGCATGTAAATACACTTTAATCCAAATATACTCATTTTCATGAAATGTCCCCAAATATGTAGATATCAAGAATGATCATAAATCATTAGGTTTATTGCAAAACAACAACCATGTATTCCAAATACACTTTTATAATACCAATATTGAGGATCCATCATTTTCTAATAAAAAGGGTGAAACCCTAGATCTCCCAAAATACTCAAACTTAGTCAAAATGTATAAACATGTAAAACATATCAAAGTGAATGTATTAGGAGATTAAAACCAAGTATTTTGACATGTATAAAGTTTTGGAAAGGTTAGAATGAACTTATCTTCCATGGTTTTGGTAAAAACCCTAAAAACCAAGAAATGACAAATAATTGAGGTGAGAGCTTTTATCTTAAACCCTAGACTTGGATTTATGGCTTTGATGAAGAGTGATCCCTTGAAATCTATGAGAAATCAACTTGGAAACACCCTACCTTCACATTCAATGTAATGGAGAAGAGAGAAAGTGAAAAGGATATGAGATTGGTGAAGGAGTTATGAGACAAAGCTAAAAAAATCGGGCATTTAAGTTGCAGGCCCATCCGGGAGATCCTGACATGCAATTGTGCCATAGGACACAATCGTTGGGCACTATGACCCCCACGTATATCGAAGATGGTGCTCACCAGGCGATCCTGACAGCTATACTACCCCTTGGCACAATCGTTGGGCACTATCACTCAGGATGTAATGAGGTTGTTCTCTTCCTTGGGATCCTGACATGCTATAGTGCCACCGGGCACTATCGCCAGACACCAGAGTCGGGTATGTACCGGCAGTTTTTTCCTATTCTTCACCTATTTAAGCCTTTTTCTTCCTAAAGATGATACCCAAAATAGTCTAATATCAATCCCAAAATAAAATAACCATAAAAGATATTCCAAAGTCTTAAGATTTTACTTACCAAAATTTCCAGGTGTTACATATATTGATTCTAATATTAAATATAAAGCAAAACTAACCTTTAAAGATATAAGGAAAAACTCGACAACCATAAATAAACATAAACTGAATTCCATCAATTATAATGCAAAGAAAGATGGCCAAAAATCCACATAACATCAAATGACCGAAAAACACAAGCGAAACCGATGGACAATGAACTATCTAGTGTTTGAGCGCAAATGCATAAAGAAACCCAAGCTAATCCAAGAACTACAGGATCAATTCAACCAGAAACATGTACAAGTGAATTACCACACCCATTGTTCTTACACACCTACATGAGTAATTCCCTTAGATTCAAGATTTCTTCAAACAATATACCTATCTGTGTAGCAAATATCACCTATTTTTCCTATTGAGCCAATAGAAGTTTAGAGTGACGAGGCCTTGTATCCTTAGTGAGCTTGATAGACAAGTCTTGAAGAGAAATTTTACAAGAACAAGTATAAACACAACTCCCAACATATAATGAGTCAAATTCAACTCAACTTCAATTATTATCAAGATTTTTGAACTTTATGTATGTATATTTTGTGTATATTTTTGGGTCAAGCTTGAATCGAGCTTGCTTTATAGAATGTAACAATGATATATATCTTCAAGCTCAGGAATCGAGTTTATTTTATCGAACATGGGGCTAATGAATACTTTCAGGCTATTAGACTCAAATTGATCTTCTTTGACACGAATTAAGTTTGCATTAAAAACCTCATCAAGCTATCAATAAAGTTCGAGTTTAGCCTAATTAATACCAATGCATTCAAGCTTGACTCGACTCATTTGGAGCATTACGTCATACCTCCGAGTGATGTAACATATTATCTTGCGAAGGATTCTTAGAAGGTTAAATGCACCTAAAAACAATATATTTTAAGCGATTTCTCATTTTAAACAGGTAATTTATGTATGCAAAATAATAACACACATTAATTTTCGTTCATTTTATGAATAAAAATTGTCGTCCATTTTGCTAAGTCAGAGCCGTTAGACATCCGCAGTAGTGAAACCTCTAAGACCACCCACAAAGAGCTTTCAAGTGAATTGCAAAAACAATTGCAAAGGGAATAAATGTGCCATGTAGGATTTGTAATTGCAAATTTTGCAAGGCCACTTGGCAATTGCATATCATTTTTTGTTTTTTTGTTTTAATTTAAATAGATTTCAAGTATATACTTTATATTAATTAATGATTTTAATTTATTTTTTAATTAAATTAATCATTCTTGTTTTAAAAAAAATCTATATATGTATATATGTTATTTTTTAAATTAAATATAAATACAATATAATTTAAATAACTTAAATATTAATGAAATTACATATAACACATTACAACATATAATACTGATAAAATTATTAAAACATACAATACTAATAAAACTACATATAATGTAATTTATAAAATTACATATAAAATAAATAAGATAATTGTATTATATTATATATTAATCGTTTATTTGAAATTAAAAAATTATGTTTTAATTATCATTAAATTAAAATAAATAATTATATATCATGTTATTAACTAAAAAATATAAATTTATATAATAATTTATAAAATAATTAATAAATGTTGTAGTAGGGACCACTTTTGAAAGTATAGGTGGATTGCATGTGTGTAGAGGGTAATTGCAAAAGCTGATGTGACACAATTGAAAGTGAAAATGAATTGCTGGGATGTGGATGGTCTAAGACCTTACTTTTCTTTTCTTTTTCCTTGTCACATCACTCCATAATGGAGGTTCTTACAATAATTTCACTTTCTTTTTTTTAATTATAAAATGTATTTTTATTATTATATAAATTTATTATATATTATAAAATTACCAAAAATAATTCAAATGCAATTTATTAATTTTCACTTTTCTCTATTAATTTTAATTTTTTAATATCGAGGATAAGGATTAAATAATTGAAAATTGAGCAAAATTTGGAAAATTTTAAGGATATTGCAGAATGTAGGAAAATTTTGAAAAATATGGAGAATGTAACACCCAAAATTTCCAACGACGTAAGTCACTCTTTACCTAGATTAGCTAAAATTAGAATTTGGAATCTATAAGAAACCCCGTTTGGATAAACCCTCGTATTTTAGAAAATTGGATTTTGGACCCTGCAGGCTCACGGCGACAGTGCTCGACGACTGTGACAATGTCACTATTGCCGGGGCAAAGTCGCGGGGAAGTTTGGGGCCGCGGTACACTCTCCGCGAGTGTGACACGCGAGAGTGACAGGGACACTATCGCCCTGTCACAATCACCCAAACCATAGAGATCGCGGTACACCTTAGGCGATTGTACCCGACGAGAATGCCATGGCACAATCATGGTGTCATTATCGCTCGCGGGTACCATAGGTCATTTAATGTCCGATTTTGAGGGGTTTTGCTATAACTTCTCATTCATTCCTCTTAAATCTCTCTCAACTTCATTTCCCTTCATTGAATGCTCATCTTGATGCATTAAAGGTTCCATCTACCTCTACATCCTAGCTTGGTTGCATCTTGTAAGTATTTGAAGCTACTAGTGAAGGAGTCCCCATTCCCATCATCATCTCCTCTAAGTTCTAAGTTTGGGAGCATTTCTAGGGTTTTCAACAAAACTCATATTGTGAGTTCATTCTTTGTAACACCCGCAATTTTGGAGTTGGGTGAAAAGTTGACCTTTACCCAAAGTTCGAGGGAGTAAAATGTAACTTGGGTTATATAAATATAAATCAAGTTTTAGATATTTTCTAAATATCACAAAATCTGATCTTTAAGAAAATCAGAGAGAGAGAGAAGGAAGCAGGAGAAAAAGAGGTCGTTCGTTTTCTTCAAATCAAGGTACGAATCAAGCTTAAAACTTTGATCTAGGTGTTATCTGCCATATAGAATCTAGTTGTTAAGGTTTTTAACCGTTTAATTTCGAGATTTACGTATTTTGGGTTGGATCTGGGTTCTATAAACGTCCCATCAAATAAGACCGAGAAGATGGTATTCGACCGGTATTGGGTTCGACCGGTATTGGGTTCGACCGGTATTGGGTTCGACCGGTATTGGGTTCGACAGGTATTGGGTTCGACCGGTATGGGGATTCGACCGGTACTGTGTTTCGGCTTTGTATTCGAGAGTTGTAGGTCAGTTAGTTGTCTTTATTATTGGCTTACCGATTTATCGGTGTTGTCGTAGGTAGCGATCGTAGGAAGCAGACTATAAACAGGAAGAAATCTGAGGTGAGTTTTTTAAGTTAAATCAGTCTGTAATTCGAAAGCTATGTGATAAATGTGTTTATTTAAATGTGGAAAACCTTGTTTTAATATGGCTTATTATTGTTGGATAATGCTTTCTAAAATCCCAATCATTTCAAGAACCAAGATTTATGGAATTGAACCATTGTTCATATGAATTGCCTGCATATTTGATTTAATATGAGTATGCTCTTAAATGACATGCTTTGGCTTTGAGTCTTAGTGCAATGGATCCATAGGCACTGTGTTCCTATGTTCCCGGTTTTGGACATTTGGTTCACGTTTTAGCACGGAATAGGCATCGGGTTGCCATGATAAGTAAGGTGTAGGCCTATACGGTCGGGCAACATCTCATGGTGCAGTAAGGTGTAATTCCATATGGTGCTTGAGTTCCCCCTGTTTTGGGAACTCTCAAGAATAGATCCAGAGGGGTTGACTTGGTGTTTTGAGCAACAGATCTAGAGGGGTTGAGCTCGTTATGTGATTTGGTGTTATTTGTACCATGTTTAATCACTAATGGTTTATTTGATTTCTTGACTTAGCTCATGGCTATACTCACCGCGTGACATCGATTTGGGTTTAGTACTCTTTTTCTTATTGGCTTGTTCTCACTAGGCTTTAGCCTAACACTTGCTCTTGATTGTCATGTTGGCAGGTTATCTTAGCAGTGGGGCACGCCGGGACTGAGGGAGCGACCTTGGGGTCGTGAGTGGTCTTTTTGAGGATATCTAGTGACCATCGTCCAGTGATTTTTTGAAGATATATTTTGGAAGGATAGCGACACCCGACCCTAATCTAGTTAATCAATTGTAGATTAGTAGGTTGTCGTTTTATGCTTCAGTTATTTACCACGTTAATGTCTACTCTATACCCCGTTGGGATGATTTTGTATAGTGGAATTGTAACACCTTATTCCGCAAGTCTAGTCTATTGCCGAATTTTCGAAATTTTATTTCCGCAAATTTTAGGGTGTTACAAGTTGGTATAAGAGCCTTGGTTTAAGTGAATTAGGTATGACTGCAAGATGCCTAGACTTAAGCCGAGACTATTAAGCTATGACTCGTGAGATGGGGTAGACCTTCTAAGATAGGATGGTCTTAGGGTCAACGGAAACTTGCACAAATTGAAAGTTGTGATAACGGTAATAAGAACTCTTACGTATTATATGTTCATAATTTCACTTAGCTAACGTTATTATGAAAATGTTTTACGTGGGCATACTTAAATTACTGTTGTTATAATAATTGATAAGTGCAGTAGTACGTTCTCTGTGTTTCCGTAATCCTTATCCCGTTCTTTTGCATGATTGCGTTCAGCAGAACCATGGTTAATACCAAGAATCGTCCGGAAGGCCAGGAGGCCGATATACCTACGGTCGACCATCCGCTGGCGACTGTAGTGGGGGAAACAGTGCGTGTGAGTAATGTGCTGGGTGGAGGACCCGAGCACATTGCTCGACGCAATTTGGAGGTTGCAGAGCCTATTATCGAGGAAGTGACGGCAGAGACAAGAATGATGGATCGTATGATGTTGGCCATGAATAGGGCCATGGCGCAATAGCAGGAAGTATTCTTGAAACTCCTTGAGAACCGAGACGCTAACAACCGTAGGCCCAAAACGGTTGGCGAAAATGTGATTGTTGCAGGATCCGGGGGTACTGGACCTGTAATTTCCCCTGTGGTGACTGCAGCCCTGGGTGTCAGTCGAGCGGCGCGGACTTTCACATTCAAAGCTTTTCTGGGTTGCCGACCGCCAGAATTTAAGGGCTCGGACAATCCCCTAGATTGTATGGCCTGGGTTCGAGAGATGGAGCAAGCCTTTCGCTCAAGCGAATGTGGGGAGGAGCAGAGGGTTATCTTTGGTTCCCGATTGTTGCGGGGTATAGCTCTTACTTGGTGGGATGTGTACTCTGCTTCGCTTGAGCCGACTGTTCTGGACCAACTGTCTTGGTCTACCTTCAAAGAAAAACTGCTAGAAGAGTACTGTAACGAGAGGTCGTTGGATCGAATCATGGAGGAATTTCAGAACTTGAAGAAAGGCGGTATGTCTGTAAGGGAGTACAACCGTCTCTTCATGGACAAGCTGGGTTTTGTGGGACGCTTGGTCCCGACAGAGAAAGATAAGATCAAGGCTTACATCAAGGGCCTCCCATCGGACATGATGTCGATGGTACGTGTAACAAGGACCTCCACCCTTCGGGAGGCAATGGAAGAAGCTCAGCTCATGGAAGATGCTTACAGTCTCGGCAGGGATCAAAGTGGTCGCCAAGTCGAGAAGAGGAAATGGGAGGGAGGCTCGATGCCCTCAAAGAAACCTTTCTATGCCAACAGCAGCGCTCCGCGGAGATCCGATCCTAGGCGTGATGCCAAGTGGTGCTCCAAGTGCCGAAGCAAACATTTTGGCCCATGCAACTTTGTTCCCGGAATGTGCTACAAGTGTGGAAAGACGGGTCACACGTTCCGAGATTGCCCTCTTAAGGGGAAAATATGTTTCAAATGTAAGGAACCGGGGCACGTAAGGGCGGAGTGCCCGAAGCTCAAGACTGGGGGATTTGGCGGGAAGAAGATGGAACCTCCGCGGTCGACCGGAAGGGCCTTCCAGATGTCGTCAGAGGAAGCTAAAGCATCGACCGATGTGGTGTCGGGTACGTTCCTTCTAAATTCCGTACCTACACGTGTGTTATTTGATTCTGGTGCTAGCTACTCGTTCATATCCGAATTGTTTTGTCAAAGGCTTGCTATGTCTAAGAGTATGCTAGAGAATGCTGTCGTGGTAGAAATAGCAAATGGAGGTCAAGTTCTAATTCATAATATTCTTAGAGATTGCATCTTAGAGCTTAAGGGAAAGAAATTTCCCATTAACTTATTACCTATGCAAATTGGCGGATTCGATGTGGTTGTGGGTATGGACTGGTTATCTAAGAACCAGGACGAAATTGTATGTTCAAAGAAAATGATTCGATTACCCGTGGAAAACGGAGAAGCGACAATAATCTACGGTGAAGGAAGGAAAGGCGATGTGGCGATTATTTCAGTGATCAAAGCTAGGAAGTGTTTGGCGAAAGGATGTTTATCTTTCCTGGCTTATGCTATCGATACCAAACTCGACCAACGGAAATTGGAAGATGTTAGGGTGGTACGCGAGTTTCCCGATGTGTTCCCGGAAGACTTGCCCGGGTTGCCACCCGATCGTGTTTTGGACTTTCGTATTGACCTCATTCCAGGAGCGACTCCTATTGCTCGAGCTCCTTATCGTTTGGCTCCTACCGAAATGCAAGAGATGTTGGTTCAACTCCAAGACCTTCTTGAGAAAGGTTTCATCCGACCGAGCTCGTCACCTTGGGGAGCTCCGGTCCTATTCGTCAAGAAAAAGGACGGTGCAATGAGAATGTGTATCGACTACAGGGAACTGAACAAAGTGACGGTAAAGAACAGGTATCCACTTCCGAGAATCGACGATCTGTTCGATCAACTTCAGGGAGCAGGTTGTTTCTCAAAGATCGACCTTCGATCGGGGTATCACCAAGTGAAGGTAGCAAAGAACGACATCCCAAAGACAGCATTTAGAACTCGCTATGGGCACTACGAGTTTCTGGTGATGCCATTCGGCCTAACCAACGCACCGGCAATATTTATGGACTTGATGAACCGAGTGTGTCGACCGTTCCTCGACAAATCCGTAATCGTGTTCATCGACGACATCCTAGTTTACTCCAAGAATGAACAAGAGCATGAGCAACATCTCCGTGAAGTGTTGGATGTTTTAAGGCGAGAAAGACTTTACGCGAAATTTTCAAAGTGCGACTTTTGGCTCCCAGAGGTTCAGTTTTTGGGACATGTGGTTTCAAAGGAAGGAGTAAAAGTGGACCCCGCAAAGATTAAGGCGATGACGAATTGGGAACCTCCCAAGAGTCCGTCTGAAATCCGAAGTTTCCTAGGTTTGGCAGGGTACTACCGGAGATTCATTCAAGATTTCTCGAAGATAGCCTCGTCGTTGACGGCCTTGACCCGAAAAAACGTAAAATTTGTGTGGACCGAGAGGCAAGAAGAGGCGTTCTGCACCTTACAAAAGAAGCTTTGTGAAGCTCCTATCCTATCTTTACCTGACTGGACGGAAGACTTTGTGGTGTACAGCGATGCGTCGAAGATAGGTTTGGGTTGTGTCCTGATGCAAAGAGGGAAGGTGATCGCTTACGCATCAAGGCGGCTTAAAGTGCACGAAGTCAACTACCCTACTCATGACATGGAATTGGCAGCAGTGGTGTTTGCACTGAAATTGTGGCGACACTACCTTTACGGTACGAAGTGCACTCTTTATACTGATCACAAGAGTCTGAAACATATCTTTGATCAGAAAGAGCTAAACATGAGGCAGCGGAGATGGTTGGAGTTGTTGAAGGATTATGACTGCGAGTTGCTCTACCATCCAGGTAAGGCAAACGTTGTTGCCGACGCCTTGAGTCGGAAAGTCTGTGGAGGAAATTCTCGTGCTACCTTTGCACGGATTGAAATAACTTCAACACTCATTGATAGAATCAAGAAATCGCAAGTCGAAGCTTTGCTAGAAGAAAATCTCAAAGGAGAAGTCATGGCAAAACAACATCTTTTGTTGACTGAAGATAGTCGGGGGGTGAAACTTTTCAATGGACGAATTTGGGTGCCTAAGATTGGGGGTAATAGAGAACTTCTTCTCGAAGATGCCCACAAGTCAAAATACTCCATTCACCCAGGAAGCACGAAAATGTATAGAGATTTGAAATTACATTATTGGTGGCCAATCCTGAAGCTTGATGTGGCACACTATGTGGAACAGTGTGTAACTTGTTTGCAAGTGAAGGCTGAACACCAAAGACCTTACGAAAGTTTGCAATCCTTGGAAATTCCGGAGTGGAAATGGGATCACATCACGATGGATTTCGTGACAAAGCTACCAAGGACCTTGAAAGGTCACGACGCCATTTGGGTCACAAAAAACAAGGGTTTTAGCAACGACTTTTGTCGTCGCTAAAAGAAAATTTATCGTAACAAGCAGTTTATAGAGACGACATATCGTCGCAATAGCCTCTTGCTGAAACATTTCGTCGCTAAAGGCCCGTCGCTGAAACTCACTTTTCTAGTAGTCGACCGTTTGACCAAAAGCGCTCACTTCTTGGCCATGCGGGAGACCTTGTCAATGGATAAATTGGCGAAGTTGTACATCGATGAAGTAATTTCCCGACACGGTGTGCCGCTATCTATTGTCTTTGATCGGGATAGTCGGTTCACGTCGCATTTTTGGGATGGTTTACAAAAGGAATTAGGTACACGTGTGAAGTTGAGCACGACCTACCATCCTCAAACTGACGGCCAGAGCGAGAGGACAATACAGACTCTGGAGGACATGTTAAGATCGTGTGTGATCGACTTTGGGGGTAGTTGGGATACGCATCTGCCTTTGGTAGAGTTCGCGTACAATAATAGCTACCACTCGAGTATAGGGATGGCACCGTTTGAAGCGTTATATGGTCGCAAGTGTCGAACTCCCGTATGTTGGCTCGAGGCGGGGGAAAAGTAGTTCGCCGGACCTGAAATTGTGCAAGAAACGGCGGACAAGGTCAAGGGCATCCGCGAACGCTTGAAGGCGGCCCAAGATCGACAGAAGAGTTACGCCGATAAGAAAAGGCGGCCAATAGAATTCCAAGTGAGAGACCGGGTTATGTTGAAGGTGTCCCCTTGGAAGGGAATTATTAGATTTGGGAAGCGTGGGAAGTTGAGCCCCCGTTTCCTTGGACCGTTCACTGTGACCAAGCGGATAGGACTTCAAGCTTATCAACTGGAACTTCCTCCGGAGATGAAAGGAATTCATAACACATTTCACGTATGCTATCTTCGGAAGTGTCTAGCAAAGGAGGAGAGTGTCATTCCACTCTCCGAGATCAGAATGGATGAGGGAAATCGTTGCGTTGAATAAACTGAGGCGATTTTAGAAAGGAAGACGAAGAAGCTTCGTCACCGGGAAGTCACTATGGTCAAAGTTCAGTGGAAGCACCATCGGGGTGCCAATGTGACTTGGGAAGCAGAAGAGGACTTGAGGTGGAGGTACCCTCACCTCTTTCCATAGCCGAGATTTCGAGGACGAAATCTTCTCCAAGTTGGGGAGGATTGTAACACCCGCAATTTTGGAGTTGGGTGAAAATTTGACCTTTACCCAAAGTTCGAGGGAGTAAAATGTAACTTGGGTTATATAAATATAAATCAAGTTTTAGATATTTTCTAAATATCACAAAATCTGATCTTTAAGAAAATCAGAGAGAGAGAGAAGGAAGCATGAGAAAAAGAGGTCGTTCGTTTTCTTCAAATCAAGGTACGAATCTAGCTTAAAACTTTGATCTAGGTGTTATCTGCCGTATAGAATCTCATTGTTAAGGTTTTTAACCGTTTAATTTCGAGATTTACATATTTTGGGTTGGATCTGGGTTCTGTAAACATCCCATCAAATAAGACCGAGAAGATGGTGTTCGACCGGTATTGGGTTCGACCGGTATTGGGTTCGACCGGTATGGGGATTCGACCGGTACTGTGTTTCGGCTTTGTATTCGAGAGTTGTAGGTCAGTTAGTTGTTTTTATTATTGGCTTACCGATTTATCGGTGTTGTCGTAGGTAGCGATCGTAGGAAGCAGACTATAAACAGGAAGAAATCTGAGGTGAGTTCTTTAAGTTAAATCAGTCTGTAATTCGAAAGCTATGTGATAAATGTGTTTATTTAAATGTGGAAAACCTTGTTTTAATATGGATTATTATTGTTGGATAATGCTTTCTAAAATCCCAATCATTTCAAGAATCAAGATTTATGGAATTGAACCATTGTTCATATGAATTGCCTGCATATTTGATTTAATATGAGTATGCTCTTAAATGACATGCTTTGGCTTTGAGTCTTAGTGCAATGGATCCATAGGCACTGTGTTCCTATGTCCCCGGTTTTGGACATTTGGTTCACGTTTTAGCACGGAATAGGCATCGGGTTGCCATGATAAGTAAGGTGTGGGCCTATACGGTCGGGCAACATCTCATGGTGCAGTAAGGTGTAATTCCATATGGTGCTTGAGTTCCCCCTGTTTTGGGATTTTATTAAATATTTTTTTAAATAATTTAAATAAACTTTTCGACGGATTTTTCCGCCGGAAATCTGCCGGAAATTCACCGGAAATTCACCGGACTAAATTTGTTTAATTAGATAAATAATTATTTCGTGTTAATTATTGAAAAAAAGTTCCGGCGGATTTCAGGCGGAAAAATCCGCCGAAAATTTTTGATCCGCCGGAAAATTGAGTTTGCGACGCCCCGGTTTTCGGCCGGCCAAATCCGCCGAAAATGCAAATTTCCGACGGATTTCCGGCGGATTTGGCTATCAGAAAAAGTCGAAAATTTTGTAGTGTTTCAACCCAAATTTTGTCAAATAGGACAAAGTCCTCATAGTTCCAATAAACCATTTCTAAATCAAATACCACATTACTTGCATAATCATTTTCCAAGAGTTTATAAATATCAAGAATAGTCTTGATTTGCATGTAAATACACTTTAATCCAAATATACTCATTTTCATGAAATGTCCCCAAATATGTAGATATCAAGAATGATCATAAATCATTAGGTTTATTGCAAAACAACAACCATGTATTCCAAATACACTTTTATAATACCAATATTGAGGATCCATCATTTTCTAATAAAAAGGGTGAAACCCTAGATCTCCCAAAATACTCAAACTTAGTCAAAATGTATAAACATGTAAAACATATCAAAGTGAATGTATTAGGAGATTAAAACCAAGTATTTTGACATGTATAAAGTTTTGGAAAGGTTAGAATGAACTTATCTTCCATGGTTTTGGTAAAAACCCTAAAAACCAAGAAATGACAAATAATTGAGGTGAGAGCTTTTATCTTAAACCCTAGACTTGGATTTATGGCTTTGATGAAGAGTGATCCCTTGAAATCTATGAGAAATCAACTTGGAAACACCCTACCTTCACATTCAATGTAATGGAGAAGAGAGAAAGTGAAAAGGATATGAGATTGGTGAAGGAGTTATGAGACAAAGCTAAAAAAATCGGGCATTTAAGTTGCAGGCCCATCCGGGAGATCCTGACATGCAATTGTGCCATAGGACACAATCGCTGGGCACTATGACCCCCACGTATATCGAAGATGGTGCTCACCAGGCGATCCTGACAGCTATACTACCCCTTGGCACAATCGTTGGGCACTATCACTCAGGATGTAATGAGGTTGTTCTCTTCCTTGGGATCCTGACATGCTATAGTGCCACCGGGCACTATCGCCAGACACCAGAGTCGGGTATGTACCGGCAGTTTTTTCCTATTCTTCACCTATTTAAGCCTTTTTCTTCCTAAAGATGATACCCAAAATAGTCTAATATCAATCCCAAAATAAAATAACCATAAAAGATATTCCAAAGTCTTAAGATTTTACTTACCAAAATTTCCAGGTGTTACATATATTGATTCTAATATTAAATATAAAGCAAAACTAACCTTTAAAGATACAAGGAAAAACTCGACAACCATAAATAAACATAAACTGAATTCCATCAATTATAATGCAAAGAAAGATGGCCAAAAATCCACATAACATCAAATGACCGAAAAACACAAGCGAAACCGATGGACAATGAACTATCTAGTGTTTGAGCGCAAATGCATAAAGAAACCCAAGCTAATCCAAGAACTACAGGATCAATTCAACCAGAAACATGTACAAGTGAATTACCACACCCATTGTTCTTACACACCTACATGAGTAATTCCCTTAGATTCAAGATTTCTTCAAACAATATACCTATCTGTGTAGCAAATATCACTTATTTTTTCTATTGAGCCAATAGAAGTTTAGAGTGACGAGGCCTTGTATCCTTAGTGAGCTTGATAGACAAGTCTTGAAGAGAAATTTTACAAGAACAAGTATAAACACAACTCCCAACATATAATGAGTCAAATTCAACTCAACTTCAATTATTATCAAGATTTTTGAACTTTATGTATGTATATTTTGTGTATATTTTTGGGTCAAGCTTGAATCGAGCTTGCTTTATAGAATGTAACAATGATATATATCTTCAAGCTCAGGAATCGAGTTTATTTTATCGAACATGGGGCTAATGAATACTTTCAGGCTATTAGACTCAAATTGATCTTCTTTGACACGAATTAAGTTTGCATTAAAAACCTCATCAAGCTATCAATAAAGTTCGAGTTTAGCCTAATTAATACCAATGCATTCAAGCTTGACTCGACTCATTTGGAGCATTACGTCATACCTCCGAGTGATGTAACATATTATCTTGCGAAGGATTCTTAGAAGGTTAAATGCACCTAAAAACAATATATTTTAAGCGATTTCTCATTTTAAACAGGTAATTTATGTATGCAAAATAATAACACACATTAATTTTCGTTCATTTTATGAATAAAAATTGTCGTCCATTTTGCTAAGTCAGAGCCGTTAGACATCCGCAGTAGTGAAACCTCTAAGACCACCCACAAAGAGCTTTCAAGTGAATTGCAAAAACAATTGCAAAGGGAATAAATGTGCCATGTAGGATTTGTAATTGCAAATTTTGCAAGGCCACTTGGCAATTGTATATCATTTTTTGTTTTTTTGTTTTAATTTAAATAGATTTCAAGTATATACTTTATATTAATTAATGATTTTAATTTATTTTTTAATTAAATTAATCATTCTTGTTTTAAAAAAAATCTATATATGTATATATGTTATTTTTTAAATTAAATATAAATACAATATAATTTAAATAACTTAAATATTAATGAAATTACATATAACACATTACAACATATAATACTGATAAAATTATTAAAACATACAATACTAATAAAACTACATATAATGTAATTTATAAAATTACATATAAAATAAATAAGATAATTGTATTATATTATATATTAATCGTTTATTTGAAATTAAAAAATTATGTTTTAATTATCATTAAATTAAAATAAATAATTATATATCATGTTATTAACTAAAAAATATAAATTTATATAATAATTTATAAAATAATTAATAAATGTTGTAGTAGGGACCACTTTTGAAAGTATAGGTGGATTGCATGTGTGTAGAGGGTAATTGCAAAAGCTGATGTGACACAATTGAAAGTGAAAATGAATTGCTGGGATGTGGATGGTCTAAGACCTTACTTTTCTTTTCTTTTTCCTTGTCACATCACTCCATAATGGAGGTTCTTACAATAATTTCACTTTCTTTTTTTTAATTATAAAATGTATTTTTATTATTATATAAATTTATTATATATTATAAAATTACCAAAAATAATTCAAATGCAATTTATTAATTTTCACTTTTCTCTATTAATTTTAATTTTTTAATATCGAGGATAAGGATTAAATAATTGAAAATTGAGCAAAATTTGGAAAATTTTAAGGATATTGCAGAATGTAGGAAAATTTTGAAAAATATGGAGAATGTAACACCCAAAATTTCCAACGACGTAAGTCACTCTTTACCTAGATTAGCTAAAATTAGAATTTGGAATCTATAAGAAACCCCGTTTGGATAAACCCTCGTATTTTAGAAAATTGGATTTTGGACCCTGCAGGCTCACGGCGACAGTGCTCGACGACTGTGACAATGTCACTATTGCCGGGGCAAAGTCGCGGGGAAGTTTGGGGCCGCGGTACACTCTCCGCGAGTGTGACACGCGAGAGTGACAGGGACACTATCGCCCTGTCACAATCACCCAAACCATAGAGATCGCGGTACACCTTAGGCGATTGTACCCGACGAGAATGCCATGGCACAATCATGGTGTCATTATCGCTCGCGGGTACCATAGGTCATTTAATGTCCGATTTTGAGGGGTTTTGCTATAACTTCTCATTCATTCCTCTTAAATCTCTCTCAACTTCATTTCCCTTCATTGAATGCTCATCTTGATGCATTAAAGGTTCCATCTACCTCTACATCCTAGCTTGGTTGCATCTTGTAAGTATTTGAAGCTACTAGTGAAGGAGTCCCCATTCCCATCATCATCTCCTCTAAGTTCTAAGTTTGGGAGCATTTCTAGGGTTTTCAACAAAACTCATGTTGTGAGTTCATTCTTTGTAACACCCGCAATTTTGGAGTTGGGTGAAAAGTTGACCTTTACCCAAAGTTCGAGGGAGTAAAATGTAACTTGGGTTATATAAATATAAATCAAGTTTTAGATATTTTCTAAATATCACAAAATCTGATCTTTAAGAAAATCAGAGAGAGAGAGAAGGAAGCAGGAGAAAAAGAGGTCGTTCGTTTTCTTCAAATCAAGGTACGAATCAAGCTTAAAACTTTGATCTAGGTGTTATCTGCCATATAGAATCTAGTTGTTAAGGTTTTTAACCGTTTAATTTCGAGATTTACGTATTTTGGGTTGGATCTGGGTTCTATAAACGTCCCATCAAATAAGACCGAGAAGATGGTGTTCGACCGGTATTGGGTTCGACCGGTATTGGGTTCGACCGGTATGGGGATTCGACCGGTACTGTGTTTCGGCTTTGTATTCGAGAGTTGTAGGTCAGTTAGTTGTCTTTATTATTGGCTTACCGATTTATCGGTGTTGTCGTAGGTAGCGATCGTAGGAAGCAGACTATAAACAGGAAGAAATCTGAGGTGAGTTCTTTAAGTTAAATCAGTCTGTAATTCGAAAGCTATGTGATAAATGTGTTTATTTAAATGTGGAAAACCTTGTTTTAATATGGCTTATTATTGTTGGATAATGCTTTCTAAAATCCCAATCATTTCAAGAATCAAGATTTATGGAATTGAACCATTGTTCATATGAATTGCCTGCATATTTGATTTAATATGAGTATGCTCTTAAATGACATGCTTTGGCTTTGAGTCTTAGTGCAATGGATCCATAGGCACTGTGTTCCTATGTCCCCGGTTTTGGACATTTGGTTCACGTTTTAGCACGGAATAGGCATCGGGTTGCCATGATAAGTAAGGTGTAGGCCTATACGGTCGGGCAACGTCTCATGGTGCAGTAAGGTGTAATTCCATATGGTGCTTGAGTTCCCCCTGTTTTGGGAACTCTCAAGAATAGATCCAGAGGGGTTGACTTGGTGTTTTGAGCAACAGATCTAGAGGGGTTGAGCTCGTTATGTGATTTGGTGTTATTTGTACCATGTTTAATCACTAATGGTTTATTTGATTTCTTGACTTAGCTCATGGCTATACTCACCGCGTGACATCGATTTGGGTTTAGTACTCTTTTTCTTATTGGCTTGTTCTCACTAGGCTTTAGCCTAACACTTGCTCTTGATTGTCATGTTGGCAGGTTATCTTAGCAGTGGGGCACACCGGGACTGAGGGAGCGACCTTGGGGTCGTGAGTGGTCTTTTTGAGGATATCTAGTGACCATCGTCTAGTGATTTTTTGAAGATATATTTCGGAAGGATAGCGACACCCGACCCTAATCTAGTTAATCAATTGTAGATTAGCAGGTTGTCGTTTTATGCTTCAGTTATTTACCACGTCAATGTCTACTCTATACCCCATTGGGATGATTTTGTATAGTGGAATTGTAACACCTTATTCCGCAAGTCTAGTCTATTGCCGAATTTTCGAAATTTTATTTCCGCAAATTTTAGGGTGTTACATTCTTATATTTAAAATCTATACATGTTAAAACTATACATTTTAAACTCTTAAACATCTCCTTGTTACCTTTTATTATTTGAATGATTTTGACCTAACTTTTGTGTTTTGGAGATTTTAGGGTTTTTATCATTTTTAACCAAAATGAAGGGTTTTTCTATATGTGATGTAAAAGGTGGTTTTATATGCATATTTATGGTGGAACACTTGAAGGGATACATTTTGGTCACATTTAGGATACTCATTTCCTTGTGAGGTTTACTTGATAAAAGTGAGTTTTGGGGGAAGGAAACAAATGGATCATGGCTATTATGGTCTATGAGTATTTTGAAATAGCATGACCCTTGGAAGGCCTACTTTGTAAAGGATTTATGTTGGAAATGGGAAAATGGTCATAATGTGTAACACCCGTAATTTCGGTAAGTTAATATCACCCTAACGTTTTTACAACTTGTATATGGTGGAATTTATGTTGGGAAACATTACTATAAGTCCCTAAGAGTTTCGGGAGTGTTGGTATAAAAAAAATTCGAGTTTTGGGGCTTGGTACGAGTCCGGCTACAATGTCCGACGACTATGATAGTGTCATAGTCGCACCGGCAAAGTCGCAGGCAAGTTTTAGCCCACGGTACACATTGAGTGACTATGCCATGTGACAATGCCATGGAAAAGTCGCATGGCAATGTAGCACGGGTGTACCAGACTTGTTAAAAGTCGGATTTTCAGCCCTATTTTTCATTTCCTCATAACTCTCTCATTTCTACTCCATTTTTGGCGATTCAAGTTGCTATGGTTTCGTTTTTTAGAGCTTTTCAAGAGTAGATTGTTAGTTTTTGAAATATTTAAGAGTATTTGGTGGTGTATTGGAAGCAAAGATCAAGAGCTCATCATCATCACCTTCATTTTCAAGAATTTTGGGGTTTTCTAGGTTTTCACTAAAACCTAAGTGGTAAGTTCATCCTCTCCATTTACAAATTTACTTATGAGTTATAAATGCTCCATTGATGACTTCATAGTGTTCATGTTTCTCAAATTTCGATTTGGATGATTTTGGGGAAATTAGGTTAAATTAGGTTTTTTGACCAAAATGGAGATTTTGATATAAGATGTTTGGGGAATGATTCTAAACACTTGAATATGAATATTTATAGTTAGAAACTTGTGGATCTAGGTTTTTGGTAGGATTTGCTTGTGGATTCAAGTTTTTTCAAGGAAACTCAAGTTGGGGTAAAATCTAGATTTAGCCTAAATCTAGAAAGGTGAATTCAAGTTAGTTTGTGAAAACAGTGTACATGCCAAAATGTCCATTTTAAAATGTTTATATGTTTTACATGAAACTATATCAACTGTTGAGTTATTTGGTAAGTTTTGATTATTCAAGTGTTTAACTTTATAAACTTTGTAAAACACCCACATTGGGATTTTTGGGCATTTTGATAAATAAATAATAAACATTGGTACTTTAATGATTTATTTTATGGAAGTAAATCTTTTGAGTATAAATGCACTTTTGGTGTGTGTTTTGGAGAAATGTTTGATTTTGTGTTATGTGACGTTTTTGAAAGAATAAATGGTATAAACTCATTTGGAAAATGATTTGTCCTGATCTAAACTGTGTTGGAGTTTATTCATGTATTGTGAAGCGTGTGTTTGCATAAATGTGTGTCGATTGCATTTTATGACTTTTGATAAATGGCCAATTGATTTGTGGAGCTTTGGCTCGGTGGTGACTCAAATGAGTCGGGGCATTTGCCCAGTTTTATTGGCTCAATGAGGGGTTTTGGCTTTACGATACATTTAATTGTGTTTTGATGGAAATTACATGTTTTAAGTGTGTTGTCATTCATTTGAGTCATGTAATGTTTTTTACTGTAATGCATTGGATCCATAGGCATATGAGTCAGTCAGTTGGTTTAATTGGGAACTTTATCCCTGTTTTGGGACTGGAAATATTTATGGTTAGCGAAGGGCTCGAGGTATAGATCGTGGGTGGTTGAACTCGATGCCCGTGTAATCCAGTCTGTTTATTCATCATGAAGTTTTGATGTCCATGTTTGAGTCTAGTGAGTGGTCCCCAAGTCATGTTTTTATGTAAGCTTGCGGTGGTGTTCTGTAGAGCCGTATACGGAGCTAAGTCTTGCGGTAGAGCCCATGGTGAGCCGGATACGGGGACTTGTGACTTTTGTGGTGACACTCATCTAGAGGTCGAGTAGAAGCTAGGGTCATTTGTGTATCTTGCAGTGGTTACTCATAGGAGCCGTATATGGGGATCCATGGCCCTATGTGAATCTCGAGAACATTGATAAGTGGCTTAACTTTGTGTGCCCACCACATTCGAAGGGATCGGGTCTCCCCCGTCACCGAAAGGTGTTGTTTTGGTTATTGAGTTTTAGTATCCATGTTTTCGATGACGTTTTATATATGTGGATTGTATCCATGATTTATGGGTTGAGTATTATGCCCACTTGTGTTTTGGGTGTTTCGGGATATAATGTTTTATCCGCGTTTCATATATTGGGAGTTCTATTTCTATTCTTGTTTTGAGAGAGTTTTGGGTTGGATTTACTTTACGAAAGAATGTTTTATATTGGGATATTTGTTTTTAAAATTGTGTGGATTGGAAAACGTTTATATTAGTGTTTCATTCGCCTAAAATACATATTATTGGAAAATGGGTCGTTTTCATATCAAAGTAGATCATTTTGAAAGATTATGATTTAAATTGCATTCTTGCCTTTTTACGATATATTTAATCATGTTGAAAACTATTGAACTCACTAGGTGTTAGCCTAACCTTTTTATTTGTCGTCATGTGCATCAAGTCCCGGTTGGGGGAATGGTACTACCAACCCTGTGAAGAGATGGGTACTAGTTATATGCACGAGGGTGAGTAGCTTGGTGAAGCCTTCCGCAATTATCTTGGGAATAACAATATGTATTTGGGTTTAGTAGCACTCAACCTTCTTATTAGTCTTTATGTAAGACTTTATCCATTTTGTTGATGGTTAAATCTAGAATAGTATTTCAAGAAAGGACTTGTTGTAAGAGATTTTATCTTTTTTTGAGGCATTATTGAAAATTTTAAATTAGTTGTTCTTTCCAATTTCGAAGGTGTTACATAATGTGACTTCTACATGGTTTTAATTTTACTTGGCGTTGTTTATACAAGTAAATGTGTTCTTTGGAAATGTTTGATATTGATAACTATATGTGTGATTATAGTTTTGGTCACAAATGAAATTGTGACGAGTTTAGACTATTACTAATGGATCCATAGGTATAGAGTCGGCTTAATTTTGGGATAACTCTCATTTGTAACTAGTTGAGACATTGGGTCCTCGAAAGGCAACTTGGTACGGTTATGTGTGACCGGATACTAGCCATGGACCGTAAATGTAATCCTAGTGAATGAGTATGATTAGGATCATTGGGTGCCCTTCCCCACATCTGAGTACGAGTCCATGAGCTCGTGGCCTTGATCCTAATATTTAGCTCACAATTTGGATAGTGGCCTACTTTTGTGTTCCGCCACAATCTTTGGGAAATCGGGTCTCCCCCGTCATCGCAAGATGTTTTTGGGCCCCTTGGGTCGTATGCGGTATTTTGTGAAAAATAAACTGTTTATTATAATTGTAAACCTTTCTTTACCATATTGTACATTTAATGGATTTACATAAACTGTTTGTTCTCACTAGGCGTAAATCCTAACACTTTTTCTCAAATGACATGTATAACAGGTTCTCCTTAGCGGCGGGTTGCATTTGGTTTAAGGGGATAGCGTTGGGCCATTATGGCATTTTTGGGATAGACACTTTTGGAGACATGGCGTACAGAAAGATAGAGCATTTTGGGAATATTCATTTACAGGATAGACACTTTTAATTTCAATATTTATTTACAGGAATTGTAAATGCTATTATACATTTCCTCTTTTGGGTGGTTTCCATCTATTATAGACGTAATATTGCAGAAATTTTAAGATTTAAATTCACCCATATTTTTAGGGTGTTACAGAGAATGTCGGGGATAGGGAATTTGGGTACATTTGAGAGCCTTATTGATTCTCAATATTTTGTTTTATCTCACTTTTAAGGAGAGGGTGAAGAATAAGTTATTTGGTGTCATATATATATATATGGGTTAAATCATGTGAGAACCGATCTAAGCCGTGATTTGGTTTTGATCCTATGGTTTTAATTAAAAGTAGTTTTACCATATGAAGAGGGCATAATCGTCATTTTGTAACAGATATTCACCAGATGAAACACATACAATTTCACCTCATGAAATATAAACAAAATTTTCATAAATATGATATTTCACCTCATGAAATACAGATATAACGTTCATATATATATATATATATATATGTTATTTCACCACATGAAATCAAACACATTTTTTTTATCAGTAATCAGTTTCACCTCATGAAATCAAACACAAATTCCGTCTATATGTTATTTCACCTCACAAAATCAAACACAATTTTCGTCTACATGTTATTTCACCTCATGAAATCAAACAAAATTTTGAGAAATAAAAAAACCCCAATCTTGAACAAAATCAGATCATCTAAATCATCTTCATCGCATTCTAATCCACCAAAGATGCTAGAATCTCAAATGGATTATTGATTGTTTTACATCTTATAAGCATTTAGAAACAAATCTGTTGATTTCCCGATGAAGCCCCGGTGACAACCATCGCTCTCTGCTCAACCCATCACCATGTTTCTCTACAAATCTACTCCTAGAACACCTGGCACAAATTATACACAAACTTGTTGATTTAATTTCAGGTAATGATGAGACTGTGTGTGAAAACCCTATATTTGTGACCTGCAACTTGGTATCGATTGGTGACTTGGTGTTATCAGGGCACGATCAAATACAAATTTTAGATCGTAGAAGGAATTAAAAAATTAAACAACTACGTACAAATTTGAGGGTTTCGTATAGATCTGGATCTCGAACGACTTCACCTCCATTAAATCCATCTTTGGAACTTTCCCATCTCGACAGAATCGATAAAATTACCAGGGTATTACAACAAAAGAGAAACGTAGAGATTTCTCCAAACTAGTTAAGAAATCGTCGCCGCTAGCCACGGATTATCTCGTCGGAAAAGCCGGTGGCGATGGTGTTCTGATTGTTTTTGGGATTTAATTTCTGAAGGGGAATGATGATGTAACACCCGCTATTTTGGGGTTGGGTGAAAAGTTGACTATTACCCAAAGTTCAGGGGGGTAAAATGTAACTTGGGTTATATAAATATAAAACAGATTTTAGATATTTTGGAAATATCACAATATACCATTTTGGTTTTGAGAAGTCAGAGAGAAAGAAGGAGCAGGTTGAGTTCTTCGGGTTTTTCTCCAAATCAAGGTACGAATCTAGCTTAATGCTTTGATCTGAATGCTTTTAGCCGTGTAGAATCTCGTTGTGAAGGTTTTAAACCGTTCCATTGTGAGATCTGTGTATTTCTCATTTTGGATATGGGTTCTGCATCGATCTGTTCATGGTGTTCTTGATAAAACAAGACGATGGTCATTTGACCGATGGTCCTTCGGCCTGGGGTCCTTCGACCGGTTGGTCGTTCGACCGATTGGTCGTTCGACCGATGTGTCCTTTGACCGGGCATCGTTTCGACCGGATGTCGGGTTCGACCGGGGAGTCGCTCGACCGGATCGTCCCTTCGACCGGATGTCGGGTTCGACCGGGGAGTCGCTCGACCGGATCGTCCCTTCGACCGGATGTCGGGTTCGACCGGGGAGTCGCTCGACCGGATCGTCCCTTCGACCGGATCGTCCCTTCGACCGATGCTGTCGTTCGACCGAACATCGGTTCGACCGATGCTGTTGTTCGACCGGAGTTGGGTTCGATCGGATTTGGTACTCGACCGGATCAGTGTTTTGGCAGTGTGTTGTATTCGTATTCTGGAGTTTTAAGTCATTAAGTTGTCTTTTGGCTTACCGATTATCGGTGTTGTCATAGGTAGCAATCGTCAGAAGCAGGCTATAATCAGGAAGAAATCTGAGGTGAGTCCTTTAAGCTAAATCGGTCTGTATTACGAAATGCTATGTGATAAATGTATTATTTGAAATGTGGAAAACATGGTTTCAAAGTGACTTATTGTCGTTGGGAAATACCTTCTAAATATCTCACATTTTCAAGAATCACGATTTATAGAATTGAACCGTTGTTCATATGAATTGCCTGCATATCTGATTTAATATGAGTATGCTCTGAAATGACATGTTTTGGCTTTGAGTCTTAGTGCAATGGATCCATAGGCACGGTGTTCCTGTGTCCCCTGTTTTGGGCATTTGGTTCACGTTTAGCACGGGATAGGCATCGGGTTGCCATGATAAGTAAGGTGTGGACCTATACGGTCGGGCAGCGTCTCATGGTGCAGTAAGGTGTAATCCCATTATGTGCTTGGTTTCCTCCTGTTTTGGGAACTCTCAAGGATAGATCCAGAGGGGTTGACTTGAATGTTTTGAGCAACAGATCTAGAGGGGTTGAGCTCGTTATGTGATTTTTGGGTATTACTTATACCATGTTTAATCACTAATGGTTTATTGGATTTCTTGACTTAGCTCATGGCTATACTACCGCGTGGCACCAATTGGGTTTAGTACTCTCTTCTATTTTGCTTGTTCTCACTAGGCGTTAGCCTAACGCTTGCTCTTGGTTGTCATGTTGGCAGGTTATCCTAGCGGTGGGGCTCGTCGGGACTGAGGGAGCGACCTTGGGGTCGTGAGAGATTCTTTTGAAGATTCATTTTGGAAGTATAGCGACACCCGTCCCTAATCTAGATATTTTGTAGATTAATAGGATGTCATTTTATACTTCAGTTATCTACCTCAATATTGGCTACTCTATACCCGTTGGGTTGATTGTGTAATGAAATTGTCACACCTTATTCCGCAAGTTAGTCTATTGCCGAATTGTTTCTTCGAAATTTTATTTCCGCAGTTTTTAGGGTGTTACAAGTTGGTATCAGAGCCTTGGTTTAAGTGAACTAGGTATGACTGTAAGATGCCTAGACTTAAGCTGAGACTATTAAGTTACGACTCGTGAGATGGGGTAGATCTTGTAAGATAGAATGGTCTTAGGGTCAACGGAAAATTGCACAAGTTGAAAGTTGTAACGATGGTAATAAGCACTCTTGCGTATTATACGTTCATAATTTCACTTAGCTAACGTTATTATGAAAATGTCTTACGTGAGCATACTTAAATTACTGTTGTTATAACGATTGATAAGTGTAGAAGTACGTTTTCTGTGTTTTCCGTAATCCTTATCCCGTTATTTTGCATGATTGCGTTCAGCAGAACCATGGTTAATACCAGGAGTCATCCGGAAGGCCAGGAGGCCGACATACCTACGGCCGACCATCCGCTGGCGACCGTAGTGGGGGAAACTGTACGTGTGAGTAATGTGCTGGGTGGAGGACCCGAGCATATTCCTCGACGAAATTTGGAGGCTAATGAGCCTATTATAGAAGAAGTGACGGCCGAAACGAGAATGATGGATCGTATGATGTTGGCCATGAATAGGGCCATGGCGCAACAACAGGAAGTGTTCTTGAAACTCCTCGAGGACCGAGACACTAACAACCGTAGGCCCGAAACGGTTGGCGAGAATGTGATTGTTGCTGGATCCGGGGGTACCGGACCTGTAATTTCCCCTGTGGTAACTGCAACCCTAGGCGTCAATCGAACGACACGGACTTGCACGTTCAAGGCTTTTCTGGGTTGCCGACCACCAGAATTTAAAGGCTCGGACAATCCCTTAGATTGTATGGCCTGGGTCCGAGAGATGGAGCAAACTTTTCGCTCAAGCGAATGTGGGGAGGAACAGAGGGTGATATTTGGTTCCCGAATGCTGCGGGGAATAGCTCTTACCTGGTGGGATGTGTACTCTGCTTCGCTGGAGCCGACTGTTCTAGACCAATTGTCTTGGTCTACCTTCAAGGAGAAACTGCTAGAGGAGTACTGTAACGAGCGGTCGTTGGACCGAATCAAGGATGAATTCCATAATTTGAAGAAGGGAGGTATGTCTGTGAGGGATTACAACCGTCTCTTCATGGACAAGCTAGGCTTTGTGGGACATCTGGTCCCGACAGAGAAAGATAAGATCAAGGCTTACATCAAGGGTCTTCCATCGGACATGATGTCGATGGTTCGTGTGACGAAGACCTCCACCCTTTGGGAGGCAATGGAAGAAGCTCAACTCATGGAGGATGCTTACAGTCTCGGCAGGGATCAGGGTGGTCGCCAAGTCAAGAAGAGGAAGTGGGAGGGAAGTTCAATGCCCTCAAAGAAACCCTTTTATACCAACAACAGCGCTCAGCGAGGAGCTGATCCTAGACGCGATGCCAAGTGGTGCTCCAAGTGCCGAAGTAAGCATTTCGGTCCTTGCAACTTTGTTCCCGGGACGTGCTACAAATGTGGGAAGACGGGTCACACGTTCCGAGATTGCCCTCATAAGGGGCAAATGTGTTTTGAGTGTAAGGAACCAGGGCATGTAAGGGCGGAATGCCCGAAGCTCAAGACTGGGGGATTTAGCGGGAAGAAGATGGAACCTCCGCGGTCGACTGGAAGGGCTTTCCAGATGTCGTCAGAGGAAGCTAAAGCATCGACCGATGTGGTGTCGGGTACGTTTCTTCTAAATTCCGTACCTACGCGTGTGCTATTTGATTCTGGTGCTAGCTACTCGTTCATATCTGATTTGTTCTGTCAAAGACTTGCTATGTCTAAAAGTATGCTAGAGATTGCTGTTGTGGTAGAAATAGCAAATGGAGGCCAAGTTCTAATTCATAATATCTTTAAGGATTGCATCTTAGAGCTTAAGGGGAAGAAATTTCCCATTAACCTATTACCAATGCAAATTGGCGGATTCGACGTGGTGGTAGGTATGGACTGGTTATCTAAGAACCAGGCCGAAATTGTATGTTCCAAGAAAATGATCCGTTTACCGGTGGCAAACGGAGAAGCGACTATAATCTACGGCGAAGGAAGGAAAGGCGACGTGGCGATTATTTCAGTAATCAAAGCTAGGAAGTGTTTGGTGAAAGGATGTGTATCTTTCTTGGCTTATGCCATCGATACCAAACTCGACCAACGGAAATTGGAAGATGTTAGGGTGGTGCGCGAGTTTCCCGATGTGTTTCCGGAAGACTTGCCCGGGTTGCCGCGCGATCGTGTTGTGGACTTTTGTATTGACCTCATTCCTGGAGCAGCTCCGATTGCTCGAGCTCCATATCGTTTGGCTCTTACCGAAATGCAAGAGATGGTGGTTCAACTTCAAGACCTTCTCGATAAAGGTTTCATCCGACCAAGCTCGTCACCGTGGGGAGCTCCGGTCCTGTTTGTCAAGAAAAAGGACGGCGCGATTAGAATGTGCATCGACTACAGGGAACTGAACAAAGTGACGGTGAAGAACAGGTATCCACTTCCAAGAATCGACGACCTGTTCGATCAACTTCAAGGAGCAGGTTGTTTCTCAAAGATTGACCTTCGGTCGGGGTATCACCAAGTGAAGGTGGCAAAGAGTGACATCCCAAAGACGGCATTTAGAACTCGCTATGGGCACTACGAGTTTCTGGTGATGCCATTCGGCCTAACCAACGCACCGGCGATATTTATGGACTTGATGAATCGAGTGTGTCGACCGTTCCTCGACAGATCAGTAATCGTGTTCATCGACGACATCCTAGTTTACTCCAAGAACGAAGAAGAACACGAGCAACATCTCCGTGAAGTGTTGGATGTGTTAAGGCGAGAAAGACTCTACGCAAAGTTTTCAAAGTGCGACTTTTGGCTTCCAGAGGTTCAATTTTTGGGGCATATAGTTTCAAAAGAAGGAGTAAAAGTGGATCCCGCGAAGATAGAGGCAATGACGAATTGGGAACCTCCCAAGAATCCGTCTGAAATCCGAAGTTTCCTAGGTTTGGCAGGATACTACCGGAGATTCATTCAAGATTTCTCGAAGATAGTCTCGTCGTTGACTATCTTGACCCGGAAGAACGTGAAATTTATGTGGACCGAGAAGCAAGAAGAAGCGTTCCGCACCCTACAGAAGAAGCTTTGTGAAGCTCCTATCCTATCCTTACCAGACGGGACGGAAGATTTTGTGGTGTACAGCGATGCGTCGAAGATGGGTTTGGGTTGTGTCCTGATGCAAAGAGGGAAGGTGATCGCTTATGCATCAAGGCAACTTAAAGTGCATGAAGTCAACTACCCTACTCATGACTTGGAATTGGCAGCAGTGGTGTTTGCACTAAAGTTGTGGCGGCACTACCTCTACGGTACGAAGTGCACTCTTTATACTGATCACAAGAGTCTGAAGCATATCTTTAATCAGAAAGAGCTAAACATGAGGCAGCGAAGATGGTTGGAGTTGTTGAAGGATTATGACTGCGAATTGCTCTACCATCCGGGTAAGGCAAACGTGGTTGCCGACGCCTTGAGTCGGAAAGTCTGCGGAGGAAATTCTCGTGCTACCTTTGCACGGATTGAAATAACTTCAACGCTTATTGACAGAATCAAGGAATCGCAAGTCGAAGCCTTGCTAGAGGAAAACCTCAAAGGAGAAGTCATGGCAAAGCAACATCTTCTGTTGACTGAAGATAGTCGAGGGGTGAAGCTTTTCAATGGGCGAGTCTGGGTGCCCAAGATTGGGGGTAATAGAGAACTTCTTCTCGAAGATGCCCACAAGTCAAAATACTCCATTCACCCGGGAAGCACGAAAATGTATAGAGATTTGAAATTGCTTTATTGGTGGCCAGTCATGAAGCTCGATGTGGCGGGCTACGTGGAACAGTGTGTGACCTGTTTGCAAGTGAAGGTTGAACACCAAAGACCCTATGGAAGTTTGCAATCCTTGGAAATTCCGGAATGGAAATGGGAACACATCACGATGGATTTCGTGACAAAGCTACCAAAGACCTTGAAAGGTCACGACGCCATTTGGGTTATAGTTGACCGCTTGACCAAAAGCGCTCACTTCTTGGCCATGCGGGAGACGTTACCAATGGATAAATTGGCGAAGTTGTACATCGATGAAGTAATCTCCCGGCACGGCGTGCCGCTATCTATAGTCTCTGATCGGGATAGTCGGTTCACGTCGCATTTTTGGGATGGCTTACAAAAGGAATTGGGTACACGCGTGAAGTTGAGCACAGCCTACCATCCTCAAACCGACGGACAAAGTGAGAGGACAATCCAGACGCTAGAAGATATGTTAAGATCATGCGTGATCGACTTTGGGGGTAGTTGGGATACGCACCTGCCTTTGGTAGAGTTCGCGTACAATAATAGCTACCACTCAAGTATAGGCATGGCACCGTTTGAAGCATTATACGGTCGCAAGTGTCGAACTCCCGTATGTTGGCTCGAGGCGGGGGAAAAGCAGTTCGCCGGACCAGAAGTTGTACAAGAAACGGCGGACAAGGTCAAGGGCATCCGCGAACGCTTGAAGGCGGCCCAAGATCGACAGAAAAGTTACGCCGATAAGAAAAGACGGCCAATGGAATTCCAAGTAGGAGACCGGGTTATGTTGAAGGTGTCCCCTTGGAAGGGAATTATTAGATTTGGGAAGCGTGGGAAGTTAAGCCCCCGTTTCCTTGGACCGTTCACTGTGACTAAGCGGGTAGGACTTCAAGCTTATCAGCTGGAACTTCCTCCGGAGATGAGGGGCATTCATAACACGTTTCACGTGTGCTATCTTCGGAAGTGTCTAGCAAAGGAGGAGAGTGTTATTCCACTCTCCGAGATCAGAGTGGATGAGGGAAATCGTTGCGTTGAAGAACCTGAGGCAATATTAGAAAGGAAGACGAAGAAGCTTCGTCACCGGGAAGTCACAATGGTCAAGGTTCAGTGGAAGCACCATCGAGGTGCCAATGTGACTTGGGAAGCGGAAGAGGACTTGAGGCGGAGGTACCCTCACCTCTTCCCATAGCCGAGATTTCGAGGACGAAATCTTCTCCATGTTGGGGAGGATTGTAACACCCGCTATTTTGGGGTTGGGTGAAAAGTTGACTATTACCCAAAGTTCAGGGGGGTAAAATGTAACTTGGGTTATATAAATATAAATCAGATTTTAGATATTTTGGAAATATCATAATATACCATTTTGGTTTTGAGAAGTCAGAGAGAAAGAAGGAGCAGGTTGAGTTCTTCGGGTTTTTCTCCAAATCAAGGTACGAATCTAGCTTAATGCTTTGATCTGAATGCTTTTAGCCGTGTAGAATCTCGTTGTGAAGGTTTTAAACCGTTCCATTGTGAGATCTGTGTATTTCTCATTTTGGATCTGGGTTCTGCATCGATCTGTTCATGGTGTTCTTGATAAAACAAGACGATGGTCATTTGACCGATGGTCCTTCGGCCTGGGGTCCTTCGACCGGTTGGTCGTTCGACCGATTGGTCGTTCGACCAATGTGTCCTTTGACCGGGCATCGTTTCGACCGGATGTCGGGTTCGACCGGGGAGTCGCTCGACCGGATCGTCCCTTCGACCGGATGTCGGGTTCGACCGGGGAGTCGCTCGACCGGATCGTCCCTTCGACCGGATGTCGGGTTCGACCGGGGAGTCGCTCGACCGGATCGTCCCTTCGACCGGATCGTCCCTTCGACCGATGCTGTCGTTCGACCGAACATCGGTTCGACCGATGCTGTTGTTCGACCGGAGTTGGGTTCGATCGGATTTGGTACTCGACCGGATCAGTGTTTTGGCAGTGTGTTGTATTCGTATTCTGGAGTTTTAAGTCATTAAGTTGTCTTTTGGCTTACCGATTATCGGTGTTGTCATAGGTAGCAATCGTCAGAAGCAGGCTATAATCAGGAAGAAATCTGAGGTGAGTCCTTTAAGCTAAATCGGTCTGTATTACGAAATGCTATGTGATAAATGTATTATTTGAAATGTGGAAAACATGGTTTCAAAGTGACTTATTGTCGTTGGGAAATACCTTCTAAATATCTCACATTTTCAAGAATCACGATTTATAGAATTGAACCGTTGTTCATATGAATTGCCTGCATATCTGATTTAATATGAGTATGCTCTGAAATGACATGTTTTGGCTTTGAGTCTTAGTGCAATGGATCCATAGGCACGGTGTTCCTGTGTCCCCTGTTTTGGGCATTTGGTTCACGTTTAGCACGGGATAGGCATCGGGTTGCCATGATAAGTAAGGTGTGGACCTATACGGTCGGGCAGCGTCTCATGGTGCAGTAAGGTGTAATCCCATTATGTGCTTGGTTTCCCCCTGTTTTGGGAACTCTCAAGGATAGATCCAGAGGGGTTGACTTGAATGTTTTGAGCAACAGATCTAGAGGGGTTGAGCTCGTTATGTGATTTTTGGGTATTACTTATACCATGTTTAATCACTAATGGTTTATTGGATTTCTTGACTTAGCTCATGGCTATACTACCGCGTGGCACCAATTGGGTTTAGTACTCTCTTCTATTTTGCTTGTTCTCACTAGGCGTTAGCCTAACGCTTGCTCTTGGTTGTCATGTTGGCAGGTTATCCTAGCGGTGGGGCTCGTCGGGACTGAGGGAGCGACCTTGGGGTCGTGAGAGATTCTTTTGAAGATTCATTTTGGAAGTATAGCGACACCCGTCCCTAATCTAGATATTTTGTAGATTAATAGGATGTCATTTTATACTTCAGTTATCTACCTCAATATTGGCTACTCTATACCCGTTGGGTTGATTGTGTAATGAAATTGTCACACCTTATTCTGCAAGTTAGTCTATTGCCGAATTGTTTCTTCGAAATTTTATTTCCGCGGTTTTTAGGGTGTTACAGATGATATAGGAGAGAAGATGATGATGTGAGGTAGTTTTAATATCTTAAATTACAAGTTTACCCTTAAGACTTTCAAAACTTTCACTAATATTACAAAAATGCCATAATGTTTAATAACCTTTGATTAAAATGCTTTAATCATTGAGATTAGTCCCCACGGTCCTTAACCTTTTTACGGTTCTCATTTGATTACCGTCCTATATATATATATATATATATATATATATAATTTGATATATTTTTTAAAAATAGAAAAGATATTTTACAAATACTAATTTATGATTTATAAATTAATTTTATTGTATATATATATATATACTAGATTCGCCCCCGTGTATTACACGGGGTGATTAAAAAAATCATGTCACTTATCTTACAGATACGAATGATCATCGAAAGTACGATGCTATTTTTCCAAGCTTTTTTCCCTTCAGAGTTGTTTTTTTCTGCAGTTGGTTACAAAATGTCCTTATTTTAGGCAGTTTTCACAAAGGATGTTTTGCACAAAATTAATAATAAATATGAATAAATATTAAGAATTTATAAAACAAAATTTATAATAGAACGTAAATGAAATTAGGGAAAAGTGCATAGTTAAAATATTAATAAAATAAGAATCACGTATCATAAATTACCAAGTACTTCTTTATATACAACATTTTTTGTTCTATTGCTGATTATACTTCATCATCTATAATTAATATTTTTAAAAATAAAATATCATAATGTCAAGAAAATAAAATTAAAAATTAAAAATGTTATTTTATAAAACTTCATGATAAAAATCAAAATTCTTGTATAAAAATTTAAAGAGGATGAGGTTTTTATAAAAAAAAATTCTTGTAATAAAAAATTGATATGAAATAGAAAAAAGAAAATTAAGACAATTTAGTGATTATTTGTATCAAATCACAATCTAATCACGACACATTAATTCGTATATATTTATAATATTTAATAATATAATTAAATTCAAAAATATTCAATATTAAACTCATTTCGAAGGTATTGACGAAACGATTACAATGGTGTAATTTGTAAAAAATAAAAATGTTTTTTAATGCATTTTAGTTCATATATATTATTTATGTTTATATGATAAAAGTAAAAAATAAAAAATAAAAAGGTAAGGGATTAAAAGTAAATGCATACCTAATTATAAGGTAGTAAATGTAAGGTATAAATTTAAAAAAATGAATTAAGGAAAGATTTAAGGAGGAATGAATGTGGATGTGTTAAATGAACTTATAATGTAAAATGCGTCCAGATACATGTTTAGACGGGAAAATGAAAAAATGGGCTCACCAGAAGGCGACACGTGTTCTTCTAGTTACTTATTTATTATATATAAGTATTCGAAAAATGATCTAAATATATAATGAGATAATTAAAAATTAAACTTATTAAATCAAAATACAAAAACTTGTATAAAAATTTACAATAAAAGAAAAAAAACAAAATTAATTATATATATATACACTAGAAGCGTACTCGCGCAATGCAGCGAGATACATCACGATTTTAATGTTTCATTTTATTTTTTAGTCGATTTACAATACGATTTTGGATGGTTTTGAGAAAGTGGTAATGTTATTTTTATAAATTTGTTTAATTTAGACATAATAATATAATGTTTTTTATATAAAAAAATTAAGTATTATGTTAGAATTCAATGATTATCTTATATATTTTAATGACATCTAGAAAAAATAACCAATTACATATTTAATAATATAATTAAAACAAAATTATAGTAATATAATATATTAATTAATAGTGATACATGGAAAGATCTGTATAAAAGGAAGACCCTGCACATATCAAATTGGTGGGTGTTAGAAGTTTGCAGTAGTAATATATATCTTGTGCTTTGATACTTGTAAATTAAGAGATTTTTAAAATCTTGCATAAAATGATGGTACCTTGTGCCTAATAATTTGTATTTAAGAGTTTTTTTTATCCGTGCTTTATAATATAGTATAGATACAATCATTTACTTATATTATTTATAGATTTATTAAAACAAAATAAAATAAAATGGTTAAAAACAATAAAATAAAAACAATAACAAAAAGGAAGGTAGACATACCAGGGTTCTTGTTCAAGCGTTTGGTTTTGTATTAGAACCTGTGATTTAAGAAGAAGCTATATCCCATTGTAGATGTTCTTAAAAAAACCTCAATAGAACCTCCATTATGAATGCTATTACAATCAATATAAATGGCAATTGAAAAAAACTTGAATTATATAGTTATTAAATTAACGAACATACATTACTTAAAATAGACAGAAAATGAAAAAAATTTATGTTATTATTTTACATTAGCCAAAATTAACGTGTATTTGACACTTTTTAAAATGATAAGGAAGTATTGGAGTCATGTGATGATGTGTTCATTACGTTGTGTTGCCTTAGAACTTAGAAGTAGTAATAAGATTGGGCTTCTTGATGGGCTCTATATTATTATTGACATTTTAGTTGCTTTTGATTTCTGTTTCTTTAATTCTCATAGCCCCAAGTATCTTCAAGTTAACCTGGTTTAATCATAGAATCTTCGAATTAACATGGACTAGAACGAGAATAAAAAATCTCAAACTCTGGGTAGGGCAAGGACGGGGACACCCTTTGTATCTCTGAATCCAAAAATTATATATTTATACTATATTATAAAGCACGGATAAAAAACTCTTAAATACAAATTATTAGGCACAATGTACTATCATTTTATACAAGATTTTAAAAATCTCTTAATTTACAAGTATCAAATCACAAGATACATATTACTACTGCAGGCTTCTAACACCCACCAATTTGGTATGTACACGACTTTTCTTTTATGCAGATCTTTCCATGTATCACTATTAATTAATATATTATATTACTATAAATTTGTTTTAATTATATTATTAAATATGTAACCGGTTATTTTTTCTAGATGTCATTAAAATATATAAGATAATCATTGAATTCTAACAAAATACTTAATTTTTTAATATAAAAAACATTATATTATTAAGCCTAAATTAAACAAATTTATAAAAAAAAAATATTATCACTTTCTCAAAACCATCCAAAATTGTACTGTAAATCGACAAAAAAATAAAATGAAACATTAAAATCGTGATGTATCTCGCTGCATTGCGCGAGTATGATTCTAGTGTATGATAAATTATATATCTATACTTTATTAATAAAACATTTAGGTAAAAATTTTAAAAATAACTTATTAAGTATTATGTATTGCTTAGTAATGTATAATCTTTTAAATTTTAAGTTTACATATAATTATTGTATATGTACATATTTTTTAAAATTATTTAAACTTTATAAAACTAACTAATACAATCAACTGATAAATACGTTTAAATACAATATAATCATCGAGTCCAAAGACAAAATACTTCATCTTTATCTTTACCCACATAAAACTACTTCAACATTATCTTTATCAACAACAAAAAAAAAAATTCATCAAAACTAAAATAAATTGCATATTTATTTTTAAATCTAAAATGTCTATATAACATAACTTTAAATTAAACAAATTACACCAAAAGACATACAATTTTAGAATATTTAATTTGACATGAGTATTGATATATTTGTTGATGGTTTTTACCACGTCTTTAAATTAGGATATGTTTAACCACCATTTATAGTCTCTATTTTATTTAAACATAAATCTCAACTTTTAATAAAAAAATTACATTAATTTTTCATTTTTAGTTTACAATAAAATCTTGAATCTCATTGTATTGCATAGAAATAACTACAATTGATATATATTTCTCTAACCCTCTTTGTATCTAATCTATAGCTTAAATGTTATAGATGGTTTAATATTATAAATTATTTCACATTCTAATTAATTTAATAGCGTAAAATACAGATATGGTCCTTGTGGTTTTTGATTTGTCTTGGATTTTATCACTACAAATTTTTTTTTATTACGAAAAAGGGGTTTGATATATGCATTTTTGCTTGGTTTTGGTCCCTCTCAAACCATCCGAACCAAGACCGGTCCTGACATTTTGGAGACCCTGTGTGAAAAATTATAAATGGTCCTTAATTTTTTTAAATATACTATTAAGTAAGTTATTTTCTACTATATTCTGATGTATGTTTTAATAATTAATTAATCCATGGTTCTTTTTTTACTTTGAAAAAGGTGTTCATGTTTTCTTTCTTTCTGACTTTTAAAATTATTCGATTCAAAAATTTCTAGTTGTAGACATCATATTTTTTTATAGAAGTAATCAATGCTATCGATAATTACAAAAACACATACTAACAAGAACGTTTAATAAATTTATCATCATTAAAAGAGACTAACATTATAATTATAATTTTTCCAAATAACATATAAAAAATCAACAAAATTTAAATATATTCTTATCTAAATTCCATTACGTAATCAAAGAAAATTATATAAGAAATTATTAAAAATATAAATGTAACACCCTCAAATCTGGAAAGAGCAACTAAATTAAAATTTTCAATAATGCCTCAAAAATAGATAAGATCACTTACAACAAGTTTATACTTGAAATATTAAACTAGGTCTAACCATCAACGAAGGTAAATAAATTCTTCTACAAAGACTAGTTAGAGGTCGGGTGTTACTAAAACTCAAGTACAAGTTGCTATTCCCAAGACAAGGCGAAAGACTTCACCAAACTACCCACCCTCGAGCACACGTCTAGCACCTCTCTCTCTCTCCAAGGTGTCACTAGGAGTCTAGGACCAATCCCCAAACGAACCTGTTGCACATGCCAACAAATAAAAAGGTTAGGCTAACGCCTAGTGAGTTCAAGAGTTTTATATAAATAAACAAATCTTTTAAAAGGAATAACCTCCATTTAAAATTACATTCTTTCCGATAGCTTACTTTAAACCCGAAGACAACTCTTTCTCAATATCATGCTTTTTCAAAAACAAACATCTTGTTACAAACATTCTTTATAAATGATACAACCCACACTTACTCGATACAAGGGTAGGGATTAGCTCCCGATTTAAGAAACGTAAGTAAAACGTTGTATTCCAAAACATCCTACACAAGAGTGAAACATGACACTCCACCCATAAGTCCTCGTTAAAAATCCATGTATGTCATACATCAGAAAATCATGGACACTAGGCCTAATACTCACACGACCATAAACAAAAGAAATGTAACTACCAAAACAAGGGGTTGACATAATTCATTCAAACCTTAATATACGAGGAGGAAGATCCAATATTAAGGCCCTCATTCACTATCGACCATAAAGAACCAATGACAACGGGGGAGACCCGTATCTGTTGAGAGTGGAGGAAACACCAAAGTATGCCACCCAAACAACGTTAATCGCATGACACCTCTTGACATCACAGCCAAGTGTCCCTACGACTTCTTTAACAAGTGTCACCCCAAGTCAGTTGACCTTGATGGACATTCCGAAGAACTCCACCCCAAAGGTCTGACACACTTAAAGACTACCTCCCAGGCATTACATCAAGCGGCGGAGGTCCTAGTGCCTACTTCCCCGGCATCACTAATAGACTCAACCCTCCTAACGATCACTTGTAAAGTTCCCGATCATAAAACATGGGTACCGGAGTTTAACCCCGCAGCACCCAATTGACCATCCCAAAACAGACTGACTTACGTGCCTATGGATCCAATTGCAACACAGTCTAACCTTAACGGACAACACATGAATAACCAAAGCACTTGAGCCCATAACCCACCTCAATACGCAACACACACATTAGTACGTACGTCATAACTGGACTCTACATTGAGCCATATAAAACCGGACAAGTGTCCTCAAGACTCCTTTAAAACGACATCGAGCCAAAATACTCAAAACCTCTTTTTGACCAATGATTAACACTTTTCAAATAATAAACGTACTCGACCCATGCCATGAAATCACACGCTCCAAAATACTTGAATGGACTCCAACACAATTTAAGTCGGGACAAAAGGTTTTCCAAATAGATTTATACTCTTTATCCTTTTAAAACGACCCATAACACAAAATTAAACATTTTACCCAAACAAACACTAAAAATGCCTTTTAACCAAATAATCTCATTTATGCAATAAATTACCGAACACACCCATTTATGACTCATTTATCAAAATGCCCAAAAATCCCCAATATGGGTGTTTTACAAGGTTTATAAAACTAAACTTCTCAAATAATCCAAAACCCATCAAGTAACTCCACAATTGATAATTTCATGTTAAACACATAAATACTTTAAAATAAACATTTTGGCATGTACAACGTTTTCACAAATCAACTTGAACTCACCTTGCTAGATTTAGGCTAAATCTAGATTTTACCCCGCTTAGAGCTCCATTGAAGCAACTTGAATCTTCAAGGTCAAAACTTCCATAAACCTAGATACATAAATTTTCAACCATAAATATACATCTAAAACCATATAGAATCGATCCCTAAACACTTTACATCAAAACTTCCATATTGGGCAAAACCCTAGTTTTGACCCAATTCTTCCAAGAATCTTACAAACCGACATTAGAGAAATCAAACACTAGGAAGCCATCAATGGAGCATTTATAACTTATTTTAAGGTTTAGAAATGGAAGGGATACACTTACCACTTAGGTTTGACGAAAACCTAGAAAACTCAACAATGAGCTTGAGGTTGAAGAAGAAAATGGAGATGGTGAATCCTAGACCAAAGCTTTCCATTTTACCACTTGATGGTGTTTCATCTTCATAAAATACAAGGGTTTGAGCCAAAGATAAGTTAGGGTTTGAAGTGTAACACCCCGATTTTCAAAGGGTATCATTTCAAGTTAATACAGAAACCGATATATTAAGAAAAAAAAGATATTTGATTTTGGACTTGAATCCTTGATTTTATAGTCTTGATAGATGAAGTATTCAATTACGACTCCAACGGTTCTTTCCGGAGCAAAAACGGAGCTATAACGAAGAAGTTATGACCAAAACAGTGTTCAGGCAAATTTTGGGGCGGCGCGGAGCCGCTGGGCGCACAAAAAGGCGAAAAATCGACCCCAAACTCCATTTTCACCCTAAAACTTCATTCCTTCATAACTTTTGCATCACAATTCCGATTTTGGTGATTCAAGTTGCCATGGTTTCGTTTTTGAGAGCTCTTCAAGGATTTAGCAAGAGATTGGAAGTCTATTGGAGTATACAAGAGTATTTGTGGTGGTAAGCTCCTCATCACTCTCAATGTTAAGCTAGGGTTTGATGATTTCATCCTTTTCCCTTTCATCCTTCATCTTGGGTTTGATTTTGGTGACTTGTATGTTGAAGGAACCTTATAGATGTGTTGGATCTAAGATCTAGAGAAGTTTCTTGGAGATTCAAGCCTTTATCTTTGGAGATTCAAGTTTTGGGGGTAAAATCTAGATTTATCCTAAATCTAGAAAGGTGAGTTCAAGTTGATTTGTGAAAACGGTGTACATACCAAAATGTTTATTTTAAAGTGTTTGTGTGTAACGTTAAATTGTTAACTGCTGATAAGTTTTGGTTATGTTGAAATGTTTGGTTTTATAAACTTGGTGAAACACCCATTTTGGGATTTTAAGAATTTTGGTAAATAAATCATGTAATATGTCTCAACGGGGATTTTACATATATAATTGGAATTCAATTGATGTAAGTGTCATTTTGTGTATTTGATCTTATAAACCTTTTCGGAAAACGCATATTATTGTATTATGAGGCATCTTGGAAATATAAGGGTAACGAGTCCATTTAGAAAATGGTTTGCCTCAACCAATGTTGAGTTTGAGTTAATTGTACTTTCGGTCGTTGTGTCTACATCACCATTAGTTAAACGTGGTTTAACGTTTACAAATGCTTTCGTTAGATATTTACGTAAACTATTGGGCCTTTGGCTCGGTTTTGACTAAATGGAGTCTTGAGGACATTTGTCCGGTTTAAAAACAGTTGTGGGGTTTGAGTATGATGGCGATTATTTTATGCCAGTTGAGAGTTACATGTTTTGGGAGCTTTGGTCTTTCAATTGGAGTCATGTAATGTTAGACAGTGTTGTAATTGATCCATAGGCATGTAAGTCTGTCTGGTTTGGGAAAGCGGGTAAGGTTGGTTATGACAGTTGATCGCTTGGGTTCGCTAGCGAGTAGGAAATAGGTGGCACGAGCCTCCGAGTTGAAACTCGTCTAGATTGGATAGGCACCAGTGCCCATAAGTCCTTGGGGTGGAACTCGACGGAGTATGGCTAGAGGCAGTAAAACGGATTGAGGTTGTGATGTCTGGTATGGCATGGGAACTAAGTCTGGGATACGTGGTGAACTCCAATAACATCAAGGGTGGCCCCATTCACATGTTCTTGCCACCCAAGATGGAAACGTTTAGATGACACGCGAGGAAGTTGTATGGGCGGCCTACTTGCGTGTTCCTCTATTCTCATTGTACATGGGTCTCTCTGTCGTAGATCCGTGGTATTTCAAATGTTGATGTCGTATTTTTACCAACTTTGGTTTTGTGTGGTTGACGATAAATGATGGCCTTAATATTGGGTTTTCCCCACGTATATTAAGGTTTGAATGGAATGCGTCAGTTCTACGTTTCAGTATTTGGCTTCTTTCCATTTTATGGTTGCGTGAGCTTTGGGTCTGTCGGTCCACAATATATATCAAGTTCTTATCGACTCATACACATAAACGATTAACCAACCTGTTTAGATTAATAACAAAGATTACAGGATTGATCGATTGAAGCTTTCGATGTGTTCTCTCTGATTTTCACCGTGAGTGTGTGTTGTGTATGTTTTATTCTTTTCTGATATCTTCCTCAACACACTTTGCTATAATATCTAAACTTAGATATTATAACAAATATCTAATTTAGATATTAACTAACTAATATCTAATAACTTAGATATTTAAACTAATTAAAACTAAATACTAAATTACAATAAACATTAATTAACTTCGACATTTATTACAAAGTAACATTAGACTTAATATCGAGAGTCAACTTTCCGGCATTAGCTTCAGATTGGATCTTCAGATTGGATGATCTTGAATCCAATGAGACTGTGCTCTAACAATCTCCCCCTTTAAATCAAGATCATTACTAAAAATATTTTAGCAATCCAGTCTTCTTTTTCAGCTCAGAAGATGCAATCTCTTTCTCTAGCTTAGAATGCTTTAGCAAAGTATCTTCAAATAAAATTTATCTGAAATCAACATGTCTTCAGAATACTTTGATCTCGCATTTCTTGGTTAGCTCTTCTCTCTTCCAATGTCTTGTAATGTAATGGACTGGACATTTCTTCAAGCTTTAGATTCTCCCCCTTTTTGATGAACAGAGCAACGCTTTCATCAAAACTTGTAGTAAGAAATGTATGTCAGTTGGAGCCTCTGATCCGTCAATTCAAAAGATATTTATCCAGATCTTTGCAAATCCAGACAAAATAATCATGTAACACCTGAATCAGCTAATGAATCAGTTAACATGTCTGTCAGTAACACTAAGTCACTGTGTGTAACAAATACACTTTGGAAAGGAGCAGTTTGATGTTGACTCCCCCAGGGCTTCCATTTAATCATCGAAATGCCACAAAGGTAATTTCTATAAACGTTATGACAAAGAAACAAATTCCTTGTGTGTTCGTGCTTGTGATAGAAAGAATTAAGCACATGATGATTGCTTATAGGCTCATAATTGTGTAAACCACTGAGACAACAGTAAGTTAAACACAGACTCAATGTGCATGATTGAAGTGCGAAGGTGGGGCAGACTTCCTTCTTTTCAATATCCAGATTTTCCAAATGAAAATCAGATAGCAAATGTGCTGCTTCCCCTTAGAAAATGTGAAACACTTTCTATTTGAGTAGAAAATGAGTAGATGGTGAGGTTTGATCAAGAGTTGGCATGGGCTAGTTGCCTGTTTCAATAATGATCACCAAAGAATTGTGAAACATTAGAAATGTGGTTGCCCGGCTCAGAAAAAGTTGGTTCAGAGTTGTGATATTATTTTAACTCTGTTCTCACACCCTCTTTCTTTTAAACATTTAGCTCACTCTAACCAAACTTTCTTTCTTTGTTTGACACACTCATTTCTTTTCGACTTCTCACACTCAATCACTATGGATTAACTTCGTGGGTAGAAATCACTGGTTAACGTTATTCCATAGAAGTTGTGTTAATTCCTAGTACAATGAAATCCTTGTTTTCCTATGATGCATATGATGCTCAATATGGTTTAACTATTTCAGTTAAAGCACAATGTTGATTTTGAAAACATTTAAAGTCACACTTCCAATTCATGAATTCGTGTTGAGAATCGGGAAGTGGTTTGAACATTTAATAACAATGTTTTCAAATGATTGAAAGTTATCCTTCTTTCAACCATTTATGAGATTAAGATAAAGGATTGTATCTTTACGTGCGATCTTACATCTCATGAAACTAAGCTTAAAGTCATAAACATATGAACTTGTAAGCTTCTCTCAAAAATTCTGCAAAAGTCTTATGTTAAGTCAAAGCAAATTTATTCACTTAAATTGAAAAGACAAAAAGCAGTAAACTATTAAAGTACGAGTTCTGATCAGGAATAATCAGAAGTCATATCCATACTCCTTTGACTTGAAGAGCTCTCCCTAAAATCATGCATTACAAAAAAAATTTGACATAAAAGGTAAATGCAGAAATATTATGAGCTCCCCCTCAAAATAAGATTGACCAACTGTCAATTCTTCTCATACTCCCCCTTGGATCATGAACGAAATGTTAATGTGTAGATATCAATCAGAAATAAGAATGAAGTAATGAGGAAAAAGTATACAAGTAGAAAACTTTGATAGGTAGATACTGATTAGATCTTAAGATTTAACATACCAAGCTTAGAGACAAGAAAGGTAAACCTCTTTTCGTCTAAAGGTTTGGTAAACAAATCGGCAAGCTGATAATCAGTTTTTACAAAGAAAAGTTCAATTGTTCCTTTCTCTACATTATCTTTGATAAAATGATACCTGACATCTATGTGTTTGGTCTTTGTGTGCTGAACAGGATTTGCTGTTATTGTGATGGCGCTCTTGGAGTCACAGTAGATCGGGATTTTGTTGAAGTGGAAACCGTAGTCGCGCAATTGTGTTCTCATCCATAAGACCTGAGAACAGTAGCTAGCAACAGCTACATATTCTGCTTCGGCCGTTGAAGTTGAAACACAAAGTTGCTTCTTCGATGCCCAACTTACGAGTTTATCACCGAGGAACTGCATATGTCCTGACGTGCTCTTCCTGTCTAACATACAACCAGCATGATCTACATCTGTATACGCTGTTAGTTCAAAGCTAGTATCTTTAGGATACCACAGACCAAGATCTGCAGTCCCCTTCAGATACCTAAATATGCGCTTAACTGCAGACATATGGATTTCTTTTGGATTAGCCTGATATCTTGCACATAAGCATGTTGAAAACATTATATCTGGCCTACTAGAAGTAAGATACATTAAAGAACCTATCATCCCTCTATAAGTCCTAACATCAACAGCCTTTCTAGAAGGATCGGTGTCAATCTTAGTACCTGGTGCCATTGGGGTACCAATCGGTTTTGAATTTTCCATTTTGAACTTCCGTAGAATATCAAAAATGTATTTTGATTGATTGATAAAAATCCCCGATGAAAATTGTTTGACTTGTAATCCAAGAAAGAAATTAATCTCTCCCATCATATTCATCTGAAATCTTGACACCATAAGGTTTGAAAAATTCTTACAGTACTTAGGATTTGTAGAGCCAAAAATAATATCATCCACATAGATTTGAATAATATAACACCCTCAAATCTGGAAATAGCAACTTATTTAAAATTTTCTAAATACACCGATAAAGGAATTATCAACAACCACAAATTAAGATTTAACCTTAATACAAACATTCATTCTATACAAAAGCCTATGATAAGAACGGGTGCTACTAAACCCCCATAATAGTCACTATCTCCAAAATTGTGGAAGACTTCACCAACTACTCACATTCGCACAAAGCTAAGGCTCAACTCTTCATGGCTGCTAGAACCAACCCCAACTGGAACCTGATGCACATGCCGACAAATAAAAAGGTTAGGCTTAACGCCTATGAGCTCAAGAGTTTTCAACATATATGACATAATAGTATAAAGGAAAGAATGCGGTTAAAAGTTGTAGTCCTTCAATATGATACGTCTTACATGCGAAAACGACTCATTTCCAACAATATGCATTTTAGGTAAACAACACCAAATAAAACGTTTTCCAAACCAACTACTTCAAAGATAATGATACCAACATAAGCCGCTCATTCATAAATTAGTTTTTAACTCAAAACTCACTCAAAGCGTAAGTATAAATTGAACTCTCCATTTATGAAGATACGGTTAAACCTTATATCCCAAAACACCCCAAAACACGGGTGGGGAATAATACTCAACCCATAAATCAAGGGTAAAACCAATTATACAAAACGTCACCGAAAACTTGGATAATAAAACTCAATACCCAAAAACAACACCTTTCGGTGACGGGGGATTCCCGATTCCATAAAATGTGACGGTCCACAAAGTAAGCCCATTTTATGTTGTTATGACTAGTCATATAAACAAAAGTACACGCAAGGGATGTCAGGCTCAGTAGCTTTAAACGTACACCCACGGAAACTCGAGTTCAACCCCGTCGGGTTACTATGTCGAGCCCCTCATCCAATATCGTAATACTTGAGCACGAAGGACTTATACCCACATCTGGTACCTTAACGTGCAGCACGAAGGACTTACATCTCAATCCGATACCTTAACGTGCCTCGACGTGGAAAACTAATCGTCCCAACTTCGGAACAATAATAAACCAAATACGGGGTCATGACTCCCAAATGCATCAAATAAGCCAAATAATACGTATAAGGCCCAACAAGGCTCGAAGTCGAGCTACCAAAACTGGACTATTGTCCAAAAACCCCATCAAAATAACAATGCCAAGTCGCAGACTTAACAACCCATTGACTCATTGATAAATGAAATAAAAACACGATAAAAGGCACTTACCCAACGGATATGCAAACACCACGACCAAAAGTAAGATTAGTTCAAAACTCAACATTAGTTGAGGCACCCATTTTCCCAAATGAACTTATACTATTATATTTTCCAAAATACCTCATAACACAAATGACATGCATTTTCCCAAACTTGACTGCTGATAGGAATGAAGATCATGAAATGAGACTATAAACACTTTCTCAAGTACCTCACATAAAAGTGCAAGTGATACTTTATAAAACACTCCATTTCATGATGATGCATAAAACCCGACAAACATTTAAAAGTGTATTTCTTTGACCAAAGATCCATTCATGTAATAAGACTTCAAAACACATTCATTTGTGATACATATATCAAACGCCCAAAAATCTCCAATGTGGGTGTTATACAAGGTTTGTAAAGTTAGATAATTCAAATAATCAGCGATTAGCAAACAACCCAACATTTGATAATTTCATGTAAAACAGATAAAACACTTTAAAATAGACATTTTGGCATGTACAACGTTTTCACAAATCAACTTGAACTCACCTTGCTAGATTTAGGCTAAATCTAGATTTTACCCCGCTTTGAGCTCTTTTGAAGGAACTTGAATCTTCAAGCAAGACTTCCGAAATCTAAATCCATAAGTTCCAATCATAAGTAACCATAAACAACCACATAGAAACATTCCCCAAACACTTAATCATCAAAATCTCTATTTTGGGCAAAACCCTAATTTTGACCCAAAACTCCCAAAATCTTCCAAACCAAAAATTAGAGAAATCAAACACTAGGGAATCATCAATGGATCATTTATAACTTATCACAAGGTTTAGAAATGGAAGGGATACTCTTACCACTTAGATTTTGGTGAAAACATTGAAAACACAACAATGATCTTGAGGTTGAAGATGAAGATGGAGATGGTGAATCATTGACCAAAGCTTTCCATTTTACCACCTGATGGTGTTCCATCTTCATGAAATCCAAGGATTTGAGCCACAAATAAGCTAGGGTTTGAAGGGGGAGGAAGGAAAACGAATTGGGAGAGAATGGGGGAAGTTTGGTTGAGAGGAAATGAGAAAATTGCTGAAATTCAAGACTTAACAGCAGCCTGCCCAGTTTGGGCGACTTTGCCATGCGACAATGCCCAGGGCATTGTCGCTGGTTCTCCCAGCTTCCTTCCCGCTCACTGTTTTGGCCGTAACTTCTTCGTTATAGCTCCGTTTTCGCTCCGGAAAGAACCGTTGGACTCGTAATTGAATCATTTATCCATCAAGACTATAAAATCTAGGATTCAAGTCCAAAATCAAAAATCTTATTTTTCCCCTTTAAGGCTACCGATTTATGTATTAACTTGAAATGGTGTTTTTCGAAATTCGGGGTGTTACAATCCTCCCAACCTTAAAAGAGATTTCGTCCTCGAAATATGGAATCACCAAGCACCCAACATTCACATTTGAAAGATCGATTGATTCCCTATCCCAAAGGGATGCCTTCATAAAACTTCACCTCATATACGGACCCGATTACATTCCGGTTGAGGTTTTCGCTAAGTTTCTCATAACGTGCCGTTACAAACTAAATCTCAACGTTCAATATATTTCACCGACGTCAGGATGAAAGTTGAGTCCTTGATTAATCATTTTCTAAATCGTTCACTCTCGGTTGCCTCCCAACCTTAGATTTCTCATAATACCCCGAAAGCAACTTACGACCTTATCTAGTCATTTCCATCAATAATACCCCAAACCGAACTATTCCCTTAGATACTTCTGATTACGACGCATCAGGGTCTCCTAAAAATTCATTTATACTTAAAGTCCACCTCGACATTCCCACCAAATATCTCCACAATCATCATCACTAAAGAGTTATTGTCGTTTGACGAAATTTCCTAACGACTAGTTTGGTCTGAACCATCTCAACCTTTAAATCCGTTCCTCAAAGCTGACCCGGACACAATGTCTGCAAGTGCTCCCACACTTCTATAGACCCAAGCATTGTGTTTCCACCAGAAACATACCATTACGCTCTACAGATAGTCGATTATCCCAAATCCCATGAATCCTCAGATTCCTACAGATCCATTCCTAATATTGAACAAGATGTCCTTCCAAAGCGTCCCAATGCGTCCTTCAGGTAGCTGGTTAACCCATATCCGGTTAACACTCAACTCCGTTCCAACACCAACCTCACAACATTCCTATAATGAAATCTTTATCACTACGGGAATGCTTATGCACATCGGTACTTAATCATCACCATCTAACCTTCTTTTAAATTCCATCACCGAAATGTCAATATTTCCCATGATCCAACCGGGATACCTCCTAAACATTCCCAGATCCATTGACTCCAAGAAAACAAGTCGACGCCTAGGACTAAACGGTGACTTCGAAAACGTGGACATCCCGCCCAAGACTTTATTCCAGATGGAAGGTCGTACTAGGGTTGACACCTAACAGAGTGCTAAATCCAATTCTTACATTTCTAACAAACGGGCCATAAAAATTTCCTTTGATCGCGGAATCCACTAAGACGATACACCATCAACATATATCATGATGTCGCACCGACGAGCAACCCACCAAATGAACTTCATAAAAGCGCAGATAATCACATAAGACCTTATCTCGCATGATTACCGAAGTATAGAATCACTCCTTAAATACCTGGAGAGACTTAAATCTACTATTTCCATTATACATGTGCGTACCAATTCAAAACTGAAACCTACAATTCAAGGTTGACCGCAAATCGGATCATCTGACGCTTCAAATCACAAGGACTCCATTAGTCCCTATTTACAACTTCTTTCACTACAGGGTTTAAATCTATATGCCTAATGAGTTCAAGGTTTTCAACTAACAAACCAATTTAAACTTTCATAAGAACTTTTAAATACGTACGTTTTATAACGATAATTGGTCGTGCAGTAAAATCCACTACTGATCACTCGGTAGGTTGAAAATTGATCACCGACGCTACACATATAAAATCATTTACAAAATTCTTTTGATCAAAGTTTACGTAAACAAAACAGTAACAAAAGGTGTGTAGCAAAATTCACACTATAACCATGAAAATAAATTATGGTACCCTAAACACGTGAAATAAATGTTTGTACGGCTTTAACAGAGAACTTCACGACCTTTAACTTTAAACTTTTCCTCCTTTAACCAAAAACGTTGTGGCATCAAATTTTCAACAACCCCTTTTGCATCAGTTTATTTCCCAAAGCTCGATAGAACGATGAGAACGCAAATAAATCCTTAAATCGAACTTAAAACTTTGAGCCGCACAGATAAAACACATTTGACCAAAATAGTAATTATGACAACATGAATGCTGATAACTCATTTATGTGCATCGCTGAAAATTCCTAGTAGTAAAATCAATAACTGAATTATGCTCAGAACAAAAGTTTTATCTGAAATAACATAAATCTTTTTAGACGTTTACTCACTCCAACGGCATAATTTAATCCGAATGCAATTAGCGTACAACAACTGGCGTTTGTATAAAGCCCAGAGATAAATCACATAATTTCCATTAGTAAGATTAACAACTGACATTTCTCAAAACAACATGGAAGGTGACATCTTTAGCAAAACTCTTAAGTTAATGCATGCAATAATGCGGGTATACTAATTCCAAAATTTAATTACGCCATGTAAAAGTCATACGATATGATACCATAAAATCCCATTGAACTTTCATAAAACTAATAAATGCTAAAACCAAGCGGCGTCAAAATTTCCATTTGCCAACATGAAACATAAGACAACAATAAGTCTGAGAATGTTAAAACTCCAAGACCATAACGTACGATAAAGTGACTCTTTTTCACAAAACTCTCATGATGCACGACGCCCAAAAAGCTCGTAAATTATACGCCGTAAATTAAAACTCACGCATCTCAAAATACACTCACGCCTCCAAACGTCGTAAAACAATATTCCATAAAATTCAACGCGACTCGTACAGACTAAAATTCTCAAGAAAGTTCAGACTAAAAAAAACAGTGGGACAACTCTTCCTTTAAAACCTTAACATACGTGGAGGAGATCCAATGTCAAGGTTAAAAATTCTACAGTTACTTGCCCAATACTACATATGGCATTAAAACGCGGATCTTAAGATGTCCAAAGATAGCGTTAAACACAAAACAGGGACGGGGAGATTTTTTCCAAATTTTTTTTTTTTGCGATAACTTGCAACCAAACAACTCCATGCATGCTTAAGCTCACGGTTTAAAATCTGATGAGTGCTAAATGTTTTACCAAGACTACAAGGTATCACACACTTTATGCTTCGAATACATGAGAAACAATTGATGTAAACTTATTTTAGAAATAAATTTGGTGTATGAATTTGGTCGGCACTCAGCATCTCAGGACTACACTCCTCCATCATCCCGACATGTTATTGCCATTCTGATACATCAAACATCTTAGAGCCACGAACCCACTAATTGGGTCAACTTACAATTTCTCCTCGAAATAAAATTGGTCTAACGAACTTATAGTTCGAATCCAACCAATAGTTCTTACTCAAGATGATCAACTTAATGCACTCAACGTATTTAACTATCACTTCAACGTCACATCGCTATAGACATCAACCTTTCCTTAGATTACCCGCTTAGAAACTTCCTCACTACCCCAACGGTCATCATGCTAAGGTAGTTCAAGTATACACATGTGATATGTAGGTTCACCATAACACTGGCCAGGTGTTATTATGAACGTACCATACATGATCATCCTTGTGACCCTTGACAATTTCCCGTTTCTAGTGACCCGATCAACTCCATGATATCTTATCTTAAGGCGTCTAATGTGCAACTTCACTTTCAATCACCTACAAGTACGCTAGTTTGAGTCTAGGCATCCAAAAATCAATACCTAAATCTCTCAAACTTAAGCTCTGATACCAACTTATAACACCCTCAAATCTGGAAATAGCAACTTATTTAAAATTTTCTAAATACACCGATAAAGGAATTATCTACAACCACAAATTAAGATTTAACCTCAATACAAACATTCATTCTATACAAAAGCCTATGATAAGAACGAGTGCTACTAAAACCCCATAATAGTCACTATCTCCAAAATTGCGGAAGACTTCATCAACTACTCACATTCGCACAAAGCTAAGGCTCAACTCTTCATGGCTGCTAGAACCAACCCCAACTGGAACCTGATGCACATGCCGACAAATAAAAAGGTTAGGCTTAACGCCTAGTGAGCTCAAGAGTTTTCAACACATATGAAATAATAGTTTAAAGGAAAGAATGCGGTTAAAAGTTATAATCCTTCAATATGATACGTCTTACATGTGAAAACGACTCATTTCCAACAATATGCATTTTAGGTAAAGAACACCAATTAAAACATTTTCCAAACCAACTACTTCAAAGATAATGATACCAACATAAGCCGCCCATTCATAAATTAGTTTTTAACTCAAAACTCACTCAAAGCGTAAGTATAAATTGAACTCTCCATTTATGAAGATACGGTTAAACCTTATATCCCAAAACACCCCAAAACACGGGTGGGGAATAATACTCAACCCATAAATCAAGGATAAAACACAATTATACAAAACGTCACCGAAAACTTGGATAATAAAACTCAATACCCAAAAACAACACCTTTCGGTGACGGGGGATTCCCGATTCCATAAAATGTGACGGTCCACAAAGTTAGCCCATTTTATGTTGTTATGACTAGTCATATAAACAAAAGTACACGCAAGGGATGTCAGGCTCAGTAGCTTTAAACGTACACCCATGGAAACTCGAGTTCAACCCCGTCGGGTTCCTATGTCGAGCCCCTCATCCAATATCGTAATACTTGAGCACGAAGGACTTATACCCACATCCGGTACCTTAACGTGCAGCACGAAGGACTTACATCTCAATCCAATACCTTAACGTGCCTCGACGTTGAAAACTAATCGTCCCAACGCCGGAACAATAATAAACCAAATACGGGGTCATGACTCCTAAATGCATCAAATAAGCCAAATAATGCGTATAAGGCCCAACAAGGCTCGAAGTCGAGCTACCAAAACTGGACTATTGTCCAAAAACCCCATCAAAATAACAATGCCAAGTCGCAGACTTATCAACCCATTGACTCATTGATAAATGAAATAAAAACACGATAAAACGCACTCACCCAACGGATATGCAAACACCACGACCAAAAGTAAGATTAGTTCAAAACTCAACATTAGTTGAGGCACCCATTTTCCCAAATGAACTTATACACTTATATTTTCCAAAATACCTCATAACACAAATGACATGCATTTTCCCAAACTTGACTGCTGATAGGAATGAAGATCATGAAATGAGACTATAAACACTTTCTCAAGTACCTCACATAAAAGTGCAAGTGATACTTTATAAAACACTCCATTTCATGATGATGCATAAAACCCGACAAACATTTAAAAGTGTATTTCTTTGACCAAAGATCCATTCATGTAATAAGACTTCAAAACACATTCATTTGTGATACATATATCAAACGCCCAAAAATCTCCAATGTGGGTGTTATACAAGGTTTGTAAAGTTAGATAATTCAAATAATCAGCGATTAGCAAACAACCCAACATTTGATAATTTCATGTAAAACAGATAAAACACTTTAAAATAGACATTTTGGCATGTACAACGTTTTCACAAATCAACTTGAACTCACCTTGCTAGATTTAGGCTAAATCTAGATTTTACCCCGCTTTGAGCTCTTTTGAAGGAACTTGAATCTTCAAGCAAGACTTCCGAAATCTAAATCCATAAGTTCCAATCATAAGTAACCATAAACAACCACATAGAAACATTCCTCAAACACTTAATCATCAAAATCTCTATTTTGGGCAAAACCCTAATTTTGACCTAAAACTCCCAAAATCTTCCAAACCGAAAATTAGAGAAATCAAACACTAGGGAATCATCAATGGATCATTTATAACTTATCACAAGGTTTAGAAATGGAAGGGATACTCTTACCACTTAGATTTTGGTGAAAACCTAGAAAACACAACAATGATCTTGAGGTTGAAGATGAAGATGGTGATGGTGAATCCTTGACCAAAGCTTTCCATTTTACCACCTGATGGTGTTCCATCTTCATGAAATCCAAGGATTTGAGCCACAAATAAGCTAGGGTTTGAAGGGGGAGGAAGGAAAACGAATTGGGAGAGAATGGAGGAAGTTTGGTTGAGAGGAAATGAGAAAATGGCTGAAATTCGCGACTTAACAGCAGCCTGCCCAGTTTGGGTGACTTTGCCATGCGACAATGCCCAGGGCATTGTCGTTGGTCATTGTCGTTGGTTCTCCCAGCTTCCTTCCCGCTCACTGTTTTGGCCGTAACTTCTTTGTTATAGCTCCGTTTTCGCTCCGGAAAGGACCGTTGGACTCGTAATTGAATCCTTTATCCATCAAGACTATAAAATATAGGATTCAAGTCCAAAATCAAAAATCTTATTTTTCCCCTTTAAGGCTACTGATTTCTGTATTAACTTGAAATGGTGTTTTTCGAAATTCGGGGTGTTACAAATAAGAATGATATCGTCTTTTTCCTTTTTGATAAACAAAGTGGTATCTACCGTATCTTTTGAAAAACCAGACTTGACTAGAAATTGTGAAAGGACATCATACCAGGCGCGGGGAGCTTTTTCAGTCCATAGAGTGCTTTGTCGAGAATATAGACGTGATTCAACTTCTCTTGATTGACAAAACCTTCTGAATGAGAGACGTAGACTTCCTCATTTAGAATCCCATTCAGAAAGGCAATCTTCACGTCCATTTGAAAGACCGTGAAGTTCTTATGGGCTGCGTAGGCTAGAAACATTCGAATTGCCTCTACACGCGCCACAGGAGCATAAGTCTCATCGTAGTCGATTCCTTCCTCTTGCCTGTATCCTTTGGCTACAAGTCTTGCCTGTTTCTGATAACGGTACCATCTTCGTCTTTCTTAATCTTGAAAACCCATTTCGTACCTATAATGGTTTTACCTTGAGGTTTGGGTACGAGTCTCCAGACTTGAAGTGCGTCGAACTGATTCAGCTCTTCTTGCATTGAAATCACCCATTCTGGATCAGCAAGTGCCTCTGATACGCGAGTTGGCTCGAACTTGCTCAGAAAGGAGTCATGCATGCACATATTCATTGACGCTGACCTAGTTTGCACCAGTTTTGTTGAATCGCCAATGATCTGGCTTATCGGATGCTCTTTGGTCCATTTGTGTTCATGAGGTAGTGGATTATATGAATGTATATCAATATTATCATCTATAAATCCACTTGTACCTTCTTCAGTTTGTTTAGGAGGAATTATGATTGCAGTTGAAGTAATAGGTGCAGAAGGCTCAACAGGGACAACTTGGTCCGGCTGTAGATTGATATGTATAGAACATCCTACTATTTCAGCTACTTCTGTCTCTTCATGATTTGTCACAGCTTCAACTGTTGGAGTCGGCATTTGAACTGAAATTTCTTGTTGAATCGGGGTGTTGGATTCAGTAGAGATATCTGCCCTGGTTGGATGAGTAGTCGTTAAGTCTTCCATCCTGCCAACCACAACACATTTCTTTACATTAGATCCAAGAAAGTCATCATAAAACAGTTCAAATAATAAATCTAAATCAGATATATGATTAGTTGACGTTGATGCTTCATCTGATTTGTTCTGTTGAGACGCATGTTCTGGACTGATGTGCCCAGAAGCTAGTACTCCGGTTATCACGGGTTCTGAACTGTGTTGTTCGGAAGCCATCTCTTCATCAAACGAAACGTTGATGCTTTCAATAACCGTCTTTGACTTCTTCAGATATACACGATATGCAGTTGATGTAGAGGAATAACCAATGAAGATGCCTTCGTCCGCCTTGGCACTGAACTTGTTCAGACTCTGTCTATCGTTTAGAACAAAACACTTACACCCAAATATATGGAAATATTTGATTGTCGGTGTTCGGTTGTTGATTAACGCATAAGGAGTCTTTTTGAATCTGCGGTGTATCATGGATCGATTCTGAGTGTAGCACGCAGTCGATACAGCTTCAGCCCACAGAAATAGAGGTAAGTCAGAATGACTTAGCATAGTACGAGCAGCCTCGACTAGCGTACGATTTCTTCTTTCGACCACTCCATTCTGTTGAGGCATACGAGCAGCAGAGTATTGATGTGATATCCCGACTGATTCGAGATATTCTTGAATTGTTTTGTTCTTGAACTCTGTGACGTTGTCTATTCTTAGAAGCTTGACCGGTTTCTGCAGATTCACCTGAGTCGTCTTCAGGAATGTAATGAGAACATCTGGTGTCTCATCCTTTGAACGTAGAAACTTGACCTAAGTGTATCGTGAGTAATCTTCCACGATAACTAGTATGTACTTCTTTCCGCCTAGACTTTGCGTTCGCATCGGACCACAGAGATCCATATGCAACAACTCTAACGGAGCGTTAGTACTCGGTTCAGGCTTTGGTTTATGTGGAACCCTCTTCATCTTTCCCTTTTCACATGCTGCACAAAGATGTTCTTTTTCATACTTCAGCTCTGGAAGTCCTTTGACTAGTTTTCCACTGACCAACTTGTTGATGTACCTGAAGTTGAGGTGAGAGAGTCGTCGATGCCATAGCCAGCTTTGTTGCATCGAGGCTTTCGTCAGTAGACAAACCTGCTTGTCAGTCTGGACGTTTGACAAATTAATTGTGTAGAGGTCTGACTTTCTCGTGCCGACCAAGAGTTCTTCGCCTTCTTTAGTGTGAACTGAACACCTCTTGGCTTTGAAATTGACCTCTAAGCCTTTGTCATAGAACTGACCTATACTGAACAGGTTGTGTCTTAAGCCTTCAACATAGCTCACCTTCTTGATCGTGACATTGTCATGTACCACATCACCATATCCCATTATTGATGAAAATTGGTCGTTGCCGAATCTAACTGTTCCGCAATACTTCTCTGTAAAGTTGGACAACATCTCTTTTTGTCCAGTCATATGCTTGGAACATCCGTTATCCAAGTACCACATATGACGGATCTGTACAAGAGAAATTACGAAACAAGAGATTTAGATATTCATTAAACAAAATTGGAGTAAAGACTTTTGAGCATTGAAGTGCGGGTCTTGAACTGTTGTATTCAAGAGCCATTGTTCTTTGAGGTACGAGTCCTAGACTGTTTTTTCTAGAAGTCATTTCCATAAGCTCCCTCTTAAACTTTGGGTGCCTGCAACACAGATTTAGCTTTTGGTACCCATTTGAAATTTGGTCCAACTGTGTTAGCACAAGATTTTGGTACCCATTTGAAATTGGGTCCTCTTTTCATTTGAAAGTCATTTGAAGCATTAGAATGATATGAGTGCACATGATAATTTTCAAACCAAACCTCAGAATCTTGACAAGAAGTAGAAACATGTTTATCATAAAAAGAAGACTTCCTAGTAGATAAAGATAACTGGAATAATTGCTTAAAAGAATATTGCTTGCGAGAAACAACAAGTTTTGGTTTCAAAATAGTAGCAACATTCACTTTCAAAACATCTTTACTAGGTGTAGTCTTATTACAAGTAACACTACAAAACGATTTATCAGTCTTGTCAAGCTTTTGTTTCGGTTGCCATTGAGATTTAACTTCTGGATTTTGCTTGCTCAGATCTGAAACATTTGAAACTCGTGAGTTAGACTTTTGAGCAACAAAAGAATGCTTCTTCTTCGACTTACCAGTAGTGTTCGGTTTCTGTGAATGCCGAGATTTATTCTTACCTTTAGCATTCTTAGCTTTCACAGAGACTGACTTATCAATTTTCGTTGATTTTGCACTGTTTACAGACGTACTGGTTTTTCCCAATGATTTCACAATAAAAGATGAATGGTTAGAAAGTTTCGCATTAAAATCAAATTGTTCAAAACAATCATCCAAACCACTGTCAGAGTTAAGAAAATCAAACCCTCCATTTGTTAAACCAAACATGTCATCAGATTTTGAAGCCTTTGAAATAACAACATTTTTCAACACAGTTGAAAAAACTTTTTGTTGAATCTCAATCAAAAGTCTTTCATCTGTTAAAGAGTTCTCGAGTTCAGAAATTTTACTTTCTAAACGAGAGGAGGGGCATAAAATTTACCTTTAATAGGCTTCGCTCCATTTCTTTGACAGAATAACTTTGAAAAAAGTCATTTGAAAGAGATTTCTTATGATAAATTGGATCATCATTATAACTATTATTCAACTTCGCATAATAAAATGGAAGGTGAAGTTTAGATGATTTCCTTCGTTTTTCAGTTTCCTTGGCTTCATCCTCTTTTGATAATCCAGTATTGAAAACTTGAAGTTTAGGGTATCGGTGAGAAAGATTCATAAAAGTAAAATCATAAAGTGCAGACACTTCAAATATACCCTTTTTAAGGCAATGAGGATTCTCATAACCAATTCCCTAATTGTCTTTATTCTCTTTCGGTTTGTTTAGATGAATGGTTTGCTCAGTTTGACCCAGTGAGTATAACTTCTTTTCCAAAGCATCTAATTTTGCAATTAAAGTTTTGTTTTCTTCAGTACATGAAGAATACATTTTCGTAAGCTCTCTGAAATCAAACTCACTCTTTCTTAGTTTAGACTTGATTTCAGAATTCTCTTTAAGAATTATTGTCTTTTCTTTGGCGCTGGTGTCATTGTTTCTATGTAAAACCTCAATCAATACTTCTTTCTCAGCAATTTCATTGCTAAGTTTCTGTATCGATTGGTTTTTGTCAGTAATAACACCCTTTTCTCGCTTAAGCTTTGACTCTAATTCTTGGAGTTTTATATTCATGGCACGCATTTGATTTAAGAAATCGGAATAAGATAAATCACATACCTCATCTTCCTCATTCTCTGAGTCAACTTCAGCTTCTGATTCCTGCTTTCCCATCAAGCACATGTTGGCTGCCTCATTCTTCTCTTCATCCTTATCTTTCTGGTCTGAAAGGTTAAGCCAGTACTCATCTTCAGCCATCAATGCCTTACCCGCCTCCTGTTGCTTTGCCAGAAGCATTTTGTTCTTGTAATAGTCGGAGTTTCTGACTTTGGGTCTTCGGCAGTCTTTGGCAAAGTGACCTATTTTGCCACAGTTGTAGCACGTTGGTGGTTCTGACTGACTGGATCCTTCAGCTTTAAATCTTCTTTCTTCAGGCTTCCTCTCCTTTAATCTCTTTCCTTCAAACCTTTTTCCTTCAACCCTCTCCTTATGAACATAGTTGTTAGGACCAGAAGAATATCTCTGACTGTTTGAACTTGGCTTCTTGTAGAACTTCTTCTGAAAAGCTTTAGTCAACATAAGCATTGCTTGCTTCAGTTGTTCACAGTCATCCGAGTCAGAGTTGGCTTCAGCTTCAATTTCTTCTGATTCATACACAATTGTCTTGTTCTTCTTCTTTTTGACAACAAGAGCAACTGTGTCGTCTTTATTGTCTGTCTCTTCTCATCTAGAATTTCATCCACCTCTTCTTTATTTTGTTTGAGGGTTTCATACACCTCATGAAGTAGAATCTCGTTTAGATCCTTGATCTGCTTCATTTTCCTGGAAAACCTCTTCCATTCAGGCTGTAGAATACTTAGGAATTTGACGTTTAGCTCGATTTGTGATTTGTTGACCTTGTTCTTGCTTAGTTCGTTCAGCAAGGTCATGAATTTGTCATAATTTCCTTCTAGAGACTCTCCAACTATGCCTTTAAATTCTTCATAATTGTTTAGGCAGTTGGAAATTTTGAGTTGGTTCCCAACCTTTGAACCCAACATCTTCTTCTCTAGCTGATCCCACATCTGTTTGTCAGAGGCTTTATAGCTGTCTATCTTCATATATATTTCGTTTGGAATGCCTTGAAGAATATAAGACTTGGCTAATTTGTCTCCTTTTGCTCTCTTCTGGTTATCACCGTCTAGTTTCTCATACTTCAGTTCAATTTTTTGCTCATTAGTTCCCTCTGGAGGTTCCCTATAAATTGGTGCCATTAGTCCTTCTTCTAAGGATTTCCTGATGTAATTATCCAAATCTTGTCTTTCAATAAAGTTTAGGAACCGATCTTTCCACTGCTCGTACTCTCCCCTGAAGAGTACTGGTGGTTTGGTGTCAGTTCCGATTGCTAGGGCTTCTCTGGATGTCATTCTGAATAAAAGGACTAAGTCTTGTATTGGTGCAAAATGAGGTTTTCGCGAAAGGTTGTTGGCGCAAGAGAGATTTGCGCGAGTTGTACGTGGCGCGAAGTAATGCTTTGCGTTAGTAGAGGATGGCGCAAAGTATGGTTTGCGCTACAAGGTGTTGGCGCAAAAGTTAACTTCGAGGAATGTTGGAGCAAGCTGAGGTTTGCGCGGAGTGAGGGTCGCGCGAATTTGAGATTTGTGCGAGGTGAGGGTCGCGCGAGTTGAGGTTTGCGCGAAGAAATGATTGGCGCAAAACGAAGTTTGCGATAGCAGTTTGTCGCGTGAATGGAACTTTGCTTGATCAGAAGTTCGCGCGAGTTGAGGATTGCGTTTGCAGGTGATGGCGCGAATTGAGGTTTGCTCGAGACGTGTATAGCGCAAAGGTAGGTTTGCGCGAGCAGCTTGTGGCGCAAAGTATGGTTTGCGCGAATAACGTGAAGCGCAAAAAGATGCTATGAACTGGCGCAAATGTGAACTTTGCGTGAGTTCGTCCCTGCAACTGATAAACTCGACAGAAATACACAATAAACCTGTTTCGACTTCGATTAGCAGTACCAAACTCTAACAAAATGACTACAAACACTTCTAGAACAAATTGTTACCACTTGATCTCGATAAGAATCACTTTTTGAAAAGCAAATCGATGGCACAGTGACTTTAAAGAGTCGACTGTTTTATCACTAAAATCACAAATTGGAACTCGATTTCAGTTATATACTGAAATTAAACACTCACAACTCGATCTAGCACCCTAATCGATCACAACCTGATCGATTTCAACTCCTAAAACACACTTATACTCGAAATCGATTTTGAAATGAAGAACAAAGAGTCGTTTTTCTAAAAACTAGATTTGAATCAATTATCAGGCTCTGATACCAATTGACGGTCCACAATATATATCAAGTTCTTATCGACTCATACACATAAACGATTAACCAACCTGTTTAGATTAATAACAAAGATTACAGGATTGATAGATTGAAGCTTTCAATGTGTTCTCTCTGATTTTCACCGTGAGTGTGTGTTGTGTATGTTTTCTTCTTTTCTGATATCTTCCTCAACACACTTTGCTATAATATCTAAACTTAGATATTATAACAAATATCTAATTTAGATATTAACTAACTAATATCTAATAACTTAGATATTTAAACTAATTAAAACTAAATACTAAATTACAATAAACATTAATTAACTTCGACATTTATTACAAAGTAACATTAGACTTAATATCGAGAGTCGACTTTCCGGCATTAGTTTCAGATTGGATGATCTTGAATCCAATGAAACTGTGCTCTAACAGGGTCTAATGTTCGTGTTGACAGCGATATTTATTTACATGGGTCTTTATCTTTGGCTTTATGAGTTGTGGGTCATGTTCCACCCGTGTTGGGTATTTCGAGACATAACATTTTACTCGTGTTTTATAAAATTGGGAGTCCTCTTCCTATTCTCATTTTGAGTAAGTTTTGAGTTGAACTTAAATTTACGAAAGAACGTTTTTATTGGGATCTTCGCCTTTAAAACAGTTTGGTTTGGTTTGGTTATCGATTATTCGTTGTCTCTTTCGTTTAAAATGCATAATTATTGATAAACGAGTCGTTTTCATAAGTGAACCATATCATTTGAAAGATTAAGATTTTTGTTGCATCCTCCCTTTCTAAATGATTAATCTATTTATGTTGAAAACTCTTGAGCTCACTAGGCGTTAAGCCTAACCTTTTTATTTGTCGGCATGTGCATCAGGTTTCAGTTGGGGGTTTGGTTCTAGCAGTGCTATGAAGTGATGTGCTTAGTTTTCACCAGTGTAAGTATTTGGTGAAGTCTTCCGCAGTTTGGAGTTAGTGACTATGTTTGGGTTTTAGTAGCACCCGTCCTTTTTAAGACTGTATGAATAGAATGAATGTGTGTATTGAGATTAAATCTTAATTGTGATTGTTTATGAATCATTTATTGATGTATTTAGAAAATTTTAATTTGGTTCTATTTCCATATTTGAGGGTGTTACATGAATGGAAGGAAGGGGAAACGTTTTGAGAGAGAATGGGGAAGTTTGGAGAGGTGAAAATGAGAAACAAGGCTGAAAATCGCATCTTTTAACACTTTGGTACCCGTAGGCTATAGTGCCAAGCTATTGTGCCAGTGGCACTATCGCTGGCACTATTGCCTGGACTGTGCCGTGAGGTTCTTGACTCTGGCTATTGTGACGGCTATAGTGACATTGTCACAATCGCTGTCACAATAGCCAAGAGGGTACCGAACGCTGTTTTGGCCATAACTTTTTCGTTTTCACTCCGTTTTCGCTCCGGAAAGGTCCGTTGGACTCGTAATTTAATCATTCATTCAACAAGACTATAAAATCTAAGATTCAAACCCAAAATATTATTTCTTATATTTCTCTTAAAATACTGATTTCTATACTAATTTGAAATTATACCTTTTTAAAAATCGGGGTGTTACAATAAAAAAATACTAAATTATTGAATTCAATTTTGTACCTAGAACTTTAGAAGTTAAAAATCCAAAAAGAGACATTGTTTAGTGATAAGTGATAACAACGAATAAAGATTGAAAAAACAAATAAAAGAAATAATTAAGGATTTTGAATTTTGAATTTTGAATTTTGGATTTTAATTTTGAAGAATAAGTTACAAATTAGATTATTAAAAAAATTACATAATTTAATTATGAGAATGATAGAAATAGGTGACAAAAAATCATTTAAATTTTTAATTAAGAAACAAAAAGTCATCAAAAATTTAATTAGAAAACAAAATCAAATTAAGAAATTTAAAAAGACAAAAAATAAGTTACTAAATTCAAACCCAAGACCTCCCCATTCACTCTTCTCAATCTTTAAGGCCCTTTGCCACTACACCAACCAACACTTTTTGTAAAATTGTATTTTAATTAATTTATACACCAAACTATTATAACTTTTATTTTAAAAAAATCGAAGGCCCCTCAAAAAATGGAGGCCTCGTGCGGTTGCACCGTCGGCACACCCCCAGGGCCGCCCCTGATCCGAACCACCTCCACAACACAAACCTGAAGCAGAATCACGTTGACAAGAAAAAAATCACTTACATCTCACAAAGAAATCAGATTTAACCATAAAAAGATGCATATGCACAAACATAGAAACAAAGATCGAAGATGAACAAGATGCACAAAAAAAAAATCGGAGTTCATTATCACCAAAGTGTACAAAATGAGATTGTTTCTAATATCGTAAACTAAATAAAAAAACACTTGATTTGCATAATGGAGCATAAACTAAATCACAAACCTAATCAAAACACTAATCTGACCTCTAAAATCGCAGATCTTTGACCCAATCAGGAGCTTGATTTGGGTAAAAGTGAACAACCATCAGAACTTGAAGATGGAACTCATTGTTGTTCAAAATCAACAAGTTTCAAGCACGAGAAGCCTAGTTGTCCTCAATCTCACTTCGCCATGGATCCCATTCTCGTTCTATTTCTACGTTGTGAAGTGCCATTGACAAGAAGCCTAGCCTAGTGGTTGTGGTAGTTGAACAATGGTCATGAGATGAGTCAAGATGAGGATCTAATAGTGAGGAGTCATGGTGAAGGTCTAGACGATATGAGAAGAAAAGAGGAAATGAGGATAGAGAGCGAGAATAATTATGGTTTTATTTTTTTAAATAACAATTATATATATATAAAATGACAAAAATGCTCCTCATGTACAAAACACATGAATGGGTTAATAGGAGCTCATCAAACAAAGTTAGTGGTAATGACCAAAACTAGTCAAAAATCATACCATATAATCATATATTAACTAAAATACGTTAAAAAACACTTTTTAATTTTAACAAATTACGTCATTATAATCGTCTTTTTGATACTTTCGAAATAAGCCCAATATTGAATTTTTTTTATTAATACTCTAAATATATCCACATATTGACTAATAAATTTGAAAAAAAAATACCGACAAAATCTGAACATTTGAATGCATTTTTAAGGAACACATCACTTTTTGGACACCAAAACCAACTAAATATTGTTCATGTTTTGTTTGTTTCGTGTTTTTTAAAAGAGAGTCTGCAAATTTAATATAGGTTAATATAATTTCTATTATATGTTTATTAATTCATGTTTTTAATTTATTTAACATGGTGTAACTTGTTAAAATGTTGATTTAAATGAATAATTAAAGTTGGAATCTGTTGGAATAAAAAAAATACGCAATATATTTATTATGTTTATTATCTTTATGTTAAAAACTTACGTTCGATGTGATTCATTTTCTATTTTTTCAAAAAAAATCAATTAATCAAGGTACAGTATATGACATATAATAATATAATTAAATAAAAAAATATTCAATATTGAGCTCATTTCGAATGTATCGACGAGACGATTATAATGGTGTAACTTGTTAAAATTAAAAAAGTATTTTTTTAACATATTTTAGTTAATATACAATTATATGTGTTAATATGATAAAAATGTAAAATTAAAAGTATAAAACTAAAAGATATAAAATAAATCTATCAAACAAATATAAGGACCAAAAATGTAATTATAAATTAAAAAACAAGAAAAAAAATGATGTGAGGAGGAGGGGGTGAGATTTTTTACAGGGGGTACGGAAAGAATTTTCATTAATTTATAGGTGAATTCTATCCATACCCCCTTCTATAAGGGGTATGTGAGTAAGATAGGATGGGGTATGGGGGTTTTGTGAGTGAGCAGGGGTAGGGATAACAACACCCATATTATAAAGCACGGATAAAAAAACTCTTAAATACAAATTATTAGGCACAAGATACCATCATTTTATGCAACATTTTAAAAATCTCTTAATTTACAAGTATCAAAGCACAAAATACATATTACTACATGAGACTTCTAACACCCACCAATTTGGTATGTACATGACATTCCTTTTATGCAGATTTTTCCATGTATCACAATTAATTAATATATTATATTACTATAAATTTGTTTTAATTATATTATTAAATATGTAATTGGTTATTTTTTCTAAATGTCATTAAATTAAATATATAAGATAATTCTTGAATTCTAACAAAATACTTAATTTTTTTATATAAAAAACATTATACTATTAAGCCTAAATTAAACAAATTTATATAAAAAAACATTATCACTTTCTCAAAACCATCCAAAATCGTACTGTAAATCGACAAATAAATAAAATGAAACATTAAAATCGTGATGTATCTCGCTGCATTGCGCGAGTACGCTTCTAATATATATATATATATATATATATATATATATATATATATATATATATATACAATATTATAAAAGAGACATAAAAAAAACTCTTAATTACAACATTTTAAGCACAAAATACAACTAATTAAAGTCAATTACTTAATTTACAATTTCATAATGCTTTGGTACAACTTATATTTTATTATAAAGATGTAATTTATTTTAATTTTAGTTATGATTTGTTTATAAAGATAATGATAAATTATTTTGTTATGTTATTATATTTAAAATTATTGATAATATATTTTAATAAAAAATAAAACAGATAGTTTATCTCATAGTGTTTATCATGTATTTAATATGTTTATTTGCAGTTAGTTATACAAATAAAAACATTATTTTTATTTTTTATTGAAGTATGTTATCTTTTTAATTTAAATATAAAATAGCTTAAAAATAGTTATTATTTAAATTAAACATTTTTGACCCGTAACAAAATACTTTATTATTATTTTTTATAAAAAACCATAATTAAACTAAACTAAAATATATTTTTGTTTTAAATCTAGATTTCTCAAAATCGTAAAATAAAATAAGAAAAGATTAACAAAAAATATGAATAATGATCGAGGATTCGAGTTCTAGATTTCAGAAACCCGCTGCATTGCGAGGGTACATTTCTAGTATATATATAATATCAATAAGAATATCAAAATAAATAAAATATCATATTATGATTTGATTTGTTTAAAATAAAAAATTAATTATATCAAAGACGATTTAATTTTCATTGTTTATCTTTTACTCTTTTTACCTATTTGGATATGAATATTTAATATAATTAATTTTTTAATTTATAGAAATCAAATCATAAAATGATATCTTATTTTATTTATTTTGATATCCTTATTGATTATATATATATATATATGTGTGTGTGTAATATTGTTTTTATTTTTTTTAATAGGAAAAAGAGAAAAAAATAGACAAAAAGACTAAAATGGTCCTTGATTTAACCTAGTTAACAGATTATTTTAATAATGGTAATCAGAAAAACCATGCTCAAGACAAATTGAATACCACATACTCACATAGACCAAAACCATAATAAACATATCATAAGGACCATAGTCAATAAAAATAAAAATAACAAAAGAGAATGAGCAAATCCATAAGTCACTCTAAGAGAATTTGTTGGAAAAACTTTTAATAACTTTAAGAGTAAACTTCACTTTTGACCCTTAACGTTTCTCAATTTTAACGGATATTGTCCCTAAACTAATGAAACTTGGATTTGGTCCCTCACGGTTGTCATTTCACTTTAGTTTTGGTCCCTCCTCCTAATGCCTGTTAACTTTTTTTCGTTAAGTCCAATTAAATGAGGGTATTATGGTCATTTTGCTATTATTACCTATTTTTACATTTTCTTTTTGGCAAAAAAAGAAGTCCTTACACTTCCTCTCCTCATTCATCACCATGTTCTTCCGGCAAGAGCAAAAACACAAACAAACAAAATCAAACAAAATCTAAAACCATACAAACTCATCATCTTCATCTTCCACAACCATCTTCTCTAGAACAAACCTAAAATAAATCAAACTTGAGCCTTCATTGATCGTGAACCAACCAAATACCTTAAATTGATTGGGAACTAGAAGCATCTTGAACTAGAATTAGAAGCATATCATGACCCGAAAGTAGATATGAACCACTAACACCAACTCGATTATTGTCGGAAAATCTCTCCCTTCTTCCCCGTTGGTAACCAGAACCACATACCCCTTTGTGTCCCTGTTGATTTCACGATCTGAAGTAGAAAACCCCCTCCCCATATTTCCCCGTGGATGTCAAGAATTGAACCAAATCACCATCCCCCTTGTGTCCCCATCAATGTCCCGAATAGAACTAGAAGCCTTTTCCCTTACGTCTCCATCGATGTCGATACGAAAACCAGACCTAGAAACCCCTTCCCCTTTGGTTTATAGAACCAAAAACCTTTCGCACTGGTGTTACTTGTGGTTTCGATTTAGAACAAGATGAGGATGGAGATGAGATTTTAGATCTGGCGGGAGATAGTGATCGGTGGTGGAGGTTGTATTCATCTCGATATTCTGGTGGTTTTGTTAATCGCTGGCGGTAGATCGTGGGGAAGAAGAAAGAAAGAAAAGATGGTGGATTTTATTTTATTTATAAATGTATTATATATATATGTATATTATTTTTGTAATAAATCATTTTATCAGTTTTAATATAAAATTGAATAAAACATAAAATTATCATAATACCCCTAATTTAATTGGACTTAACGGAAAAGGTTAACGGATGTTAGGAGGGAGGAACAAAACGAAAGTGAAATGATAAATGTGACGGACCAAATCCGAGTTTCATTAATTTAGGGACAATATTATTGAAATTGACAAACGTTAAGGACCAAAAGTGAAGTTTACTCGAATTTTAATATCCAACACAAGGAAATCCATTAATTTAAACCCTTTTTGAACAAAATACAGATAGAAACAAAATCAAAAAAGAAAAAAAGTATTTAGATTCAATAAATGACAACTTGTTCAATCCATGCTTCGTTTAAAGAAAATCTTTAAAAATCATCATAACACAAAATAAAATACCATATACTCCTTAACTAATTTTGGCTTACAAATCACAAAATTGATTACAAACATACAATAGAATCACTAACTAAATCAAGAATATATCACAAAAATAATTACAAACATATAATGAAATCACCAAGTAAATAAAGAATATATATATATATATATATATTATATATTGATTAATATGATATGATCAAAAAGAATATTTTGCTCCGTAACAATCTTTGGGTATGTTTGAATTTGTTATTCCCTTTGACTAAAAACCAATCTTTATTTACAAAAAAAGGGTAAAATTGGCAACATCCACACCCTTCTCTCTGCATCAGCATCTCTGCATGGCTTAAAGCTTTGTGCTATATCAATGGGAAGCTATAAAGAACCCTCTCACCATAGCTGTAACCCTCAACCCCACCTGCCCTTTTAATCTTTATGTATATATAACCATTATATATATATAGGCGTTTCATATATGGAAGGGATTTTTGAGTGTCGAAACGTTACATATATGGAAGGGGTTTTTCACTATCGAGTTTCTTCTCTTCCACAAAATAATAATAACCATCTTTAGCCAAAGTCCTCTGTTTTCTTTATAAATGGATACATTCATTAGAACCTTAAACATCATCATCACTAGGGTTTTGTTTTTCGAAACAAAACAATGCAGAAGTTAAACTCCTCTGATGAGATCAGCATTCTGGAACACGATTTGGTAAAAACAACAAACCCTTTTTATGTATTATTTTCTCTTGAATGAAAATAATGTTTGTGTTTTTGTTTTTTTGAATTTCTTGTGCAAACCCAGTTCATATGTTGATGGGTTTTTGTTTATATTATTTGGGTTTGTGTTTATTTGGAGTTGTATTTGAGTTCTCTTGAAGATATTACTTGAAGATGTTCTTGTGATTATATTCATCATAGAAATAAGGAACAAGAAGATGGAATAGAAGATTTAATTGTTTCTATCTTGCAGATTTCAGTTTCTTTACTGATTCCATTGTGTAAATTACTAATAAGTTTTGCCCAATATGTGTTATGTGTATGTGTGTGTATTTTGTATTTTTGTATTTTAATGGACAGAATTCTGTATCCCCAATTAGTTTTTGACTGTCAATTTTGTCTCCTTTAGATACACACACACACACACACACACTCTTGTGTTATAAATTGAATGAGGATTTGTTTTATATCTTGAAATGTAGTATGATTTACAGGTGTAAATAAAGATTTGCATGATCAGTTTCTAGCTATCTACTGTTCCTTCAGTGGGAAATATTGATGATCTAACTTCTGATGAGTCATTAACCTCATTTCTTTTGCAAAAAAACCCATCAAAATATAAGGCAAAAATGAGTGACTTTGAACAAAAATAGTTAAAGACTAACGTTTTTCATAATTTGCTACTTTTCTCTTTTCTCACTTCTGCAATTTGCATCCCAATAAAAAAAGATTGGAAAAGTTAAGCATTGTCCCACTTATGTAGAGATTGTTCTTGATGGTTCATCATACTTTATACCATACTTGTGAGAAACTTTTTGGTTTTTTTCTTTTTGTTATATGCTAAATGAAAGTAATGAGACAAGGGTATGATTCTTTCTTTTCAAGAAATAGTTGATTCATTTTTCAAACCATCAAACTTGCATTTCTCTGTTAAACAAATCAATTTTCTTTTGAAAATGCAAAAAACAACACTAATAAATTGGACAAAGAGTGTCAATTGTTATGGTCTTTTGTGCATTTATATTTTATACAATAAACTTTTTTGTTGTGTATTTTTTCAAGAATGAAGATTAGTTTGTGATGAACACTTAAATATGATGATTCAAATAATCAATCAGTCTTCCAAGTAATGTGACTTACAAGTTGATATATACATACATATATATATATATATTGGTACTTCTTCAAGAATGAAGATTAGTTTGTGATGACTAGTTAAGTATGATGATTCAAATAATCAGTCTTTCAAGTAATGTGACTTACAAGTTGATATATATATATATAAACATCTGATTTTGGCATGAAATGGGTTATTGAATTGCAGGATGAATTGAAGAAATCGAATATCATCGTAGATGACTACTACAATACTTCAACCATACTTAGAACTAGGCTCGAAAGACTCTTGAAGGAAAGAGAGTTAAGGAGATCTTTGAAGTCTTACAACGAGGATGTTCATAGTAATGGAGCTATAGACAGTAATATTGTGGATGCCCAGATAATTACATCCAAAACTGAAACTCTCCCTACCGAAGAGGAGTTAGTGAATGGAGTTGCAGCAAACAAAGTGGTTAGAAATGGATGCGAGAGACAAGATAGACGCCATTCCAAACAACGGTTATTGGTAGTAGCTAATCGCCTTCCTGTATCCGCTGTTAGAAAGGGTGAGGCATGTTGGCAACTTGAAGTAAGTGTTGGTGGCTTAGTTAGCGCACTTTTGGGTAAGTTTACTATCTTGCCACTTTGTTCTTTGTTTCTTGATTTTGCTATACAATGTGTGCTATATATCTCTATTAGTTTATATCGAAAATGGGTTTCAATCCGCTTTACGTTTTTGTGGGATGATGGGATCCATTTCAAACGGAGAATGGAAGAAAATGGTATCAAAGAAAGTGATGTTTATGGGATTCTGATGGAAGGAAATTTTTGTTGAAGGTATAACGGAATTCGAAACAAGATGGGTTGGATGGGCGGGGGTAAATGTACCCGATGAAATTGGACGGAAATCTCTTACTGAATCTTTAGCCGCAAAGGTTGATTATAAATTTCAAGACTTTCTGTTAAATTCTTTATAACTTGTATATATATAACTACAAAGTTTGAGTCTTTTTTGTCGATACGCAGAGATGCATTCCTGTTTTTCTTGACGAAGATCTTGTTCATCTGTATTACAACGGATACTGTAACAATATCCTATGGCCATTATTTCATTATCTCGGGCTTCCTCATGAGGACTGGCTCGCGACCATTTGTAGTTTTCAATCCCAATTCGATGCCTACAAAAAGGCCAATCAAATGTTTGCAGATGTAGTAAAAGAGCACTATCAAGAAGGCGATATCGTTTGGTGTCACGATTACCATCTTATGTTTCTACCGAAATGTCTAAAGGAACAAAACTCTAATATTAAAGTTGGCTGGTTTCTGCACACTCCATTCCCATCTTCGGAGATCCATAGAACAATGCCATCAAGATCGGAGCTGCTAACAGCCGTTCTTGCAGCTGATCTAGTTGGGTATGGAAGAATAACCGAAAATTTCAAATCTTTTTTTTTCTTCCAACTGATGTGCTTTTCACATCCCAAAGATTGATCATTTTTTCGTTTGTTTTCAGCTTTCACACTTATGATTATGCAAGACACTTTGTGAGTGCTTGCACTCGAATTCTTGGGCTTGAGGGTACACCGGATGGAGTTGAAGATCAAGGGAGGCTTACTCGTGTAGCTGCGGTATTCACTTCTAATTTATCGACTTATTCACATGTGAATATATCGGTGTTATGTCATACTATCTTTGAAGGTTCTAACCATTGAATCTTGTGAATTGAAACTACAGTTTCCTATTGGGATAGATTCTGATAGATTCTTAAGAGCCCTTCAGCTCCCTCAAGTCAAGAATTATATAAAAGAGTTCGAGGAGAGATTTGGTGGTCGAAAAGTGAGCAGAAAACCTGTCTTTGATTGAACAAACTTAACTTTCGCTTACCCTTTTTGTTCAAGAACAGATTATGCAAATACCCTTTTTTGAAAAGTTTCACAAATTAAAGTACCTTACGATTCACTGTTTCATATGGGCAGGTGATGCTAGGAGTCGATCGGCTTGATATGATTAAGGGAATTCCGCAAAAACTATTGGCATTCGAAAAGTTTCTTGAAGAAAATCCAAATTGGCACGATAAAGTAGTCTTGCTGCAGATCGCTGTACCCACAAGGACGGACGTCCCCGAGTGTATGTTTTGCCATTTTTTACAGATTATAGTTTGTGCTTCTTTTCATGATTTGTTTTCTTCAAATGGTGTGATTTCTTGATATGTTCCTCTTTGTTTCATTGTTTTTCTTGTTTTCTTGGCAGATCAAAAGCTTACATGTCAAGTTCATGAGATCGTTGGGCGGATTAATGGAAGATTTGGAACGCTTACAACCGTCCCAATTCATCATTTGGTACGTCTCTTTGATTGTGTGAAAATCTTGTTTTCAAGATTTCTTGATACTATATAATGGCTTGAACGTGCTTCACTCGATTCTTACTTTATGGATCCCATTTAACGAATGGGAGGAAGTACGAGATGGGATTCATGAAAAGGAGGAACATGATCATCGAGATGAATATACTTAACTTTCTTGAGTTACATGCCTTATTTTCTTGGTTTCTTGTGCGTTCTACAGGATCGATCTCTTGATTTTCATGCGTTATGCGCACTATATGCCATTACCGGTATGATTTTGATCTTCTAATACCATATGATGCAACGATCATTACATTTTGTGTATCTATCCCCCTTCTTATGTTTATAAACATCGTGTGACGTTAGATGTGGCACTCGTTACATCTCTAAGGGACGGAATGAATCTTGTGAGCTATGAATTTGTGGCCTGCCAAGCTTCAAAGAAAGGCGTTCTAATTCTAAGCGAGGTACTTCTTCAAGCGTTTTTTTCTTTTTTAGCTTTTGCATATGTAACCATTTCCATAAGTCGGGGGTCTTTACGGAAATAGTTGTTCTACTCTTTCTGGTAGAAGTCAGGTCTGTGTATATCTTACCCTCACAGGAGTCTTGGGCCCCACCTCCAGGTGGGATAAATCGGGCTTGTTTTGGTCTTGATTTTGGTTTGGTATGTAATTGTTTCCGTGTTTCATATATGAAGTTTGCAGGAGCGGCACAGTCTCTTGGTGCAGGGGCGATTTTGGTAAATCCATGGAACGTCACTGAAGTGGCGGCTGCGATCTCTTACGCTCTAAATATGCCGTCGGACGAGAGAGAAAAACGACACAACCATAACTTTATGCATGTTACGACTCATACATCGCAAGCTTGGGCCGAAACTTTTGTTAGGTTGATGTTTCTTTTTATTTCTGTTCTTGTTCTTATATTCGTTATTTCGGTTTCTATAACTATTTTTTTTCTTCGTGTAGCGAACTTAACGATACGGTTGTGGAAGCTCAACTGCGAACCACGCAGATTCCACCAGTTCTTCAAACTGAACATGCCCATGACCGTTATCTGCGTTCCAATAACCGTTTGCTCATACTGGTATTTTTTCTTTCAAATTTTTAGTTTGTCCAAAATAAGTGTCCACTTTCAGAAGTAAGAACTAATTTCCAATTCTACCCTTGAATATGAGTTGGAGAAACACATTAATCCATCAAATATCAAGGGTAAAATTGTCTTTTAGTTACCCATTTCTAAAATCGTGTGCTTTTTTCATTGTGGATAAGAATGTCAGTTGTAAGTAGCCAAGTATGATCGGTTAGAAATATTGATCATGGATATCATCATCTCGAACTTGTAGAGAAAACGAAACTTTTTTCACGAAATTTGCTACGATCGTGTCATTTTCATGTCACAGGGATTCAATGCGACATTAACGGAACCCGTGAATGCTCCCGATAAAAGGGTAGATCAGTTCAAAGATAGGGAACTCAAACTGCACCCGGAGTTAGAAGAACCGTTAAAGAGGCTCTGTAACGATCCAAAAACAACGGTTGTCGTGCTTAGCGGAAGCCACCGTTCGGTTCTTGATAAGGTAGCAACCGTTCTTTTCAAACGGATTTTGCGAGTTTCTTGTGCTCGGAAAAAATTAGACTTTTTCACTGACTTGATGATTCTGCAGAACTTCGATGACTACAATATATGGCTTGCAGCCGAACACGGTGTGTTTTTAAGAACTGCTAACAAGAAATGGATACAAAACTTGCCGGAAAATATACATATGGATTGGGTTGAAAGCGTGAAGGTGTGTGTATATGCATATTTAAGTTTCATCTAGAGGTGCACAAGCCCCGTGCCTCCCAAGCCCGTTTTTAGGCCAGGCTTGGGTTGGGCTTTGGGATTTTTTGCATCTCTAGTTTCGTGTTTTCTTTCCATTATTGGCAAGTTTTTGAATTGGGTTGTTCGTTGCAGCATGTCTTTGAGTATTTCACTGAGCGGACTCCACGGTCGTACTTTGAGCTTCGTGAGACATCGCTCGTTTGGAATTATAAGTATGCAGGTTCGTGCTCGGTTCCCTACTTCATGTTTGATGTTTCGTGACCTTAAAATGTCGATTTTCACCCCTTTGGTTGATCTTTTACATAGATATTGACTGCCCACTTCATATTCGATGTTTCTTGACCTTAAGATATCGATTTTTAATCCTTTTGGTCAATCTTTAACGAAAGATATCGACTGCCCGCTTCATATTTGATGTTTCTTGACCTTAAAATATCGATTTTCACCCTTTTGGTTAATCTTTAACAAAGATATTGACTGCCCGCTTCATATTTGATGTTTTGTGACCTTAGGATATCATTTTTTCACCCTCTTGGTTGATCTTTAACAAAAGATATCGACTGCCCACTTCATATTTGATGTTTCATGACCTTAAAATATCGATTTTTTACCCTTTTGGTTAATCTTTAACGAAATATATCGACTACCCACTTGATATTTGATGTTTCGTGACCTTAAAATATCGATTTTTCACCCTCTTGGTTAATTTTTAACAAAGATATCGACTGCCCACTTCATATTTGATGTTTCGTAACCTTAAAGTATCGATTTTTCACCCATTTGGTTAAATCTTTAAAGAAAGATATCGATTGCCCGCTTCATATTTGATGTTTCATGACCTTAAGATATCGATTTTTCACCCTCTTGGTTGATCTTTTACAAAAGATATCGACTGCCCACTTCATATTCGATGTTTCATGACCTTAAAGTATCGATTTTTCACCCTCTTGGTTGATCATTAACAAAAGATATCAACTGCCCAATTCATATTCGATGTTCCGTGACCTTAAATTGTCAAATTTTCACACTTTTGGTTGATTTGTAACAACAGATATCGAGTTTGGAAGGCTTCAAGCAAAGGATATGTTGCAGCATTTGTGGACCGGTCCGATATCAAATGCTTCGGTTGAAGTTGTCCAAGGTGGAAGGTCCGTGGAGGTTCGAGCCAATGGGGTCACCAAGGTTCGAAATTTTTCCACACCCTTTTCATGTGACGTACTGTATCACGAACCCACATTGATCTTTCCCTTTTACGTGACAACTTTAGGGCGCAGGCATAAGTGGCATTTTAGGACAAATTATACACGATAAAGATATGAAGACTCCGATCGATTACGTGCTGTGTGTCGGCCATTTCCTTCCAAAGGTATGTGCTTTCATCCTCCGATGAAACTCGCATCGCTTAACATTATACGTATATAATGCTTACTTAGGGGTAATTACGTCTTTTTAGCTTAAGATTTCGACAAAAATACGACATTATCTCCATTTTTCTGGCATGATCTTTCGACAAGTGCTATTGGACTAGAGATGCACAAGCCCCTTGATTTTTCGGGTCTCGGCACGGGTCTTACAAGCCCGTTTTCTGTTAGCAAAAAATAGCCCTAGATTTTTTCGGGCCTGGGCTTTGGCCCGATTGGGCTTTTCGGGCTTTTGAAAAAAGATTGGCCCAATCGGGCTTTTAGGCATGGCCTGGGCACGGGCTTCGGGGTTCTTATGTATCTCAGGTTGGAGCTCTGATGAATGCATATGTACTATTTGCAATTCTCTATTTGACCGTACGTTTATTACCATCTTAGGACGAAGATATTTGCACGTTTTTTGAGCCGGAGCTTCCCTCTGCACCAACCCCGACTCAATCAAGCATTGGAAGTCCCACGAATGGCTTTTCTTCGAGTCATTCTGAAGAAAGAACCCGGACCGAGAAGCATTCGGTTTCAACAAGTTTCGATAGCGACAACGGGTGGTCGATCAGCGGCGGCAATGTGACCATGGATTCAACCAACAAGGGCTCATCGGTCCTCGATCTCCAGGGCGACAACTACTTCTCGTGTGCGGTTGGGCGGAAGCAGTCGACCGCCCGGTATTCGTTGGGTTCGTCGGCGGATGTGGTGGCTCTGTTGAAAAAACTGGCGGCAGACTGATCATCGGAAAAGCTGGGATCATGGTATATATACAGATTATACACGTACGAATGTAGATCGGAGGTCGTGAATTTAGCTATGTTTTTCGTATACGGGTTTTCTTATGAACTAGATTTTCGCGGTCGTTTTTTAGTTGTATTTTTCGGTTGATCGTCCATGGCCGTTGTTATGTCCAAATTACGGTTTTGACCTTAAAGGTTTCGATTATTAATAAAATTTTGGTTTTGTTTATTTTCGTGGTGTTGACTACGTGTTTCTACTCGAAACTTATATATAAGTTGCTTATGGTTGTGATTTTGTGAGTCGTTTAAGCATGTAATCTTAAATAAGATATTAATTAATTCCATGGCAATATCTATACTATATCATAAAGATAGTATAAAAACTCTTAAAAACAAGTCTTAAAGTTTAATGTACCGCTATTTAATGCTAATTACTTAAAAAACAACCATTAAAGCTGTATGTACTACATTTAATGCTATTTATTAATTTTCAATCATTATCTCTAACCATTTTAACTCTCATAAAATCATTTCCTAATTCAACTCCCCTATAAATAATTTTCAGCATAATTAAATATATAATAAAAAAATAAAAAATAAAATGAAACATTAAAATCGTGATGTATCTAGCGGCATTGCGCGAGTACACTTCTAGTTTGTTTAAATATAGAAAAGTGAATATTGAAAAAATAATTATTATGTATAAACATTTGAAAAGTTATATGTCATTTGATAATGGGATTAATTTAAAGGCTCAACAAGATTTTTATGAAATGAACTTTATTATTAATATCTAATAAATATTAGAAGCGTACTTGCGCAATGCAGCGAGATACATCACGATTTTAATGTTTATTTTTATTTTTTGTTTTTTATTGATTTACAGTACGATTTTGGATGATTTTTATTGAGTGATAATGATTTTTTTATATATAAATTTGTTTAATTTAGGCTTAACATTATAATGTTTTTTATATAAAAAAATTAAGTAGTTTGTTAAAATTCATTAATTATCTTATATTTTTAAAAAAATTTATATTTAAATTGAGATGTTTATCCTGTTTTGATTATGTTTATCAGAATTCAAATTTTATAATTTTAGGATTTGGGGATTAGAGATAAAGATTTTGGGGGATAAGGATGAAATTTATTAATTAGAGTTAAAAGTATTTAAAAACAGTACATATTACTTCATTAATTGTTTTTTAAGAGATTTTAAGTAGATTAACATTAAATAATAGTACATAATGCTTAATACATCAGGATTTTAATGTTTATTTTTATTTTTTGTTTTTTATTGATTTACAATACGATTTTGGATGGTTTTTATTGAGTGATAATGGTTTTTTATATATAAATTTGTTTAATTTAGGCTTAACAATATAATGTTTTTTATATAAAAAAATTAAGTAATTTGTTAAAATTCATTAATTATCTTATATATTTTAAATTTTTTATATTTAAATTGAGATGTTTATCCTGTTTTGATTATGTTTATCAGAATTCAAATTTCATAATTTTAGGGTTTGGGGATTAGAGATAAGGATTTTGGGGATAAGGATGGAATATATTAATTAGGGTTAAAAGCTTTACAGGTAGTACATTAGGCTTTAGTAGTTATTTTTAAGAGATTTTAAGTAGATAACTTTAAATGATAGTACATAAAGCTTAGTGAGTTGTAATTAAGAGTTTTTTATGCCATCTTTATAATATAGTATAGATTGGTTATGTATCATGTTGTTACTTTTCATTGCCAATAAATACTAATTTTTGTCAAATACTGAATATTTACAGTTAGCTGAGTTGAGAGAGCAGATGACAAAGATTGAGGAGGATGTGAGGGAGTCAAAGCTGTGGGAAGAGCGCTATTTGGCACAATTGAAGATCGAAAGGAAGCGCAACGAAGAGCTGCGGGCGAAACATGTCAGACATGCTACCCAGCTAGCTGAGTAGCTCACATTATCGCAACAGTTTGATGCCTTTATGCAGTAGCAGGGATACGATTTCCCCCCTCCCCACCCTTCCCCCTAGTTAGATAGCTACGTTGTTTTTGTGTGAATTTGGAATTATATGAATTTGGATTTTCATTTTAGTGGGATGATTTGTATCAGTTTAATGGACAGGTTATTTATGTTAATTTAATGTGCAGGTTATTCGTATAAAAATACAGGAAATGCCAATTTTTCAATTTTTTTAAATTAACGACGGAATTAGTGATGGAAATCCGTCGCTAAAAACTTTAAAGTATTTTTTTAAACTAGCGACGGAATTAGTGACGGCAATCCGTCGCTAAAAGTGGCTTTCGCTAAATCCGTCGCTAATAATTTTCGTCGCTGATCTGTCGCTAATAAGTGGGCATCGCTAAATTCGTCGCTAAATATTTTTGTCGCTAATTCGTCCCTGATTTTCGTCGCTAATAGTATCACCCACTACATATTCAGTGACGGACTTTCACTGACGGAGTAGCGATGATCGATGGAAATCACTTTCAGTGACGGATCAACGATGGAATTTTCTGTCACTGATGGGTTCGATTTTTGTAGTGTGCTTGCTCCCGCCAACCGCCTGCTACCATAGATCTGTATATAATACGGGATAGACACCGTGATCCTCGCCATACTTTTGGGTAAGATTCGTCTGATAGTCAAGATGTGGTTTACAAAAATACTACAAATGAACTTCGACAGTATAGCAACTGTAAATTAGACATTTCCAACTAAACCAATCATAATATATGCCCAACAAATGGCAACCTAAACTAGATAGAGACGTATATGAAGATTTTAACTTAAATAATCATTGTGTTTGCCCACCAAATGACAATCCAATTTAGAAAGAGATATATACGAAGATTTTGACTTTAACAATCCTAACGTTTGCGCAACAAATGACAACCCAAAATAGATAGAGATTTGGAATGAAAATTAAATTATTTTAAAGTTTAAAGTTAAACCTAAACTATATACGGGAACTAAATTTAATCATCATAGCATTTATACAAAATATTTACCACAACCGGGCTACACCTCAAAGTCACATAATCCCCTAGTGACTCGCTATCCGAAGAGGAAGACTCATACTTCGTCCACTTCCTATGGGTATGATTGAACAAATACAGACCATTGTCTAATCAAATAATGTGATTTTTAGTTAGTTATAACATATTAAAAATTAGGCACGCCTTGACTAATTAAATAATATGATTTTTAGTCAAATAATATGATTTTTAGTCAAAATACGATTTTTAGTTAATTATATATGTAATTGATATACGTATGTGGTGTCTATATAAGTATATTACGTATATATAATTATGGAATATGTAAACAAAATGAGAATAACTATTTATTGATAAAAAAAACTAAAATAATAACCAGAAATGCAATTTTAATTAAAAATGTACCACAAACCCCCTACAAAATAAAAGATAAATAATTAAAAATTAAATTATCGGCGGATTAGTGGCAGATCCTCCAATCCACCAAAAACTATGTTTTTGATAAATAATTTTAAAATAAAATTTTTAAAATTTGTGGTGGACTTGTAGCGGATTGGAGGATCGATCCGCCACTAATTTGCCACTAATTTTATTAGATTTTTTTTATATTTTAAAAATCAAAAAATGTTTTTTATTTACCTGTGATTAGTAGTGGATCTCCTCCAATCCGTCACAAATCCGCCACAAATCCATTTTTTTGAGTTAAATAATTTTAAAATCAATTTTTAAAAATTTGTTGAGTGGAGTGGAGGATCCGGTGCAAATTCACGGGTAATATCTATTAGATTTTTGTCTTATTTTCTTAAAAAACTAAAAATATTATTTTTATTTACCGACGGATCCTCCAATCCGTCACCAATTTCTTTTTCAGTTAATTAATATTAGTGATGGATTAGTGATATATCTTACTTAATTAATATCCATCACAAATATGCCACTAATATTAATTAAATAATAAATAACATAACAAATAGAAAATCGTCACAAATCCACTATAAATCCGCTGCAAAACTAAATTAGAATTTATTTTTTATTTTAAAAAAATATCAGTAACGGATTTATGGCATAGGTCAATAATAAGTTGACTTTTTCCCATTGAACTTCTGTGAAAAAATCATGTACACTTTTTTAGATGAAGTTAGATTGAAATAACAAAGGTCACTTATTGCTGTAAATAGGAAAAGGTTGGGGACTTTATCCCCGTTTTGGGACTGAAAATTGTTTATGGCTAGCGGGAACTCGAGGTATAGATCGTGGGTGGTTAAACTCGATAACCGTGTAACCTTTAGTGAAGGGCTCGAGGTATAGATCGTGGGTGGTTGAACTCGATGCCCATTTGTAATCCATCATGGAATTTATTGTCCGCGTTTGAAGTCTAGTGAGTGGTCCCCAAGTCATGTCGTTATGTAAGCTTGCGGTGGTGCTCATTGTGAGCCAGATACGGGGACTTGTGGCTTTTGTGGTGACACTCATCTAGAGGTCGAGTAGACACTAGAGGCATTTGGGTATCTTGCGGTGGTTGCTCGGTAGGGAGCTGTATACGGGGACCCATGGCTCTATGTGAAACTCAAGAACATTGATAAGCGGCTTAACTTTGTGTGCCCACCACATTCGATGGAATTCGAGTTTCCCCCGCCATCGAATGGTGTTGTTTTGGGTATTGAGTTTTATTATCCAAGTTTTAGGTGACGTTTGTATATGTGGATTTTATTCATAGTTTATGGGTTGAGTATTATGCCCCACCTGTGTTTTGGGTGTTTCGGGATATAAAGTTTTATTCGTGTTCATAAATTGGGAGTTCGTTTTCTATTCTCATTGTGAGTGAGTTTTGGTTCGGATTTGATTTGCGAAAGAACATTTTACATTAAGATCTCCGTCCTTTAAATAGTTTGGATTGGAAAACGTTTACATTGGTGTTTCCTTCGTCTAAAATGCATATTTCTGGAAAACAAGTCGTGTTCTTATTTGAAGCATATCATTTGGAAAGATTACGATTTAAATTGCAGTATTCCTTTTAATGAAATATTTATTAATGTTGAAAACTCTTAAACTCACTAGGCGTTAGCCTAACCTTTTTATTTGTCGGCATGTGCATCAGGTTTCGGCTGAGATTAGTTCTAGTGACACTGTGAAGAGAAGAGTACTAGTTGTGTGCTCGAAGAGTGTGTAGCTTGGAGAAGCCTTCCGCATTTATGATGGGATTAGCAGCTCGTTTTTGGGTTAAGTAACACCCGCCTTTGGTTTAGTCCTTGTATAAGATTGAAGTTTATAATTTTTAAGGTTAAATATAGAACTTATGTTGGAGATTTATCTTTTACTGGGTGAAATTTTGAAATTTTAGTTAGCTACTCTTTCCGGATTTGAGAGTGTTACAAGTTGGTATCAGAGCTTAAGTTTGAGAGAATTAGGTATTGATTTTGGAAGCCTAGACTCAAACTAGAGTTTTTTTTCTAAGTGATGAAAGTGAGATTGTACCATTAGCCACTTTAAGATAGGATATTTTGAGGTTGTAGAGTCGCTAGAAACAGGAAACTCGTCGAGAGTAGCAAGGATGATCATGTACGGTACGTTCATAATTGCACATGGCCAGTGTTATGGTGAACCTCCATGATACATGTGTATGCTTGAACTGCCTCGTTGTGATAACCGTTGGGGTAGTGAAGAAGTTTCTAAGCAAGTAGCCGATAGAAGAGTTGATGTTTATAACATTATCATTTGGAGTGACGGATAAGCATGATGAATATAATAAGTTGACCATTTTGGGTCAGGGTTATTTGTTGAATTAGAACCGTAGGCTTATTGTATTGCCTTTATTTCAAAAAAAAAAATTGTAAGGTTAACCAATGTAGTGTGATCGTTGCCTTAAGACGTTAAGCATCCGGATGTCGGTAGTGTGATCGTTGAACTTGGTGAGCTCGGTCCTAAGATTTTGAGTCTCGACCAAAATTCATGCACGAAACTCACTTTTAAAATATTTTGCATAAAGTATTTCAAACTTTCTCAAATTGTCATGCGGGTCGTATTTTGGATCCGTGGGAAGACGTTTAACACGCACAAGATTATAATCCACGAGTTCGAACATGCATAAAATTGTTTTATTTCACATGGTTGCAAACTTTGTTGAGATTTTCTTTGCTCCTGTTTTGTCGAACACTATTTTGGATATTGTAAGTATTTATGATTAAACCTTGTTTAAGGTCTCCGACAAATAACTGCGAATTTTGACCTTGCATTGGATCTCCTCCACATATGTTAAGGTTTAAAGGAAAAAGTTATTCCCATGTTTTGGTATTCGAGTTTTATTGGAAATTTTATTCCATGTGAGTTTGTTGAGTTGGATGAAGTACTATTTTATGACGTTCTGCTATGCATGAGTGAATTCTGAAGTGCGTAGGCTTTAATTATGTTGCATGTAAAATTTTGAGCTTTATTGAGCGTCCTGTCTCACGCAGGTTGTGCACATGATTTTGGTGGAGATAAAGACTTGGGACATGGAAACCTTGAACTCTTCACAATAAATGTCCAAAATTCTAGCCTTGATCACCCCTTTAATGTCTTCAATAACCTAAGGATGGAATTCAATGAAGGGAGAGGTTTGGAAGGGAAGAAAATCACACCTAGAGGTTCAAAATCGACTAACAAAGTGACTTGGGGAGAAAAGTGAGGTCAAAATAAGTCAAGGATCTAATTTATAGCATCAGACCCCGACGACGACTGTGCCCGGTGACTGTGCCCGGCGACAGTGCCATGGGCACAGTCGCGTGGCACTATCGCTACACAACCACCACTCTCGGTACATCACTGGCGAGAGTGACACGCGAGAATGCCCTCGAGCACTATCGTTGTCACAATCGCGCAGTTTGTACCGCAAGCCCTCTTTTCCCCACGACCTTGACGTGCGACTGTAACACATGTCATAGTCACCTGGCACAATCGCCTAGCACCTGATCGAGTCTGAAATTCTGTCTGATCCTTCGTTCTAAGTCCCAATACTAAGGGGTTTGTTAGATCTGTTTTTATAGTAATCATTGTATTTATTTTCTAGCTTTTACTGTTCTTAATGTTAGTTTCAGTATTGTAAAGGCTAGGGGTATTTAAGTCCCCTTAGAGCCTTTGTTTTGTAAGTTTGATACGCATATTCAATATATCTGAGAACTTTGCGCTTGTTACTTTCTCTCTCTAAAGAATCAGTGATCTTGGACTCTCAATTGGTATCAGAGCAATCTGAATCTTGAGAGGATTGAGAGATTGTTTTTCTATATCTGAATTTGTGATTGAAATCGAAAATTTGATCGATTTTCTTGAATTTTTTTAAGAAAATTTCGTTTTCTTGATTTCTCATAAAATTTGGATCTGTTTGTGATTGAATTTGTGTAAATTTGATTTCTTCAGTTGCGTTTGTGATAATCGATTGTTTTTGATTCACAAAGTTTTCCTTAAAAAACATGATTTGATTCTCAATTTGGTGATTTTGTGTTTTTCTGGAAAATACGCCGTTCTCGTTCTGTTCATTGTCGAATTTTAAGATTTTGTTGATTTTAATCGAAATTGTTTGATAAAATGTGTTAGAAAGTAGTTTTCGAAATTCAGTGTATGCTTTTCTTGGTTAAATTTCGAAGTTGTAGTTGATCTTGCGTGAATTGGTTGAGTTTATGAAGTTTGCGTTTCATTCTTGTTAGTTTGCGCTTCATTCATATTAATTTGCGTTTCATTCATGTGACTTTGTGTGTCATTCATAGTATGCATGAATTAGTAGTGATTCCTGAACTTTGCGTTTTATTCATGAGAGTTTGTGTGTGATTCTTATTTGTTTGCGTGTGATTCTTATGCTTTGCGCCTCTTACATTCCTTCATAGATTTTGTGATCTAACTCGTATGTTAGTAACTTTTTTCAGGTTTGCGATTCTCATTGGAAACGCAAAGCCAAGTTTCTCGGTTCTTGTCTGACACGCAAACCATCAGTTTGCGTTTCTCTCTTCAAGTGAAAAGTCTTTGTGCTTCAAACGCAAAATATCTCATCCGCGAAGTCTCTCACCCGCGAAGTCTACAAACGCAAAGTGAAACTTTGCGTTCCCCTCTACAAACGCAAAGCTCAGTTTGCGTTCCCTTCAGCAAACGCAAAGCTCAGTTTGCGTTCCCCTCTGCAAACGCAAAGCCTTCTTTGCGCTCCTCATTACAAACGCAAACCTCTAGTTTGCAGGTCTCTCTTACTTAGACAATTTTGCTGAAATTTCTGATTTTTTCACAAGATGTCTCTACAAGCACAACTTTAAAAGAATGACCTCATGATGTCTTTGGGGTCCGATACTCGTCCACCAGTTCTCATCAATGAGAATGAATTCGAACAATGGCAGGATAGATTCATCAACTTTATTGAAAGGCAACCAAATGGGGAGAACATGATGAAATCACTGACTCAGGGTCCTATGGAAACACCAAGGAAAGTGATCCCAGCTACTGCTACTACTCCAGCTACAACTGTTGAAAAAGCTTTAAGAGAGTTTGAAGCTGAAGAAGTCTTAAGATATCAAGCAGACAGTCAGGCTAAGTCAAATTTGATACTTGCTCTTCCCAACTCCATTTATAACAGAATCGACTGTTTCAAACATAACCCAATGTTGATGTGGACACAACTTGAGAAGATCATGCTTGGTACTGCAATGTCTACTCAGTTACGACAGACCAGGTACATGAACAACTTTGAAAAGTTCAAGGCCAAGGATGGGGAAAGTTTGAAAAATGTTTTTGATCGATTCTGGGTTGTTATCAATGATATCTACAAGATTAAAGTTACCAAGACTGAGTTGGAGGCAAACTTGAAGTTTCTGAACGCTTTACAACCTGAGTGGAACAAGTCATGCCATCGAATGAGAAATGATGTCAGAATCTCAACAATGCCAATTCAGGAGTTATATGAAATCTTGATGACAGATGAATCTTTGGTAATGGAGAAGAAGGCGAAAATGGATAAGAAGAACAAGCCTCTGTCAGTAGATCCCATTGCTCTTATAGCTAGCCAACTGGCTGAGCAAGCTTTGACTGAATCAACTTATGATGGATCTACAGATGATGATGGTGAAGCACTCGAAAAGGCCATGATTCTTTTGACTCAACATTACAAGAAACAGTTCAAGCACAGATCTGGTTCGAACAACTTGCGGTTTACTTCTGGTTCTAAGAAGATAGAACCTGGTGCTCCTTCAAAGCCATACACTCCAAAGTATGAACCGGAAAAAGTAGTTGACCAAAAGAAAGATGACAAAAAGGTGATGAATTGTTTTAATTGTGGGAAGCCAAGACATATGGTTAAGGATTGCAGAGTCAAGGTGGTTAAGGATGCTGCTTTTTACCGAAAGAAGTTGGCTTTAGCTGAAAAGAAGGAAAGTGGTACTATCCTGTTGGCCGAAGAAGAATACTGGTTGGACCATTCAGACAACGAGGCCGAAAATGAGGAGACTGCGACTATGTGCTTTATAGGTGATGACAATTCTGATGATGAGGAAGAGGATACCTCATCTGATGGTTCTGAGGTATTATCTGCGTTTAACTATAATTTCTTCATATCTCAAATGAATGTTTTTATCACTGCTTTGCATGATTTACGCTCAAAGTTCGTTTCTAAAAAGGTTAAAAATCAAGAAAAGTTTGATTTAATTGATAAACTGCAAATTTCTTTAAAAGATGAAAAATCAATTTTAATTGATACAAAAGAGAAATTTCAAAAGCAGTTAGTTGATCTAGAAAATTCAAATCAGACTTATCGTGATTCGTTGACTGAAATGACTTCTTCAAATCAAAATCTTTCTGAAAAGATAATTGTTTTAGAAAAGAAATTGTATAAAAGAGAACAGTCTGAGCAAACGATTTAGATGAATAAACCAAGGAGTGAAGAAGCCATAAAAGAAAAGTGGGGACTTGGTTTTGAAAACCCGCATTTTTTAAATCATGCTAAAAATGAAGTTCCTACTTTATATGAATATGATTACTTTACTCTTGCAAAATATGCTCCTCAGTTTAAATTCTTTTGGACAACTGAGAAACAAATTTTGGAAGAAGAAAATGTGAAAAGAATGAAAAACAAGAGGATGGAAATGCCATTTGTTTACACCTCTGAAAATGCAAAGTATTTTCCTGATCAATCTAAGAAATCCAGAAAATTTCAAAATATTATAAATATCAATTCTTCCAATAAATCTTCATTATCAACAGATTTTGTTGATATATTTGCTAACACTGATAAGGAAAATGTATCTCCGGTATCTTATGATACTAAGAAATACATTCCTCCATTAGTGTTAGAAGGAAAGATTGTTGATCTTGAAGATAGATTGGAAGAACAAAATCTTCAAACTTGTTTACAAAACGATTTATTTCTTTTTATAATGAAAACAAGTTTTGAAGATAAAAGTTCTTCTGGATTTTCAAAAGTTTCAAAGGAAAATGCTAAAGTTTTGAAAAATAATGGCCATTTGCGTTCCACATTGGAAACGCAAACTGAGAGTTTGCGCATGCAGTGGGACGCGCAAAGCCCAGTTTGCGCCTCCAATGGGAAGCGCAAACCTCCTCCAGACTTGCGAATTTTTGAAAATTTTCACTCCAAGGCTAGTTCTTCAATGTCAAATGCTAAGACTGATTTCTTTGATAAAATTTCTTCTTCTGATTCAATTATTGATAATTATTTACTTCTAAATGCTCAATTTTATAAAAAGAAGCGTAAAAGAAGAAGATTAAAGAAGTCAAAGAAACATGATACTGTCTTATCTGAAAATTCTAATGTTTCTGATTTTTCTTCTTCAGATCGGACTGTGAGGAAGTCAACAAGGCAGATTTGGAGGATGAAACAGCAAAGATTAGAATCTGAACTGTTAGGAGTAAACTGTGTAGACAATCTTTGTGATTCTGATACATTTGCTTCTTGTAATAAAAACCCAAAATACTCTTTTAAGCAAATGTTTGATATATCAAAGAATATCTCATATGCTTCTTCTAGTTCTGATTCTGATAATTGTGTTTTATCTTCTATTGATAATTGCTTTCATTCTTTCAAGAGAAATAAATCTGTGAGAAATAAAAGATATAAATCTAACAAGGGACCCATAAGCATATGGGTACCTAAAAAGGTGTAGTTTCTGTGTGTGCAGCTAAGTCAATTATGGTATCTGGATTCGGGATGCTCAAAACATATGACTGGCAACAAATCACTTTTGTCTAATTTTAAAGATAAATGTTGCGGTCGTGTGAAATTTGGTAACTGTGAGACTGCTCCGATTCTTGGTTATGGTGATCTAGTTCAAGGTAACATAAATGTAAAAAGAGTAAGCTACGTCGAGGGTCTAAATCACAACCTTTTCAGCATCGGCCAGTTCTGCGATAAAGACCTTGAAGTTAGCTTCAAATCCAAAAGAGTTGCAGTGAAGAATGATAAAGGCAAGGATCTTCTGGTAGGAAAAAGACAATCAAATTTGTATACCATTGATCTTTCTAAGATCAAAATTCCTTCAGATATCTGCTTGCTTTCTAAAGCTTCAATTCAAGAAAGTTGGATTTGGCACAGACGTTTAGCTCATCTCAACTTCAAGTATATGTATCGCCTGGTCAAGAATGATTCTGTGAGAGGTCTTCCAGTTCTCCGTTTCCAGAAAGACCATCTATGCCATGATTGTGAGAAAGGAAAAATGAAGAAATATCCTCACAAGCCTAAACCTGAATACTGCACGTCGGCTATTCTTGATCTTTTACATGTTGATTTGTGTGGTCCGATGAAGATGAAGAGTTTAGGACGTAAGAAATATGTTTTGGTGGTTGTTGATGACTACTCCAGAAATACTTGGGTAAAATTTCTGAAGTCAAAAGACGAGACTCCTAAAGTACTCATCAACCTCATCAAGACAACTCAGACAAATAAGCAGAAGCAAGTGAAAGTGGTAAGATCTGACAATGGTACTGAATTCAAAAACAGTACTCTTCAGGCATTTTATGAATCGCAAGGAATACAACAACAATTTTCTGCTGCACGTACTCCGCAACAGAACGGCGTTGTTGAAAGAAGAAACAGAACACTTGTTGAGTACGCCAGATCAATGCTTGCTTATTCAGGTCTACCTTTGTCTTACTGGGCTGAAGCAGTGTCAACTGCCTGTCATACACAGAACAGATCAATTCTGCATCGTCGTTTCAACAAAACACCGTATGAACTTATGAACGGGATTAAACCGAACATCAAGTATTTCAAGTCATTCGGGTGTAAATGCTACGTTCTGAATGACAGGGAGAATCTCAACAAGTTTAGTCCAAAGGCAGACGAGGGTGTATTCGTGGGTTATTCTTCAAACTCTGCAGCTTATAGAGTTTTTCTGATCTCTGCAAGTAAGGTCATAGAGAGTGTCAATGTAAAATTTGACGAAGCTGCTGATTTGGTTTCTAGTCACTCAGGCTCAGAACCCACTATCATTGGAAATTCAGTTTCTGAACAAATCAGTTCAGAACCTGCTCTTTCACCGGATAACCAGGATTCTTCTACTCCCTCTCCTATTCTTTCTGATCTTGATTTTCTGTTTGAAAATTTTTATGATGATGTGCCTAAATCTAACTCTGTAAATGTTTCTAATGTTTTAAATCAGGAAACTGAAAGCTCATCTATTCCAAATTCCGCTGCATCTATCTCTGACAATGATGCTGCTCCAGTCCCTCCTGTTCAACAAGTACCGACACAACAAGAACCTGTTCAATCAGAAAATGTACAATCAGAACCAGTTCAAGAAGAACAACGTCCAGGAAGAAGTACAGAATGATGTTATTCAACAAACTGTTCCCGAATCTGATTCAGAGATTGTTGAGATACCTCCTCCTCAAGTGGAAACTATTTCTATATCTTCATCTGATGTTGAAGTTTCTGAACCTCCCTCTCTTCAATTTGAAGTGGTTCAATTAAAACAAGAGTGTTTCCCAAATATTCGACTTGATCGAAAGAAAATCAAGAAAGGCATACAATATTCTAAATTAACTTACTAGCAGATTTCCAGATGTTACAATCCTCCCCACCTTGGACAAGATTTCGTCCTCGAAATCTCGTCCTACGCGAATAAGTGTGGGTATCTTCTCTTCATATCTTCCTCGGCCTCCCATGTGACGTTGGCTCCCCGATGATGCTTCCATTGAACCTTGACCATGGTCACTTCCTTGCGACGAAGCTTTTTTGTCTTGGACTCTAGTATCGCCTCCGGTTCTTCTACTCACCGATTCCCGTTATCCACTTGGATCTCCGTCAATGGAATGGCACTTTCTTCCTCGGCTAGACATTTGCGAAGATAGCATACGTGAAAAGTGGGATGTATTCCATCCATTTCCGGTGGCAACTATAACCGGTAAGCTTGGAGTCCAATTTTCTCTAAAATAACAAAGGGTCAAAGGAAACGGGGACTAAGCTTTCCACGCTTCCTAAAACGCATTATTTCTTTCCATGGTGACACTTTCAACATCACACGATCTCCTACTTGAAATTCGACCGGTCTTCTCTTTTTGTCCGCGTAGCTCTTCTGTCAGTCTTGAGCCGCCTTTAAACGCTCTTGAATTTCTTTCACATTATTCGCGGTTTCTTGAACGATCACCGGACTAGAAAATTGCTTTTCCCATGCTTCAAGCCAACAAGTTGAGGTCCTACACTTTCGACCGTAAAGGGCTTCAAATGGAGCCATCCCGATGCTCGAATGGTAGCTATTATTGTAGGCAAACTCCACTAACGGTAGATGCGAGTCCCAATTTCCCCCGAAATCGATGATGCATGATCTCAACATGCCTTCAAGGGTTTGTATGGTCCTTTCACTTTGCCCGTCCCATTGAGGATGGTAGGTCGTGCTCAACTTAATCTTTGTACCCAACCCTTTTTGTAGATCGTCCCAAAACTTCGAAATGAATCGACTATCTCGATCTGACATAATAGATAACGGAACACCATGACTTTACACAATTTCATCAATGTATAACTTCGCTAATTTGTCCATTAGCAACGTCTCTCGCATTGCCAAGAAGTGTGCACTTTTGGTGAGTCGGTCCACAACTACCCAAATTGTGTCATGACCTTTCAAAGTTTTCGGTCATTTGGTGACGAAGTCCATTGTGATATGCTCCCACTTCCATTCCGGAATCGACAAGGGTTGAAACTCCCATAGGGTCTTTGATGTTCCGCCTTGACTTGCAAGTAAGTGACACATCTCTCCACATAGTTGGCCACGTCAAGTTTCATTACCGGCCACCAGCTATTCAACTTGAGGTCTATATACATCTTCGTGGTACCGGGGTGTATGGAATACATGGATTTGTGGGCTTCTTCTTTGTACCCAACCCTTTTTGTAGACTGTACCAAAACTTCGAAGTGAATCGACTATCTCGATCTGACACAATAGATAACGGAACACCATGACTTTACACAATTTCATCAATGTATAGCTTCGCTAATTTGTCCATTAGCAACGTCTCTCGCATTGCCAAGAAGTGTGCACTTTTGGTGAGTCGGTCCACAACTACCCAAATTGTGTCATGACCTTTCAAAGTTTTCGGTCATTTGGTGACGAAGTCCATTGTGATATGCTCCCACTTCCATTCCGGAATCGACAAGGGTTGAAACTCCCGTAGGGTCTTTGATGTTCCACCTTGACTTGCAAGCAAGTGACACATCTCTCCACATAGTTGGCCACGTCAAGTTTCATTACCGGCCACCAGTTATTCAACTTGAGGTCTCTATAGATCTTCGTGGTACTGGGGTGTATGGAATACATGGATTTATGGGCTTCTTCTAAGAGAAGCTCACGTGTTCCGCCCAACTTTGGTACCCACACTCTTCCTAGGAACAACTTTATGCCACGACTGTCTTTTGTCAATAGATCCCGTTGCTTCACCATAACTTCGGCCTTAAGATTCTTTTCTTGAAGTGCTTCTCGTTGGCATGTCTTGAGATTTTCGACTAGGCTTGGCACTACGTCAATTCTAGTGAGTGATAAAACGGCACCACTTCCGTAACTCCTTTGGCTCAAAGCATCCGCCACTACATTAGTTTTACCCGGGTGGTAAAGTAATTTGCAGTCATAGTCCTTCAATAGTTCTAGCCATCTCCTTTGCCGCATATTGAGCTCCTTTTGCTCAAAAATGTACTTCAAGCTCTTGTGATCGGTGAAAAGTGTACATTTAGTTCCATAGAGGTAGTGACGCCATAACTTTAACGCGAATACCACCGTTGGCTCTAAGTCATGCGTCGGGTAATTCTTTTCATGATCCTTTAGTTGACGTGATGCGTAAGCTATTACCTTTCCCCTTTGCATAAGTACGCATCCGAGACCCATCTTGGAAGCGTCACTATAGACTACAAAATCGTCCGATCGCTCGGGTAAGGATAAAATCAACGCTTCACACAGCTTCTTCTTGAGGGTTCTGAAAGCTTGTTCTTACGTGTCCGTCCATAGAAATTTAACGTTCTTCCTACTCAACGATGTAAGTGGTGAAGCGATCTTTGAGAAGTCTTGGATAAATCTTCTGTAGTACCCGACCAAACCCAAGAAACTACGAATCTTCGTCGGACTCGTCAGCGGTTCCCAACTCATCATGGCTTCAATCTTTACTGGATCCACCTTTACTTCGTCTTTGGACACCACGTGGCCTAAGAATTGGACCTCTTGCAACCAGAATTCACATTTAGAAAACTTCGCGAATATCTTTTCCCTCCGAAGGACATCCAACACTTCCTTTAGATGTTTCCCATGCTCCACTTCGTCTCGCGAGTAGATTAGGATGTCGTCGATGAAGACTATCACTGACTTGTCCAAGAAAGGTCGACACACCCGGTTCATCAAATCCATGAATACGGAGAGTGCATTCGTTAAACCGAATGGCATCACAAGGAATTTGTAATGCCCATACCTTGTTCGAAAGGCTGTCTTTGGCACATCGTCTTTCTTCACCCTTACTTGATGGTATCCCGACTGCATATCAATCTTCGAGAACCATCCTGCTCCTTGTAGTTGGTCGATTCAGGGAAGAAGATAATTGTTTTTCATCGTGACCTTGTTCAACTCTCGGTAATCGATGCACATTCGCATTGACCCATCTTTCTTCTTCACAAATAGGACCGGAGCTCCCCAAGACAACGAACTTGTTCGAATGAATCCTTTCTCTAGAAGTTCTTGGAGTTGAGACATCATTTCTTACATTTCCGTCGGCGCTAACCGGTAGGGAGCACGGGCTATTGGGGCCGCTCCCGGGGTGAGGTCGATATGAAACTCCACTTGGCACTACAGTGGCAATCCGGGTAGGTCCTCCGAAAAACCGTCCAGGTAGTCTCGAACAATCTTCACGTACGTCTTCAACCGACTTCTTCTCCAACTTTGCATCCACAATGTAGGCTAAGTACAATGAACATCCCTTCGCTTGATGTTTACAAGCCTTTAAGTAGGAAATCACGGGGGGTGGATCCCTTCCTCTTCTCTCCATAAACGGTAACCGTGCCGCCACTTGCCATAAGCACTCTAATCATCTTCTTAGAGAAAATAATGTCGGCACAGTTCTTAGTCAACCAATCCATGCCTATCACCACGTCAAAACCCCCAATTGCCATCAGTAACCAGTCCACTTCAAAACGATGACCATCTAACTCTAAATCGTAACCATGATAGTGTTATCGAATCAACACTTGCTCCCCATTGGGGTCGGAAAGAGTACTAACAGGAGTTGGAAACATTGCACAAAAAGAATTCGACACAAACGACCGGTTTGCATCTGGAGTTGAACAAAACATGAGTAGGTAAGGAGTTTACAAGGAATGTACCCGATACCACATCGGCGGTCACCCTTGCCTCATCGGTGGTCATCTGAAAGGCTCGACTCGACACTCTTGGTGGATTCTCTATCTCTGGAGTTGCCCCGCTTGAGACCCCGCGGTACATTAAGCTTTAAGACTTGTTTTTAAGAGTTTTTTATATCATCTTTATAATATAGTATAGATACATTTTTAAGGTATCGAAAGTGTCTCTCCAAATTTAGAAGATTAATGGTCGTTTATATATATATATATATATATATATATATATATATATATATATATATATATATATATATATATATATATATATATATATATATATATATAGACGGAGGTTTAAGGGAAAACCTCAAAAAAATGGAAAACTGAAGAACACTCTGGTAGTCCTTTATCTGGACGGTATGAACTTGTGCATAAAGATAAATTATGTTGTTTTTTGGTTTTTATGCACAAGTGCATTATGCACTTGTGCATATGCACAAATGCATGTTACAAATTACCTGTATGCATAAACGCATACCGTCCAGATGAAGGACTACCAAGTTGTTCCTCATTTTTTCGTTTATTTTAAGGACTATCAAGTTATGTATACACACACACACACACACACACACACACACACACACATATATATATATATATATATATATATAGTGGAAGGATATTTTGCAACCCTGAAAAAGGTTGTAACCTTTGCAACCCACATCTTAACCGTTGGATTCATGATCGGCGGTTATTTTATTTTTATTTTTCTGTTTTTTTTAATTAAAAATATTGGACCCCATATTTATTGTAACCGCCGATCATGAATCCGACGGTTAAGATGTGAGTTGCAAGGTTTGCAACATTTTTAAGGGTTGCAAATAAAACAACTCCTATATATATATATATTACAATAAAAATAATATTTAATTAAATAACTATATATTATGGGCAGATCTACTTAAAGAGCATACAAGGTTACGTTTTTTAAGGGTGTCATCTAATATTTCGTTATGTGCTCTTGTATTTTATAAAAGCTACATTTATAATAGAATTTTAAGCTATTTGAGTTGGTTTATGGAGTATGATTAAAATATTGCTCTCAATTAATAGCGGGTTTGAATCTCATTGGTGTCAAAATACATGTTTCTTTTTTTTTTTAACAACTCTTTGGACCAAGGCAGATATACAAAAACTAAACTCGGACATTTTCCTTGAAAATACAAGCAACTAACCGAGTCATCATGATTTTGTTACAAAGAATTATATTTTCTTTTTATTGTCAAATGTGAAAAAGTTTATGAGTCCGCCTCTGGTATATACCTTCATAAATCAGTTTGATGTAGCAACCTTTTACCTATTCTTTTAAAATACGATAATTTTCACTCAAATAATTGAAATCACAATAATATTTATATACGATAAATATAACAAATTTATAAAAGATAAAAGGAGATAGGTGGTATTGTATAGGAGGATGTGCTATGGGCTAAAGATAGTGGAGATTTGGTATCTTGAAAAATGGACCTAGTTTGGGTCCAAAATCCAAATGGACCACTCATGGTAAGGTGTGTTAAAGTATTTTTATTCTTGTATTGACATTATACTTTATGTAATGATAATTGTATTTTTCATTTTAGGTTTAACTGTAATCTTTTGTTCAAGTAATGACTCGTTGTCGTCCTTTTTGTGAAAGCTATATCGTTTGCTTTTCTAGTACGAGAGCATCTGTATATAAAGGAAAGACGTCATTATAAGTCCTATTATGATATCAAGATAAAAGGGAGGATGCCCATTCTATCATTGTCACTCAAAACACCTATAAGCGTAGAATTCTTTTTCTACGGAACTCTTGTGAAAAAATGAACATTTTGGCCTTCTTGGTCCACTTAGACCTCTATTAAAACAAGTCAAAAGTATAAAGCAGAAACTTACAGAAATGTCCTAAAAAATGATGTCGACTCTTGTCAATGGGTAAATGTGGTCCTTTGCAATTGTCCACTTTGACCTATTTTCCAATTGAGTGATAGAGGAGATTGAAGCATACATGAATGATCAGAATCGAACGGTTGTCACCAATCAGCATGCAAGATATAGGGTAAGGTGGGGGTGTCTAACGACGAGCCACATTTTCAAATAGTTTTCGACTTTTACCATAAAATAATGATTCGATTTAAGCTACATTGCTAGTTCAAGATTCTGAAGATGGTATATCAAGTTACGATATCATGCGTTTTTTTAAATGTGGAACCCATGGATCATTATACAAGTTACTACGACCATATGTATGAATATGTTTTTTTCCTCAACTTATTCCTTTAGATATAAATATGCTCTACGATTTGCTTTGTTTCTTTTTAATCTTGACCATCTCTAAATCGCATATATATATATATGTGTGTGTGTGTGTGTATATGTATATACGTATGCGGGGTAGTAGACTAGTAGTCATGGGCGGAGCCACCTTGAAGCCACGAGTGGCATTGGCTCCCCCTCAAAACTTCAAAATAAAATTTAATATAGTCTCAAACCTCAATTACCCACTTGAAACTTTATTTATTCATATCAAACTCTTTTTTTTTCTTCCTTTATAAAATGCCACATTTTCTAAAGGTTCTAAAATAAATACGTTACTTTATTGAATATACAAAAAAAAAAAACGATAAATTTTCATGTATTTTCCTTGGGCTTTTCTTATTTATATGGTTACTTACACATATCTTGTATTTGTTTGTATAAATATAAACATAGTTATTTTGTCCAGGTCACTCATGTTTTTCAACTATTTTTTACAACTATTTTTAGGAGAAGTAATTAATTAAAAAACATATATACTTAAAAGGGTTTTCTCAACCTTGAAATCGTGAATATTGTTATGTTTTTTTTTTTGAAGGTAACCCTAGATAAATTTTCTGGCTAGTAGTTTATAAAACTCTTAATTAAAGTATAATTATTACATGTTACATCATAGGAATTGGAAATTATAATTACATATATAGTGTGTAAATACAATTACAAACAAACAACTTTAAATCATTTAAGAATAAAAAATTTACAAAATAATAATTTTATAATTCAAATAAAATTGTATTGATTTTGTTTTAAAAAATATTACATTAAAACTTTAAAATGATAAAACACATCACAAATTTACTAAGACTAACAAATAATCTAGATTTTATCTATCTACACTATATTATAAAGCATTTATAAAAACTCTTAAAAACAATTACTAAAGTTTAATGTACCGCTATTTCATGTTAATTACTTAAAATATCTTAAAAACAACAATTAAAGTTTTATGTAATACATTTAATGTTATTTATTAACTTTCAATTATTATATCTAACCACTTTAACTCCCCAAAATCACTCACCGCATAAATTAAATACAGGATAAAAATCAAATTTTAAATATAAAAAAAATATAAAATATAATTAAGAAAATCAAACAGAATATTTAATGTTTATTTTATAAAAAAAACATTATATTATTAAACATAAAATAAATTACATTATTATTAAGCTATCGAAGAAACTCTTAAAAACAAGCTTTTATGCAATAAGTATTGTTTATTGATACACATTACTTAAAATTCAAGATTACAAGTCATGACGCATAAGTATAAATTTCTAAAACTATATGTTTGAATTCATAACTAACTAATAAACATAATTAAAACATGATAAACATCTCAATTTAAATATAACGACTTTAAAATATATAAGATAATTATTTAATTCTAACAAATACTTAGTTTTTTTTTATATAAAAAACATTATATTATTAAGCCTAAATTAAACAAATTTAAAAAAAAAACCATTATCACTCTCTCAAAACCATCCAAAATCGTACTATAAATTGATAAAAAATAAAAGGAAACATTAAAATCGTGATATATCTCGCTGCATTGTGCGGATACGTTTCTAGTTATTTAATCAAGATAAGAATCTAAGGGTGCGTTTGGTTCATTATAAGGATTGTGAATGAAAATGAAAATGGGAGTGCAGGAGAATGAGAATAGGAATGGACATTGCATTGATGATGTTTGGTTAAACTAATATAATTAATAAAAAAATGTTTTATAGAATATTTTTAATACAAATATGTGACATCCAACATGAAAACAAAAAATATTTTACATTCATCACCGACAAATGAAGGAATGCATGAGAAAAGATGACTGAGCGGGAATAAAATTTCCATTCCCCCCAATTTGGTCAGGAATGGAAATTAATGTGTTTGGGGTAATGTGCCCATTATATTATATCAAATCAAACAACAGTTTTCATTATCATTCTCATTCCTTACCCCTCAATACCCCCAACCAAACACCCCCTAAATTAAAAAAAAAACAAATTAACGAATTAGAATTGTACACAATTCAAACATTATTTTACATAATTTCAGCTAAATATCATAAAATCTGATAACAAGAATATAATGTGTAACACCCGTAAAATCCAGGTAAGTACTTATTGCTCTTAATTTAAATCTTCGCATTAAATCTGTAATTTTGGGACCTACCTCGAGACCCGGAACTATTAGGATCAACTATCGGACAAGTAGATCGGAGAAAACAACATCGGTCAGCCTCTGGGCGACCTTATCGGCGATTGTGACAAGAAAGTCACAACCACGTGTCATAGTCTCAAGGGTTCAGGGACACACGTTACAGGTGCGGCGACAATGCCCACGAGAGTCATACAGGTCACAATTACCTGGCACTGTCACCAGGATGGTACCGAGAGGGGGAGGCACACCGTGATTGTGACCTGCGACAATGCCCTGGGCGCTGTCGCCAGACATTGTCGCCCGTGGGGTCTGAGAGCTTAAAACGTGGTTCCACCCATTTGATCTCATTTATCTAATTTCCAACTTGAGAGAACATGTTTTTGTGAGCTTCTTGGTGACTTTATCTTCCAAAGACCCCTCTTCTCATTTATTACCAATCTAGGGTTTGGTGTGGAACATTTATTGAAGATCAAGAAGTTAAGGAGAGCATTAAGTGTGGTTACCAACAACATTCAAGTCTCCATTCTCCACTACATCAAGCTAGGGTTTCTAAGTTTCTAGGGTTTTCTATAAAACCTAGTTAGTGAGTTTTCTAACCATTTCAAAATGAGATACATGTCCTATTATGTTTCCTAACATCATTTTATGATTCTTTACATTTTGGTAATCATTTGATAAGATAGACACGTATTACTATATTTGGTAAATGTTGGGGTGTAACACCCCGATTTTCGAAAGGTATCATTTCAAGTTAATACAGAAACCGATATATTAGGGAAAAATAAGATAAAGGATTTTGGACTTGAATCCTATATTTTATAGTCTTGGTAGATGAAGGATTCAATTACGAGTCCAACGGTTCTTTCCGGAGCTAAATCGGAGCTAAAACGAAGAAGTTATGACCAAAACAATGTTCGGGCAAGGAATTCGGGCGGCAGTGCTCCGCGCGGCTTTCCGCACAGATGGACCCGTGCGGCCACCCGCGCGGAGCCGCTGTGTGCACAAAAACGGGAAAAATCGGCCCCAAACCCCATTTTTCACCCCAACCCCACCCCATTTCTCTCCCAAACCGACCCCCAAACCCCAAAATCAAACCCTAACTCATTTTGGGGTGTCTTTCTCCTAAAATCAAGTGATCATTCTTCATCTAGCAAGCTTGGAGGTTAGAACCATAATCTTTCATCTTCATCTTCTTCATCAAGATCTCGAGGGTTTCATCCACCCTTGTTCTCCCTTTTGTAGATTTGGAATTGGTGGTGTATTTTGGTAACCTAGAAGAGTATTGTTGATGGGTTCAAGCTTTGGTAAAGGTAATCTTCTCTTCTTTTCAACTATGGAAATTAGGGTTTCGGTATAAATTGAGATCTTCAAGTATAATGTTTAGAGAATGACCTTATATGGTTGAATATGAGTATTTATGGTTGGAAATGTATGGATCTAGGTTTCAAAAGTTTTTGGCTTGAGGATCCAAGTGTTCTTCAAAGGAGCTCAAGTTGGGGTAAAATCTAGATTTAGCCTAAATCTAGCAAGGTGAGTTCAAGTTGATTTGTGAAAACGATGTACATGCCAAAATGTCTATTTTAAAGCATTTATGTGTTTTACATGAAATTATCAACTGTTGAGTTATTTGGTAACTTTTGATTATTTGAAGTGTTTAGCCTATTGAACTTTGTAAAACACCACATTTGGGATTTTTGGGCATTTCGATAAATGTGTCATAAATGGATGAGTTTTGACGATTTATTGCATAAATAAATATTTGGTCAAAAACGCACTTTTAAGTGATTGTCGAGTTTTATGCATCATTCATGAAATGAGATGTTTTGGAAAGTACGTATGTGTGAGTCCTTTGGTTTTGGGTCGATCCCGACTTTGGGAACACTTTAGAAAATGATAATCCTTTTTGGGTTTTGGGCTGAAGGCCAATTACGATTTGAGAAACAAAGTTTTGGGGAAAAATGTATTTTGGTTTATGTAACCCTATTGGCTCACGTATTTTAGCCAAACGTTCATTATACCTTTTGGGTCTTGGTTTACACTCAAATGAGTCTTCGGAACATTTGTTCAATTTTGGTAGCTCGTTAAGGAGCCTTAGACGTATGGTGTACTTAGTTGCATCTTATTTGAGAGTTACATGTTTTGAATGCGTTAGTTCATTCTTTTGAGTCATGTAACGTGTTAGACTGTAATGCATTGGATCCGTAGTCATATGAGTCAGTCAGTTGGTTTAGTGGTGACTTTATCCTCGTTTTGGGACTGGATAATGTTTATGGCTAGCGAGAGCTCGAGGTACAGATCGTGGGTGGTTGAACTCGATAACCGCGTAACCTTTGTTGAAGGGCTCGAGGTAGATATCGTGGGTGGTTGAACTCGATGCTTGTTTGTAATCCAGTCTGGTTACTCATCGTGGAATTTAGTGTCCGCGTTTGAAGTCTAGTGAGTGGTCCCCAAGTCATGTTTTTATGTAAGCTTGCGGTGGTAGATCGGTTTGGGAGCCTTATACGGAGCTAAGTCTTGCGGTGGTGCTCTTGGAGAGCCGGATACGGGGACTTGTGACTTTGTGGTGAGACTCATTTAGAGGTCGAGTAGACACTAGGGTCATTTGGGTATATTGCGGTGGTAGCTCGGTTGGGAGCCGTATACGGGGATCCATGGCTCTATGTGAAGCTCGAGAACATTGATAAGTGGCTTAACTTTGTGTGCCCGCCACTTTCGATGGAATTTGGGTTTCCCCCGTCACCGAAAGGTGTTGTTTTTGGGTATTGAGTTTTTATTATCCAAGTTTCGGTGACGTTTTGTATAAATGGATCTTATCCATGATTTACGGGTTGAGTATTATGCCCCACCAGTTTTTGGGTGTTACGAAATATAAAGTTTTAACCGCATTTTTATAAATGTAGAGTTCGATTCCTATTCGCGTTTTGAGTGAGTTTTGGGTTAGAGTTTATTTACGAAAGAACGTTTTATATTGGGATCTTGCCCCCGAAGTAGTTCGGAATTGAAAACGTTTATATTGGTTTTTTGCCCAAAATGCATATTATTGGAAAATGAGTCGTTTTCATATTCAAAACATATCTTTTGAAAGATTATGATTTAAACTGCATCACCTCTTTTCAAAGATGTCTTTATTCATGTGGAAAACTCTTGAACTCACTAGGCGTTAGCCTAACCTTTTTATTTGTCGGCATGTGCAACAGGTTCGGGTTGGGAATAGCTCTAGTGACACTGTGTAGAGAGGAGTGCTAGTACTGTGCTCGAGAAGTGGTTACCTTAGTAAAGTCTTCCGCATTTGTTTTGGGAAAAGCAACTTGTAGTTAGGATTAAGTAACACCCAACTTGGTCTAGTCCTTGTATAAGACTGGAGTTTATATTTGTTGAGGTCAAATAGAGAATTTTATTTTGAAGATTTATCTTTTACTTGATGTAATATCGAAATTTTAATTAGTTGCTCTTACCAAATTTGAGGGTGTTGCTCATGAGAGTGAACATCAAGGTACATCGACTCTTGAGGTGAAACTCGTTGGTGTTTTGGGTCTCCCCCATTGATTCCTCTATGGATTGTTATGTTTATAAAATCTTAAATAATTATGTTATGCTATTGTTCAGCTCACTAGGCTCTTTTGGCCTAACACTTGATTAGTTTGACATGTATCTCAGGTTCTAGCGGTGCGACCGCCAAGAAGGTTTAGCGGGCCTTAAATGTGAGCTTGGGAGCACTTTTGGGACACCAACTTTAGAATTCAAATATTTTGGGATTTAGATAACAACTTGTCATAATCTCTTTTCTTGATAGGAATTAGATTAAAGGGTTGTTATCCCTCATTTCTTTATTATTACAAACGTTCCGAAAATTTTTGTTTGTCCTAATTTTTGGGTGTTACAAGTTGGTATCAGAGCCTTAGTTTAAGTGGACTAGGTAATGACTCTAGCATACCTAGACTTAAGTTGTTTATGCTTATAGTATCACTGTCCATATGGGTAGAACATTCCTAGGTAGGGAGAGTATTAGGACTACAAAAATGCATTGATTAAGAAATCGTGATTGTTGGGGGAGAAGAGCTAGAAAAAATTATACAACGGAAGCAAGATAATAAAACCAAACATGCAAGCTTGTCTTCATCTTCCACTAGTTGATCCATGTACAAAAGTGTTTAGCAATTAAAAGAAACAAGAAATTAGAACATACCTTTTGATGTGGTTTTAGGATCCAAAGGAGAATCCCTCTACTTTGTGCACACACAAAGCTTCCAAGCAAAAGAACAAGAATTAACCAAGAACACCAAGAACACACACTATGTGTGTGTTTTGGACGATTCAAGAGAGAGAGAGAGTGTAGGGAGAGTTTTTTTCTTTCTTCCAAAACTCCTTTTTAGAACTTATAAAAATGCATCATGCTTAACCCTTTTTTATTACCTTTTACCATGGTTTTTGTTGATGGTATTTGCAAAACAAGCAAATACCAAAACCACCTAAAGGAACCAATAAGAATAAGCCTAGCCATGCAATTTTTCATTCTTGGTCCTCCTAGTTTGAATTAGTTAAAACCATATTTTAACAATTCAAACTTTATCACTATAAGTCCCACTATAAATCTCTAGTTTCAAATTAACCTTCAACTTGATGTTAAATGAATTAGAGAATATTTCTTGCATCTATTATTTAGACTTTGTGTGTGACCCAGTAGGATAACAATAATATTAAATTTGTTGTGGCAATGGGCACGATTCCAACAAACTCCCACTTGCACTTTGGCACAACATATGTACATATATTGCTTGGTTGTCATCTTCAAGACACACCAGCACAAATATGGTAAGGTCGTGTCTCCAAGACACACCTTAGTAATCATCACCTCGATGGTATGATACCGTCCTACAGGTAAGTGATCAGTTATCCTTCTGTTCTTGATATCCCTATGAACACGAGACATGGTATTTGATATATTGTCAATCTCGATTAGTTCATAATTATATTTCTCGATAAAGATTTGCGGTGACCAAAATTAGACTTTAGAATTGAATCAATCAATTCGGTCTAAGTACGGCCGTATAACGTCAGCGCCAAATCATCGAGGGGCCCTAGGATATCTCCTTCTACCTGAGGTAAAAGGGAACAAATCGCTTTGACTACATAGACCTCCCCACTAATCATATCATATTTGACCAGTCCCTTTATGGCTGCCAGTCACGGACAACGTTGGAGAAAGGTCAAAACATAATATACTTCATGTCAAGAGTTTCATGCATCTCCACTCTAGGATAAGAGATGTTACCATCTTAGAATTACTCGTGACATATACCATGAAGTAATCTCTAAGTGTTGGTCGCTCCAAAACTTGATCTCTATTAAGTTCATGTGAGTGTAGTTGCATCCAATGTCATATCCATCTTTATGGATAATCAACTCACACCTCACATCAGTCTTAATTCATGACTCCCTTCCTATGGAGGATGAACGACTGTGGAGATTTTTGAATAGACATGTATTCAAGGAAGTATAAGCATGCAAAATTGAACACAGTAATACACCAATAAAATGATTGCTCCAAGCACATACTATGATCTCAACATAATAATCATCATGTCATATGCAAATGTAAACTGTTTAAGTTCCAACATCTCAGATTAACTAAAATAGTCAAGCTAAATCGCTAACAACTCTAATGCCTATAGACCTAGTATGAGCATCATGTTTGGTCTGTGGCAAGGGTTTGGTGAATGGATCAGCCAAATTCCTACTCGAGTCAACTCTACTAATGATAATGTTTCTATCATAGAAAACCTTCCGAACGTAGTGAAACTTCCTGAGTATATGTCGGGTGCGCTTATGTGACCTGGGTTCTTTAGCCAAGATGACTGCACCCTCATTGTCACATAAGATCTCAATGGGATCAAGAATAGTAGGGACTACGCCGAGATCCTCGATGAACTTCTTCATCCACATTGCCTCTTTTGCTGCCTCATTAACTGTAATATACTCAACCCCTGTTGTCGAATCTGCTACAGTGCTCTGCTTGGAACTTCTCCAAGTGACTGCTCCATCGTTTAGCAAAAACACGAATCCTGATTGTGAACAGGAATCATCTCTATCAGTTTGGAAGCTTGCATATGTGTATCCTTTTACACATAGCTCTTTCTGGCCACCATAGATCAAGAACATGTCCTTTGTTCTTCTCAGGTACTTGAGAATGTTCTTGACTGCTATCCAATGAGCTTCGCCAGGGTTGGCCTGATATCTGCTTGTCATGCTTAAGGCATATGATACATCAGGCCTAGTACAAATCATGGCATACATGATCGATCCCACAGCCGAAGCATATGGAACTCGACTCATCCTGTCTAATTCCTCAGCGGAACTAGGACACTGAGATTTGCTCAGTGCCATGCTATGCTGCATAGGCAATAACCCCTTCTTGGAGTCTTGCATCTTGAATTTCTTCAAGATCTTATCTATGTAGGTACTCTGGCTTAACCCAATGAGCCTCCTGGATCTATCTCTATAGATTTTGATGCCTAATATGTATGCCGCATCTCCCATGTCTTTCATGGAAAAACATTTCCCCAACCAAGTTTTAACACTTTGCAGTGTTGGGACATCGTTTCCCATGAGTAGTATGTCATCGACATATAATACAAGAAAGACTACGGTTCTCCCACTAGTTCTGACATAAACGCATGGTTCATCTTCACTTCTGACAAAACCAAATTCCTTGATTTTCTCGTCAAAATAAAGATTCCAGCTACGAGACGCTTGCTTGAGTCCATAAATGGACTTTTGAAGCTTACACACTTTATTGGGATGCTTAGGATGTACAAAACCCTCAGGTTGTGTCATAAACACATCCTCAGTAAGCTTTCCATTAAGAAAGGCAGTTTTTACGTCCATTTGCCATATCTCATAAACATGAAATGCTGCTATGGCAATTAGTATCCTAATAGATTTCAACATAGCGACTGGTGAAAAAGTTTGACTCAACATGAGGTTTACCCAATATTCCAGAAGTGGGAAGTGCATCTTTTAAAGCTTGTTCCAAGTGTTGTAAATATCCAGATTTGAAGCCATTATCAGCTTTATACACTCCATTGTTTACCATATTTACCAAACTTTCAACAAGTTTCGCATCTTCAAGTGCAGTCCAGACCCGATAGTTTCTTCCAGAACTCGTCATAACTATGGTAACCTAAACATCATCATAAACAAAGTGCATTGAATAGAAATAGATAAATTCATTAAAAACCATAAACATAAACATAAAGTTGATAGACAACATCAATTCATTACAGTACATAAACATAAAGTTGATAGACAGTAATCAATGGCTAACACTCCAAGACTCAAACATATCTTGAGCTAAGTTATCTCTAAATGCAGTCCACGCGTTTGATGTCCCAACAGAAGTGATAACATCCTCATCTCCGGTTCCATGGTCTTCTTCAATTCCATCATCTTCAGTTCCAGAAATGTTCGAGTCATATTCATTCTTAAATGGATCAATTGGCATTTCTTTCCTAATAAAATTGTGGAGAAGACAACACGCCATTATGATCCTATTTTTAAGGTCAACCGGATAGTAGGAATTATCTCTCAAAATACCAAACCTTGCTTTTAAAATACCAAAACATCTCTCTAAAACATTTCGTGCAGAAGAATGTTTCATGTTGAAAAATTCTCTTGTCGTTGTTGGTTGATGTCCCTCGCGCCAATCATTTAAATGATACCTTTGACCTCCATAAGGGGCGAGAAAACCCTCCCCATTTGTGTACCCAACATCTACCAAGTAATAACATGGTCTTGGTACCTTCAATCCATGTGGCCTAAGAAGTGCATCACGAAGAACTCGGCCATCTGCGGCTGAACCTTCCCATCCGGGTAACATATAGATAAATTGCATGTCTTGTGAACATACACCTAATACATTTGTAGCAATAACACATTTTCTTGTTCTGTATCTAGGTCTGTCTTCAAGTGGTACTAAACACTTGATATATGTTCCATCTAGAGCTCCTAAACAATTCTAAAACCAAAAAAAACAAACGATCATTAGATATTTTATGTTACGTGTTAATAATAAAAATAAATAACTACATATACCTTGAACCATTTCCATCTTCCATCCGTAGAGTCCTCAAGAACAGGTTCAGGTTTCTTAAACAAATGTGGATGTAATCTTATAACTGCCATGCAAACTCTCCTAACAATTCTACTAATGGTTTCTCTAGAACGATGAAAACGACATGCGATGACCCGATTCTTAATATTATGAGCACAAATGTGAAGGAAAATAGCAACTTGTTCATCAATACCCATGTTCCTACTTGCTTGTAATCCTCCTAAAGTTTCAAGCATATCACATAACTTTTTAAAACACCTTCTATTCATCCTAAGATGTGATATGCAAATAGTATCACTCTCATAAGCATACCTATGTAATATTGAATATCGATCCACATCTAACAACGAATATCGAATACATGGTTTATCCGTTTGGTAGTTGACTATTAATTTGAAAATCGTTGTGAAATACCAAACAATAGCAATCATAGCCTTGTTCCAAAACAATATCATAAGTCTACGTCTACGTGTTGTTGCTAAACTAAGACGGGCCATTTCCTGTTCCAAATACATTAACAAAAAACAGTATAAGCCAAATCGATCGATATGAACATATAAATCAGATTCTAAAACAAAAACAGTATCAATCGATCTGTAACGTAAAGCAGATTCTAAAACATCAACATAAAGCATATCTAAAAAAACATAAAACAGATTCTAAAACAAAAACAGAGTCTGTACAACAAACCACTGTTCTTTCTTCCTACTTTTGGGAAAATGTTGTACCTACTTTGAACTGACTAAAATTTTCCATTTTAAATCTTGAGCCACTGTTTCTTGAATCACCAACATTATCCTTGTGATGTGGGGTACGCATAGAATCATTAAAGAAATATCTAATTTTTTTTCAATTACTTTATGTGGTCATGGTCAAACTATTGTTGAAAACTTGAAAGTAGGTTTATTGCAGGTTTAAAACTTGAAAGCAGGTTTTCAATTTTTTTCAATTAATTCTTCGATCTGTACATATTTTTTCGATCTGTACATATTTTTTTGAGTTGCAGGTTTGTTGATGGAAGCACATATCGATCTGTACATGTTTTTTCGAGTTGCAGGTTTGTTGATGGAAGCACATATCGATCTGTATCTATCGATCTGCACATATCGATCGAGTTCCAGGTCTGTACATATCGATCTGTACAAGAAATATGATGGAAGCAACAATAAATATCAATGGAAAAAACATAAAACATAAAGCCCCAAATCGATCGATGGAAAAAACAGATATATGGATGGAAGAAATATACCTGCAACTCGTTGGCTCGATGTGATGGATGGAAGCAACGATGATGGATGGAAGCAACGAGATGGATGGAACTTGGAAGCAACGAGACAACTGCTCTCTCGATTGAACGAACCTCCTCCAGTCTCCAGATCGATATGAGAAAACAAGCTGCTGGGGTTTTTAGAAAATGTTTTGAGGGTATTTTTGTCTTTTTGAAAAAACATGATGGAATGGAATTCAATTCCATCAGTTTTAAAATGGAATGACCAAATCCTTGATCAAGGGATTTCATGGAATTCAATTCCATTCCCTTGGCAACCAAACAGCACGACGGAATTCGGTCAATGGAATTGACCATTCCAATTCCACCAGATTCCGGCGGAATCCAGCGAGCCAAACGCCCCCTAAAAGATTTCATGGGAGATACGTGGTTTGGAAGATTCCAGGTTCCATTTGAGGTAAGTATCTTGTAAATCCAATCTTTAGTATAAGGATCTTGGTAGATCTAAAAGTTTTACTTGTTATAGGTTTATTTCTAGAGTTGATAAAATGGGTTATTTGGAAACCCTGGCTCTTTGTTGAAGATGGCTTGGAAATGGTGGAATCTACACTTTTGGAGACTAATGCTTGAGTTTGGAATCTAGGTTTAACTTAACGTAGCAAGGTGAGTTCAAGTTGATTTGTGAAAACGTTATACATGCCAAAATGTCCATTTTAAAGTATTTATGTGTTTTACATGAAATTGTCAACTGTTGAGTTATTTGGTAACTTTTGATTACTTGAAGTGTTTAGCTTACTAAGCTTGTAAAACACCCACATTTGGGATTTTTGGGCATTTTGATAAATGTGTCATAAATGAATGTGTTTTGGTGATTTATTGCATAAATAGATATTTGGTCAAAACGCACTTTTAAATGTTTGCCGGGTTTTATGCATCATTCATGAAATGGGATGTTTTGAAAGGTATGAATGTGTGAGTCCTTTGGTTTTGGGTCGATCCCAATTTTGGGAACACTTTAGAAAATGATAATCCTTCTTGGGTTTTGGGCCAAAGGCCAATTGTGATTTGAGAAACAAAGTTTTGGGGAAGGATGTACTTTGGTTTATGTAACCACATTGGCTCTCGTGTTTTAGACAAACGTCTATTAAGCCATTTGGGGCTTGATTTGTACTCAGTTGAGTCTTTGGAACATTTGTTCAGTTTTGGTAGCTCGTAAAGGAGCCTTGGACGTATGGTGTACTTAGTTGCATCTTATTGGAGATTTACATGTTTTGAATGCGTTAGTTCATTCGTTTGAGTCATGTAACATTTAGACTATAATGCATTGGATCCATAGGCATATGAGTCAGTCAGTTGGTTTAGTTGGGGACTTTATCCCCATTTTGGGACTGGATATTGTTTATGGCTAGCGGGAGCTCAAGGTATAGATCGTTGGTGGTTGAACTCGATGCCCGTTTGTAATCCAGTCTGGTTACTCATCGTGGAATTTAGTGTCCGCGTTTGAAGTCTAGTGAGTGGTCCCCAAGTCATGTTTTTATGGAAGCTTGCGGTGGTGCTCTGCAGAGCCGTATATGGAGCTAAGTCTTGCGGTGGTGCCCATTGTGAGACGGATACGGGGACTTGTGGCTTTTGTGGTGACACTCATTTAGAGGTCGAGTAGACACTAGAGGCATTTGGGTATCTTGTGGTGGTTGCTCGGTTGGGAGCCATATACGGGGATCCATGGCTCTATGTAAAGCTCGAGAACATTGATAAGTGGCCTAACTTTGTGTGCCCGCCACATTCGATGGAATTCAGGTCTCCCCCGTCACCGAAAGGTGTTGTTTTAGGTATTGAGTTTTATTATCCAAGTTTTCGGTGACGTTTTGTATAAATGGGTCTTTATCCACGTTTTATGGGTTGAGTAGTTTGCCTCACCCGTGTTTTGGGTGTTTCGGGATGTAAAGTTTTAACCGCATCTTCATAAATGGAGGGTTCAATTTCTATTCACATTTTGAGTGAGTTTTGGGTTAAATTTAATTTACGAATGAGCGTTTTATATTGAGATCTTTGTCCTTGAGTTAGTTTGGATTGGAAAACGTTTATATTGGTGTTTCTTTGCTAAAATGCATATTATTGGAAAACAAGTCGTTTTCATACTTGAGACATATCAAATTGAAAGATTATGATTTAAATTGCTTTACTTCTTTTCAACGATATCTTCATCCATGTTGAAAACTCTTGAACTCACTAGGCGTTAGCCTAACCTTTTTATTTGTCGGCATGCGCAACAGGTTCCGGTTGGGCATAGTCCTAGTGACACTATGAAGAGATGAGTGCTAGTGGTGTGCCCGAAGAAGTGATTAACTTAGTGAATTCTTCCGCATTAGTATTGTGAAGAGCAACTTGTATTGGGTTAAGTAGCACCCGACTTCAGTTAGGTCCTTGTTTAATACTGAAGTTTGTTATTGTTGAGGTAAATTATAGAATTTTATATTCGAGACATATTGAGCTTTGTTATGTAAAGTGGAAGTTTTGTCCTTTATTTGTTATTAAATTGAGATTTTTAATTAGTTGCTTTTACCAAATTTGAGGGTGTTACAGTTGAGTTCAATTTCACTTGATTATTTTATTGTAAACGTCATACGATTATTACCCTTTTGGGTGATCCTATTATGATAGATTTGTTTATTCCGCATATATTTTAGGCTTAAATTAACTCCTATTTTTATGGTGTTACAAGTTGGTATCAGAGCAGTAGTTTAAGTGAACTAGGTAAGAAAGTAAGTTACCTAGACTTAAGCTTAGACCAGATAAGTTATGAATGGTGAAATTGGGTAGAACTCTTAAGATAAGATAGTCTTAGAACCGACGGGACTACAAAAGTTGAGAGTTGTGACGGTGTTAGTAAGGATTCTTATGTGTGACGTGTTCATAATTTCAATTAACTACTGCTATTATGAATGTGTTGTAACATGAGCATGCTTAGATTACTACTGTTATGATGATTAATGCATGTGGTGGTGCGTTCCTTACGTTTAAATCCTATAGCCTGTTTTTCATCTCTATTCTCGTATGTGTGTGGCAGACCAAATGGTAAACACTCGTAATAGGCCAGATGGTCATGATGCGATGACATCCACGACCAACCAGGCAATGGTGACAGCGGTTAAATTGCCCCCACCCCAGCATAACGTGTTGGGCGGAGGGCCTGGGTATATACCCCGTCGTAACATAGCCACGTCCGAGCCAATAGTGGAAGAAGTAACTACGGAGACAAGGATGATGGACCGTATGATTCAAGCCATGAATGCGGCTATGGCTCAACAATAAGAGATGTTTCTGAAGTTGCTCGAGGACAGAGACACTAACAACCACAGGCACGAGACGGTTGCAGAAAATATGATTGCAGTAGGATCTAGGGGAATTGGAAATGAAATTCCCACGGACGGAGTGGCAACTATGGAAGCACGAAAACCAACGAAGTCATGCTCTTTCAAGACCTTCTTGAGTTGCATACCACCCGAGTTCAAGGGAAACGACGACCTAATAGTCTGCATGAATTGGATACGGGAAATGGAACAAGCTTTCCGGACAAACGGTTGTGGAGAGGGCCAAAAGGCAACCTTCGGCTCTCAAATGTTGCGAGGGGCGACCCTCATATGGTGGAACATTTAGTCTATGTCTTTAGAGGCTTCAGTGTTAGACAAGTTGGATTGGGAAACTTTCAAGCGTAAGGTGCTTGAAGAGTATTGCAATGAGAGATCTATGGATCGAATCATCGACGAGTTCCGGAATTTGAAGAAAGGAAGTTTGACCGTGAAAGAGTACAACAAGTTGTTCATGGACAAACTGGGTTTGGTGGGACATCTGGTCCCAACCGAGAAGGAAAAGATCAAAGCTTACATTAAAGGTTTACCGACAGAGATGATGAACATGGTACGGGTGTCCAAGGCCTCTACTCTACGGGAGACGATCGAGGAAGCCCAATTGGTAGAAGATTCTTATGGCCCTGAGAAGGTGGAGAGGGGCGGAGTAACCAAGAAAAGGAGATGAGAGGGAAGTTCAGTACCCTCCAAGAGACCAAGGCAGTTCAACAACAATCAACGAGGGACCGGTCCTAGAAGAGATGTCCCATATTGCTTCAAGTGCCGGAGCAAACACTTCGGTCTGTGTAATTTGGGGTCTGAACCCTGCTTCAAGTGTGGTAAGCCTGGCCACAGTTTTAGGGACTGTCCGGTTAGGGGACAAATTTGTTTTGAATGCAGAGAACTAGACAATCAGAAGCGAGTGTCCAAAGTTGAAAGCAGGGGGTAACGGGGGAAAGAAGATGGATCCTCCGAGGGTGACGGGAAGAGCCTTTCAGATGACCACGGAAGTGGCGAAGGCTTCGACTGATGTAGTGTCGGGTACGTTTCTTCTAAACTCCGTACCTACGCGTATATTGTTTGATTCCGGTGCAAGTTTTTCATTTGTGTCGAATGCTTTCTGTCAAAAGTTCCCTGTGCCCACTAGTAGCTTAGAAGATGCCTTAGTAGTAGAACTAGCAGATGGTGATCAAGTAGTGGTCCGAGATATTCTTAGAGATTGCAAGTTGGAAATTGAAGGAAGGGAGTTTCCGGTTGATTTAATGTCGATGGTTATTGGAGGATTTGATGTTGTCATAGGAATGGACTGGTTAGCAAAGAATAATGCCAAGATTCTTTGTGCAAAGAAGATGGTTCGAATCCCGATTTCGAATGATGAGACGATGACCGTATACGGCGAGAGACGGAAGGACGAGGTGGCAATTGTTAGTGTTAAGTCAGATTTTATAGTAATCATTGTATTTATAGGCTTGGTCTAATACTGTGTTTTTGGGTGCTTATATGTTCTGTTTTAGCCAAGGGTATTTAAGTCCCTTGTGGCTTTGTGTCTTGTAAGACTCTCACGCATATTCAATACAATTTCATATTCTACGCTTTAAACTCTCTCTCACTACTTTCTCTCTCTAGGATTTAGAACGATCTTGGATTATCAATTGGTATCAAAGCCTAATCTGAATCTGAGAGAAATGAGAGAAACTTGTTTCGATTCTGAATTGGTGATTGAATCAGAAAATTCGATTGTTTTTCTTGATTTTTTCAAGAAAATCTCATTTTTTTTATTTTTCATCAAATTCAGATTGTTTTCTGATCGATTTGTCTTGAATTTTGGTTCGATGGATCCGTTTTTCTTAGTAGAATATCTTTGATTCACATAATTTTGCAAGAAAATCAGTGTTTGAACTTCAATTTTGAAAATTTTCGAGTTTCTGAAAAGTCGTTTTTGCGCACTGTTCATTACACGAATTCAAGTTTTTGTGGTTTTTGATCGAATTAATTGTCTCAAAGTTGTTAGAAACTTGTTTTCGATCACTTCTGTGCATAAAAATCTCATCAATTTCAAGTTTGTAGTCGAATTTTTAGAAGTTTCTTGATTTTCTCACGTTTTGCGCCAGATCTGAGATTTGCGCGAGTTCTTCGAGTTTTGCGCCAAATTCATCAGAGTTTTGCGCCAGTTTATCCATACTTTGCGCCAGATTCTTCTGTTTTTCGAGTTTTCGACAAGTCAGGAACTAGTTTTTTGCGAAAAGTTCAGTTCTCGCCACAAGTTATTCGCGCAAAGTAGATTTTACGCTACCTTCATCACACGCAAAGAAAGATTCGCGCCATCAAAGTCTTGAGCAAATCTAAGTTTGCGCCAGTTATTGTTCACGCAAAGTTAAGTTTGCGTCACACTCTTCTCGCGCAAAGTGAAGTTTGTGTTACTATCATCTCACGCAAAGAATATTTTGCGCCATCTAGATATCACGCAAAGTACTGTTTGCCCCACTTTTGTCTAGAGCAAAGTTAAGTTTGCGACAGCAACACTTCACGCAAAACAAGTTTGCGCCATCTTCTGTTCACGCAAAACCTAGTTTGCGCCAGTCACTATTAACGCAAATCTCATTTTGCGCCAGCCTCTCTGTTTCAGACTTAGCTTTTTCTGAAGTTTTTCTCTATGGATTATGCAAAGTTTGCTTTTCAAGCTCAGTTTTACAAGAATGACATCATGATGTCATTGGGCACAGAAACTCGTCCTCCGGTTCTGGTTGATGAGAATGAGTTCACTCAATGGCAAGATCGGTTTCTTAATTTCATCGAGCGTCAAAAGAACGGAGATGACATGATGAAGATTCTAACTGAAGGATCTTTTGAAAAGCCCATACTAGCTTCTGGGATGACAAAGCTTATCGCTGAATACACACCCGATGAGTCGTTGCAATATAAAGCCGATCGTGATATAAAGGCAAATCTGATGCTAGCCTTGCCAAATTCTATCTACAACCGGATTGATTATTACAAAAACAATCCTAAACTAATGTGGGCACAACTAGAGAAGATTATTCTTGGGTATACAGTTGCAACACAACTTCGGCATACGCGTTTCATGAACAATTTTGAAGAGTTCAAAGCCAAAGACGGGGAGTCACTGAAAAATATTTTTGACAGGTTCTGTGCGATGATAAATGATCTGCGAAAGATAAAAGTGGAAAAGACTGAGCTGGAGACTAATTTGAAGTTCCTCAACTCTCTTCAACCGGAATGGATAAATCTTGCCACCGATTGAGGAATGATGTCCGGATCTCTACCATGCAAATCCAAGAGATGTATGAGATTTTGCTGACAGATAAGTGGATAGTCAAGGATAAGAAGGCCAAACTTGACAAGAAGAATAAGAAAACAGTGGATCCAGTTGCACTCCTCACGAGTCATTTAGTCGAACAAGCATTGTCTGATAATGCTTATGACGGGGCCACTGATGACAATGGTGAAGCGCTACAGAAGGCAATGATTCTTCTCTCTCAACACTACAACAAAAAGTTCCAACCTCGTTCAGGTTCCAACAACCTTCGCTTCACTTCAGGGTCTAAGAAGAATGAGCCTGCCAGAGTGCCCGAGACTACGAAAGCTACTACGTGCTTCAACTGTGGAAAGTCGGGTCACATTGCCAAGGAGTGTCGAGTGAAGGTAGTTCGGGATTCTGCGTACTATCGGAAGAAACTGGAACTAGCTGAGAAAAGAGAGAATGAAACTGCTTTGCTGGTTGAAGAAGAATTCTGGCTAGATCACTCCGACAATGAAGCTGACAATGTGGAAACTGCTCATATGTGCTTCATCGGAGATGACCAGAGTGATGATGATGATGATGATTCTTCCACTGATGAAGATGAGGTACCTTCTCAATTTGACTTCAAATTTATATCCTCACAGATAAATATCATTATAACTGCTTTACATGATCTTAGCTCAAAGTTATTATCTGAAAAACAATTAAATTCAGAAAAGTCAAATTAGATTGATAAATTGCAAATTTCTTTGAAAGATGAAAAATCTATTTTGGATCATACAAAAGAAATCTTTCAAAAGAAATTGGGTGATTTAGAAAAATCAAATATGACTTATCTTGATTCTTTGACTGAAATGACCAAACAAAAAGAAAAATTTTCGGCTAAAATAAATGAGTTAGAAGAAAAATTATATCGAAGGAATCAAACTGAACAAACTATTTATTTGAATAAACCACGGAGTTATGAGTCTATCAAAGAAAAATGGGGACTTGGTTTTGAAAATCCACATTGTTTAGACAATGCTATAGAAAAATCCCCGACTTTATAAGAGATTTTATTCCTCCATTAGTGTTGGGTACGTTTCTTCTAAACTCCGTACTTACACGTATATTGTTTGATTGCGGTGCAAGTTTTTCATTTGTGTCTAATGCTTTCTGTCAAAAGTTGTCTGTGCCCACCAGTAGCTTAGAAGATGCCTTAGTAGTAGAACTAGCGGATGGTGACCAAGTAGTGGTCCGAGATGTTCTTAGAGATTGCAAGTTGGAAATTGAAGGAAGGTAGTTTCCAGTTGATTTAATACCGATGGTTATTGGAGGATTTGATGTTGTCATAGGAATGGACTGGTCAGCAAAGAATAATGCCGAGATTCTTTGTTCAAAGAAGATGGTTCGAATCCCGATTTCGAATGATGAGACGATGACCGTATACGGCGAGAGACGGAAGGACGAGGTGGCAATTATTAGTGTTAAGTCAGATTTTACAGTAATCATTGTATTTATAGGCTTGGTCTAATACTGTGTTTTAGGGTACTTATATGTTCTGTTTTAGCCAAGGGTATTTAAGTCCCTTGTGGCTTTGTGTCTTGTAAGACTCTCATGCATATTTAATACAATTTCATATTCTGCGCTTTCAACTCTCTCTCTACTTTCTCTCTCTAGGATTTAGAACGATCTTGGATTATCAATTAGCATGGTGAAAGCACGGAAATGCTTATCAAAAGGATGCTCATCCTTTTTGGCATATGTTATAGACGCCAAGCTTGAGAAGAAATGGCTAGAAGATGTGAAGGTGGTAAATGAATTCCCCAATGTTTTCCCGGATGACTTGCCTGGATTACCATCCGATCGCCAAGTGGAGTTCAAGATTGATTTAGCACCAGGAGCGACTTCCATAGCTAGAGCTCCTTATCGTTTAGCCCCGTCGGAAATGAAGGAGATGATGGGGCAACTACAAGACCTTCTTGAGAAGGGATTCGTGAGACCGAGTTCATCGCCCTAGGGAGCATCGGTCCTATTCATGAAGAAGAAAGATGGCACCATGCGGATGTGCATAGATTGTAGAAAGTTGAACAAGGTAACCGTGAATAATAAGTACCCACTCCCTAGGATCGACGACTTGTTTGACCACCTCCAAGGAGCGGGATGCTTCTCGAAGATCGATCTATGTTCGGGCTACCACCAAGTAAAAGTCAAGGAAGGCGACATCCCGAAGACAACTTTTAGAACGCGCTACGGACATTACGAATTCTTGGTGATGCCTTTCGGTTTAACGAACGCCCCCGCGGTGTTCATGGATTTGATGAATCGAGTGTGCCGACCGTTCCTTGATAAGTAGGTAATCGTGTTCATTGATGATATCCTAATCTACTCTAAGGATGAATCTGATCACGTGCGACACGTTCGATAAGTATTGGAGGTTCTGAGGAAAGAGAAATTCTACGCCAAATTCTCCAAGTGTGAATTTTGGTTGAAAGTAGTGCAATTCCTAGGGCACGTGGTGATGAAAGACGGTGTGAAGGTCGACCCCGCCAAGATAGAATCTATGATGAATTGGGAACCGCCTAAGAGTCCATCCGAGATTTGAAGCTTCTTGGGCTTAGCAGGTTATTATCGAAGATTCATCCAAGACTTCTCCAAGATTGCTTCTTCGTTGACGACTCTGACTAAGAAGAACGTGAAATAGGTATGGGCCAACACCCAAGAGAAGGATTTTCGGACATCTGTAAAAGAAGTTGTGTGAAGCTCCGATCCTATCCTTGCCGGAGGGATCGGAGGATTTTGTGGTTTACAGCGACACATCCAAGATGGGTTTAGGTTGTATGCTCATGCAAAGAGGAAAGGTGATCGCCTACGCGTAGAGAAAATTAAAGGTGCATGAGAAAAACTACCCCACTCATGATTTGGAACTAGCGGCGGTAGTATTCGCGTTAAAGTTGTGGCGACACTACGTCTATGGCTCTAAATGTACCTTGTATATGGATCATAAGAGCTTGTAGTATGTCTTCGATCAAAAGAAGCTGAACATGAGGCAAAGGCGATGGTTGGAATTGCTTAAAGATTACGATTGTGAGTTGCTTTACCATCCGGGTAAAGCAAACGTCGTGGCCGATGCGTTGAGCCAGAAAGAGTATAGTGGGAAACTTCGAGCCAAACTCGCGAGGATCGAATTGGTGTCAAGTCTTATGGACCGGATTAAAGAGGCCCAGGCCAAGGCTTTATTGGAAGAAACCCTCAAGGAAGAAGTGATGACCAAGCAACGACTACTTTTGACGGACGATAGTCGTGGGATCAAATGCTTTAATGGGTGTGTGTGGGTGCCAAAGATTGGAGGAAATTGAGAGCTACTTTTGGAGGACGCTCATAAATCCAAATACTCCATTCACTAGGGAAGCACCAAGATGTACAGGGATTTAAAGTTGCACTATTGGTGGCCGGTTATGAAGTTGGACATGGTGCATTACGTGGAGAAGTGTGTGACTTGTTCGCAAGTGAAGGCCGAGCATCAACGAACGTATGGGAGCTTACAATATTTAGAAATACCCGAGTGGAAATGGGACAAAATCACCATAGACTTCGTGACCAAGCTACCAAAGACATTAAGAGGTAATGACACCATTTGGGTAATTGTTGATCGTTTGACGAAGAGCGCTCATTTCCTGGCAATGCGGGAAACCTTGTTGATGGATAAGCTGACGAAACTCTACATTGACGAAGTGGTCTCTAGTCATGGTATACCCTTGTCTATAGTTTCCGATCGTAATAATCGTTTCACATCAAGATTTTGGGGAGCTTTGCAACAAGAGTTGGGGACACGAGTGAATTTGAGTACGACATACCACCCACAGACAGACGGACAAAGCGAAAGGACAATTCAGACTTTGGAAGACATGCTTAGATCGTGTATGATCGACTTTGGTGGTAATTGGGATACTCATTTACCGTTGGTAGAATTTGCATACAATAATTGTTACCACTCTAGCCTTGGTACGACACCATTTGAGGCTTTGTACAGGAGAAAATGTAGGACCCCTGTATGTTGGATAGAGGTGGGGGAAAAGCAGTTTGTCGGGCCAGAAATTGTGCAAGAGACGGCCGACAAAGTCCGGGCTATAAGGGAATGTCTGAAGGCGGCACAAGATCGACAAAAGAGTTATGCCGACAAGAAGAGACGACCGGTAGAATTTCAAGTGGGGGACCGTGTGATGCTAAAGGTGTCCCCATGGAAAGGATTGATACGGTTTGGAAAGCGCAGGAAGTTGGGTCCCCGTTTTCTCGGACCGTGATCGAGCGCATTGGAATACAAGCCTACAAGTTAGATTTACCACTGAAGATGGACGGAATCCACCCTACGTTCCATGTGTGTTATCTACGGAAGTGTTTGGCAGAAGAAGAAAACGTGATATCGTTATCAAAGATTCAGGTGGACGACAACCGTTGTGTCGAAGAACCAGAAGCCATATTGGATAGAGAGACCAAGAGACTTAGGCATAAAGAGGTCAAAATGGTGAAGGTGCAATGGAAGCACCATCGCGGTGCCAATGTGACTTGGGAATCCGAAGAGGATATGAAGCAAAGATACCCTCACTTATTTGCATAACTAGGATTTCGAGGGCAAAATCCTCTTCAAGTTGGGGAGGATTGTAACACCCGTAAAATTTAATGTATGTTAGGGGTCTTTCTTATGAGTCCATTTGTTAACTTTAGGGATTTTGCTAATATAGATTCATTTGGAGCTTTGAAGATTATAATCGTGCCTTGGTATTGGAATAGAGTTTTGGGACTTGGCTGAAAGACAGCGAGTTACGCAGGCTAGGGCACGACCTTGAAGCCGCGACCAAAGTCGCGGGACTTATTGGCTGCTTGGGTCTCAGAAGCACGTGCGGGCTAGGACGCGGCCCCCAAGCCGCGGGAAGCCCCTGCAGATCTTATAGACGGGATTTCACCCTTTTTCCTCATTTACTCCTCACCAACACTCTCCTTCTTCATAAATGCGATTTTAAGGAAACCCTAGGTGATTTCCTTCAAGTTTGGAAGCACATTGTTGTCATCTAGAGCCTCAAGATTTAAGGAGCTAGATTGGATAGTCGGAATCTTCATCCTCCTCTCACCATACTTGGTTTTCTAGGTTTTCACCAAAAACCTAACTTGTGAGTTCATTCTAATTTAATAAACTTTATACATGTTAAAATGTGGATTTTAACCTTCTCAACATCTCCATTTTTGATTTATTTGAGTTGGGTGAGTTTTCACTAAAACCTAATTTTGGAGATTTTTGGGGTTATGTGGAAGGGTATGATTTTAGGGTCAAGAGCATACATTTTGGTTTTGTTGTAGATTTTATACATGAGAAACATGTTTTCTATAACCTTGTGATTTATTTACTTGGAAATCAAGATTTAGGCTTTGAAATGTGGGTATGTATTATTGAATGAGTATTTGAGTAAATTGATTTAGTATGTGTGGAAGTATCATTTAACAATTTGAAATGGAACCTCTTGGAAGCTTGGGAGTAACTACATGGATTCATAATTTTGTACATATAGTGGCATTTTAATTGATGGAAATTGTTGTTCGGTTTTATGGACATTGGATGGATTACTTGGTTGCATATGGGCGTCATGAACCCACTTATATATATATATATATATATATATATATATATATATATATATATATATATATATAAACTTTGATCCGATGATGGAACATTAGTTTTCCACATCGAGTCACACTTAGGCATCGGATGAGGTATAAGCCCTACATGATAGTACGCGATATTGGGTGAGGATCTCAACGTAAGGACCCTATGTGGTTGAAGTTGACTTTCTGTGGGTGTACATTTAAAGCTATTGAGCCTGACATCCATTGCGGGTACTTTTATGTGTTTGGTTTTACTAATACGCCAAGTGGCTTACTTTTCTGTTCCGTCACTTGTCTTAGTAAGCAGACCTCCCCCGTCAACCCAAGAGGTATTTGTATTTAAGTTGAGATTTACCTGTATGAATTCCACTGGTACTTCTTAAACTATTTCATTTGAAAGTACTGATTTTTCCATTGCAAATGTTTGATCTCACTAGGCTTTAGCCTAACACTTTTTCTTAAAATGACACGTATAACATGTCACTCTAGCGGTGGGATTCCTCGGGCTTGAGTGGAGAGTCGTTGAAGGATAATAGCATTTTTGAAGAATCATAGAGGCGTATATTGATATAGTGACGATATACTTTTGGAAGTGAGATGTCGACACCCGTTCATAATCTAGAACTAGTTGGTCTAGATTAGTAGGTTGTTGAGTTCAATTTCGCTTGATTATTTTATTGTAAATGCCATATTCACCTTTTGGGTGATCCTATTATGATAGATTTGTTTATTTCGCATTTATTTTAGGCTTAAATTAACTCCTATTTTTAGGGTGTTACAAAGGTAGTCTTCAAATGTGTCGGGCCTTCGGGATGTTGCTCATGAGAGTGAACAACAAGGTACATCGACTCTTGAGGTGAAACTCGTTGGTGTTTTAGGTCTCCCCCATTGATTCCTTTATGGATTGTTATGTTTATAAACTCTTAAATAGTTATGTTATGCTATTGTTCAACTCACTAGGCTCTTTTGGCCTAACACTTGATTGGTTTGACGTGTATCTTAGGTTCTAGCGGTGCGACCGCCAAGAAGGTTTTACGGGCCTTAGATGTGAGCTTGGGAGCACTTTTGTGGACGCCAACTTTAGAATTCGAATATTTTGGGATTTAGATAACAATTTGTCATAATCTCTTTTCTTGATAGGAATTAGATTAAAGGGTTGTTATCCCTCATTTCTTTATTATTACAAACTTGTAATTATAACAGGCGTATATTGTTCCCTTTTGGGAAAGCTCATGCTTTGGCAATATTTTTATATACCACATTTCCTTTCCAGAAATTTTTGTTTGTCCCAATTTTTGGGGTGTTACATAATGTCACATCTTTATCAACGTTTTAAATGATGTGAGACATGGTAGAGCAGCGAGCTCTAACCTCAAGCTCTATGCGTCGTGACGTTTTTAAGACGATAAATTTGTATATCATATAATCTCTCTTGATCTCTCTCTATATATGTGTGCATATTGTGTGTGTGATTTCTACCATTATTCAATAAGACTATAATACTAAAAAATTTAAATTCATATTAAAAAAAGAAATATCAAATAAAGAGCTCTTGGCATCTCAAATAGATTTTCTATTTTAGTGAAAATAGATGTTAGAGTGAATTACTTTTTTCGTTCCTGTGGTTTGCTAAAAATTTCTGTTTTCGTCCCTGGTCTTTCTTTATTACGTTTTTGGTCATCGTGGTTTGAATATTATTTCTGTTTTCGTCCCTGTAGGTCACGGCGTGTACTATCATGTTAACTCCCTTCCCACATGCCTCAAACAAGAGGGTAAAATTGTCTTTTAATAATCCTTTTGATTCTCATTTCAATTTGTATAAAGCCTGAAGTCAAAATTGACCACCTTAGTTTTATTTCACTTTTTTACTTTCATCCTGGTAAAAACTAGGGTTTCTACACCAAAAAAAAAAAACTCAGAGCATCTCCACCCACGTTCTCTCATCGTTCCATTACAACTTCTACGAGTCAACGATCCTGCATCAATGTGGCGACTTCGATCTCCATACGAAGTATTTGACCCACATGATCTTTATGGTAATATACTCCTTTCAAGATTTTCTTTGTTCCTTCTTTTTTTTCCTTGCAATCTAGTGTTGTTCATGTGTTATTTCTCTATCTGCATCTTACCTGAGTATTCTTTTTCTATTTTACAAAAAAGATACCCACCTTTTTTCCATTAAGATAAACCATGGTGGGGTTTTTACCAAGTTTCCAGACAGAAGATACATCAATGGAAAGGTAAACTACATTGATTTAATTGACAGTGATGAATTTTCTATTCATGGGTTGAAATCAATGGTGCAAAAGTTGGGTTATCAGTGTTATAAGCCAATGTTTTTACATTTCATGATACCTAAGTCAGACTTGGATTTTGGGTTACAATCATTGGGAAATGACAAAGACATTTTATGTTTGTTAAAATATGTTGGTGACTTCAAGGAATTTGATGTGTACATCGAACACGAAAAATCCAACTTGCACACATATTTCCAATCACCCCAGCCATGTGAAAAAAAGCTTCTATTGGGTTGGGTTGAAAAGGATGGTGAGAGCAGTAGGTTGGGTAAGGGCAGTGCCTTGGCTGAGGGATCCACGTTTGGTGAGGTTACACAAGAGCAACTTGATGAGTTTGAGCCCTTTTCTGATGAGGGTGACTATTATGAGGGTGATGATGATAAAATGGATAATTCTGAAGATGAAGACTATGATTACATTGATGAGGAAGATGGTATTACTAATGATGAAGACATGATAAACTTCCATCTGAACACAGATAGGGATGTAGAATGGGTAGGGAGAATAGAACCAAATAACCCAGTTGTTGATGTAGACGAAGATGCATTACATTTTTCTGATGATCAGAGTTGTTTAGATGAGGATGATTTTGAGTTAAAAAGAAATCAACACTTCCAACAGATAAGAAAGAGCAAGGTAAAAGAGAAAGAAGCAAACAATGAAATTAATTTTGGACCAATGGTATCAAAGTGGGATCAATGGTATTAAAGTGTGTTGGTCTGTTTATCAGTTCTAATCAGTTCTGCTTTTAATATTACCTTCCAAATCTGGACTGTGGAGTGTGGACTGTCTTTAATTATGGGTTTTCTTTGTTGACTGTTTGTTGAATTTTAGAAATGGTATTTGTTTTGTTTATGAGCACGAAATGGAGAGGAAGTCATATGTTTGATGAGATTGAAGTGAAAACTAAGAAAATAATTGATAATTAGTATGCACTTTTGTCCAAGAAACAAATTTGATGTTGCTGTTTGACATAAACCAAGGCTGTTGTTTGACATAAACCAAGATAACAAATTTCATGCTGCTGTTTGACAAACCAAGCCTGCTGTTGTTTGACATAAAGCAAGACAACAGTATATGGGATTTGCTTATGTGTTGTAGATTTCAAACTCTCAACCAAGAAAATTACTTAAGAGTATATTATTTAAGATTCTCAACAAACAGTAAATTTCATTCCCAAGAAATCATAAATTACATAAGAGTATGCTATTGATAAACTTGAACAACAGCAAAGCTTCAAAGCTTGAACAATTCAATAACAAATTGCATTCCCAAGAAATCAAAAAATTACATCAATTTTATAGGTTGCTATTACAAGGACTAAATCGATGGCAGTGGCTTCAAAGCTTGAACAATTCAATAACAAATTGCAACAATGAGTATCCACATGTATTCTTCTACAAATTTGATGTATCCACATGTATACTTTGACCATTTGATGAATCCACATGTATACTTCGAGCCTGATAGATTGCAATGCCAATGCAACTTGCTCTTCCGCAACCTTCAAATGAGTCACGAATGGCTTTAGCAAACCTGATGCAAGCTTCTCGGTGTTTCCACCACTGGAAACAAATAGTTCACATCTACATAAAGGAAGTGGAATGAGAAAAAAAGTTAGAGCCATAAAAATTGAAAATAAGCCAACCAATCAAGATAGTTGCTTTATAGAAAGCCAAATGCCGAAAGAGCACCAAAATGGAGGCGTAAAACAGGGATTCGTTTCTAAAAACCTAAACTGACCTCGATCGTTTCGGTGAGAGCCGGAATGCAGCATAATCAAGAGGGGTATCAGACTTCATTGTTGTTTTTTGACTGAAGAAGAAAGATATCAGATCTCTTTCTTCTTCATATAAGCATAAAGAATCCTATCAAATCACAAAAATCAAATAAAATTGGGAGTTTGAATTTTGAAAATTGAAACCCACATATGATATATTGATAGAATAAAGTAAACCAAGAATTATTCACGCGTAATTTACAAAGAATCTTCACCATAATCATCAACTGTACAAAACGCTACTTTACTAATTAAATCCAAAAATTAACTATTTCACCAAACACAAACTAAACTAAAACTTGCACGGATCTGATTCTACACATTCAAATCCTAAATCAAGAATTAAGATATTGATATTGAAAATAGCAAGGGCTGTGAATCGATGAAGATTGGGTTGGGAAGGGGCTGTGAATAGAAGAAGGTGAAGATGGGGATATGAATCGATGAAGATGAATATGGGAAGGAGATGTGAATCGATAAATATGAAGATGGAAAAGATCTGTGAATTGAAGAAAATGGGAAACAACTTTGGATCGATCGATGAAGGTGAAGGATCGATCGAGAAGGTGAAAGTCGTTGAAGATGAATATGGGAAACAACTCTAGATCGATCGATCGATGAAGGTGAAGATGGGAAACAGTCTGGATCGATCGATGAAGGTGAAATTCAATGAAGATGAAGATGGAAACAACTCTGTAATACTTGGATGAAGGTGAAAGTCGATGGAGGCGTATGATGTGTTTAGGGAATGGGCTTTTGAGTTTGATACGTATAAACAACCTGGGAATCAGAATGGCTTTTAAAAGACATTTTTACCCTCTTGTTTGAGGCACTGGAGAAGGGATTTAACGATGCAGTGTTACGGCGTGACTGATAGCGGAAAACCGTATAGTTCCACACAGTGGCCACAGTGTTCCCACAGTGGGGGCGCAAGTATACACCTCAACTATGATCGCTATAAGTAATAAAATGGTAAGTATACCGAATATCGTTTCCACAGGGACTAGTCTACTGAGAATCAGAGAGTTTCATGAACTTCTTGCACACACTTTGGTTGTGAGAAAAATTTGTCGTTTTGTTGGTGAAATATCTAAATTAATTAAGAAATTTAACAATAAGTTAAGGGTTGGGAATGGGTATAAGTTTCCTTTAGATAATTGTAGTTACCAGATGGTTAGGCGCTTAAGTGCATAGAACCATATATAAAAATCCCGATCTCTCGAAAACGAATTTTTATAAATTATGCCCAAAAGTACTTATAAAGTGCCCATAATTATTGTACTTGAGTTTGCCGATTTATCTAAGTTTGACTCTAAACGTCAAGTTCTACCGGTATGGGGATTTATACCCAAATCTCTTTGTGATATTAATCCCGACCAACGTTTGAACCTTAGTAAATCATACAAAGCCCGCATCTCTACGTGGTTATCAAAGACTTTCTCAAATCTTTGTGCATCACTTAAGCCGTATTTCGGATCCGCCCCTCTCGAGGTCTAAGATCTAATATTAACACTTCAAAGTGATCGGCTTATCCGCATTGAGTTATGTCCCGACTCAAGTGACCAAACTCAAGAACAAGTAATTATGGACACACCCAAGTGTATCCTACTAGTCTCAAATTCACTCACACCCACACCCAATAAGGTGCTTAGCTCTTGACTAGAAAGAAAGACATAATAAAAGAAGAGAAATAATTAAGAACTACTTGCATAAATGTAAATTACGGAAATTAAATTACAAGGGAAAGTAAATGACTAGAAATGTAAATTGCTAGGAAAGTAAAGTACTAGAAAGTAAAATGCTAGAAAGTAAAGGACTAGAAAGTAAAATTACAATCTTTAAGTTAACAAGTAACTTGAAGATGAACTAGAGCTTAAGAGAATTTTTATGTCTTGTGATTGATGGTGGTGATAAGTTGATGAAATAAATGCAAACCACTCCTTCTTTATATAGCCTCCAAAAGAAAACACAAGACCCAAAGGACTTTCTTTCTTCAAAACACAAGGGGTAAGACCCATCTCTCTTGTCAACCCATGCTTCAAAGATCAGACAAGCATGCTCCAACAAATATATTTTAATCTGCTCCTCATCGTCCGGATAAACGCAGCGTCCGACAGTTTCTTCAAGTGGTTCATCGACGCCCACAGTGGGTAGAGCACCTGCCCATAGTTGGCCACAAAAGTGCAGTTTTTCCAAAAAAATAAACTTTTGCTAATTCATCACCTCTTTATCACATTTATAGACCAAATGAAAAGAATAGAAGCTAAGTGGGTATAAAAACGATACAAAATCCTAGAAAAAGAGTGATAAATAACTCTCAAAATCGAGAGTTATCAGTGACCTACAGGGACGAAAACAGAAATAATATTCAAACCACGATGACCAAAAAGGTAATAAAGAAAAACTAGGGACGAAAACAGAAATCTTTAACAAACCGCAGGGACGAAAAAAGTAATTCACTCTAGATGTTATATTCTTTATTTTGCTTCAATACATTCTCTATATTGTTTTCTTAAATAAAGAAAACAATAAAGAACTCCAGGATTAAATTTTCGTCAATACCTTTGAGATGAAGCCAAAATTAAAATTTTTGAATTTAATCATATTATTAAATATCATGAATATATACGAATTAATTTGTTTTATATTCCCTAAATTTTCATCTTTTATTTTACTCTCTTATCATATAAAAAGGACATAATCATAGATTAACTATTATAATGCATTTTACAAACTATACCATTATAATATTCTCGACAATAATTTCAAAATAAGTTTATTATTAGAATATCTTCTAATTTAATAATATTGTAAAAAAAATATTATAAATACGTATTGAGATTTTTTCAAAAATGATGTATTTAGATTTTTTTTAAACTTGTAAATTTAACACCCTTATCTATATTTATCTATCTATACTTCTTTTAAAAACAATTCTATTTACGGTTATTCTTGAATTTTTAAAAGGTACAAATCCTAATTACATCATGTACAGGTTTAAAAGATTAAAAACCTCCAAGTTCAACATGATAATTAAAAGTATAATTCTTTTTTTATTTTTAAATTACACTTTATACCCTTATAATTAATTATTTAATTTACTTCATATCTCTTCTCTTTTCACTTTTTATTTTACACCCTTATCTTATTAACATACATAATCGTACATAAACTAATATACATTAAAAAAATATGTTTCTTTTTTTTCACAAATTATAACATTATAATTGTCTCATCAAAATTTCTAAAATGAGCTCAATTTATGGGTTTGAAAACCCCACTATCGAGCGAATCATTTTCAAAAAAAATTACCGATTGACCATATTGACCTTGAATTTATATGCGATTTAAAAACACATAAAACCATAAAATTGGTATCGTATGATGGAGAATAAAACTGAACATGAAATAAAATTATTTCTTTCAAATTGTCGACTTTAGATTCAAAATGGTACACGCCATATCGCACGCATATACATATGTAGTATAAAATGAAGAAGCTTACGTTTATCTCCAAAAAGTAAAGAGTAAATTACTGTTTTCGTCCCTATGGTTTATTGTTTATAAAGATTTCCGTCCCTGGTCTTTAAAAATTATTTTTATCGTCCTCGTGGTTTATAATTCAACTATTCATGCGTGAACCAGTTCATGAAACTGAAACCCAAAATTCAAAACTAACCATAAGTCAAGTCCTCCGACATTTCAATGTTCGTTCATGCGTTGCAAGACACCGTAAAATAATACTCCACAAGACTCAACAAAACTCACACAAAATAAAATTTCCAATAAACTCAAACATCAAAATAATGGAAGATAACTCTTCGTCCAAAATCTTAACATATGTGGAGGAGATCCAATGTTAAAGTCATAAACCATTGTTACTTGTCCAAGACCCTAAACAACATCAAAACACGAACATCACAATATCCGAAAAAAGCATTGGACAACGATGAGAATAAAGAAAGTTTCAGCAAAGTTTGCACCCATGCAATCAAGTAGTTTTATGCATGTTTAAAACCATGGTTTAAAACCTTGTGTGTGGTACACATCTTTCCAAGATTTTGTAATATAATTCACATAATGATTTCGGAAACATGAGAAATAATTGATGTGATTTATTTTAGAATAAATTTTGTGCATGAATTTGATCGGCACTCAACATCTTGAAACTATGCTCCTCAATTTCCCAGTCACACTATCGTCATCTGGATGCTCAAACATCTTAAGACAATAATCAAGGGTTTCATAGGTTCACCTTACAAGTTCTCCTCGAATAATATCGATTCCAAAAGTCTATGGTTCTAATCCAACCAATCATTCCGACCCAAAACGGTCCACTAAAATTATCAGCCTCTTCTAATGGCTACCTGGCTACCCACTTAGAAATTTCTCCACTACCCCAACGGTTGTCACATCCCAGTAGTCCAAGTATACACATGTAACTCGTAGGTTCACCATAACACTGGTCAGGTGCAATTATGAACGTACTGTACATGATCATCCTTGCTACCCTCGACGTGATTTCCGCTCTTAGTGCCTCCATCAACCTCAAAACATCCAATCTTAAAGTGGCTATTGGTGCAATTTCCTCTCTCATTCACTTAAAAGAACATTAGTTTGAGTTTAGGCATCCAAAATCAACACCTAATTCTCTCAAACCTAGCTCTGATACCAACTTATAACACCCTCAAATTTGATAAAAGCAACTAATTTAAAATTTTGATATGGCCTCAAGTAAATGATAAAACTTCTTCCTACAAATCAAAACTTGATATAACTCCAATTAAAATTCTATAATTAACCTCAACAATTATCAACTCTAATATTATACAAAGACTAAACCGAAGTCGGGTGCTACTTAACCCCAAAACAAGTTGCTCTTCACAAAACCAATGCGGAAGACTTCACCAAGTCACTCACTTCTCGAGCACACAACTAGTACTTCTCTCTTCACAGTGTCACTAGAACTATTCCTTAACGAAGCATGTTGCACATGCCGACAAATAAAAAGGGTTAGGCTAATGCCTAGTGAGTTCAAGAGTTTTACATGAATAAAAAGACAATTGTTTTTGATGGGTTGTCTTTTTCGAGTTTTTATGTTGATATTAAACAATTGTTATTTTGATGAGTTTATTTTTTCGGGATGTAATGTTGATATAAAACAATTATCATTTTGATGAGTTGTCTTTTTTGGGATGTAATGTTGGTTTCAAACATTTGTTATTTTGATATGTTGTCTTTTTTTAGGATGTAGTGTTGGTTTTAAACAATTGTTATTTTTAAAAGCAAGTAATTTGTTTTGAATTTTAATAAATTAGTTTTTCTTGTACTTTGATAATGAAGATTGGATGAAAAAAATTAAGAAAGATGATAAATGAATTTTAAAGATGATGAATGATGCATAGGGACCAAATCCACAATTTAATATTCTTTGTTTTAAAAGTGTATAGGTTAAATTGAAAGTTGAAAGTAAATTGACTATTATGCCCATAGTGTGCAAGGCACATGATGCCTTTAACCCTTAAAGTTAATGGTGTTAGTGTTTATGGACCATAACCACAATATATTGCATACCACAGGGACTATATCCATAATAAACATAGTATGAGGACCATAGTCAAAGAAATCACAAAACCACAGGGACCAAATCCACAATTCACTCTAAAATCTATTTTATAAAATCCTCCACAAAAAAAAACAAATAGTTATATTAATAAATGAGTATCTATTCCACAAATAGATGATTATGTGAGATACTGTACTTGGAAAGGTTGTACCAAAGCATTAAGAAATTGTAAATTAAGTAATTGGCTTTAATTAGTTGTAACTTGTGCTTAAAATGTTGTAATTAAGAGTTTTTTATCTCGTTTTTATAATATAGTATAGAATTTTTATTTTAAAGAATACGATAATTTATTAGTGTATCTCGTTATTTTTTATTTTTAATTCATATCAACCTTCTTTTTTCTTCTTTTAATGCTCGTGAAAAAAAATACGTGTAGATTTTATATTATCAAAAAAAATACGTGTAGATTTTATAAAATAAAATAGATTTTATATTAGCAAAAAAATACGGAAGAAAAAAGAATTTATATTACATCTCATTATGTAAAAAGATTTTATAAAATAAAATATGGAAAAATATTTTATAAAATAAAATATGGAAAAATCATTATGAGATGTAATATAAAAAAATACGGAAGAAAAAAGATTTTATATTACATCTCATTAATATAGATTTAAATGTAAAATCTACATTTAAAATTGATTATGCTAATATAAAATCTATTTTATAAAATCCTCCACCAAAAAAACAAATAGTTATATTAAAAAATGAGTATCCATTCCACAAATAGATGATTATGTGAGATACTGTGCTTGGAAAGGTTGTACCAAAGCATTAAGAAATTGTAAATTAAGTAATTGGCTTTAATTAGTTGTAACTTGTGCTTAAATGTTGTAACTAAGAGTTTTTTATCTCGTTTTTATAATATAGTATAGATTACTTAAAATCTCTTAAAAACAACCATTAAAGTTTTATGTACTACATTTAATGTTATTTATTAACTTTCAATACTTATCTTTAACCATTTTAACTCCCCTAAAATCACTCCCTGCATAACTAAATACAGGATAAAAATTAAATTTTAAATATAAAAAATCTAAAATATAATTAAGAAAATCTAATAGAATATTTAATATTTATTTTATAAGAAAAAAAACATTATATTGTTGAACCTAAAATAAATTACATTATTATTAAACAATCGAATAAAACTCTTAAAAACAAACTTTTATGCATTAAGTGTTGATTATTGATACACATTACTTAAAATTCAAGATTACAAGTCATAATGTATGAGTACAAATTTCTAAAATTATATATTTGAATTCATAATTAACTGATAAACATAATCAAAACAGGATAAACATCTCAATGTAAATATAATTAATTCAAAATATATAAGATAATCATTGAATTCTAACAAAATACTTAAATTTTTATATAAAAAACATTATATTATTAAGCTTAAATTAAACAAATTTATAAAAAAAAAAACTATTATCACTATCTCAAAATATCCAAAAGCGTACTGTAAATTGATAAAAAAAAACAAAAAATAAAAGAAAACATTAAAATCGTGATATATCTCGCTGCATTGCGCGAGTACGCTTCTAGTAAAAACATAATTTGGTCATTCGATTTAACCGTAACGAATAAATGGAATAAGAACATATAACTTGTTGGTGATTTTTGTGTGATTGTAATTTACGTGGGAACGACTTGGTGATAAGGCAAACATGAGTGAGTTTAGAGGTGCGAGTATACACTCACAAATGTTGCCTCTATCACCTTGGATAGTCATAAGGCGAGAGTCAAAGGGGCAGAACCCCTGGCGGGGTCGACGAAAGTCACCCTCACAGGGTTCAAGGTAGCGCCCGAAACCTCTACCTCTCATTCACCTAGCCATCAAATTCCTTCACTGCCATCTTCGCTTTTGGTAGAATTTTTAGAAAAGGTTTACATAGGAATTTAAAGTTTCGGGACGTTTTGAACGTATTTCAAAAGGTTAAAAACCTTCTTGAAATTGTTCTTTAACTTAGCTAAAATTAGACTAAGTATTGGATCAGAGCCTCTAATCCTTAATGATTTATGCTCCATGTAATCAGAGTTCCTGGTTATTCCGAAGAGCTTCCTCTAAGTTCTAAGATTCTAAGTGTTACCCCTGAACTTGTACTTGTTTCTAAGATAGATTATCATAGCTCCTAGGTTTTTTGTCCAAAGCCTCTGGTCGTGGTTTCTCTTTTGGACTTGTTACTTCTGACTCTAAGTCAGTTGCAACTGCTCTCTAATCTTATACGTTAACGGTTATAAATGTTGTACAATTATGATTTAACCTTTAACCGCTTGTAACCGTCGAACTCTCATATAAATATGTGAACGAGATTCTAGGTATATATAAGGACTCGACAACCTTTAAAATTAGAATATTCATTTGGATTATCTCAATACTAAATTTGTGACACCCAAGGCAATAAGGGTCTAATTATCATATTTGGAAAGCAACCGTACACGACAAGTGATTATCCAGTTTGTGTTTCATCTCCAATTCCCAATTTGTAGCATAACCGAACCAAAAACCGAATAACCTGAATCCTTTACCCCCAACTTAACTATTTTTTTTTAAATTTAAAATAATTTATAGACATTAAATATAAAAATTACTAATATAATTTGCTTATTTGGTTTAACCGACCTCGAAAAATTATAACCCAAATCCAAACTCAAAAAACCGAATAAGGACATATAACCGAACCGAAAACCGAATAACCCGAATCATTCAAAAGAACTTCATTCGGGTCGAATGGTTTATTCGCTTCTGGTTTCCTCACAGTATGACACACATTTTTAAAACCCTTGATGTAGTGTTTAGTTTTTTATGAAGAAATCTCACAAATATTTTTAAATATCATTTAAAAACATATAACGTTACACTTCAAAATTAATGTTTTAAACCGTTGAGTGAGTCCCCTACTAACCTTAGCCGCTGAGTGAGACAAAAAATACCCCCTCACATTGTTGTCCTTAAAGATAGGTTCTACATAGGACTGATTAGAGTTACCTATAATCAACTTTTTACCCAAATATGTTTTGACCAAGATCCCTTGCTTTAGGCTTAAAGAACTCAAGATTCTTTCCCAATGGTAGATCTACTCTTAAGTTGCTTCACTTGCACCCCTTTTCATGGCTACAAAAGTTTCATCCCTTTTGGATCTAAAAATATGATAAACAAAGTTTCAATATCATTTTAAAAGCTACTTTTATATACTATTTAAAGAATTTTCTGTTATGTATCAATAAATATACATATTCTTTGAAAACCAAACGGATAAAGATCAACTACAAGTTGTAGCTACCCAAAAAAACTATTCAAGAACACTACACAACGTTATATGATGGTCATTTTGGTTGGTCATCAATTGTACGAGGATTTTATTCATGACTGTATAAAAAGATAATTACAGGTCTCTGTCTCTTTGTATTATTATATATGTTTGTGTATAAAAGAGTATATTGTGACGCCTCGTTTTTAATATCATAAACTTTACATATGGGGAAGAATTCTAACAATAGTTCAATAGCCTAACACATATTATGACTATTTTAAGGACAATAACTCGTCGTGTGGTCCCTTCATATCTTATCCTGATTTTACCTGAGATACATATATAGAATATGTAAGTTTTAAACTTAGTGAGCAGTTATGCTTTCATGAAATATATCATTTTAGTGCATGAAATGATAATTCCATACATTTCTCATAATTATGCATAATAACATTGAGGCATAATTGCATAAACCAATATGTAAAAACATCATCTTTTTTAGTGCGAGATCTCATATGTGTAAGTATATCAAACATTATCAACAGAATCCTAGATCCCTAGGGTTCCGCAAAAGATCTTCCCCTTGAGATCCGTTTGCAAGACATCCTCATTTCTTATATCCCGTTGGGTATTCAACATGACCATACTTTCACATTTATTAGTTGTAATTCATCAAAATCCATACGACTAGTTAATTGATGTAAAACCGCAAAACCTTTTTTTTTAATAAAAATAATACTAAATTAGTATAATAGTAATATACATAAATATATACGATTTAATATATATATATATATATATATAATTTAATTAATCAATAGTAATTTCAATATGTTTTAACATATTTTTATCTCCTTAATTGTTAACGAGATATATTATACTTTTCTCAATATGTTTTAACATATTTTTATCAACTTAATTGTTAACGAGATATATTATACTTTTCTCAATTTCAAGTAAAGATATTTCTAAATCTTTGAATTATCTTCTTTTCATTGATATTAATATCAGTATTATTGATATTAGTAATTCATTTGCCAAATGTACCTTCTTCTTTCTTTAAAAATATTTGATATTAATATGTTAATTTTTATATCAAATGTAAATATCCCCATAAGGTATAAAATGTCTTAAATTATCGATTGGATATCAATACTGTTATAATATCATCATACTTAACATTTATCTTGAAGATTTAAAATACTTAAATGGACATAATCTTGTCATTATTGTACAGTGAAAACGTCGTGTTACATATATTCACTTTCCATATTCTTACCTTTATTTTCAATTTCGTTGGTGTCAAATATTTTCACTGAAACAGTCGCTCTACTTTTTAGGTAGAGTCGAGTTTGTGTACATTTTATCCTCTTCATACCTCGCCCTTGGGTTAGATATACTGAGTTCTTCAGGTTTTGTTTATTTCTATTCCGCAAACACCAATAAACATAACCCATAATTATAATTTTGTTTTCTTTACATAAACCATATACAGTAAACTGAAATTATTGAAATAAAGTCGTATGAGAATATAAGTTGTTGACGTTTACAACAAGACAAAAAGTGAAAGTTCCTCAAGTGGAAGGCATTCTTTTTCCTATCTTTTGTTTCTTTCTTAGTTGTTTCCATCCTTCCCTTATATTCAAGATTGATTTCTTGATAAAAACCCTAGATTCTATGCACACCATTTCTTCATATAAATACCTCATCTCAAATCACACAATATCCATCAATATTCAACTATGAACACTTCTCTATTGCTCCCACTTCTTCTTTGGCTACCTCTCTTAGCCTCATGTGTTGATACCAAGGTTCTACACACACTCAAAACTGAAATATGAATATTTTTTCATCTTTTTTTCTTCTTATGTTATGGGTCAAAAATACGGTTAGCATGTGCACAAACTGTGGTTTTCATTTGTATTCACAAGTTATTTCCTTCCCTACTAAAAAATGCACGTTCATTTATAGACTGAACAGTTGTTCAATTTTTCAATGTTCCAAATTCACTTTAAAGTCAAAGAATCTTTACACACTAAAACAGAACATGTTACTTTTCTTTTGGATAGAGATAAATATCAATAGGTTATGAGCCAATAACACGTTTCATATAGAAATTTATATAACAAAATGATCTCATTCCCCCACAATCCCAAATTTTCATTACAGATTAAACTAGGGGGAAATGAAATTTCATTCCCTGTCAGTTCCATTATCATTCCTCAGTTTGAACTAAACATCCCCTCTTTATCGCACAATTACCTATGCATTCATGGTCATATCAGTTGTTATTTTTTCTGTATTTTCTCTATGGAACATAATCCTTGGAAAGTTGAGCAACCTTGCCACGATTGGTTCTAGTCACTTGTGCATATGCCACGATTGGTTCTAGTCACTTGTGCATATGTTTGATTGGTTCGCTTATTATTGGCAGGTGTATGTAGTGTACTTACGACATAACAATGATGACGCAGAGAAAACATTACATGAGATTGAAGAACACCATCTTTCTTATCTATTTTCGGTCAAACAATTTGAAGAGGAAGCCAAATCTAGCCTTCTTTACAGCTATAAACATAGCATCAACGGCTTTGCCGCCTTGCTTACCATCGACGAAGCCTCTCAACTGTCCGGTAAACCACCGCCACTCTCTTTCTCTTACTCTCCACAAATAAAGTATTGAATGTCACTATTAGTTAATAGTTAGTGTCAGTTATACACCATTACAAACTATATAAAAACAGATGTATAACAAATATAGTTTATACATCTATTTTAAAAGAAAAAACCATTGTTTGCCATTTCCATAAACACAAAATACTTTGGGTTCTGCAAACTGAATCTCTTTAGGATCGAACCAGGCTTTTGAAAACGTAAAAGAAAAAGGTATAATTTTGACTTTTGCATAAAAAAATTGTAAAAGGCTTCGTTTCCAATATTCATCATGTGAATAATTTGATATGTCAGTACAAATAGAAAATGGCTGAATATATAACTTGTTTTTTAAATTTATAATGGGTTTTTGATTTAATAAAGTCTTTACTTAAAAAAAATTGAAAACATTTTTTTGTGGGATAACATTTGACCAATAATACTGCAATTCATTTGAATATATAGTGTATAATCATATTATATGTTTATTAAATATTTTTAAATATACAGTTTAATAAAAATATTAACTATAATTATAGCAAATTAAAATATACATTATTGTCATAGGTCACGTCTTCAAAAACGTTATGGCCTCGCAATGGCTCCTAAGGCTTAAAGTTTGACCTCATGGACATGCTATACCTCATGTCATATAGAACTTAGACTACTAGAGATAGAAATTTCACTTGTAGGTACCCACCCTTAATGGGACAAGGATTCCCACCTTGGCATGTAACAGGGTAGGGACAAGCAGGGCCGGACTTAGGGGCCGTTTACCAAACGCTTACCCGGGTAAACGCTTACCAAGCTTATCAAGTTATATTATATTAACCGATGAATATGACAATGACCAATAATCTTACCCGGTAAGAACGAAAGCAATGGTCGAGAGTCTTACCCAGTAAGTGAGGGCGACGGCTCTTACTCAGTTAGCGCTTACAGGGTAAATATTTGCCTACGGCACCGTTTTAATGGACCAAAATCTTACCCGATAAGGTAAGTGATAACGTCGAATTTAACCGGTTAGTGCTTACCCGGTAAGTGTTTGGGTAAACGGCCCCTTAGCTTGAAAAAGGTTGGGGGAAAAGCCCCCACTCAAATGTTAAAACTTTAAAATAATCTAGGTAATTTTTTTTATTTTTTAGTCTTATATCCTTGGTCCCCCTCCCCCCCCCCCCCCCCCCCCCTTCATTTTCGACGATTCCCCCCATGTGGCCTAATCCGTTTTAACAAAACCCCCACTCTATTGCTTGACAGTCGTTCTCCCCGTATGTTGTTACCACTAGTTTTTGTACATGCTACAATGATAATGTTTGTTGATGTTTTTGTTAAATATATTCTCAATTTATTGTTCTTTTAGTTTTATATATATGTTCAAACCAATTCATTTAGAAGAAAATTATATAAATTAAATAATAGTATACTTTGCTATTCGTTTTACCGATATGTTAAAAAAATAGTCGAAATCGAAATTTACCTTATTTGGTTAACCGAACCGTTTAACCCACAAACTAAATAACTTGAAACCGTTTTGGTTTGGATGAGTTATTCGGTTTCGGATTTTTTTATACCCTAGGGCCTAGGCCCCCAGTCACCTAAGTTCCTGGATCCGCCGCTGGGGACGAGGTTAGTTTCTATACTGAAGCGAGTCCGAGGCAAGATCAGGGATAAAACCGCCCTCGTAATCTAACCTTTCTATCTCTGTATGACTAAGTAGCATGTAAATGTGTTGAACATGAATAGGTATGAAGGAGGTGGTGATGGTGATTCCAAGCCATGAAAGAGAGTACTCATTGCATACCACAAGATCATGGGAATTTGTAGGCTTAGATGAAGAAGTAAAACCAAAAGATTTGGATAAAGAGGACTTGTTACTCAAATCTCAATATGGGAAAGATGTCATTGTTGGCATGATGGATAGTGGTATCTTCTCTTCTCTTCTCATCTATTGTTTTCTTTTTCAAGACTTTTTTAATAAAACACAAATCTTATAACGATCAGAATACTAATACTTCTACTATATTCATATCGTCAAACATGGACCCATAATCTTTTAAAAAGAAGAAAATTCTGGAACGATAAGAATGCAGCGTCATCGACATCAAAACATGTGGACCCTGCACTCAGATCGTTGTCGAATTTTTCTCTGAATTCATTTGAAGGGCAATAGAGTTATACTCATGACTGAAAAAGAAAATTTGTACACATAAAATAAAATAAAAAGTATATATAAAAATCATATAATATGCTTTTAAACATTATTTAAATGACTGTTAAATTAATTTTTGTAAATAAAAATTAGAGGTGTGTTCATATCATATCATATATTTAACATGTGAAGATTTTGTGTATTGGTGAAGGAGTGTGGCCAGAGTCAGAGAGCTTCAATGATAGAGGAATGGGACCCATTCCAGTTTCTTGGAAGGGTATATGCCAAACAGGGCCTACTTTCAAAAAATCACACTGCAACAGGTTACACAACATTTTTCCCTTCATTTATTATTATTTTTTATATTATTTAATATTTATTAAACAAATAAAACACATTATATGTTAGTCTATAAATCTTAAACCTCTAATCATTTGATTTAAAAATCCCCTATAGATGCCAATATCATTTGCTATTTCTTATAAAAATAATCACAGCTCTACAAAAAAGAACCTCCATTGTATAGTCTTGCTGAGTCATATACTTATAATAGATAACTTTTTGAATATGGATAGACTGTATCTATACGTTCTTGCTGAGTCATATATTCTTATAATAGGTAACTTTTAGAATATGGGTATGTCTTGCTAAAAGAACTATTCCTACGTGTTAATTAGATAGAACATCTTCTTGCTAATTTCATATGGGTCATTCTAAATACACCCTAGTCTACATGTCATTTACACCCTAGTTTAGTGATATTGTGAGGAGGGAATGAGATAATTATTGCTTGGTTTTCCGATCCAGTTGCACCCTAGACATATAGACTAGGGTGCATATAGCAACACCCATTTCATATATACACACATCAACAGCAGACCCTCTATTTCTATATTTCCAATGCTATGATTTAACCTAATGAGGGTTCAAATAGCAGAATTCTACCGTTGTCAGTACCAGTTTTATTTAAAAAATAATTTTTTAATAGAAATGGACCAATCATGATGATGATGTCCTTGCATGCAATAGTTGGCTTTAGTTGAATTAATTTGTGGTGTGATTGGAAAGCCAAGATTGTCCATTTCATAGAATACAAATGTATGAGCTAATAAGTGACCATTGGTGGTTACCTTCATTTGGCTGCTTCTGATTGCCATCTTGTGAACTTTTGTACCTGGGCCACAATGTTTGGTCCCTCTCAGAAGTCATACATGACCATATGCCAACCCTGTTGATAATTTCCAATCTTCAAACATAAATATAATACAAAAATATTTAACCATTATCCTAAATACTTTAATACTCTTTAACACAATACAATAAAATCGGATTTTTAGGACGTCAAATATATTTAAATGTCCTAATAGACTGTTTTATAGGACTTAACAATTGTGTGTCATACATAAGGGTGTTACAATAAGTTGATAAGACGTTTTCGAGCATCCAAACAAGTTTTTTTGGTAAATTTTAAAATAAAGCGCCTTATTAATATTGTTAGATGACATTATTTGCAAAAAAGTCTTTGTATAAACAAATGTCCTATAAAAAGATGTGTTGATAGAATACCTCTCAATAGTGTTTTATATATATATATATATATATATATATATATATATATAACTAATAGGACATTTTATTTAAGCGTCCTAAAAACTTGCTAGTTTGCCCAAAGAAACGCCCTATCAACTTAATGTAACACCTTTATATAGGACCCACAATTCTTAGTAATAATAACTTAAAAGAGGTAATCCCCAAAATAACCGGAATACATTAAGAACGTGAGAAATATTTGCACAAATGATCAGCTAATTCACCATTGGCGAAATGACACTTTGTCACTCTGTCATTGGTAAGAACCTCACAATTTGGCAACTTGCATGAAAATTTTCAGTACTTCTTTTAGAAAGTGGGTCCCACCTCGACATTAATGGGAAAAACCCCAATGGCAAATTCCTTTACCAATCTAGTTGGTCATTTTGTGCAAATATGGAAAAACTTGGTTATTTTCTTTCTTTTTGTATTCCGGTAATTTTGAAGAATACACCAAACTTAAATCCTATAAAACAACCTATGAGACACATAGGTGGCTTTTGTTTTTTGGCGCTGAAATCTAAAGTCATAGTTCACTTCTAATTTATAAGAGGTGGTCTTGAAGTCTGAAATCGGAATCAACAAGTCTGTTTGTTTTTGTAAACTGATAAATGTTTAAATTTGTTTAAATTGTGTATTTTCCCATAGAATATTATAGTGTTGAATTTATATATAAACTTACACAATTTCACATATTTATTCATCATCATTACGAAATTTACATCTAAATTGTAAAATTAGCATTCATTTAAATGAATAAGGTTAATCGATTGAGAGATAATAATATCTTTAAGTTATATAAATTTAAATTAGAAAGTCACCTCATTATAGTAAATTTAGTTTTATTATAATCCAAGTGGATCGATTGAGAGAAATGATCCATTAAGGTTAAGCCATTGAGAACAATAAGAGGCAAATAAGGGGTTGGTTTACCTCTTACCAGATAAGAGGACGATAAGATATAAGTGGCTCTGAGAATTTGGAAAAAAACAAACAGAATGGTCCTACCTCTTACCGAATCAGACATAAGAGGCTGATAGGAGCTTCTAAAAAAAACAAGGCCTTAGACATATTTAACGTACTATAAAGCCGATTTTATTGTAGTGATAGTAGCAAAACAGATAAATTTAATGGAATCCAAACAAGATCATCATTCTCTTGTAATACCTGGTTTTTTTGCCCAAAAGAATTTGATCATAGTGATGGATAAGGCTTCAACGATGCAGAAGAGTGAGAACATCCATACAATATATTGTCATAAATGAAATGAACAAACACCAGTCAATAAGGATCTAAGCGAAACAAAAGCTGTTGCTATGAGCATAGGTGAACGGACAAAACGAAATTTTACCAAAAAGGAATACTTCATGAAATATAAATGTAATAATAAATACATGCAACATTCCTCTTTTGGCTAAGTTTAACCCAATTTTACATTTTTTGCAAATCATTATTTGTTACAATACATTGGTAACATTGGTTTTGATCCACAAGTTATGCCTTACCTTTTTTTCCCATCAAGTCTTGTATAGCCATATGGTTAAGTTGTATGTCTGTCCACGATGATGGGTTTGAGGGAGGCAAAGAGAGAGGATTGGATTATTTATGAGGCATTTATGGTATTAAATAGTTTGAGGTAGCTTAATAAATTGTTTGAGGTGGCTTAATCGGTACAAGTGAGGGGTCCTAGCTTATTCCATATAGCCATTTTGGCGTAATGGCTTAACGATTAAGTCGTAAAGAAACCCTCTTATATGGCTGAGCAAATAAATCATCCAAACCATTAAGCTCATTAAGTTGTAAGTAAACAGGCCCTTCCTATTCTTTTTGCCTTCTTGGACAGGCACTTCCAATACTTTGCCAATGCTTGAATCCACAACTCTCGCTTTGTTTTGCCTTCATCCACAAGCACTTTCTATACTTTGCCAGTACATTCCAATATAAACCTAACAAAACATACCAAATATCTCACTCGAAAGTAGTGTCTAAAGGATAGGATGTATGCAAACATTTCATCTACGTAAGGGATAGAGAGGTTGTTTTGATTAAAACCTTCAGCTAAGTGGTTTGATCACGTTCGTAAGAGACAGATGGAGGCTCCACTGAGGAGGGTAGAAAGTGTGATGGTTGAGGGGCCGAGGAGAAGTGGTAGTCGGAGGAGGAAATGGGATGAGCAACTAAGATTTGACATGGTGATTTTAGACATTTTAGAGAATATGACCTCTTATAGGGACTCTTCAAGACGCAAAACTAGGGTAACAGATTAGATGGGGATCTAGATGGGAGGAAGGGATCTTGAGAGATAGATGGGAGGAAGAGTAGCTTCCACACCTTGGTTATGTTTTTCTTGTACTTGTTTCTATTTATATTGTTGTTGCTTACTCAAATCTGGTTTCTCAAAATTTAGCACACCTGTTTTTCTCTCTTTCTATTTGTATTGCTATTGCTTACTCACATCTAGCTTTTCAAATCTTAGCTTACATGTATTTTTCACTTTCACACACTTTTCACTGGTCGGGAGCCTTACAGAAACAACCGTTCTGCTATTTAAGGTAGAGGTCATGTTCGTGTATATTCCCACTCCCACCCCCACCCCCCGGGGCGGGATATACTAGGCTGGTTTGTTTTTTCTCAAAGTTAAAAAAAGTTGCAAAAATGAAATAGTATGTGAATCTTACATGTAATAACAATGTGTTATGGCAGAAAACTAATAGGAGCTCGATACTATCTCAAAGGTTATGAAGCACGATATGGGCATCTAAATACCACCAAGGATAGCCGGTCCCCACGTGACATGGATGGGCATGGGACCCACACAGCCTCGACCGTTGGAGGCCGAGGTGTGCCCAACGTCTCGGCCCTCGGTGGATATTCCAGTGGGACCGCCTTTGGTGGTGCACCACTGGCTCGCCTGGCGATCTATAAAGTTTGCTGGCCAGTACCAGGAAAAGGTAAAGAGGAGGGGAACACATGCCTGTTTGAAGACATGCTAGCCGCTTTCGATGATGCCATTCGTGATGGTGTTCATATTCTGAGCATTTCTATCGGATCATCAAGTCCCATCAATTACACGCAAGATGGTCTTGCCCTTGGAGCCCTCCAAGCAACCAAAAACAACATTTTGGTGGTCTGTAGCGGAGGTAACGAAGGACCTGCTCCATCGACAGTGGTCAACACTGCCCCATGGATTCTCACCGTTGCTGCAAGTTCCATTGATCGCACTTTTGTTGCCCCAGTTCAGCTAGGAAATGGCAAAAAAATCAAGGTCAATATCTAAACTAAATTTTATTTTGTGTTATGTCCCATCTTCGTTTCCTCTCGCATCCATAAATAGAGCCGTAATCACATCGAAGTAACCTCCCAAAATAAATGTCCATAATGAAAAAGATGCACAGTTTTATTAATGTGTAATTGTTACACTTTTTTACTTAACTACACTTTTACCCTTAATTATAGAGAAACTACTGAATTTCTCCATCTCATAATTAAGGGTAAAATTGGAAAGTAGGCGCTGAAAGTGGACACTTGTTTTGGGACAAGCTAAAATAGAAATGTGGACACTTATTTTGTGACAAACGAAAATAAAAATGTGTAATTTTTACAGTTTTTAACTAACTAAATGACATTTTACCTTTAATTATAGAAGGAGTGATGAATTTCTCCATCTCATAATTAAGAGTAAAATGGGAAAGTAGGCACCTACTTTTGAAGGTGGACACTTATTTTGGGACAAACTAAAATAAGAAAGGGAGACACTCATTTTGGGATGAAGGGAGTACAAATTTAAATCAGCTAAACCAAAAGGTCAAGTTATCAAACTGATAAAAGCCAACCTTTCTTTCTAACAGGGGCAGTCAGCAAGTCCATACAAGCTACCACAGAGGAAAATGTATAAACTTGTTTATGCAGCAGAGGTGGTGAATGAAGATGTACCAAAAACATACATAGCAGGGTAACTAATTTAAATTAAGTTTCCACAATAAAAATGAAATTTGGAGAGGAAAAAAACAATCACAATATGCTTCCTGAAATCATGCAGTCAATGTCTACCTGATTCTTTATCATCTAAAAAAGCCAAGGGCAAGATCGTCTTTTGCTTGCGAGGTAACGGGACAAGAGTTGGAAAAGGGATGGAGGTAAAGAGGGCTGGCGGTATCGGCTACATCTTAGGAAACAGCCCAGCCAACGGAGCTGAGTTAACCGTAGATGCTCATGTTCTTCCAGCAACTGCAGTTACGTCGGAGGATGCAATACAGATTCTAAAATACATAAATTCCACAAGAACCTCAACAGCATATATCTATCCAGGAAGAACTGTATTACAAGCTAAACCAGCTCCATCAGTGGCTGCCTTCTCAAGTAGGGGTCCAAGTGCGATTTCTCCTGAGATTCTCAAGGTAATTGTTGAAAGCCACAGTAACAAACACCCATTTTGATGTCTTTAACACTGTGTTCTTGAAACCTATTTTTTTAGGAAAATAAAGCAAAAGAAGGGGAAAGCAAAAAAAAAAAAAAAAAACTTGTGTTCTTTGAAAGGGAGGGAAAGAAAATGTGAAAGGAGTCTATGGTTTTTATGACAAGAATACCCTTGTAAGGAAAAGTTAGAAAAACAAATATAAAGGGTATATTTGTACATATGACATCTTTCCTTTCGTTGCTCCAGTTCAAGAACATAAAAAATGTTTCCTTTCCATTCCTTCCCTTCTCTTCCCTTTCAAGAACAAATAAAAAACTTCCTTTCCTTTCCCTCTCTTTTCCTTTCTTTTCTTTTTCTTTTCTTTCCATATTCGAGAGCACAGTGTAAATGTGATATGATTGATAATTTTTGGGCTTTTGAGCAGCCTGATATCGCTGCACCAGGGTTGAACATATTGGCAGCCTGGACAGAAGGTAATTCTCCAACAAAGATAGAGAGTGACCTTCGAAGGGTAAAGTACAACATGCTTTCAGGAACTTCAATGGCTTGCCCTCACGTAGCCGCTGCAGCTGCACTGCTCAAAGCGATTCACCCTGATTGGAGCAGTGCCGCCATAAAATCTGCACTTATAACCTCCGGTACAACTTCTGCAGCACGAATCAAGCAATGTGAATAACGCAATTATAGTTTGATAGTTTGGGAAATAACATATTTTTTAATTTCTTGTTTGATGCACAGCTGGACTACTTAACAATGAAGGAAAGCAAATAACCGATGCATCAGGCAATCAGGCGGATACATTCCAGTTTGGATCAGGTCATTTCAGGCCAGAAAAGGCAGCTGATCCTGGACTCATCTATGATGCCTCCTACACTGATTACCTGTTGTTCCTTTGCAGTCATGGTGATTTAAGAGCCAACACACCTTTCCTATGCCCCGAAACAACACCATCGACTCAAAATCTGAACTACCCATCTTTCGGTTTCCCAAAACTAAATGGCAGGGTGACCGTGAGGAGAACTGTCACAAATGTCGGGGGGAAAGGAAGTGTTTATTTTGCCACTGTGGAGCCGCCCTCCGGAATCTCTGTCAAGGTGTCTCCACCTATTATGCACTTTAAGCATGTAGGGGAGAAGAAGAGTTTTGAGTTAACGGTGGAAGCGAAAGAAGATAGGCAGATTGGGACGGTGAAGAAAAGCATGTACTCATTCGGGTGGCTCACGTGGAGTGATGGCATCCATATTGTTCGCAGTCCTATCGCAGTATCTTCTGTCTAGTGATTGGTCATCATCTTAAAAAAAATAATATGTATCAGATAGAAAGTTCTCGTAAAACACAAGAACACAAAGGCAAATAATTTATGAACTAAACATACGTACAAATACGAAGTCAAGAAGTTGCAAATTATGTTTTCTAGCGAGGTTTTCATTTTTTTTCTTTCTAAAGTGCTTGTACATAATAATGTCAAAGCACATATTGATCGACTACATAAAGACCTTACAGTTATCTAAGGTGCTTACCACATGCTACAATATCACATGGACATTTCAGACTTAAATTAACGGTAAGACCTAATAATCACCAAAAGATGGACTTTTTTGTTAAAAGCCAATATGACAAAAATGCTATTGTTAGCCTGCTTGAAGCTGTACCACATAGTTTGGCTCCCATCGTCATTGAAGCAGTATTAAAAGCTTGATAGCAATTCAAACTGAAGGCATATAAAGCCTTCATCCATCAATATCTTAACTCCTTTTCTTGGCAGAATTTTGATGGAACACAAAATTTCTCTTCCGTTTCAAGTACCATATTTCTGGCAAAAAATACAACCATCGGTGACTTCTTATTTACAAAACGATGATCTCATTCTTGCTCGTGTAAATTTATGATACTTAAATTTTCATAATAAATTCATAACTACCTCTCTAAACCTTCTCAAGCAAAAATGTGGGAAAACAAACCTCTCTTGCTCCGGATATTTGATTAACAGATGAAAGCTTTGGTTGTAGGATCAATTAGTTTGTTGAGTTTGTTTTTGGTGAGAGCCTGACAGAGCTCCAGCCTCTCTAAGCGCTCGAAAACCTACTGTAACAATTTGATTGGAAATGCAAATTCAATTCAATTTATAATTATTGGTATGGTGTACAAACCAAATCAAACCAAACCAATCGAACCTAGTAAATCCTGCACAGTGTGGGGTCTGGGATCATAAGATATATGCAGACTTTCCCCTACCTCAAAGTGTAGAGAGGCTATTTCCATTAAGACTCAGACCTTGCATTTGAATTAACCTAAATGAGAAGTGTTGTTTTTTTTTCTTGAAACAGATGGAGTACAAGGACTAGAGATTAGTCCTCTGAATTTGTTTTCTGAAACCTACACACAATCACACATAAATAATCCTCATCTATCATTCTATCCAATTAATATTTCACCTCAATTATTACTAAAAACAGAAGATGTGAATACATATAATAGAAGTAATACCAACAGTACAAAAATAACAATAATAAACCAAACAAACCTATAACATTTATGGATCGCGTTAGAGTTTTAACGAATATTAAGCTATGCTTCTTATTCGACATGTGCGATCGCATCCTGGTTCCAATCAGAAGGTGTTAAAAGGTTTTACGTAAGAACATTCAAAAGCATAGCTCTGTAGCTAGAAAGGAGTTAAGGAGGAAGTAATTATCGATCATCCATTCACCATATCAATCTCCACATACACGAAACAAAATGTCCCAATTGCATCATTTTCAACTTAGGGTTTGTAATTTGTAAATGGACTAATCCTTGTCTTTTAAGTTCAAATTCAAACCAAAATTGCAAATCAAAATAACTTCTAATTGAAATAATCAAGAGAAATACAGTGACATTAACTAACTAGAATCTCGAACTTCCAATTTCCATGGTGAAAATTAACAACAAGGTTACGATGATTTGGATATCACGATTCTCAATACGTAAAAGAATTAACCTAGAGTGTACCATTGGTCAACGGCGCAGACTCAGCCTTCACCACCGATCGCCGATCAACAGGCGACGGCAGCGAGGTGCCGGTAGTCCGTACAGTAGAGAGCGAGAGTCCATATCCTCATACTCCGAACAACCATTTTTACATTTTCCTTTTTCCCGGCAAAATTACTTTTGTATATTTTTTTTAATTAAAATAAAATATGACATACTAATATTCCTAAAATAAATCTCCACGTTTTTATTTTAATTTGAGTGAATTACATAAATGGTCCCTAGTGAATAGGCCTGAGCATCAGACGGGTCGGGTCGGGTCCAAAACCCCGAAACCCGATCGGATATTCGGTTGGGATGAAAACCCCCGAACCCCGACCGAAAACAATTCGGGTGGTTCGGGTTCGGGGCAGTTCGGGTTCGGGTTCGGGTGGGCCGGGTGGGTCTTTGTTTGGGCTGCTTTTTTTTGGGCCTGTTAGTAACAACTTTAAAAAACTTAAACAAACAATTATTTACATTAGAAATACAAAAACAACTATTTTTACATTAGAAATACAAACAAGTGAACAACTATGAACCAAAGTATTCAAAGTCTAAATTACATCTAAAATACTAAAATATGAAGTGGTAAACTACATCTATAAACATCAAATAACTGATCTACTAATTCAATTAAAAGTTTGAACAAAAATAACGGAACAACCATAACAAAATGTCAAAAGTACCATTACTTACATCAATTGAAAGTTTGAAATAAACAACCATATTACCATACCAAAAACCAAAGTACCATTACAGATTACTTACCAAGGTTCAAAATATTTGATTTTCGCTTACCAATTTCCATGATCAACCGTCTAACTCTACCCCTCCCATCCACGTCCAAGTTCCAACTTCAACTTCCAACTCCAAGTTCCAAGTTCCAACCAAGTAACCAACTTTTATTGAAATTTTGAATCCTATAAAATAAAAAATAACAAATAACAAATAACAAATCATGAAAATCATTTATAATGTAAAATTTAAAGTACCTTTCTCAATCATGGATCAACATCAGTATCAAGTTCTTCAAATCCCCCAAAATAATCAGATGCATGTGTACCAATACTAGGACTATCTTCTTCACGACGAGTAGAAGAACTTCCAACTCTTATATTATCAATTTCTGCACATAATGATCACTTATAATCATAAACTAATGTCGTAATTATAATTTACAGATAGTAACTAACTCATAAAGTAATGGCGTACCTTTCTCAAACTTCTCAAGGTCTTCCAAATTTTCTTCGACAGCAATCGGTTCACTAGGACCCCTTAACCAATCTTGGGTACATATAAGTGCTTCAACTATTTTAGGAGTTAGAGAACTCCTAAAATTATCCAAAACCCTACCACGTGTACTAAACGTTGATTCGGACGCAACTGTGGAAATGGGTACGGCGAGGACATCTGAGGCAAGTTTTGAAAGAATGGGAAATCTTGCACTACTCAGTTTCCACCACATCATCAAATCAAATTCCTTCCCATTATCATCTACAATTGCCTCACCTAAGTAAACATCAAGCTCACTCGTTTTGCCATCTAAAGCCCCACTATCAAGTTTTTGTTTCTTCAACAAACTTTTAAACTTGGATTGTGATCTTACAAGAGGGGGAAGACCTTTTCCAGATTGAGATTGGGATTGAGATTGAGATTGAGATTGAGTTTGTGATTGAGAAGGTTCGGAATATTGTTGCACATAAGCTTCAAACAAGGTAATGAGTTGGGATTTTACCTTTCTAAAACATGCCTCACCTTTTTCTGCACCAAATAACTGATCGAACTGTAATGGCATGTACTCCACTTTATCTCTTGGATCCATAATGTTGGCAAAGAAAATTACCAAATTCATCTTCTCCGCATCACCCCAATATTTATCAAACTTATCCTTCATTTTTTGGCCCATATTCTGTTTAGAGAAAAATCAAAATAATTACAGAACTATATGAAAGTGAAGTACATTGTAAATTAGGACTAATAAAGTAAGCCAAATTGAGATTGAATTGTACCTTTTCAGTCAAATTTGGAGAAGCAATCATCTCCGTAAGCGAGAACCCCAAGTCACATATCTCAGTCAAGTAAGAACTAGAAGTGACATAAAGAGAGCCTGAGATCCGAATAGTCATCTCATAAAAGGTCTTCAAAAGGGCAACGAAGCTCTCTAAATACACCCAATCATAATCCGCAAGCAGAGAATCACCTAGATCTAACTTGAACGATGCATCATGGCCGTCATAAGCTTCAAACACGTATCGATAAGGAATGGCATTCCTGAGCATCATGTATGTTGAGTTCCACCGAGTAGGAACATCAAGACAGAGAGAGCTTCTTTCTTTAACACCAAGTAAAGCCGCAAGTTCCCTAAACTTGGCCAATCTAGCTGGAGAGCCCCTTACCCACCTCACAGTTTCCCTAAGTTTCTTAAGTGCCGAGTCAGCCATCTTCAACCCATCTTGGACAACCAAATTCAGAATATGTGCAATGCATCTCATATGCAAGTATTGAGCTCTTACAGATAAACACCCCCAAGATACTAGTTTGCTTTTCAAAAACACTAGGGCAACATCGTTACTAAATGCATTGTCTACGGTGATGGTCATTATGTTTTTTACGCCCCACTTAACCAAACAAACCTCTAAAGCTTTGGCTATTGCATCCCCTTTGTGTGATTGAATTGGCACAAAAGATATTATTTTTTTGTTCAACTTCCATTGGGCATCAATATAATGTGCAGTTATAACACCTTAGGCATATCCCATATCGGCCGTGGACAGGAGTGATGCTGGGTGTTATAAGTAATATCTTGGCCTTCCTAACAACAACGCGTTTTGGGGCCACAAGCACGTCAGGTTCTGGGAACTCTGAGGTTAAGCGTGCTTGGGTGGGAGTAGTCCCAGGATGGGTGACCCCCTGGGAAGTTTCTCACCAGGTCGCCAGAAACAAATCCGTGCGCTACACGTTGGTTAAATCCAGGGGCAAAGCAGACAATATTGTTGTCGAGGTAGGCGGGGTGTTACAGATGGTATCAAAGCCACTCCTGTGTTGTTCGGGATATGGGGCAAACCTCATCGAGGACGATGAGTCCCAAGGGGGGTGTTTGTAACACCTTAGGCATATCCCATATCGGCCGTGGACAGGAGTGATGTTGGGTGTTATAAGTAATATCTTGGCCTTCCTAACAACAACGCGTTTTGGGGCCACAAGCACGTCAGGTTCTGGGAACTCTGAGGTTAAGCGTGCTTGGGTGGGAGTAGTCCCAGGATGGGTGACCCCCTGGAAAGTTTCTCACCAGGTCGCCAGAAACAAATCCGTGCGCTACACGTTGGTTAAATCCAGGGGCAAAGCGGACAATATTGTTGTCGAGGTAGGCGGGGTGTTACAGCAGTTATGCACATATAATTGATCCGTTTCATGGATGTCCAAGTATCGGTGGTCAAGCTAACCCGTTGGGAGTGTTCCTTAAAAAAAATTCAGACTATTCCGCTCTTCTAAATAGATGGCACATATGTCCCTATTAACCGTCCATCTAGACGGTATTTTAAACATAGGACAAGCTTCTTGCATCATGCCTCTAAACCCCCTACCCTCTACAAATTTGAACGGTAGTTCATCTATGACGATCATCTTAGTCATTGCTCTCCTAACATTCTCTTGATTAAACACCCAATTGGTTAAAACACTTTCATTGCTTTCACCCCTACCAAATGCCAACCTGGATTGTCTAGCTTCTTTGGCCTGTGGGTTCATAAGGCATGCAATCGAGTGATTCTTTAATGAGGACGTGCCATACTTTTTCGGGTCGGTCGCATATGTTTTTTTACAATATTTGCACATCCCTTTGATCAAATTACCTTTCGAATTAAAATTTTATCAAAATGATCCCATACCTGAGATCTTGTTTCTGTAGCTTTACGCTTCTTTGTTTCAGGGGGTACAAGTGCACTACTCCCGACTTGAGATTGAGACATATTCAATAATGTAAACGCTATAATGTGTAAAGTCAAACAAGGTAATGTTTACTAACTGACATATTCAATAACCATATCCATCAACAAGTAAAGAGATTTAGGAAACACAAACCAAATATTAAGAGATTTAGGACAATCGTAAACAAAAACACATACCAAGGTTTATCTAATCAAGTAATCATCTTAAGGTTGTATGGCACAGAAGATAACCAAAGGCATCTCACGGTCTCACCTAAGGTACAACAGTCCAGTTTGGTTCAATCTAGTTGGTTTTCATAGCCTATCAGTTTTTTGAATATCCTAATAGTAAAAAGAAAAATGATATAGAGTTTAGATTGAGCAGGAAGAACTATAGTAAGACATTAGTCTATATGAAGTAACTGAAAAGTGTGATTAAAGTGAACATGTAGTATATGAAATAAGGACCGCCAAAAGTGGAAAAGAGTTTCATGTGAATCCTAAGCGATTAGGATAGTACCATCCGAGAAATTCCTTTCTTTGGTTCCACCTTAAACTTTTGTCCAGAAAATGATCAATAATGGTGTACCATTTCCAGAAAGTACAGAATAAGTAGATAAAACATCTATAATCAATAATGGTATTATTTCAAGAGAGTAATAGAAGGATCACAAGACAAGAATAAGCATCTATAATAATTATCAAAAGATGACAAGCATTTTACTGGAATGAAAACAGAGGTTCGTCCAATCTCAGTAACTTCCAGAGGTGGTTGGTAGTTTGATATTATCACCATATTCCAGGCTTCAAATCTTCTTTGTCATGTGTCCGATCACTTTCCAGCATAACATTCCTAACTCTCAATCACACAGTGACAGTGCATAATGGTGACAACACATGCATTTGATAGGGACTAGTAAAGATCAATTTACTTAATCATAACAGACAATCAGACATTGCAGACCAGACCATAAACCATTTCATCAATTGTATGGTGAAGACAGACTCTAAGCTTAATAGAAAAATTAGGTTTACAATTAGATTTTTCGGATATTCGGGACGGGCGGGTTTGGGATTTGGGTACCCAACCCGATCCTACTATACCCGATACTAGTTTCGGATCGGTTGTCCTCGGGTTCGGGTTTCTCGGGTATCGGGTGGGGGGTAAAATTTCGGGTCGGGTCGGGTTTCTCGGGTTGGGCGGGTTTTGCTCACCCCTACTCGTGAATGCCTGGATTTCACTAATCGTCCCTCCAGTTCTGAAAGTACATTGGTGATCCCTAAAATCGAGTTTTGGTGCCCAAATTCGTCCCTAGCGCTAACGCCGTCCACTGAGTTGTCGTTAGAGGGCACATGTGCCCCTCACGTGAGGGGCATTTTGGTCATTTTACCTATCATCTTCAACCTCACATCCGTCCCCAAGAACATTCATACTCAATCAAGAACATCATCATCCCAAAAAAAACTCATACAAACCCATTTTTCCTCCATCTTCTTCCTCAACAAGAACACCTCTACCGCCTCCCCCCTTCTACTACCACCACCACCCACTACTACCATCAGATTTCAAGAACAAGTACATAAATGAAAAAAATCATGAAAAACAATTTTCTCAAACCCAGAAATGAAAAAAATCAACAACAACAAGAAATATAATAACCCTAAATGAAATGGAGAACAACATTGAATATAATAACCAAACCCATAAATAAAAATAAATTAGATTCATATACAAGAAACAATCACCCAAATACAAATATAAACCCCTAAATGAAATCTATAAAATTACAAACAAAAATCGAAACTTTAAACAAATCTAATCTAGATTTGTGGATTGTAACCCTATACAAAAACAAATACCTTAAACAAATAAGCAAAAACCGAAGGAGATCATGAACATGTGTTCTTCGAGAAATCTGATGGAGATCATGAACATCTTCATCACCACCACCACCAACAACACCAACAGTGAAGGCGGTGGTGGCGGGATATCGTCGCCGGAATAATTGTTGCTAGTGGCGGTGGTGGTGATGGAAATGGGTTTGGAAGGAATTGGTTGGAAATGGATTTGGGTTTTTCATTGTGGGTGTGGCATTTGAAAGGAGAAGAGAGGTTAGAGGGAGTGATTCATACAAAGCACACTTGAAAGAAAAAAAGAATAGAAGGAGAAAAGAGATCTAGAGGGAGCCAATGGTTTTGGAAGGAGAAGAGAGATTAGAGATAGGTGGTGGTTTTGGGAGATACCATCTTCCAAGAATGGCTTATTTGTTTTAATTAAAAAAAGAAATAAAAATATAAAAATCTTAATTTAATTATATATTTTAAATAAAATAAAAAGGGTAAAAAGACAAAAATGCCCCTCACGTGAGGGGCACATGACCCACTTAACGGAACATGCCTAACGGCGTTAGCGACAGGGACGAATTTAGGCACCAAAATTCGATTTTAGGGACCACCAATGTACTTTCAGAACTGGAGGGACGATTAGTGAAATCCAGGCATTCACGAGGGACCATTTATGTAATTCACTCTTTTAATTTTAAGAGTTGTTTACCAAATGCTTATATAGATATGAACATCTCTATAACTTCTCTAAAATAGAGAACCAAAAGTTAAAATCTCTAAAACATACTTGTATTCAAGTTCAACAGATTCTCTATTTTAAAGAATTTAACACAGATAATATTATTATAATATACTCTGATTTATCATCCCATTACACTTCTAACAAAAACTATATATTAAATGATAAAAAATTAATCTCGTTGGTGTGATTGAATAAAATAATAATTTGTCCCTCCTATCATCAAGTTTTAGAGAATTCTTTAAACTTGGAAAATTCCAAGTTTTCTCTATTATAGAGAACAAGATAGCAAAGTTGTTTGAGAAATTTATAGAATATAAATTCATTTTTTTCTGTTTTAGAGGAGTTGTTGGAGATGCTATAATGTGGCGTTTGGTTCGCATAATGTTTTTGGGTGAAATGAAATATGTCAAAAGAATTTGACTTTGAAGTAATTGGAATGAAATGTTGTTTAGGTTTGGCCATCTGTTTGGATGACAGAATTGGAATGAAATCTAATAAGGGAATTGGAATCTTTCTGTTTGGTTCACAAAATGTAGCTTTGGAATTGGAATGAAATATTTGTAAATGACCAAAATACACTTTCGGATGTGGTTGGCGGTGGTTCATATCGGTGGTGGTCGGCGGTGGTTCTGATCAGCAGTGGTCGGCGGTGGTTCTGATCGACGGTGGTTGGAGGTGGTTGGCGGTGGTTTTGATCGCGGTGGTTGGAGGTGGTCGCCGGTGGTTCTGATCGGAGGTGGTCGCCGGTGTTTCAGATCGGCGGTGGTTCTAATCGGCGATGGTTGGCGGGTCGACTGTGGTTTAGAGAAGGAACCGATGGAGGCATGGTTTAATCATATAAGTTTTATGTGATTAGGTTGTATTGGATTAAGGGCATATGTGGTATTATGAAAAAGAAAAATAATTTCATTCCATCAAAATACCTTGTAGTTGCTAAGGAATGTTAAATTCCCTCATTTGTGGAATTTGATGGAATTTAGAGATTCCTTCCGTGAAAAAGAACAAACCATACAATTGAATAGAATTTGGTCAATGGAATTCAACATTCCAATTCTATCAGATTCCTTCAGAATTTGATAACCAAACGCCACCTAAGTACTTACTGGCATTGGTCATCACCCTCACTTACCTCAATGGGTAATATTATCGGTTATCAAAATGGATTGTGGTAAGCGTTTTTTGCCTGGTAAGCGCTTACCGGGTAAGAGTCTTCTCCATCACCTTTCGGGTAAGATTCTTGATCCTTACTATGTTCTTACACAGTAAGATTCTTATAGATCATTTATCAAACGCTTACCCGGTAACCGTTTACCGGCAAGAGTCATAAATCTCATTTACCTTATGGGTAACATTCATAGCCATCATAGCGTCTATAACCTGGTAAGCACTTACTGGGTAAGAGTCACCACTCTTATTTACCGGGTAAGACTCTCGATCATTGTCTTCCCTCTTATGGGTAAGATTATCAATTCTTGTTATATTTACTCATTACGGTAATTGAACTAGTAAGTACTTACCAAAGTAAGTGTTTATTAAACGACGCCTTAATCTTTGTCATGCTTCCATGTTGAGTCATATTTTCGACACGAGGGATTTGAATTGTTGGGGAATACCCTTTCAATGAAAGATAAGATGAAATTTATATTTTTATCTTTTTATAATAAGGCAAATTACATAAAAAAAATGTAATGAATTTTGGTTTAACTTCTATATTCTATATCATATTGTCAAACATTAATGTTCATACCACATATGTGATATATCAAACATTTAGACCAATGTGTGTTACACAAAACTGAAGTCATATAAAGGTACGTTTAATTTTCATATATTATCAAATGTGAAGAATAGACATTTAAGAGCATATCTAACATATTATCCAAATTTTATTATCCAAATTTTATTATCCAAATTTTCACAAAAATGGAGAATCAAAAATCAAAATTCTCAAAAAAAAATTATATTCAATTCCAAAAACTTCTGTATTTTAAAGATTACAAGAGTAATTGGATTATCAAAAAGATTATTTATCTATCATAAACAATTATTTTTAGCGGTATTATTCAAATCTAGAGAATTTTGCCATCAATGTTTTACTTTCTCCGTTTTGGACAAATTTTGAGAATATGTTAGAGCATCTCTAACAATTTCTCCATCAAAATAGAGAAAATGGAGATTGGGCATTTTTTTTGCTCCAATAGATTCCCCAAAAATGAAGAAGGTATGAGAAAGAGTGTAAAATTCTTAAAATTTGGAGAACTCCCAAATAAATTATTACAATAAGATATAAATAATTTTTAATATATTCTCACCAATAAGAAACTTTGAAATTTAATTTTTTGAGAGAGAAATAATATTTTATTAGATGAATTGAACATTCTAATAATATAATCAATGTTGTGATCTCCAAAATGAAGAATCTAATGAGTTGCAATGTATTCCTCTTTTAGAGATTTTGAAGTTAAATTCTTCATTTTGGAGAAATTTCGGAGAATTTGTTGCTCTTAAAGCATCAAACTAGCTTAAGATTTCCATTTTGGAGATGTTTTTAAAGTTTGACATGTCACATTTAACGTATCAACATAAAAATTTTGAAAGAAGATTACATAAAATAGAAATTGAACAAAAGTATGTTGTATTTTTTAATGCAATTTATCTTATTTAAAAAATGGTAAAAATGTAATTTCTTCGTTATCTTCATTTCCGAAACAGAAAATGAAAACCCTTTGAAACACTTTAGGGCGCGTTTGGTTTGCGGAATTGGAATGGATTTGAAGGGATTTGGATTTCAAATCCATTCCAATCCTGTGTTTGGTTTGCAAGAATGGAATTTGTTGACTAGATTTGAAATCCTTTGACTTTGTTTCAAATCCTTAACCCGATGGATTTGGAATTCCTTTGCAATGGACCGGGATTTCAAATCCCCCAAAATCCAAATCCTTATCCTTACTTGAAATCCAATCCATTCCCGCAAACCAAACGCACCCTTAGTAAATTTGTAATTTTTCTTGTCATTCATGTGCAACAAATTAACAAGGTCTAAACGGTAATTGTTACATCTGAAGTTCCATCTTTCTACAGATGCATGTGAGCGAGAATAGTACGCGTTATGAAGACCAGATTATGCACCAATAAAATGCCGTCCACAATAGTACGTGTTTAAAAATTAGGGAAAAGTTTACCAAATGTTTGTCGGGTAAATGTTCATGTGCAAGAGTCACCAACGTTCTCTCAACAATCAAAATTGAGTGTTGGTAAAAGTTTTTTTTTTACCAATAATCACTTATTAGGTAAGATTATTGGTCCTTGCTAAGCCTCTTATAGGGTAAGATTCTCGTTCTTGTCATGCTCACCCGATAAGTGACATTCGATAACCACTTACCCGGTAAACATTTAGGTGTTGTTTGGTTCACAAAATTCAAGGGATTTCAAGGGAATTGGAATGATCAGTTCCTTTGACCAAATTCCAATTCCTTTGTTTAGTTCACATATTGAAATGGATGGAATCACTTGAATTCCACGAATTAAGGAATTCATCAATCATTGGCATAAGTGAAAGAATTCACTTACATCCACTTGCATCTAATTTAACCAACACCGTCTCCCTTGTCCTTACCACGACCATGTTACTATTGTCATTGTCACGCCCCCACCCCTAAACCCACCACCACACCACTATTGTCACTATCACATGTAACACCCTAAAATTTAGACGAATAAAAATCTAAAATTGGCAATATAACGTCTAAAATACGAAGGTCCAAATACCATGTAGAAATAAACTTCCAACCAGGTAAATCCAAAATATAAACAACTAAAGACCCACGTGAAGATGGGTTGGTTTGCAACATAAAGTTTGCTATTGATGGGACAATAAAGTTACAACAACCTACTTAATCTAGAATAAATTCCAAAGTAGATTAAAATGGGTGTTGCAATTTCTCTACAATCTCTCTTCACAAAAATCCCCAAAAGACCGGCACTTCGGGAACTCCTGCGTACCCGGTTGACAATCCCGACAGCCTAATTCCCACCATGAGGAGGATCTGTGAGGAAACAACAACCACAACAAGTGTTAGGACGAAGCCTAGTGAGATCTCATAAGTATATAAATCACAAACAAGATATTATAAAACGATAATCGTCTTACCGAACTCCTCTGCCTCACAAGGAAACAATTCTCCGCCATCAGATTCTCAAACCTGAATATAAACATACATGAGATACCTTTTGAATTACGGGGGAGACCCGTTTCCATCGGGGCGACGTTTACATGAAAGTGGGGTCACCCGCGATGGTAATGGATTACACCTCATGCCCCGATCTTAGTTCCCATGCCATAACGACATCACAACCTCAGACCGTATTTACTGCCCTTATTGCCTACTCCGTCGAGTTACACCTCAAGGTCTTACGGACATTATTGCCTATCCATATCTAGACGAGTTACACCTCAAGGATACAAGATCCCTTATTGCCTACTCGCTAGTAACACACCATGATTATTACAAGGTTCATACATTAAGCTACTACCTCCTCGTGCACAAGGAGTAGTAACCACATTCTTATTAGGTGATCAACATTTGATAACAATTATAACATCATAAGTACTTCTTTTCTACATACGAATATCCGTTCACCTTTACATCCCATGGTATCACATTCCTCATAATCTCATACATATAAATCACCAAAGTTTATTCTACTCTTACTAAAAGTTCATAAAGTTATCAGCAGTTGGATCAAAACTATGGAAATAAGGGTTTCCTAACTCATCATACAAGCATAAAATCCAAGATCCATATTCATTTAGACTTCATAAGATAGGATAATAGAGTTTGCTAGTCATGCTCACCCCTTTATGGTTCATAAAATTGAGTACCCTACAATTCAGGTCACAAACCCCAATCAATCATCACATATGCATAATGTAGGTCTAATACAAGTAGCAAGTAAGTAATAAAGCATTTAAGGAGTAGTAAACTCACTATCTAGGGTTTGTAAGTAAAACCCTAAAAATGGAGGTGAAATCTTGAGGTTGAAGATGGAGAGGAGTAGATGATAGCTCCTTGAACTCAAGCTTTCTAGGCTCCAAACTTGAAGATTTGAAGGGGAATGAGCAATAAATGCACCTAGGTCGATTTAATGAAGAGGGAGAGGAAAATAGTGTTCCAGAAAAAGATTTTGGTGTGAAATGAGATTTTGGCCGATTTCCCTCATTTAATCCAACCAGTGGTCGCGCGCGGTTTACCGCGCGGGCAGCCGCGCCAAGTACTGGACGTGCAAAAATGGCAGTGCCCTGCGCGGTTCGTGACGCGGTCCAAGCCATGCGGGAAGTCGCGTGGAACACTGTTGTTCCCCATTCTCTAAGTTCAGCCCAAACGAAAACCCCTCGGATAAGACTATAATTCCAGACACAGATCAACTCCAATTCAAAATAACAACGAAGCATACAATTTGGGTAGTAAGCACTTACTCCGAAATAAAAGTGTTACAGTTGTCACACACCCCCACCCTACCCCCCCAACCCTCACCTCACCCTACCCCAAACCCACCAATGACCACTATACCACTACTGTCTTCGTCACAATTGCCAACCCCATCACCCACCCACATTCACTACCCCCCCTCCAGTCACCACCCGACAAACATGACACCACTGTCATCGTCACAACCACTGTCCTACCATCTACCCCCGCCCAGCCCACCAACCATCATGCCACTGTTGTCATCTTCACAGCTATCACCCAACCCCCACCCCACCGACCACCACGCTAATAATGTTGTCATCACAGCTACCATCCCTCATCTGGAGGTACCTCCCCCCGGTCCATGTCCCCGCCCCCACACCCTAACCCACCCCATCAACCACCATGCCACTACTATCGTTGTAACACCCAAAAAAATAGGTGTTAATTTAAACCATTAAAATAAGATATAAAATAACTTAACATGGAATATAATCACCCAAAATGGGGAAGTAGTAATGGAGTTAATTACAATGATCGATAACTAACAACCTACTAATCTAAACCACATTCTAAGTCTAGATTATAGACTGGTGTTGCTATGATCACCAAAAGAATCATATCAACTCTATTTCCAAGTAATGTCCTAAAAGTTGCCTCTATGGCAATAGGCTATCCTCTTAAGCCGACCCGCTACATTGAGGACCTGCTATATGTGCCATTTTAAGAAGAAGTGTTTGGCTAACGCCTAGTTAGAACAACAATTTATAAACAAAATATACTTAATATAAATTCGGAATCATAAACAAGATTTTATAAAGATAAGGTACACTTTTCGTTTTCAAGTTAATAACAACACATACACATCTTACGATGACGGAGGAGACCCGATTTACCATGTTAGTGATAGAACACAAAAGTAAGCCACATATCCATGTTTGATAGCCCCACTACGGTTCATTGGTTATCCAATTTAACCCCCCACGGTTCAAGGCATAATATCCCTAATGATCTTAGATTTCACTCGTTCACAAGAAAATTACAATTACCGGTCTTTGGTTGTTACCGACTCATAGAGCCCATAATTATTACCACATATTGATCCTATGCCTATTTCTTGTTACAATACAGGAGTATTCGTTCCACACATAAACCGATTCTTATGCCTATCGATCCATTGCATTTAGTCTAGTTACGTAACACTTGTAAACAAAGTCATTCATAGCTAAAACCCATCACATTTGCACTCAAAGGGTGACCGCACAAATGAATCACCGTCATTATCTTCCAAATCTCAAATAATTCTCAAAACCCTTGATTTTAGGTTTTACAAGCACATTCCTTAATAACAATAATTCATTTGTAAGAAACCATAAGAAAACTTATATTTCCTCCAAACACATCAAAATATCCAAAAACCAAGTATGACCTAAGTGGTCCTAATCTTCTCAAACATAAATAATGCATAAATGGAACCTTAAAACGATTAAGATGGACTTATTTTTAGTACATATAAAAGTTTAGAAAGGAAAGATGAACACACAATACTAGGTCTAGTCAAAAACCCAAAAATCTCCAAAACCCAAGAAATTTCTTGAGTAAGACGTTGGGATGGGAAACCCTTAGTGTGTAACCTCCAATCCTAGCTTGATGATAATAAAGCTTGAAGCAAGATAGAGGGGGAGCCTTAAATGCTTCTTGGTTGCTTTCAATGAAGAGAGGGAGAGAGAAGAAAACGTTTTATGGTGAAACTGGGTGAAGAGTAAATGAGAACGAGCTGGAAGAAATCAGATTTTAACCTCTCTGCCCCCCGATTGCGACTTGCCCTATGATTATTCCTAGGGCATTCTCACCATACATAGTCGCTTGTTTTGTACCGAGAGCGCCCATCCCTCTGCGACTTTGCCCTGCGATTGTCCCCGGGGGCACTCTCATCGAGCACTCTCATCGAGCACTCTCGCCCTAGATGTACCGCAAGCCTAACCAAGCCCGCGACAATGCCTTTACGAAAGTGACCATGTCACAGTCACAAGGCAAGGTATCCCCGCTCGTACCGACCCTCAAATTTTGATTTTCCGTTCGCGAACTACTCTAGAACCATAAGAAATCTAATTAGCTCATTTTCCAAAACATAAACGACCATTATCACTAAATAGAACAGGAGGAGGGACAACTTTACTTACCAAAAATATGGATGTTACATTCTTCACAACAACTACTCCACCCACACCCTGCCCTGCCCACCCATCCACACCCCCACCCCCACCTTGGAGGTATTGTATAACACCCTGACTTCTGTGTATGTACGATTTCAAGTTATTACATAAATCGATCTTTTAACATAAATAAAAGAAATAATATTTTAGGCTTAAATTTTATATTTTATAGTCTTGTTGGATAAAGAATTCAAATACGAGTCCAACGGTTCTTTTCGGAGCAAAATCGGAGTTAAAACCAAAAAGTTATGGCCAAATGTAACACCCCCGCCCCGCGCAGCCTGAGATAGGAGGTGTACAATCCGATAGCCGGATCAAAACTCTAAAATACCATAATTCAGAGTTGTACTAAGCTCCTCAAAAAATAACAGTTAACTTAAAACGAAACTTAAACATAATTACAAACCCAAAGTATTATCGTCTGAACTAATCCCAAAAGATTATACAAACCCGATATACAAAAGTTGATCTTAAGTCCTGTTTACTCCCAAGGATATCTCGATCAATAAACCCATCCCTGCAGTGGAACCTAAACCTGCCGAGGAAATAGAAAACACCTCGGCTGAGCAAAATCGCTTAGTGGGCGGATAATGTGCATAATGGTGTGAACATAATTTAAGTTCAAATAAAAGTTAATATAAAATAATCGTTCTGAACATTAATAAAGAATATAGAAATCATTTATTTATTTTAAAATAACAAGTCACCCATATTGCAATAATACGTTGTCTAATCGGATGATCAGTCCAATCAGACTTGGAATGTCAATGTCGGGCACAACACCACCCATTCCCTGGTAACCAGTTCAATTATGGTATTCGGCGCTATCCGGTAACCATACATTTTCTGGTGTTCGGCTCTTGGATGCATCCTACGTCCCCTATTTAGCTTGGCCTTAGCCTTTACGAGAACGCCATGGTCATTAATAGCCACCACGGAAGGCATCTTAACACCCGTGCCCCAAGTGTTGAGTATAATTCAAATGCAAGAAAACTCGTGTTCTTAAAATCAATGTTTCAATTATCATAAAGTCAAACTCTTTCATCAAAATATTTGAATCATGAAACATATTCAAATGATTAGCATAAACTCAACTTTGAAAGAAAATAAATGTTTCCTATACAAGTACTCGAAACCATAAGGTTCGGAGTCACATATATCAAGATGGATGGGATTTCCGGAATGTAGCCGGTTACCCTCGATTCAAAGAAAATGGAATATTCGTACCTTAGTTATCCATTTCCTTACTTTCGATTACCTATAAAAAATTAATAAGACACTTAACTAATGCTCAACACAATCATTAAGATCTTAGACAATATTTCCAAAATCTCATTTTTGACTTCAAAACAGAATTTGACAGCTTATGTATGCCTTAAATTGTGATATATATATATATATATATATATATATATTCCATTTAGAAGCCAAAATGGACACTATCATCTAAATGAAAGATGTAAATTAATATCTTAGGATTCTATAGAAATTAGATTCATGCAATTCTGAGCTACGAGCAGGCCGATACAACCTTTACAAAAACAGTGCGCAAGTTCATGTATACACTGTGAGCTGATTAAAAAATTAAGTGTTTTTCAACGGTATATCGTACACCTCATTTGGACCAACGGTTGATTTTCTACGAATTTTTTAATAACAGGACAACAACTCTAAAATTACAAAAGCCTTTCAAACATTTTATCAAACACTTGATTTGCAACCTAACTTTGAAGCTCAAATCCATTTTTAATGGTTTCTGTAATATCCCAAAAATTAGGACAAACAAAATTTTCCAGAAATGGAAATGTGGTATAATAAATAATTCCATAGCACAAGCTTTTCCCAAAAGGGAACCATATATGCCTGTTATAGTTACAAGTTTGTAATAATTAAAAATGAGGGATAACAACCCTTTAATCAAAATCCTATATAGAAAAAAGATTATATCAAGTTGTCAACCAACTCTCCAAAATGTATATTTTCTATGCATGGCGTCCCAAAATGCTCCCAAGCTCACATCTAAGGTCTACTAAACCTTCTTGACGGTCGCGTCGCAAGAACCTGAGATACACATCAAACCAATAAAGTGTTAGGCCAAACGAGCCTAGTGAGTTGAACAATAATCTGGCATAATCATTTGAACAATTACAGATAACAAGAGCAATAAAGGAATCAATGGGGGGGACCCATCACACCAATGAGTTCAACCTCAAGTCAATGTACCTTGATGTTCACTCGCATGAGCAACATCCCAAAGGCATGGCACATTTGAAGACTACCTCCCAGACATTACTCCAAATAGCGGAGGTCTAGGTGCATACCGTCATGGAGGCACCCTATGTAACACCCCGATTTTCGAAAGATATCATTTCAAGTTAATAAAGAAATCAATATTTTAAGGGAAAAAGAAGATACAGGATTTTGTACTTGAACCCTAGATTTTATAGTCTTGTTGGATGAAGGATTCAATTACGAGTCCAACGGTTCTTTACGGAGCTAAAACAGAGCTAAAACGAAGAATTTATGACCAAAACAGTGCTCGGGAATGAAAATTGAAGAAAATCGGACGACCAGTGCACGGGGCGACCATTCACAACCATTCACAAAGTTAAACCAAACCCTAAGATTGTAAAGCAAGAGGAAGAACACAAAACCCTAACTTTCTAGATGGAAAGATGGGTAGATTACCTTGATTAAAACTCTTGGATTCACCCAATAACTTCAAACTACTTCCTTCTCTACTTGAAAAGCTCCAAAAGACGAACCCTAGGTTCAAGAGTCCCTCAAATCGGGTTTGGGAGGAAAATGTTATGAGAATAATGAGGTTGGATACCTAAAATCGCGACTAAAAACCCCAGACAGGTTCCACGACTATGTCGCGACTTGCAAGTCGCGGCGCAAGTCGCCCATTTCCTGAAAAACTTCACATCCAGTAAGTTACGTGGTTTGTGCCGTGACCCAAAGTCGTGCACCAACCCGCGGCATTCCAAAATGCGTTTCCTCGCGTTCTTCGCACCTGATTTGATTCCCGATGGTTCCATTATGAAACTTACCTAGTTTTCCCATACCTTTACGTCCCAAAAGTCAACCGACTCTTGTAACACCGTCGAGGATAAATCCTTAAATTACGGGTGTTACAAAACTAGTGTTAGGAACTTCGTCAGGAAGAGGACGATAATTATTTGGTGGTGATGAGTATTGGGAGAATTTGGTGAGAATGTCGAGATAAACATTAAGTAAAAATTTATTATTGAAGAAACTGAGATGTGTCGTAATTAGAAGCCTTTAAGAATAAAGTTCGTTTTAGGGTGTCCTTGGTGGAAGTTTTTATTTAAGGTCGTAAGCCACTCGTGAGGTGATGTGTACAATCTAAGGTTGGGAGACAACCGAGATCTTAATGATAGGAATATGGTTTGATAAGGACTCGATGTTCATCCCATCATTGGTGAGATGTGTCGAACTTTGGGATCAAGTTGTGACGACTCGTTAAGAGAAGTACAGTAACAACCTTAACCAGAATGTAATTGGTTTCGTATATGAGGCAAGACACCATGGAGGTATCCCTTTCGGATGTAGAACCGATTGATCTCGCTAAATTCAACGTTGGTGTTTGGTCGGTGCCAAATTTCGAGGACGAAATCTCTTTTAAGGTTGGGAGGATTGTAACACCCCGATTTTCGAAAGGTATCATTTTAAGTTAATAAAAAAATCGGTATTTTAAATAAAAAATAAGATATAGGATTTTGGACTTGAACCCTAGATTTTATAGTCTTGTTGGATGAAGGATTCAATTACGAGTCCAACGGTTCTTTACGGAGCTAAAACGAAGAAGTTATGACCAAAACAGTGCTCGGGCATGAAAAATGAAGAAAATTGGACGACAAGTGCACGGGGAGACTTAAGGTCATCCGGGAGACTTAGGGACATCTGGGCGAGTTGTGGGGCGGGTTAGGCCGCGTGGTAACCCGCGCGGAGCCCTGTTCGACCATAAAACCCGATTTTCAGCCCTCTATCTTCATTTCCTCATAACTTTTGCATCTCAACTCCGTTTTTGGTGATTCAAGTTGCCATTGTTTCGGTTTTGAGTGATTTTTAAGGTTATAATGTTAGTTTTGGGTTTATATAAGAGTATTTGGTGGTGTATTGGAAGCAAAGACAATAGCTCATCATCATCACCTCCATCTTCAAGAATTTTGGGGTTTTCTAGGTTTTTACCAAAACCTAAATGGTAAGTTCATCCCTTTCACTTCCAAACTTCTTTATGAGTTATAAATGTTGATGTCAACCTAGTGTTTTATTTATCCAATTTCGATTTGGAAGATTTTGAGAAAAGTTAGGTCAAATTAGGGTTTTTGACCAAAATAGAGATTTGGATATAAAATGTTTGGAGAATGATTCTAAACACTTGGATATGTGTATTTGTGGTTGGAAACTTTTGGATCTAGGTTTTTGGAAGTTTTGGCTTGAGGATCTAAGTTTCTTCAAAGGAGCTTAAGTTGGGGAAAAATCTAGATTTAGCCTAAATCTAGCAAGGTGAGTTCAAGTTGATTTGTGGAAACGTTGTACATGCCAAAAATGTCTATTTTAAAGTGTTTTTCATTTTACATGAAATTGCTAACTACTAATAAGTTTGGTTATTTTGGAAGTGTTTAACTTTATAAACTTATATAACACACATCTTTGGGATTTTGGACATATTGATACATAAATCATTTTCATATGTTTCTTTGATGACTTAATCCTTAATTGGATGTCATTTTAAGTAATTTTCCTTTTGGTGCAACTGATTTCGTAAACCGTTTGAAAAATGCATATCATTGTGTTATGAGTCATTTTGGAAAAATAAGGGAATGAGTCCTTTGGGAAAACGCTTTGTTTCAACCAATGAGGAGGTTTGGGTTAATCACACTTTTAGTCATTGTGTTTCTGTATTCGTTGGTTAAACGTGTTTTAATGTTTACACTGGCTTTCATTGGAGATTTAAGTAAATTGTTGAGCCTATGGCTCGATTTTGACTAAAATGAGTCTTGAGGACATTTGTCCGGTTTAATAGCCCGTTGTGGAGTTTTTAGTATGATGGCGTTTATTACGTGTCATTTGAGAATTACATGTTTTAGGTGCGTTCGTCATTCAATTGGAGTCATGTAATGTTTTAGACTGTAATGCAGTGGATCCATAGGCATATGAGTCGGTCTTTATTATTTAAAGAAAATGGGCTATTATTTATATGTTGGCACCAGAATTAGTCACAGGATTTCGAGCATAATACGGTGAGGGCTCGTGGAGTCCAATACCCGAACATGCATCCGTGATTTAATTTATGAGCCTGTTGTTATGGGATAGTCACTTCCCATTTGTAGCTAGTTGAGACATTGGGTACTCGGAGGCAACTTGGTAAGGTTATGTGGAACCGGTTACTAGCCATGGGCCGTAAATGTAAACCTAGTTAATGAGCATGATTAGGTATCCTCGGGTGCCCTCCTCCACATCTTAGTACGAGTCGACGAGCTCGTGGCCATGGGTCCTAGTATGGTGAGCTCAATAACGTGGAATGTGGCCTACTTTGGTGTTCCGCCACTAGCCATGGAATTCGGGTCTCCCCCGTCACCGAAAGGTGTTGTTTTGGGGTATTTAGTTCTATCCTTGTTTTTCGGTGACGATTTGAGATCGACTATTTCTTATTATGTTAATTTTGGGAGGCTTGAGTTTACTCATAATTCGGTCGTCTGGTTTATAAAGTTTATTCAAATTTCAATATTTGAACATTCACCATTATTCTCGTTTTGAGCAAGTGTTGGGTTGCATTACTTCATGAAAGAATGTTTTGACGTTGAGGCGTTCATTTAGAAATTGCATATTATTGGAAAACGGGTCATCCTCATATTTAAAGTAATCTGTTTTGAAGGATCATGATTTAAGTTGTATTATTTCCGTTTAATGATTTCTATAATCATGATAAAAACTCTTGAACTCACTAGGCGTTAGCCTAACCTTTTTATTTGTCGGCATGTGCATAAGGTTCCATCTCGGGATTAGTTCTAGCGTTATTGTGAAGGGATGAGTGCTAGTTGTGTGCTCGAAGAAGTGAATAACTCGGTGAAGTTTTCCACATTTACCTTGGATGTAGCGACTGTCTTTGGGTTTTAGTAACACTCGACACTAATTAGTCTTTATGTAAGACCTTATTGATTTTGTTGACGGTTATATCTAGAATAGTATTTCTAGTGTGAGCTTGTTGTAAGAGATTTTATCCCTCCTTGAGGTATTATGGTTCATCCAATGCATACAACATCCTTCATTATACATATCCCACATCAAGTACAATGCATGTATAAGACTCCAAATAATTCCAATCCTAATTTAGGTTCAAAACCATAAATCATGTAGTTCACCAATAATATTCATCATTCCCATGGTATCACATAGCATATCCCAACTCTTGCCAATAAATATACTCATAGAAACTCCTATCATGGATAATAACCAAAACCCCCCAATATTTACCAAACATGGAAATGTAGGTCAACTTTATCAGGTGATTGACATAAATAGAGAGACAAGAAGAAATAACAAGAAGCATATTAAGAGGTATATCTCATTTAAATAGTTAGTGAAAAAACTCACTATCTAGGTTTTTAAAGAAAATCCTAGAAACTTGCAAAACCCTAGAAGGTGTAAAGTAGATGGTTGATCCCTTGAGTTTGCTTGAAATCCACACTTGATGACTCCAAAGATGTTAGGTTAACTCACTTAATGCTCTTCAAAAAACCCTAGGTTGGAATTTAATGAGGAGGGAGGTTGAGAAGAAGAGAATGGCTCCTTAAGCTCCCAAAAATCATTTTCGCAAAAGTGTGTTGAAATAAATGAGAAAGTCTTGAGCTGAAAAGGGTTTTTAATCCGTCTGGACGCGCGGGCGATTGTTTCCGACGATTGTGCCAAGGTTACTCTCCCCGGCACTTTCGCCGAAAGTGTACCGAGAGTTCGGAGTGGTCTGGGGCGATATTGACTCGGTGATTGTGACATATGTCACTCTCGTCGGCGCTTCCGCCAAGAATGTAACGAGAGTTCGGTGTCCCCCCATGCGATTGTGACTCGACGATTGTGACAAGTGTCATTCTCATCGGTCACCTTCGTCAAAAGGCGATTCGAGTGTGACTTCAAAAGCTTAGACCATTTCAATTACAATTAATACAAACAAAAGTTTAAGCATAAAACAACTAAGAATTCAAGACGGGGAACACGATTATTTGAGGAATTTTACGGGCGTTACAATCCTCCCCACCTTAGATGAGATCTTGTCCCCGAGATTTCTCATTATGCAAACAAGTGTGGGTATCTCTTTTTCATGTCCTCCTCAGATTCCCACGTCACATTGGTACCCCGATTGTGCTTCCGTTGAACTTCAACCATTGTCACTTCCATATGTTGCAATTGCTTTGTCTTCGACTCCAAAATAGCCTCCGACTCTTCCACACATCGGTTTCCGTTGTCCACTCAAATCTCCGTCAAAGTGATGACACTTTCCTCTTCGGCTAAACATCTACGAAGGTAACATACATGAAATGTAGGGTGGATTCCATCCATTTCCGATGGTAAGTCCAATCTATAAGCTTGAAGTCCAATGTTCTCTAATATCCTAAAGGGTCCAAGGAAATGGGGACTAATCTTCCCGCGCTTTCGAAAACGGATGATTCCCTTCCATGGTGATACTTTCAACATAACCCGATCTCCCACTTGGAACTTGACCGATCTCCGATTTTTGTTCGCATAGCTCTTTTGTCGATCTTGAACCGCCTTCAACCGCTTTCGAATCTCTTTCACCTTGTCCGTCGTTTCTTGTACGATCTTCGACCCCGCAAATTGTTTCTCCCCTGCCTCAACCTAACACACCGGTGTTCTACACTTCCGTCCATATAACGCTTCGAACGGTGCCATCCCGATGCTTGAGTGATAGCTATTATTGTACGCGAATTCCACCAATGGTAAATATGAATCCCAATTTCCTCCAAAGTCTATGAAACATGAGCGAAGCATTTCCTCGAGAGTTTAGATGGTCCTTTCACTTTGACCGTCCATTTGGGGATGATAGGTCGTACTCAATTTGACACTCGTGCCCAACTCCTTTTGTAAACCGTCCCAAAACTTGGAAGTGAATCGGCTATCCCAATCTGAAACTATGGATAGTGGAACACCATGACGCGATACCACTTCATCAATGTAGAGTTTGGCTAATTTGTCCATCGGCAATGTCTCTCACATTGCCAAAAAGTGTACGCTCTCCGTGAGTTGATCCACCACCACCCAAATAGTGTTGTGTCCCCTCAAGATCCTCAGTAGCTTAGTGACAAAGTCCATCATGATGTGCTTCCACTTCCATTCTGGAATGGCTAGTGGTTACAAACTCCCATAAGGCTTTTAATGTTCCGCTCTGACTTGAAGGCATGTGACGTACCTTTCCACATAGTTGGCCACATCGAGTTTCATCATCGGCCACCAATAGTGCAACTTCAAATCCCTATACATTTTAGTACTACCTGGATGTATAGAGTACTTGGACTTGTGAGTTTCCGCTAATAGCAATTCACGAATCCCTCCAATCTACCCAAATTCTCCCTTGAAATAACCTGAGGCTGCGACTATCTTCCATTAGTAGCTCCCGTTGCTTCACCATGATTTCGGCCTTGAGGTTCTCTTCACGAAGTGCCTCAAATTGACTCACCTTGATATCCTCCACTAGGCTTGATATTACATCGATCCTAGAAAGAGTTACTTTGATTTCGCTCCCATAACTCTTTCGGCTCAAAGCATCCACCACCACGTTGGCTTTACCGGGGTGGTAAAGCAACTCGCAATTGTAATCCTTCAAAAGCTCCAGCCACCTTCTTTGTCGCATGTTGAGGTCCTTTTGGTCGAATATGTACTTCAAGCTTTTGTGATCGGTGAATAATGTACACTTCGTCCCGTAGAGATAGTGTCGCCATAACTTAAGGCAAATACCACCACCGCTAGCTCCAAGTCATGCATAGGGTAGTTCTTCTCGTGATCCTTGAGTTGTCGCGACACATATGCTATCACCTTTCCCCTTTGCATCAACAAACACACCCGAGGCCCAACTTGGAGGCATCGCTATATACCACGAAATCGTCCGATCCTTCAGGTAAGGATAAAATTAGGGCCTCGCACAGTTTCTTTTGAAGGGTCCGAAAATCTTTCTCTTGAGTCTCGGTCCATAAGAATTTAACGTTATTCCTCGTCAATGATGTGAGTGGAGAGGCGATCTTCGAAAAGTCTTGAATAAATCGTCGGTAGTAGCCGGCTAGACCCAAGAAACTTCTTATCACCGTTGGACTCTTTGGTGGCTCCCAATTCATCATTGCTTCAATCTTCGCCGGATCTACCTTCACCCCATCCTTAGATACCACGTGAACTAAGAATTGAACTTCTTGTAGCCAAAACTCTCATTTTGAAAACTTTGCGAACAACTTCTCTTTCCGAAGAATCTCCAACACTTCTCGTAAATGTTGACGATGTTCGACCTCATCCCGCGAGTAGATCAGAATATCATCGATGAAGACTATAACAGACTTGTCCAAGAGAGGCCAACACACGCGGTTCATTAAATCCATGAATACGGCTGGAGCATTAGTCAACCCAAAAGGCATGATTAAAAACTCATAATGACCTTACCTCGTCCGAAACGCCGTCTTCGGAATGTCACTTTTCTTCACCCGTACTTGATGGTAACCGGACCGCAAATCTATTTTGGAGAAACATCCTGAACCTTGCAATTGATCAAAGAGATCGTCAATTCGAGGAAGTGGGTACTTGTTCTTCACGATGACCTTGTTGAGTTCACGGTAGTCGATACACATCCGCATGGACCCGTCCTTCTTTTTCACGAACAAAACTGGAGCTCCCCATGGCGACGAGCTCAGTCGTATGAATCCCTTCTCGAGAAGTTCTTGTAGTTGCGTCATCATCTCTTGCATATCTGTCGAGGCTAGGTGATAAGGAGCACGAGCAATCGGAGCGGCACCCGGAGTGAGGTCGATATGGAATTCCACTTGACGTTCTGGCGGTAGCCCGGGTAGATCTTCCGGAAAGACATCCTGGTAGTTGCGCACCACGTCTACATCTTCAACCATCTTCTTTTCTAGTTTCGCGTCGATCACATAGGCCAAGTATGAAGCACACCCCTTGGCTAGGCTCTTTCGTGCTTTGAGTGACGAGATGATCGTGTTGGCCTTTCGATTATTCTCTTCGTAGATTATCACTTCCCTACCCTTCGGCAAGGGTACTCTAATCATTTTCTTGGAACAGAATATACCGAAATCGTGCTTAGCTAGACAATCCATTCATACGATCACATCGAATCCCCCGATATCTGCCGGTAGCAAGTCTACTACAAAGGATTCCCCATATAAGTCTAAGGTGCACCCAACGAAGCATTCCCGGACTAACATATGCTCCCATTGACAACCTCTACCACTAGAGCATCAGTCAACAAGCTAACAGGAGTAGTGAATTTTTTGCAAAAAGAGGTAGACACAAAGGAACGGTTCACACTAGAATCAAACAAGATGCGGGTAGGTAGAGAGTTCACTAGAAACGTACCTGACACAACATCCGTCGTTGTTCTCGCTTCATCCGTCGTCATTTGGAAGACCCAACTTGGTGCCTTCGGTGGGATCTCTTTCTTCGGTGCAACTCCGCTCGAAACCCCTTGGTGACCTCTTACTAGCTTAGGATAATCCCTCTTGATGTGCCCCGACTCCCGACATTCATAACAAATTCCTCGGGAGGGGCAATCTCTACTCTTGTGGTCCTTCCGTCCACATTTGAAGCACTCGGTAGAGTTAGTGAAAGGTTTCGGATTAGAAGGCCCGAAATGCTTACTCTTACACTTGAGGCACCACCTTGCCTCATGTCGAGGATCCATGTTCATCCCCCATTGAAAGGTTTGGATGGTCGTGCGGGCCCGGTTGGCCCTTCCCATTTCCGTTTCTCTCCCTGTTGTCTTTTCTCTTCTCTCTCTTGAGTGATGCCATCCTCTACCAGCTGGGACTCCTCAATGAGCTCTTGTAAAGTATTCACCCGGGCATTCCTCACACCCATCTTCATTTCCGCCGGCAAACCTCTCAAATACGCCTTTACTTTGACCTCTCATCGGTCGCTAAATGCTCAACCAGACTGAGCTTCTCCATGAATTGTTTTGAATAGTCGGCAATAGACAGACTACCCTTTTTCAGATTTCGAAACTCCTCCTCTATCTTGTCAAGAACTCTTTCATTGCAGTACTTTTCTATTATCTTCTTTTTGAAGGTTGGCCAAGTGAGCTTGGCCAAAACCTCTAGAGTGAGCGCCGCTCGGGAGATGTTCCACCAACTCAATGCTTCCCCTCTAAGCAGTTGGGACGCAAATTTGATTCTCTGAGAGTTACCGCATTCACTCGACTCAAAAGTCAAAAGCCATCTCCACTTCTTGTATCCAGTTCATACAGGCCACTGGATTGGTTGTTCCGGAGAATTCTAGGGGCTTGCTACATAAGCAAGTCTTATAGGAACAACCCCTTTCCTTTTGATTCTCAATCCTTATCACTTGCTCTTACGTACCAATTATGTTATTGGTACCACCCGACCCAATCACCGTGTTGTCCCCTACCGTTTCATGCCTCCGGTGGCTTGTATCACGATCCTCTTGCTAGGGATGGCAGAAAACCCCGAACCCGACGGGGAAACCCGAAACCCAACTAAGTTCGGGTCGGGTTAGACAATTTCGGGTCGGGTCAGGTAACGGGGGAATTTTCGGGGATTTTATCGGGTTCGGGGCAAAGTATCCCCGCCCCGCCCCGCCCCGATATATATATATATATATATATATATATATATATATTATTAAAAATAAAATTATATATATATTATAATAAAGTTATATATATATTATATAAAATTTATATATATATATATATATTATATAAAATTTATATATATATATATTATATAAAATTATATATATATAATTATATAAATAAAATATTAAATTATCGGGTCGGGTTCGGGGTTCGGGATTCCCCATCGGGTCGGGTTCGGGGACGGGACATAAAAAATCCCCGACGGGGCGCCCCGAATAAAAACCCGACAGGGAACGGGGCGGGGACGGGGATGCATTTCGGTTTCGGGGACGGGAACGGGGGACGGCAAACCCGCCCCGTTTCCATTCCTACCTCTTGCATCTTCATGAACTTTTCATCCCGCTAGTCCATCGCAGAGTTCATCATCTACATAATGCTAGCCAACAGAACCGATTGGGGATCCACTTTTTAGATGACTGGGTTCTCGGTCTCTAAATTTACTTAGGGGACTTGGTTCCACAACTCCCTCCAACAAGATGGTTCCTTGCGGGACGGTCGGACCACCCGTTAGATTTACTCTCCTTGACGTATCCGGAGCCGTGACACTCGCATCATTGCCCTCCTCGGGTATCACCATTCGATTCCTTGTGTTTACCATTGCGAATTGTCATGCATGATAAAGATCATACCGGTTAATTCTTTAAAAGATTAGCGGTTCAATACGTACTACTACAAAGATTAATCATCACAATAACAGATGCAAGCATGCTCATGTAATCATAAATTCAGAATAACACTGGCCAAGTGAGATTGTGAACGTATTTTACATAAGAATTCTCGTTATCATCATCATAACTTTCAATCTATGAATTTCCGAAATCTTAATACTCTCCCCACCTAAGAAGGTTCTACCCAAATGGACAGTGATACTATAGTTATATACAGTTTAAGTCTAGGTATTCTAGAGTCGACACCTAGTTCACTTAAACTAAATCTCTGGTACCAACTTGTAACACCCCAAAAATTGGGACAAACAAAACTTTCCAGAAATGGAAATGTGGTATAATAAAATAATGTCATAGCACGAGCTTTTCCCAAAAGGGAACCATACGCCTGTTATAATTACAAGTTTGTAATAATTAAACAATGAGTAATAACAACCCTTTAATCTAAATCCTATCTAGGAAAAAGATTACATCAAGTTGTCAACCAACTCTCCAAAATGTATATCTTCTATGCATGGCGTCCCAAAAATGCTCCCAAACTCACATCTAAGGTCTACTAAACCTTCTTGGCGGTCGCGCCGGTAGTAGAACCTTAGATACACATCAAACCAATCAAGTGTTAGGCCAAACGAGCCTAGTGAGTTGAACAATAACATGGCATAATCATTTTAACAATTATAGACAACAAGAGCCATAAAGGAATCAATGGGGGAGACCCATCACACTAATGAGTTTCACCTCAAGTCAATGTACCTTGATGTTCACTCGCATGAGCAACATCCCGAAGGCCCGACACATTTGAAGACTACCTCTCAGGCATTACTCCAAATATTGGAGGTCTAGGTGCATACCGTCATGGTGGCACTCTAAGACTACATCCTCCTAGTGCTTACTCATGGTTCATCCAATACATACAACATCCTTCATTATACATATCCCACATCAAGTACAATGCATGTATAAGACTCTAAATAATTCCAATCCCAATTTAGGTTCAAAACCATAAATCATGTAGTTCACCAATAATATTCATCATTCACATGGTATCACATTGCATATCCCAACTCTTGCCAATAAATATACTCATAGAAACTCGTATCATGGATAATAACCAAAAACCCCCAATATTTACCAAACATGGAAATGTAGGTCAACTTTATCAGGTGATTGACATAAATAGAGAGACAAGAAGAAATAACAAGAATCATATTAAAAGGTATATCTCATTTAAATAGTTAGTAAAGAAACCCACTATCAAGGTTTTTAAGGAAAATCCTATAAACTTGCAAAACCCTAGAAGGTGTAGAGGAGATGGTTGATCCCTTGACTTTTCTTGAAATTCACACTTGATGACTCCAAAGATGTTAGGTTAACTCACTTAATGCTCTTCAACAAACCCTAGGTTGGAATTTAATGAGGAGGGAGGTTGAGAAGAAGAGAATGGATCCTTAAGCTCCCAAAAATCGTTTTCTCAAAAGTATGTTGAAATAAATGAGAAAGTCTTGAGCTGAAAAGGGTTTTTAACCCGTCTAGACGCACGGGCGATTGTTTCCGGCAATTGTACCAAGGGCACTCTCGCCGACAGTTTCGCCGAAAGTGTACCAAGAGTTCGGTGTGGTCTGGGGCGATAGTGACTAGACGATTGTGACATACGTCACTCTCGTCGGCACTTCCGCCAAGAATGTACCGAGAGTTCGGTGTCCCCCCCCCCAACACGCGATTGTGACTCGGCTATTGTGACAAGTGTCACTCTCGCCGGTCACTTTCGCCAAATCTGTACCGAGCCTTCTCAAAACATTCAGTTGAAAAGGCGATTCGAGTGTGACTTCAAAAGCTTAGACCATTTCAATAACAATTAATATAAACAAAAGTTTAGGCATAAAACAACTAAGAATTCAAGATGGGGAACACGATTAGTTGAGGAATTTTACGGGCGTTACAGTTTCATTCCTTAATCCATTACCTTATTAGAGTCTTCTAACCATAATTTAACAATACCAAATACATTCATCACCAATTATACATCTTATAAGTTAAAACTCATAGTTTCCAACATAATTGAACTTATTTTGAAGATTATTACCTCAAGTGACCAAAATGCTTTAACTTTGATATCTTCAACACTTTCTTGCTTCTAATCAGCCCTTAAACACCAAATGCATACATTTTAACATATATTGAACCCACCAAAACATGCATTAAAGTGTAATAGAAAGTTACCTTGAACAATCTAGCCTTAAACTTCCAAAACCAAGCTTAAATCCTTCAATTTCTTCACAAATTTTTGGGTTTCTCTCACTAAGTTCTCTCTCCCTCTCTCTAAGTATAGTTCTAGATGAAGAAAAAGAAATGAGATGATTAACTTAATTTAGGTATAAAATATATAAATATAGGATAATTACTAATTAGTCCTTCTAGTTTCATATTCATTACACTTCAAACCTTCTAGTTCTTTTCTTTATCTCATTTTTCGAATAAGCCTAGATACAACTATGCAGTTAAATTTACAAGTCATGAAAGCTTCGACTTTTAAAAAAATGAATACTATGTAGAATAGAAACTTATATCCGGATTAACGAAAATAGGGTTATTATACCAAAACAATGACCGAACATGAAAAATGAAGAGAACCGGGCGAGCAGTGTTTGGGGCAATTTTTGGGGTGACTTTTGTGCACGCGGGCGGGTTTTGGCGCAATTTTAGTCGCATGAAAACCCGTGTGAAACACTGTTCGAGCATCAAACCCGATTTTCAGCCCTCATTCTTCATTCATTCACAACTTTTGCATCTCAACTCCAATTTTGGTGATTCTTTTTGCTATGGCTTCGTTTTTGAGATCTATTCAACGATATATTATGAGTTTTAAAGTTTATTGGAAGATTCAAGAGTATTTTGGGTGGTAAGCTTCTCATCTCTCTGGGTTTTAAGCTAAGGTTTGATGTGTTCTTCATTTTCTCTCATCTTCTTTCCATTTTGTCTTAGGTTTTAGATCTTTGGAGGTGAATTAAACACTTTGCAAATGTTAGGTCTAAAATTTAGGAGGTGTTGCTTGTGCATTCAAGTTTTCACCAAGAAAACTCAAAGTTTTGGGTAAAAGCCTAGATTTAGCCTAAATCTAGCAAGATGGGTTATAGTTGCTTTACAAAACTATATACATGTTAAAATATAAGTATTTTGGGTCTTGAACATACTTTCATATGCTCACTTTCTATTTGATGAGTTTTGTGTGTATTTGGATATTTGATCATATTTAGATTATCAAACCTTTATAAATGATTTACGATGTGTTGTTGGGTGTTTTAGTCATCAAAAAGGGGATTTAATCAACTAAATGAGATTTCTCAGATATTTGGAGAATTTGGACAAAATAGTGATTCACCTTCTAATATGTGCACTTTGGGTTACAAATGGTTTTATTGAAATTGTTGTATGAGTTGGGGTATTTATGGACCGTTTTTAGAGTCATGGATTATTTTGAGATTTTCTCAACTCGTGAGTTTTGATGTTAGTATTTTAATCTATTTTGATCTTAAAAGAGTAAATTCTTGAAAAGGGTTGTTCTTAAACCTTATGTATATTTTAGAGATATGAACCATACGGTTTTAGGCCTTTGGCCATTATACCTTGATAAAGTATTGGATAATGTAACACCGCAAATTTCGTTTGGTCGTTTGTGATGTAGAATTAAGGAACAGGGACTGCCTGCGCTGGTCTACAGGGCGCACGGGTCGTGCGGCCTCCTTCAGAAATTCCGCACGGATCGTGCGCTAAGTCAGGGGCCGCGGCAGTAGGTTTCGCACGGGTCGTGCGTTCCTCCTTCAGCAAAATCGCACGGGTCGTGCGTTTCGTCAGGGGCTTCATCAAAGTGGGTTTAATGAGATTTCATTCCCAAAACTCATTCATTTCTTATTTCATCTTTCAAGTCTCTCTCTCTCAAACCTCCTCCCTCCTCATTTACTCCTCTAGGGTTTCTCCAACCACCAATCATCCCATTTATTGCTTGAATCAAGTGTTCCATTCAAGGTTTCGGGTTTGAAGCTTCACCTCCATTGTCATCTTCTCCAAGAGGTCCAACCTAGCATTTTGGGGTTTTCTTCTAAAACCTACTTGGTGAGTTCCTACTATCATTTTACAAACTTTATACATATCAAAGGTTACATTTTTGAACTCCTATATATCTCTATGGTTTTGGATCTAAGTTTATGGCATTTTGACCTAACTTGAGTTTTTGGGATATTTTAGGGTTCCTAATCATTTTCTTGAAATGTAAAGGGTTTGATCTCATCGAGAGTAAAATGGAGATTTACTTGCACATTTATGTGATTTACTTGAAAGAATGTATATAAACTCATTTTATGATTTTCATTCTTATCAGCAGTTAAACTTGAAAAAGGCATTTTTGGTTATAAATGTTTTTGGAAGCTATACGTTTAGCTTTGGTTAGTCACACGTGTTATTGTGACAAGTTTAGACTATTATTAGTGGATCCCTAGGTTTTGAGTCGACTTATATTATTGGGATGTCTTTTCCCCATTTTGTAGCTATGGATGCATTTGATCCTCGGGGGCCTTTATGGTACGGTTATGTGAGACCGGTTACTAGTCATGGATCAAATGTAGTCCTAGTGAACGAGTATGACTTGGTTTCCTCGGGGGCCCTCCCTCACATCTTAGTACGTTCCGAAGTGTTCGTGGCCATGGATTCCAAGTATTTAGCTCAAAACTCGGGTCGTGGCCTACTTTTGTGTTCCGTCACCATCCTTGGTAAATCGGGTATCCCCCGTCATCGCGAGATGAACTTTTGGACCGATTGTCCTTTACTGATAAAGATCTCCTCTTGTAAACTAAAAGTTTTGTAAAGATTTATCTATGTTACGAATGTTTATATCTCTTGAATTCTATAAACTGTATGTTCTCACTAGGCTTTAAGCCTAACACTTTTTCTCAAATGATATGTATAACAGGTTCCCTTAGCGGTGGGGTGCCAAGGTCGTGAGTGACGATCATGTCTTAGAGGCATTTTTGGAATGACTAGTAGTCAATGTTAGGCATTGTTTAAGTCCCATCTTTTGGTGATTTTGGGTCGACAACCGATGTAATCTAGATAGATGTATTTAGATTAGTTTGTTGTTGATTTCCATATTTATTCTCAGGTTTTTGTAAAGGTTTAGTACTTTACCCCTTTTTGGGAGGTTTATACCAAATGCTAAGTCATATTGCCTATAATTCCGCTGTTTTATTTCACCATCATTTTTAGGGTGTTATAAGTTGGTATCAGAACACTAGTTTAAGTGAACTAGGCATGAATGTAAGATGTCTAGACTTAGACTGAGTATGTTAAGCATTGATTCGTGAGTTTGGGTAGAACTCCTAAGATGGGTTAGTCTTAGAGTCGACGGAAGTTATGTTCGTCAAGCGTTATGACGGTAGTAACGAGAACCCTTATGTGCTATATGTTCATAATCTCACTTAGCTAATGTTATTATGAGGATATTTTACGTAAGTGTACTTAGTTGCTAATGTCATGACAAATGGTTGATGTAGTAGTACGTTTCTTTTGTGTTTGTTCCGTTAACCTTTCTCTTACCTCTTTCTCGTGCTTATGTGGCAGCCATTTCTCTTTATGGTGAACACACGTAGTCGTCAGTTAGACGTCGAAGACCTTCACGACGATAGTTCGCCAGAACGGAACCGGGTGGTCAGAGTACCGGCGGTTGTTCCTCCCGGTATGCCGCCAATATTTACTAGGGAGGTGGAGCAGGTACCTCGGGTGGAGTTGGCATCCACCAACCCAGTTGTGCAAGTGGCGAACCCGCAAACCGACATGATGGCCAGCATAATGCAGATGGTATCGACAGCTATGGAGAAGCAGCAAGAGGCGTTCATGAAGGTGTTAGAGGACCGTGAAGCTAGTCTCAAGAGAAATGAGACGGTCGTGGAGAATGTTGTTGTTCTTGGTTCGGGCGGCGCAGACAATGGGGTTAGAACTGAAGAACACAGAGTGGTTGGTGCTCCAAGGGGCGCGAAGAGTTGCTCGTATAAATCCTTTTTGGGGTGCGGGCCGCCGGAATTCTCCGATTCTGACGACCCCATTTTGTGCGTGGAGTGGATTAGGGCCGTCGAGCAAGCTTTCAGCTCCGCCGAATGTGGTGACGATCAGAGGGTGCGGTTTGGCACTCAGTTGTTGAGAGATGCGGAACTCATTTGGTGGGATGTTACTCAGTCCACTCTCTCTCCTATCGTCCTGGCTCAGTTGTCTTGGGTCGAGTTCAAAAGGAAGCTCATGGAAGAATTCTGCAGCGAAAGATCGATGGACCGCATCGAAAAAGAGTTTCGGTCCCTAGTGAAGGGAAGCTTGACGGTGAGGGAGTACACCCGTCAATTCATGGAGAAGCTGAGGTTGGTGGGGCATGTGGCCCCAACGGAGAAAGATAAGATGAAGGCTTATCTCAATGGCCTGCCAGCGGACTTGTTGGCTATGGTCCACAATTCTAAGGCCTCCAATCTTCGTGAAATGGTTGAGGAAACTCAATTCATGGAGGAACTGTTCGCAAGGAGCAAGGCCGAGAAAGCTGTGGTGATCCCTGAGAAGAGAAAATGGAAGAGCAATTCCGCTCCCCCTAAGAGGACTCGACCTTTTGTCGGGAACCGAAACTTCAACAACACCAACCAAGAGGCTAAGTGGTGCCGGAGGTGCCAGTTCAAGCATCATGGTAACTGTAACTCTACTCCACGATTTTGCGGCAAGTGTGGTAAGAATGATCACATCGCCCGCGACTGTTCTATCGAAGGGATGGTCTGCTTCGAGTGCAAGGCACCGGGGCACATGAAGATAGATTGCCTGAAGCTCAAGTCGGGTAGCGCACCGAAAAAGAGAGTGAACCCATCTAGAGTTCCAGGTCGAGCTTTCAGATGACGGCCGATGAGGCCAAGGCATATGTCGATGTGGTATCGGGTACGTTTCTTCTAAACTCCGTACCTGCTCATGTGTTGTTTGATTCTGGTGCCAGTTTCTCGTTTATATCTGAGTTATTTCGTCGAAAGATTGCCATGCCCACTACTAGTCTAGAGGATGCGTTAGTGGTAGAAATAGCAAATGGTAGTCAAGTTTTGATCCGTAATGTTTTGAAGAAGTGTACTCTCGGTATCGAAGGGAGAGAATTCCCAATTGATTTGATGCCGATGATTATCGGAGGTTTTGATGTGGTAGTCGGCATGGATTGGTTAGCGAACAATCATGCCGAGATCGTATGTTCCAAGAAGTTAATTCGACTTCCCAATCATTGTGGCGAGGTCGTTGTCATCTATGGTGAGAAGAGGAAAGGTGAAGTGGCGTTAATCACAATGGCAAGGGCACGCAAGTGCTTGGTGAAAGGATGCTCGTCTTTCCTAGCCTACGTGATTGACGCCAAGTTTGAGAAATCAAAGCTTGAAGATGTGAAGATAGTGCGGGAGTATCCCGATGTATTTCCGGACGACTTTCCCGGGCTAGCACCCGAGCGGCAAGTGGAGTTTCAAATTGATCTCGTACCGGGAGCGGCTCCTATTGCTAGAGCTCCTTATCGTTTGGCGCCATCGGAGATGCAAGAGATGATGGCACAACTCCAAGAGCTTTTGGAGAAGGGTTTCATAAGACCAAGCTCGTCGCCTTAGGAAGCTCCGGTCTTATTTGTCAAGAAGAAGGATGGCACAATGAGAATGTGCATCGACTATCGTGAGTTGAACAAAGCAACAGTGAAGAACAAGTATCCGCTTCCAAGGATAGACGACTTGTTCGATCAACTCCAAGGAGCGGGATGCTTTTCTAAGATCGACTTACGATCGGGTTATCACCAGGTGAAGGTGAGGGAAGAAGACGTTCTGAAGACCGCTTTTAGAACGCGTTATGGCCATTACGAGTTTCTTGTGATGCCTTTCGGCCTAACTAACGCACCGGCGGTGTTTATGGACTTAATGAACAGGGTGTGCCGACCTTTTCTCGACAAGTCGGTCATCGTATTCATTGATGACATACTCGTGTACTCCAAGAGCGAATTAGATCACGAGCAACACCTTCGCGAAGTTCTAGAAGTGTTGAGAGAAGAGAGATTGTACGCCAAGTTCTCAAAATGCGACTTTTGGCTTGATGAGGTACAATTTTTGGGTCACGTTGTCACTCGAGACGGGGTGAAAGTGGAACCCTCCAAGATTGAAGCCATGATGAATTAGGAGCCTCCCAAGAGTCCGTCCGAAATCCGAAGTTTCTTGGGTTTGGCGGGTTACTACTGAAGATTTATTCAAGACTTCTTGAAAATCGCTTCTTCCTTGACGGCTTTAACTCGGAAGAATGTGAAGTTCGAGTGGACCAAAACGCAAGAGAAGGCGTTCCGGATTCTGCAAATGAAGTTGTACGAAGCTCCAATATTGACGTTGCCCGAAGGGTCGGAAGACTTCGTGGTCTATAGCGACGCTTCGAAGATGGGTTTGGGTTGTGTGTTAATGCAAAGAGGCAAAGTGATCGCTTACGCCTCGAGACAACTTAAAATTCACGAAAAGAATTACCCTACCCATGATCTGGAGTTAGCGCCAGTGGTGTTTGCCTTGAAGCTTTGGCGACACTACCTCTATGGCACGAAATGTACCCTCTTCACAGATCACAAGAGCCTAAAGTATGTCTTTGATCAAAAAGAGATGAATATGAGGCAAAGACGGTGGCTCGAGTTGCTCAAAGATTACGATTGTGAATTGCTTTACCATCCCGGTAAGGCGAACATGGTGGCCGATGCGCTAAGTCGGAAGGACTATAGGGGAAGTATTCGGGTTACCCATTCGAGAATCGAGTTAGTGTCTAGTCTTGTTGATAAGATCAAGACGTCGCAGGTTGAAGCATTGTTGGAAGAGAACCTCAAGGATGAAGTCATGACAAAACAACGGTTGCTCCTAACGGAAGATAGTTGTGGAGTCAAACTGTTCAGTGGTCGTGTGTGGGTGCCCAAGATTGGGGGTAATCGGGAGCTACTTCTTGAAGATGCCCACAAGTCCAAGTATTCCATTCATCCAGGAAGTACAAAGATGTACCGGGACTTGAAGTTGCATTATTGGTGGCCGGTGATGAAACTAGATGTGGCACGTTACGTAGAGCGATGTGTGACGTGTTTACAAGTGAAGGCTGAACACCAACGACCGTATGGGAGTCTTCAGTCCTTAGAGATTCCTGAATGGAAGTGGGAGCATATTACCATGGACTTCGTGACAAAGTTGCCTAAAACTCTTCGAGGTCACGATACCATTTGGGTAATAGTCGATAGATTGACAAAGAGCGCTCACTTTCTAGCCATGCGCGAGACCTTACCGATGGACAAGTTAGCAAAACTGTACATTGATGAAGTGGTCTCGAGGCATGGTGTACCATTGTCGATCGTATCGGATCGCGATAGTCGGTTCACTTCGAGTTTTTGGGATGGTTTTCAGAAAGAGTTAGGTACACGAGTGAAGTTGAGTACGGCTTACCATCCACAAACCGACGGGCAAAGCGAGAGAACGATTCAAACGTTAGAAGACATGTTGAGGTCTTGTGTCATCGATTTCGGGGGTAGTTGGGACTCTCACCTACCTTTGGTGGAATTTGCTTACAACAATAGCTACCACTCGAGTATTGGGATGGCACCGTTTGAGGCGTTGTATGGGCGAAAGTGTCGAACTCCCGTGTGTTGGCTTGAAGCGGGAGAGAAGCAATTTGCCGGACCTGAAATCGTGCAAGAAACAGCCGATAAGGTTAAGGGCATTCGTGAAAGATTGAAAGCGACTCAAGATCGGCAAAAGAGCTATGCCGATAAGAAGAGGCGGCCGATGGAGTTCCAAGTGGGCGACCGTGTGATGCTTAAGGTGTCGCCATGGAAGGGCATTATTAGGTTCGGAAAGCGTGGGAAGTTGAGTCCCCGTTTCCTCGGACCTTTTAAGGTGCTTAAGCGGGTGGGTTTGCAAGCCTACCAATTGGAACTACCGCTGGAGTTGAGCAGAATCCACAACACATTTCATATTTGTTACCTGTGGAAGTGTTTGGCGGTTGAAGAAAGCGCCATTCCACTCTCCGAGTTGAGAGTGGACGAGGGTAACCGATGTGTGGAAGAACCCGACGCAATCTTAGAGAGAAAATCTAAGAAATTGCGTCACAAGGAAGTCACTTTGGTCAAAGTGCAGTGGAAGCATCATCAGGGAGCCAATGTGACGTGGGAAGCCGAGGAGGATATGAAGCAAAGATATCCTCATCTCTTCGAGTAGTTGGGATTTCGGGGACGAAATCATTCCCAAGTTGGGGAGGATTGTAACACCCCGAATTTCGTTTGGTCGTTTGTGATGTAGAATTAAGGAACAGGGACTGCCTGCGCTGGTCTACAGGGCGCATGGGTCGTGCGCCCTCCTTCAGAAATTCCGCACGGGTCGTGCGCTAAGTCAGGGGTCGCGGCAGTAGGTTTCGCACGGGTCGTGTGTTCCTCCTTCAGCAAAATCGCACGGGTCGTGCGTTTCGTCAGGGGCTTCATCAAAGTGGGTTTAATGAGATTTTATTCCCAAAACTCATTCATTTCTTATTTCATCTTTCAAGTCTCTCTCTCTCAAACCTCCTCCCTCCTCATTTACTCCTCTAGGGTTGCTCCAACCACCAATCATCCCATTTATTGCTTGAATCAAGTGTTCCATTCAAGGTTTCGGGTTTGAAGCTTCACCTCCATTGTCATCTTCTCCAAGAGGTCCAACCTAGCATTTTGGGGTTTTCTTCTAAAACCTACTTGGTGAGTTCCTACTATCATTTTACAAACTTTATACATATCAAAGGTTACATTTTTGAACTCCTATATATCTCTATGGTTTTGGATCTAAGTTTATGGCATTTTGACCTAACTTGAGTTTTTGGGATATTTTAGGGTTCCTAGTCATTTTCTTGAAATGTAAAGGGTTTGATCTCATCGAGAGTAAAATGGAGATTTACTTGCACATTTATGTGATTTACTTGAAAGAATGTATATAAACTCATTTTATGATTTTCATTCTTATCAGCAGTTAAACTTGAAAAAGGCATTTTTGGTTATAAATGTTTTTGGAAGCTATACGTTTAGCTTTGGTTAGTCACACGTGTTATTGTGACAAGTTTAGACTATTATTAGTGGATCCCTAGGTTTTGAGTCGACTTATATTATTGGGATGTCTTTTCCCCATTTTGTAGCTATGGATGCATTTGATCCTCGGGGGCCTTTATGGTACGGTTATGTGAGACCGGTTACTAGTCATGGATCAAATGTAGTCCTAGTGAACGAGTATGACTTGGTTTCCTCGGGGGCCCTCCCTCACATCTTAGTACGTTCCGAAGTGTTCGTGGCCATGGATTCCAAGTATTTAGCTCAAAACTCGGGTCGTGGCCTACTTTTGTGTTCCGTCACCATCCTTGGTAAATCGGGTATCCCCCGTCATCGCGAGATGAACTTTTGGACCGATTGTCCTTTACTGATAAAGATCTCCTCTTGTAAACTAAAAGTTTTGTAAAGATTTATCTATGTTACGAATGTTTATATCTCTTGAATTCTATAAACTGTATGTTCTCACTAGGCTTTAAGCCTAACAATTTTTCTCAAATGATATGTATAACAGGTTCCCTTAGCGGTGGGGTGCCAAGGTCGTGAGTGACGATCATGTCTTAGAGGCATTTTTGGAATGACTAGTAGTCAATGTTAGGCATTGTTTAAGTCCCATCTTTTGGTGATTTTGGGTCGACAACCGATGTAATCTAGATAGATGTATTTAGATTAGTTTGTTGTTGATTTCCATATTTATTCTCAGGTTTTTGTAAAGGTTTAGTACTTTACCCCTTTTTGGGAGGTTTATACCAAATGCTAAGTCATATTGCCTATAATTCCGCTGTTTTATTTCACCATCATTTTTAGGGTGTTATAGATAAGGACCTAATCGTGTTATAGGTACCTTGCATTTGTTAAACGCTAGAAAGTTTGTATTTCGGCTTATGTAGCCATCTTGGCTTTATTGTTATAGTCAAACATTTATGATGCCTTTTGGCTTGGTTTATACTCGAATGAGTTTTGGGACTGTCCGGTTAATGGCTCAATGTGGAGATTAATATGTAAAATGCAATTATTGCATAAGTGTTGAATAATTACATGTTTGGGTGAGTTAGTCATCCAATTGAGTCATGTAATCTTTTAGACTGTAATGCATTAGATCCATACGCATAGGAGTCTGTGTATTTTAAACGTGGAGTTTTGATGTCCACACTTGAGTCTAGTGAGTGGTCCCCAAGTCATGGTTTGTAAGCTTGTGGTAGTGCTCATGAGAGTCGTATACGGAGCTAAGTCTTGTGGTGGTGCTTATAGGAGCCAGATACGGGAACTTTGTGACTTTTGTGGTGACACTAGGGTCATTTGTGTATCTTGCGGTGGTGTTCAAAGGATCCATATACGTAGAGCCATGCACCAATGTGAATCTCGAGAATGTTGATAAGTGGCTTAGCTATGTGTTCCCGTCACCTTCGATGGAACCGGTGTCAGGATCTTAATTCTTAACAAGAATAAACACTCAGAAACAATATTAAAGGAGTTTGCGGAATAACACTTTAATATTCAAAGATCAATGAAACAGAGAATCAGAATAACAACTTGTAAACTTTATTGAATGATTAGAAAGCTACAAGATTTCACACACAACCTCAATATTGATGAACAGGCTCACCAATACGAATTCTACTTCTCTAGAACTAGGATTATAAACCTTGAGGTTGATTCTCTCTAAAAACAAAAAACTCAGAATAATTCTTTTCTCTAAAGTTACAAACTATTCTATACATATACTGAAGATAAAAGATAATTACAAAGAATAAAAGATCTTCAGTATAATCTTCCAAAGTTATCTCCAAGCTTTCCATGAATATCTCCATTCAGTACAATTGTCATCCTTGACATCCGAAGTCTTCATCTCATAAGCAGTATTAAGTCTTCAGCGGCATTAATACTTTGAGCAGTATTAAGTTCAGCAGTACTAACTACTAGCAGTACTAAAATTTCTTAGCAGTAGTAACTTCATCAAGCAGTATTAATCTTGATTAGCAGCATTAACCTTTCTCAGAAGTAGTAACTTCAGAAGTAGTAACCAATTTGTGCTAGTAGCATTAACTGTACTTGAGCAATTCTTTTAGTTCCCAACAATCTCCCCCTAACTTGACTTTTAGGAAGAGAAGTCAAGTTCTTCAGATGGTCTTTAAGATGCTTTCAACACTTCAGTTTACACCCCTAGATTAGGATCCAAACCCAAGCTTTGATTTATAATCCTGCTAACCACAACCTTTGCCATTTCTGAATCTTTTGAACAAATAAGCTTGGCATTCAACATTGCTTGTAGTTTACCCTTGCTGTGCTCATATATCTTGTCCACCAAGTAGTACTCATGATATGCTCCATTCACAGTGATGACATAGACTCCACATCTTTCAAATATCTTCCAGTTTTCTATCCTTAGAAATTTATTCTCCATATGCAAATCCCTGATCACATGTTGAACTTTACTAGGTTCAAACATCATGCACAAGTACTCCATGGCTAATCTGATTAAGCTCCTTTCTTCTCCTGTCAGCTCCTTTTCATACAGTCTCATTCCAACTTTAAACATCTCTTCTAGGTCTGATCTTGTACAACTTCTGATGAAACTTCCCCAAGTAGGATACACCTCATAGATGTCCCCTAGCCTCTTAATCCTAAAGAATTTCTTTCTTTGATCTTCCAGGATATCCCAAAAGATGATTTCAGGAGCTTGGATAGAGATGGGATCTGCTTGTATTGGATCATCATTTGTTAATGTCATGAACAATTCAACCTGCTCATTAGATTGCTTGTTTGATGATTCTGGATTCTGATTTGGTTCTGCTGAAGGTGTAACAGGAGGTTCTGCTTTTGATTATGCTCTCTCTTCAACTCTTTGCCTTTTGAACTGCTTCTTGGAGGCTATAGACTTTACTCTCTTTGAAGACTTTACTTCCACATCAACATTCTCTTGCTCTTCTTTCTTTTCTTCAACTTTATCCTTTGAAGGTGTGGTCTCCTCAGGGAATGGTTGTTGGATGTTGAGATCATGTCTCTCTTTCATCCTTCTTTCTGCTTCTTCCCTTTGAGAGGAATCCCCTTGGAGCTTTGCCATTTCCTTCTTGTAGAGCTCCTCAACTTGACTGTAGGCCATGTTATTAAACATTTCTCCTTTGACACCAATTGAACCTTTCAGGAAATTTATCATTTTTCTCCTTTCCTGATTGGCTAAAAAGGTCTTGGAGGGTTGTCTTTTCTGCTTTTTGAGTGGCATTCTTTTGACTGGTAGTTTCTTGGCCTGAGCTGCTGCTTTCATGATCTTCTGATACTCTTCATTTAGTTTTCTGGCCATATTCAGTGCAAGCTCTCTATCCTACTCTGACTGAAGTTGTTCCTCCCTTTCCATTTCTGCCTGAAGCTGCTTTGCCACTTCTTCATCCAGCTCAATCTGATTTTTCTTCTTTAAGGGTTTTTCAGGTTCAACCATCTTTGCTTTTCCCTTTGCATCCTTCATACCTGCCTCACTTGTTTCTTTTCTTTTCTTTGAAAGGCCTCCTTCATTGATGACCACTCCCTTGGCCTTTTGAGTAGCCTTAGGAGTGTCATTCTTGGCTCTAACCAAAGTTTCTGCAATTTCCAATTCTTCTACAGAAAGCCCTGTTACTGCTGCTTCTTTCTCCTCAGCAGCATTAACAGTTTCTGCTGCTATTGATTCTGTTACTGCTGCTGCTTGAGATTCTGTTTCTTTTTCTATTTCTGCTTCTTTCTCCCCCTCAACATCAAGTTCCCTCTCAGCTGTACTTTCATTTTCTGTTTCACCCTCTTGATTCTCCCCCTTGTTGGAAGCATCTTTATCACTTTTCCTCTTCTTTAACATAAACTGCCTCTTTTTCTTTTTCTGGACCAATCTCTTCACCATTTTCTTCAGGTTGGTAATCTGTACTTGTTGAGTCAGAATTATCAGTTTCATCTCTTCTATGTCTTTTCCCTGCTTGATTACATCCATGTTGATGTTGCCCATTGTTTCCATCAATTCATGATAGTCATATCTGTCCTCACCTTCTCCAGGAGTGTGACCCCCTTTTGAAGGATCATGGGATCTTTTAGTATTGGGAGTCTTCTGCCTAGCAGACGCACCCTCCACCCCCTTGGTTTCTTGGCACCTGGGACCTTTGAATGATTGCTCATTCAAAGTTGCCATGGGGGAGGTCTTATTTATGTTACCACTGTCCTCCTCTGTGCTAGCAGGAGTAGTGGCAGACTGCTCACCCATATGCTCATACATCTCCTCATTGAGCACCTCTTTGAGGTTGGGAGACACCCCTGTGGTTTCCCTATAGATATTCTCTAATGGAGAATTCTCCATTAGAGGGCTTAAAGGCTCTGTGGGTGAAGGTACAAGAAGGGAAGGAGCCTTCTTTACCTTTTTCCTTATGTAGGTATTGGTGATTGGAGAAGTGGGTTTTTGAATAAGGAACTGTGGGATTGATATGGTGATTGAAGGTTGGGATTAGCTTTCAGTGGGATGGTCTAATGAGGGCCTTGACCCTGAAGCCATACCTTCTTCATTGTGGGACACCACCATCATTGTAGAGAACAATGGGGTGTCAACTCCTTCCGAGTCCAATGGAGATCTCTTCATATTTGAAAAGACCTTACCTTTGGGGATTTTTGGTACATATACCTCATCAAATTGAGGCAAATCCGTCAATTCATTGGCTATAACTACCTGGACAAATCTTGGGTACATATAAAAACTCTTTTTGTTTCCCAAGTTTGACACAAGGTCATTGAAAATCATTCTTGAAAAATTGTACTTTCTGGCAGTGGCCAAGCAGACCAAAGCATAAGCAATGGTACTGCTGAACCCACTCCATCCAGTAGTCTTTTTAGAAATGCAATGCATAAGGGTATGAACAAGAAAACACCATTGGGTGAAAAATTTAGCTTTTGAGAATTTGAAACCACCCAATTGGCCTCCATACCCCATTCTTGAAAGGTTAGAGAACAAGTCCTCATTAGGAATAGAAGTAATACCTGCAGCATCGTCTAGACGTAGACAGATGTGAATCACCTCTTCAGAAACTGACAAGGGTTTGTCACACACTCTTGTCTTGATTAACTGCACACCATTTTCTGTGACTGCAGTGGCATTCGCCCAAAATTGTCTTTGATGTTCTATGTAGATTGTTGGCGACACTGTAAGAGCATGAGCAATGTGGCTGGACTTGAGAAAATCCACAATCTGGTGAAATCCATCAGCTTGCTTTGGCTTTTGAAGCATCGCGATTTCGTTGTGCTCATCAATGAACGCCATGGATGCCATTTTAGCTTGAGTGTTCTTGCCTGAAACTTACTAGGAGCTAGAGAGAAAAAGAGTTAGAGAGCAGATGAATAGTAATCAAAGAGTCGTTATGAACTTTTAGGCGGGCAACAAGGTATTTATACGATTCGGAACATAAGCAGTATTAACTAACTAGCAGTATTAACTGAGAGCAGTATTAACCACTAGCAGTATTAACTAACTAGCAGTATTAACTGAGAGCAGTATTAACCACTAGCAGTATTAACTAACTAGCAGTATTAACTGAGAGCAGTATTAACCACTAGCCGTATTAACTAACTAGCAGTATTAACTTTGCACTGGCAGTATTAAAACTGCACTGGCAGCATTAACTATACTTATACTTTTTGAAGCTTGAGGTACTCTGAGCAAGGTAATAACTTCCTGAGAAAGATGTTAATAGCACCAAAGAATAAACCAATAACAGGTATGTAAACACTTTTTAAAACATGAGCTCATTCAGAGTTGATCATGCCCACACTTGTGACCAAGAAAGTGAATCTACCCACATCAAAAGCTTTAGTGAATAGGTCAGCAAACTGGTTGTCAGTATGAACTTTAGCAACTTGAATTAGCTTCTTTTCATTACAATCTCTAATAAAGTGATACCTAATCTCAATGTGCTTTGTTTTGGAGTGCTTGACTGGATTCTTGACTGGATTGTTAACAATGCTTATAGCACTGCTATTGTCAATGAAGATTGGAGTGTGAAGAAAGGTTACCCCATAGTCCAGCATTTGATTCTGAATCCATAGAACCTGAGAGCAGCAACTTGCAGCAGCAATATACTCAGCTTCTGTTGTTGATAAGGACATTGTGGTTTGTTTCTTACACTGCCAAGATACTAGTCTTGCACCCAAAAGTTGACATCCACCTGAAGTAGACTTTCTGTCCATGTTAGCACCACCCAAGTCACTGTCTGAATGTGCAATCAAGTCAAAGTTGGATTCATAAGGATACCAAAGACCTAATCTAGGTTGCCCTCTTAAGTATATGAAAATCCTCTTAACAGCTTGAAGATGTGATTGCTTTGGCTTGACTTGAAATCTGGCACACAAACACACTGGAAACATGATGTCTGGTCTTTAGGCTGTGAGATACATGAGAGATCCAATCATTGATCTATATAGATGGACATCAACATCCTCCCCCTCAAGATCAGCAGTGATCTGTTTATGAGTCTCCATAGGTGTGCTTGCTGGCTTTGAGTCTGTTAAACCATACTTATCCAGGATGTCTTTCACATATTTTGATTGACTTATGAAGATCCCATCTTTCTTCTGTTTCACTTGAAGCCCAAGGAAGAAGGAAAGTTCACCCATTGAACTCATTTTAAAGCTCTTGTGCATCAACTTTTCAAAGTCTCTACACATCTTATCTTTTGTGGATCCAAAGATGATATCATCCACATAGATCTGAACAAATAGGATGTCCTTCTTACTTCTTTTAATGAAGAGGGTCTTGTCAATTATTCCTCTTTCAAACCCATTCTCCAAGAGATAGGTAGACAGTGTATCATACCATGCTCTTGGGGCTTGATGAAGACCATAAAGTGCTTTCTTCAGTTTGTATACTCTGTCTGGATATGATGGATTTTCAAATCCAGGGGGCTGACAGACATATACTTCTTCATCAATTGTACCATAAAGAAAGGCACTCTTCACATCCATTTGGTATACCTTGAACTTCATGTATGAGGCATAGGCTAGAAATAGCCTGATTGCCTCTACCCTTGCCACTGGAGCAAACACTTCTTCATAGTCTATGCCTTCTTCTTGAGTGTACCCTTGTGCCACAAGCCTTGCTTTTTTCCTGATCACAATTCCTCTCTCATCCTTTTTATTCCTGAAAATCCACTTGGTGCCAATAGCTCTATGACCTTTTGGAAGGTCCACCAAGTCCCAAACTTCTTGCAATTTGAACTGCAGTAACTCTTCTTGCATAGCTTCTATCCAACTGGAATCTTTCATTGCATCATAAACCTTCTTAGGCTCAATCTGAGATAGAAAGCAAGAGAGTACTATGTGTTGCTGATCCTGCAGCTCTTGAAGTCTGCTTTGATTCCTTGTTATCATAGGAGAAGAGATGTCTCCTATGACCAGCTCTGGAGGATGGTTCTTTTGAGTTCTAGTCTGATGACTAGGTTCTTCATTGATTCCCACATCTAGATTGGAATCATTTAAGTCAGCTGAGGGGATCTCATCAGCTGCTTCTGGCTCTTCATGCACTTGATTCTCCTCATCTCTTCCTTCTTCTTCACTCTGAATTGGTTCAGTCATAGTTTCCTTTTCACAGAACTCAACAGGCTCTATTGTAGGTATGGGAAAGATCACAGACTGAGGAATAATGTCTTGTACTTGTACTTGTTCATCCCCTGATCCTCCACTTCCTGAACCTGCATGATAATCACTACTGAAACCCAAAGAGTTAGTTAGTGAATCAATGTCAAATAACCATTGAGGACCAGACCCAATAGGATTTGGTGTGTTCTCATTGCACTTGACATTGTCACTTTCCTCAATTATTCTAGAAGAAGAATTAAAAAATCTGTAAGCCTTACTCTGAGATGAGTAACCAACAAGAAAACCATCATCTACCTTGCTATCAAACTTTCCTAAGTGAGGTTTGGTATTGAGAATGGTACAAGGACACCCAAAAGGTTTGAAAAATCCAATAAATGGTTTTCTTTTATTTAAAAGCTCATATGGTGTCTTGTTCTTAGGCTTAACTACTAGTACTCTGTTTTGGACATAGCAAGCAGTATTAACTGCTTCAGCCCAGAAAGTAATTGGTAGTTTGGAATTAGCTAACAGAGATCTAGCAGCCTCAATCAGTGTCCTATTCCTTCTCTCAGCAACACCATTTTGTTGTGTAGTCCTAGGAGCACTGTATTGCCTCTCAATTCCTTTTTCCTCACAAAAGGTGTTTAGGTCATGATTTTTAAATTCAGTACCATTGTCTGACCTAATGACTTTTACCTTTTGATTTGTTTGGTTTTCAATTCTTAGAATAAAGGATTTGATCAGTCCACTTGTATCATCCTTAGTCCTTAGAAAATATACCCAAGTAAATCTAGAGTAATCATCAACAATAACTAGGCAGTATGATTTCTTACCTATACTCATAACAATTGTAGGACCAAACAGATCCATATGCAACAACTGAAGAGAATTAGAGATTGTGTTCAACTCTTTGGACTTATAAGAAGTTTTGTGTTGTTTGCCTTTGAGACAGGCAACACAATGATCATCACATGAAAAGACTTTGGAAGGTAAACCTCTTACAAGGTTGTTTTTAACAAGTTTATTCATTGTTTTAAAGTTCATGTGACACATCCTTCTGTGCCAAAGTGATGATTCATCCAAAGAAGCTTTTGAAACTAGACAGTTTAGGGATGAATCAGTTGAAACACTTTCCATATCTAAGCAATACACATTATCCTTTCTGGGAGTTCTTAGTAGTATCATCTTTTCATCAACTACCTTGAATCCAGGAGCAAGGATAATGCATTCAGAATCTGTAAATAATATACTATGTTGTTTGTCACAAACCTGTGATACACTTAACAGGTTGTACCTTAACTGCTCAACATAGAATACATCTTCAAAGGTCATTTTACCTTTGGTTACATCCCCCTTACCACTGATCTTACCTCCATCTGTAGTATTACCAAAGGCAACATGCCCACCATCAATTTTCTTGAAATTCTTGAGGCATGACATGTTCCCTGTCATGTGCCTAGAGCAACCACTATCAACATGCCAGATGCTCTTCCCCTTGAGCTGTTGGTTCCCTGCACATAAGATTAAACAATTAGTATTGATTGGGAACCCAAGCCAAAGTGGTCTTGGGTCTCCCTTTCTAATCAAAATATTTACATTCCTTTTTTATGAGATTTTTAAACTCAGAGCACTCTTTATTGGAGTACTTTGTCAATATGATTGGTCTAGCAGCACAAACACTAGGAGAAGTACTAATTTTAGAAGTACTAACAGAGTTAGCAGCACTAACAGGTTTAGCAGTACTAACCTTGTTAGAAGCACTAACAGAGTAAGCAGTATTAACATTTGAAGAAGTACTAACCATGTTAGTTTTAGCAGTACTAATACTCTTAGCAGCACTAACATTGGTAGCAGTAATATTGCTTCTAGCAGCACTATCATTGTCAGCAGTACTATTTGGAGTAGCAGTACTAACAGTTTTAGTGCATTTAGGAACCCACATATTGACACTTTCTTTAACAGTCTTTTTCTTCATGTGGCTTTTAGATTTAACAGATTTCTTAGCCACATGGTTCATTTCCTTCTTCCTATAACCAGAGGGTTTTTGCATAGATCTTTGAAAATTCATCATTTGGTTCATAGGATTGAAATAACAGTATTTGGCAAGATGATTCAATTTGCCACAGATAAAACAAGGTTTTGGTCTATTGATTTTACTTAGATCAACCCCTTGTTTTTGTGCCCACTGATTATTCCAGTTTCTTTGATTTCCCCTCTTTTTATCATGTTTTAGGGGCTCAGATTTCTTGCATGCACACTGTTTGCAAGGAATAGGATTCACAACTGTGGTATGTTTTTAATGGACCTTACCAGACTTTCCCTCTGTCTTCTCTATGTCCTTCGATTTGACCCAAATCTTTCCACACCCCTCATTGGTAATGATGTGATTCTCTAGGGGAATCTCACCACTCACATTGTTCTCCTTACTCTTACCAACCTCTTTCTCAGTCTTATCCTCAACAACTACCTCATCTAAGGGATCTATCTCAGTGGCTCCCTCAGTCAAGTCCTTCCTATCTTTGGTTTCTAGCAAATCTGATGTAGGAGGAATGTAGTTGTTGTTGTATGGTGATGGTGTGGTATTATACCCAATTCCTCTTCTCAATTTTTCATGAATCTGAGTTTGTAGTAAAGAGTCCATTGCTTTAGAAGCATTGGAAAACTTTTCCACATCAAGTTTAACCTTGGTTAGCTCCTCTCTCAACTTTTCACTCTCCTATTTAGATTTGGTCAGTTGGAGTTCTAGATCCTTTTTCTCCCACTTCCAGTAATTGGTATCATATGAGTGTTGGAGTTCATTGACTTGAAAACCTTTAATCTGTTCCTCAAACCTCTCAACGATTCTCACATAGTCTTTTATATCTTTTTCTAACCTCTTAAGGTCATCACTCATGTTCTGGTTATGATCTCTGTACCTTTTAACAGTGTCTATGCAAGTTTTAGAACAGAGATTAGAACTTACCTTAGTTGGGAGATCAGATACTTCTGCCATAAGAGCTTGATTTTGGATAGCCTCTTCTGCTTGATCACTCCAGTCAAACCCCATTCCTTGTTGAGAAACAAGGGCTTGAGCAGAGTTTCTGTTGTGATTGAAGCTTCCAGACTGAGCTTGTTAGTGGTTGTTGTTGTGAGATACTCCACTTCTGCATTCCCTGGAAAAGTGTCCCTTCAGATGACATTTATAGCACTCCACCTTTGACTTATCAAAGCCTGCTCCATCTTCTTTTCTTTGGGAGAAGTTGTTCCTCCCAGTCCTCTTTATGAACTTCTTCACCCTCATGGAAAGCATGGCCATCTACCATTTAATATCCATCTCTTCAAGATCATCAGGATGAAGTTGTTCCAAGTCATCATTAATTAAAGAGGAATTTCCATGGCTGGAAAGAAAGGCTTCAAATACAGATTCAGTGCTTTTTTCTTGATTTGCTCCATTAGCAGCATTAACTGATTCAGGGTTAGCAGTAGAATCAATTGATGCTGATAGAATTGCAACATTATGAATATATCCAGAAGGTTTCTTCTTTGCCTCCACCTCAACTTCAAATACTCTAAGGTCATTGTACAGATCATCAAGTTCTTTTTCTTCCAATTGTTCATTCTGTCTGAATGAAACAGTGTACATGGTCCATTCATCTCCAAGGGACCTTAAGAACTTTCTGTTTACATCATCTTGATCAATCTGTACTCCCATAGTAGCTAGTTCACCAATCAGCTTGTTAAACCTGTCAAAAGTTTGAGTCATGGACTCATTCTTAGTTGACATAAAGTTTTCATACTGTTGTTTCAAGATTGCCTTTTGATTTCTCTTGGTACTTTTGGTACCAGAGAATCTCTTCTCTAGAGCATTCCAGAGCATCTGTGCATCAGTGCAATTGTTGAATTGGTGTTGATATTCATTGGGAATAGCTAAGAGCAGTGTACTCAAGGCTTTCATCTCTGTCTGTCTTGTCTTCCTTTTAGCATCTGTCTTTGGTGGGGTCCTTTTTCCATCTGCACTAATCTTTCCTGCATCAGATGGGCCATTCTCAATGATGTCCCACATGGAGTAATCTGTGAGGAGAATGTATTGCTTGATTCTAATCTTCCACATGTCAAATTCATTGGATCTGAGCATTGGAACCTTTGAGACAAGAGTACTGTTTGATTCAACTGTGTTTTCCATGATGAATACGATTTCTGAGAATACTTGCTCTGATACCACTTGTCAGGATCTTAATTCTTAACAAGAATAAACACTCAGAAACAATATTGAAGGAGTTTGCGGAATAACACTCTAATATTCAAAGATCAATGAAACAGTGAATCAGAATAACAACTTGTAAACTTTATTGAATGATTATAAAGCTACAAGATTTCACACACAACCTCAATATTGATGAACAGGCTCACCAATACGAATTCTACTTCTCTAGAACTAGGATTATAAACCTTGAGGTTGATTCTCTTTAAAAACAAAAAACTCAGAATAATCCTCTTCTCTAAAGTTACAAACTATTCTATACATATACTGAAGATAAAAGATAATTACAAAGAATAAAATATCTTCAGTATAATCTTCCAAAGTTATCTCCAAGCTTTCCATGAATATCTCCATTCAGTACAACTGTCATCCTTATCATCCGAAGTCTTCATCTCATAAGCAGTATTAAGTCTTCAGCAGCATTAATACTTTGAGCAGTATTAAGTTCAGCAGTACTAACTACTAGCAGTACTAAAATTGCTTAGCAGTAGTAACTTCATCAAGCAGTATTAATCTTGATTAGTAGCATTAACCTTTCTCAGCAGTAGTAACTTCAGAAGTAGTAACCAATTTGTGCTAGCAGTATTAACTGTACTTGAGCAATTCTTTCAGTTCCCAACAACCGGGTCTCCCTCGTCACTGAAATGTGTTATTTACGGGTATTCCCTTACCCATACTTTCGGTGTTTGAAATTTACAACTTTATTTATACAAATAACATTTTGGTGAAGCACCTTGTGTGTGTGTTTCGGGAAATTTGGGTGTTGAAAATTTATTTAAAATGGGTGTTTGGTATTGGAAGTAACATGATTTGTAAATAAAACCCTTTTTATAACATATGATTTCAAGTATGGTCATGTTTAGAATGAAATATTCGTTTTAACGTTTTATGATTTATATGATGAAAACTGCTTTAACTCATTAGGCATTAAGCATAATACTTATTCTTATCGACATGTATATCAGGTCTTAGATGTATCTGAGAGGTGTTTGGAGCTTGGTGGAAGTTCCGGTAGGATGGCTTTAGAGGCATCATCCGGTTTTGGGAAGATAGCGGACTATGGGGTTTTAGTAACACCTGACTTATTCTATCTCCGTTTGAAGGATTAGGTATTTCCATTAGAACTTTGATGCGTGTTTTAGTATTCTTTCCTTTGTTAACTTTAGATATTTGAAATATCAAGTTATGTATTTAAAGAATTTTGAAAGTTTTTATTTGTCTACTATTTTCAAATTTTATGGGTGTTACACATTGATGTTTGGTGGCTCGACCTAGCCCTGCCCCCTGCTACTACTATCTTCACCATAACTAACACCACTATAGACCACCCGACCCTGTCCCTGCCACATTTCCACCAACCACCAGGCACTACTGTCATTGCCACAACTACCATCCCCGCCACCACCCACCAATAGGGGTGGTGCGGTTTGGGGTGGTAGGGGTGGGGTAGGGTGGGTGGGTGGGTGACTCAGGGACATGGGTAGGGATTCCCCTGCCACCACCTACCACCAATGTGGGGGTGGGTGGGGTGGGCACGTAAGTGGATGGGGTGGGGTAGTGGCGGTAGGGTTGTAGGGTGGGTGGAGTGGTGGGTGGCTGGGGGGTTAGGGTGGTCTCTATGACGACCGTAGCAACATGGTGGTGGGAGTGGGTTCGGTGGTGAGGGGGTTGTGGTGGTCACTGTGACGACAATAATAACATGGTGGTCGGTGAGGTGCCACCCCACTGCCGCCACCCACCACTAATACCACCAGGGTATGAGTGGGCAAGGTGGGTAGTGGGGTGGGTGTTGTGACGACGATAGTAGTGGCATGGTGGTCGGTGTGGTGTCGGAACAAAGTGGGTGAGGGTAGTCATTGATATCACAACTACCACCATCCCCTCCCTCCCCCCTCCCAAAAAAAATGGAATTTCCAATTCTTTTGAGAGATTATGTTCCAATTCCTACCAACCAAATGCGTGGTCAAATTCCATCCAATTACATTCTAATTCTTCAAAGTCAATTTTTTTCAATTCCATCAAATTCCATTCTACGAACCAAATGCTCCTAGTAATTTGTCCCTTAGTTAAACAATTAGAGATAAGAGATTAGCAGATGGTTTACCTCAAAGGGACGACAAATTCCACTTGAAATCTTGGAAAGCCTTCCTTTCTCTCGGTCTTACCCAAAACGCCAAGAACCCCCTTGAGATTTCAAACAGCCGCACACACACACAATACTGATAATCCTTCTAGGGTGAAATATTGTTTCTTTTCAAAATTACAAGATGGGCCTTCCTAATGGGCCACTCCTCCTTTCATACCCAAATTCCAAATTGTTTAAAATAAGCCCGGTTATTACAATTATGTTCCAATTCCTACCAACCAAATGCGTGGTCAAATTCCATCCAATTACATTCTAATTCTTGAAAGTCAATTTTTTTCAATTCCATCAAATTCCATTCTACGAACCAAATGCTCCTAGTAATTTGTCCCTTAGTTAATAATGAAACAAGTATTCAAAATTAGTTGGCCAAAGCACCATTAAATGTTTAGAGAATCTCAACCAAAATTTTCAAAATAGAAAATCAAAATTCCAAACTTTTTACGAATATTATATTTAACTCTGAACGCTTATCTATTTTGATGATTTCAACATTAAATTATATTATTAAAATATTTCATACATTTAATAAAATATTATTCTTCTCGTTGAGATATAATAAAGGAAAAAAAATTTATAGTCATTTTTAGTGAGTTCTTCAAATTTAGAGAATTTCATACTCTATTTCCTACTTGAATTTATTTTGAAAATTGTGTTGGAGTAAAAAGTTTGTCCAAAATCTCTGTTTTTCCAATTTGAAGAACACATTCTTTAATATCTTCTGTTAATAAAAACGTTAATTTTAGTATTACAGTCATATGTTAATTTATAAGAGCATCCCGACATATTTTTTAAAATGGAGAAAATTGAGATTTTAAACATGTTTTTTTTCTCCGATAAATTCTGCAAAACCTTTTATCAAAATGAATAAAGCAGGAGAGAGTGTAAAATTTTCCTAATTTAGATAAATCCCCAAAAATGATTACAATGAAACCATCTCCAAAATTTCTCTAAAATTGAGAATGAAACTACAAAATCTCTAAAACAAGAATACATTCAACTCAAAGAGATTATCCATTTTTGAAGATTACCACAATAATTATATTATTAAAAAAATTCTATTTATTTAATTTAAAATTATCTCTCTAATTAAAATTTTAAATTTAGAATCTTGTATTTGTAAAAGTATATTAAAAAATATTTCTCTTTCATTGTAATCATTTTTGGGGAGCTCTCCAAATTTGAAGAATTTTATATTCTTTTTTCTAATTTCTCCATTTTAGAAAGACGTTTATGAGAATATGTTGGAACAAAACCATGTCAAAATCTCAATTGTCTCAAATTTAGAGAATATGTTGAACATTTTAAATAATCTATTATATCCATTTTTATAGAGAGAAATAATATTTATTAGATGATGAAATTTTTTGATAATATAATAAATGTCGTAGTCTCTAAAATTAATAATATGTTGGAGTTTGAATGTGGTTTTCTGTTCGAAATTTTGAAGTTTTATTTAATTATTTTGAAGAGTTTGTTCAAGATAATTTAAAAGGAAATTGACTCAAATAACCATTTTGCTCAATCAAATTGGACTTTTAGACATTTATCTTCCATTTTTACCAAAATGTCACTACATCCGCAATATGCAAGTCTGTAATTGCTGACCTAGCTCAAAAACACATAAAAAATATGAATCTTGTCGATATTTCTTATTTTTTGTTTTTGTGGACCTGGTTCCACAATTACGGATTTGGGTTAAAAAAAATCCAAGGGAAATCGTTCATATTCGTAATTTTTTTTTTGTTTTTGAGTTACGTCCGCAATTACGGACTTGTATATTGCGGAAGTGGTGAACCAGAAGAGAAATAACCAAGAGACCAAATGTTTTATATAAAATCAGGGCCGTGCCTAGGGGAGGGCGGGCCGGGCGTACGCCCAGGGCCCACGAGAAATAGGGGCCCAATTTATTTAGTATATATTAGTAGTAAATAAAAGAGATAAATTTTTTTAGTATCTAATAGGTCTCAAAGAGTTTTGTATTGTATTAATTAATTATATTGGAAAAAAATATGTTTAACGTTAATGGTCATACATTTTATAGTATTATTTTTTGTTTTTCTAAGTTTTTTATCTAGTAACAAAGTCTTTACTACTTGCCTAAAAAACTTTGATATATAATATATTCTTCATCATTCATTTTCCACTTGTCAATAAATCCAAAGTCTGATAGAACCCAAAGAATTTTGTATTATATTAAGAGTCCAAACATGTATTAGTTAGTTACATATAATTTTTTTTATGTAAATCATAGTATTGTCTATTGTTTCTCTCTATTTTTTTATCTAGTATCAAAGTCTAAACTATTTATTTAGAAAATATTGATATATTATCCATCAACATCTCCCACTAAGTCTTTTAATTATTCCATTCGCACGAATTTTATATTTATATTAGAATATATTAGATTTTTGGTTATTAACTAAGAGAGCGCTCCTATCTTTTGAAAAAAATTACCAACTATATGAGACGGTTCAACTTATATCTATACCCTTGTTTTTTCAAACAGAATTGACTATTTATTACATAATATTGAGTGAATGAATCTTGAATACTCTCATATATCTAAAACAATAATAAAATCTTAAACTATAACCAACATAGGTTTTGATTCCATGTTTAATGATTCCGAAAAAGTTTCTTTCAATCCTAAAAGTTTAAAACGGTAGTGAAAAACATTAATCTTAGATGAGATGAAAACACAACTGATTTATATTAATTTATATAGAGTATTACTCTGAATAGTAAACATTTTGACCCAAAATTATGTCATTTTATATATTAAATGTACATCATAAGGATGTTTTTGACGATAGAACAAATTAACTATGCTATGTTAAATCGATGTGGCAGATAATATTAATATATAAATAATTATTGATTGATTTTGCGTCTAGGAGTACTTGGAAAAACGGTTTTATATCAATTATTAGTATTTCTTGAATTTAATTTTATTTCTTATGATAAAAACAATATATCAAAGATTTTTTTTTCATAACTATCAAGGGCCCTTTTTCTACATCTCGCTCAGGGCCTATAAAATGTCAGGAACGGGCCTGTATAAAATAATATTTGAGTCAATTTCCCTATATTTTTGTTGCTCCAACAAATATATTATCATCTATGCTAAAATAGAAAAAAGAGGATAGAGATTGTAAAAATCTCTAAATTTTGAGAAATCTCTAAATATATAGTTTTCTCCAAAACTAATTATTACCCTCAAAAAACAAAATTTTCATCTCTCAACTTTTCATATGTTAAATATTTTAATAATATAATTAAATAAATTGAATATTTTAATAAGATAATCTATATTATATTATAAAAACGGTATAAAAAACTCTTAATTACAACATTTTAAGCACAAGGTACAACTAATTAAAGCCAATTACTTAATTTACAATTTCTTAATGCTTTGGTACAACCTTTCCAAGCACCGTATCTCACATAATTATCTATTTGTGGAATGGATACTCATTTATTAATATAAATATTTGTTTTTTTTGTGGAGGATTTTATAAAATAGATTTTATATTATCATAATCTATTTTAAATGTAGATTTTACATTTAAATCTATATTAATGAGATGTAATATAAAATCTTTTTTCTTCCGTATTTTTTTATATTACATCTCATAATGATTTTTCCATATCTATATCTATATTTATATCTATATCTATCTATACTATATTATAAAAATGGCATAAAAAACTCTTAAAAACAAGTCTTAAAGCTTAATGTACCGCTATTTAATGCTAATCATAAAAGTTGTATGTACTACATTTAATGTTATTTATTAATTTTCAATCATTATCTCTAACCATTTTAAATTCTCTAAAATCATTTCCCACTTTAACTTCCCTAAAATAACTCTCAGCATATTTTAGATGTAAAAAATCTAAAATATAATTAAAAAATCTTACAGAATATTTTATAAAAATAAATTATATTATTAAACCAAAATAAATTACATTATATTATTAAGTCTAAATTAAACAAATTTATATTAAAAAATCATTATCACTATCTCACAACCATCCAAAATCGTAATGTAAATCGACAAAAAACAGAAAATAAAATGAAACATTAAAACCGTGATGTATCTAGCTGCATTGCGCGAGTACACTTCTAGTTAATACTAGAGTTGCAAAAATAGAATAATTGTTGAAGTGTAAACTTTTTTAGGAATTTTGATTATTTTTACTTTATTTTAGAAAACTATAACATAGCTACCGAAGATTAAGTTGTTTTATTTGTTTGACGAAAATAGAAGACATTATTTGATTGGCTTCTTTTCTAAGAATGGACAAACAACCTTATCCAGTTGTTTTATAATCAGGGCAACGTGTCTTTGAAGATGACGGTAGTTTGGAGATTCCATTCTACCACGTGTCGTTCTAGTGTTCCTCCTCAATACTTGTTACACTTGTCAACCTCTTACTTGCAGAAGATATTTTTAAAATTATATTTGCACACAAAAGAAATCTATTTTAAAAAGATACAAAATGTTTCATTTCTCACTTAATCTATTAAATTTTATAAAAAAATATAGTTAATTATAGTATAAAAATGCTTGATTTATCATTTATTTTTTCGTATTTTTGTTTTTGTTTTTATTTTGCAAATCCATATACTCACCAAAAATATATCTTTTTATTTCTTTTTTTTTTTTGTACGGCAACTTGGGCTAAGCCCACACACACACGCACCCGCGGTATTCGGGCATCCAATTGGGCAGCACCGACTAATCCACGGCGACCCGGCCCAACCCAAATTGACTGGACCGCCCAGGTACGACTAAGTCCGGTCAAGACCGAACCCGCATACCCATAGACTGGTATGCCCGTAAACCTGGACCCGAACCGACCCGAAGGCTGACCCAAGGTCTGGGTATCGCCGAAGTGCATCCCCCAGGATTCAAACCATGGTAGATAGGCATACCATGCACTATCCCCCCAGGGCCTTACCACTAGGCTAGCACCTCTTTGATTTTCTTTTGAAGAAACAAAATCTATATAAATATTATTTTATTGACAATAACTCGTAACTCTATATAAGATATAATGGATATTCAATTTGATATAATTAAATACAGTAGTGAAAATTAGAAAATCTACAAGAGGATATGAAAATTACAAATGTTTACCATTTTAACTTTGGGGGGAAATAATGTAATATTTCATTTTTTACTAAATATGTTTATTATTTATATTAAAAATAAAAACATTTTATGGCAGGGAAAGATTGGGCTTGTTGACCGAATTTTGGCTCCGTCATTGATAAATACCTAAAAATACCTTTCACGTCAACAAGAATAAGGTTTAGATATTAGTTAACGACTTTGACAGTAGAGATTGAAGAGACCCCTACGATCCACCTTCTATCTGATCGAAGGGGGAGGGAGAAAGGCACATAAAAGTCGAACATTGGTAAGAAACAAATTATGGGTTTTGTCGTGAAGAATATACCACGTAAACCCTTAATATTCATAATTCAATAGTGTCAAATCATATACCTTTTTTATAAGTTCCAAAGCATTATAATCACTCTGACTGTGACATCTTTCTTGTTGTCTTCTATATATAACATAAAAACGAGTGTTGGTTTGAAAAAAATGTAATCATCACTTTCAATTTGATACTCTAAACACAATTCTACTTTTAAACAAGTGGTTATTAGGCTGCTAACAAGTAGCATTTTATTTGGGCTCAAGTCGCAAAAATAATATCAGGTTCGAGATCGACTCGATCTTGAATAATTTTTTCAATTTCGAGTTTGATGTTCATTTAACAATATTAAGTGATATTATTACCTAAAATTCAAGTTTTATAAGCTTGAGAACTTGAGATTGATTGGTTCACTTATTAGCTCGAGCCCAACGCTAGCAATACTAACCTTTTTAATTTTTATAATTATATGATTTATGAACAATTGAACATGTTCGGCTTGAAAAAATTATGCTTCTATGTTTCATCTCGACTAGAAAATTTTGATTGAATTTTCAAACAAACTGATTTAGACACCAATCATTATATTAAATGAGCTTTATTCTGTATTAAGAGCATCTCCAATGGTAAAGTCATTAATGACTTATTGGAAAGTAAAAAGTCTTTGAAACAAGGTTATTACCATTGGACTTCATGACTTATTAAAAAGCTTTTTATGGAAGACTTATTCTCTACTAACCGGTTATTGGATTTGTCAAAATTTTTATTTTACCCCCTTAAATTTTCAATTTATACCTTTTTTAATTCTACCTTTTCAATTAAAATTTCACATTGCTCCCTTGATTCAATGTTATTTTCAATTTATACCTTTTTTAATATTTATTAATTAATAGAAGTAAAGTATTTTTTTAAGAAAATATATCCTTTATATATAATCCTCTATTTCTCATATAAACATATAACTTTCTATTTCACATTTATAAATATACAACTTAATTTTTTAAATATCGTTTAATGTAATGTTTTTAAATATCGTTTAATGTAATGTTTCTAATATTTGAATTATGGTTTTCAAAAAATATCACATGGGTCTTAAAAACGACAAATTAAATAAGGGGCATTTATAAAACATTTTCAATAGACGAGGATAGATTATTAAATGTAATTGATTAAAAAGCTTTTGAAAAGGTTTTTGCATTGGAGACGATTTGTAAAAATAGGTTTTTGTTAAATAAAGTAAGTGGAAAGCTGACGTGGCAAAAACAAAAAGTCTTATAAAGACTTATGCATTGTGGATGCTCTAATAATCAAAATCGACTCAAACTCGATAATTATTAAGTTTTTTTTTTTGGTAAAGGAGTATCCCAGACCACTTTGGGCCCGTACTAATCTCCTGGAAAACAGGCCTATGGCCCGCGGGCATTCATCCCGTGACCACAATGTTGCGAGTGTGGCTCGAACCCGGATAATTAATTATTAAGTTGTTAATACTTCCTAGGATAATGTTATATATTATTTAGAGTAAACTACTATTTTCGTCTACGTGGTTTGTTGTTTATAACTATTTTAGTCCCTGATCTCTAAAAATTGCTTTTTTGGTCCTTGTGGTTTGCAACTCCTTTCACTTTTAGTTCCTGAAAATATTAGTTTTAGGGACGAAAATGGAAAGCAATTGTAAACCATAATAACCAAAAAATAACTTTTAAAGTCAGAGACGAAAATAGTTATAAATATAAAAAGGACGAAAATCGTAGTTTACTCTATTTTTTAACTATTACATGAAAAAAATTCTATTACCAGATAAGAATATTTAATGGGCCCACCAAATTTTGCCCAAAATTATTGGGCTAATTTTGGTATAATGGACCTTTTTAAACAAGTGAAACAAATTGAATTGGAAATTTTCCAAATTGGCCCCACAACCTTTCTTTTCAACAAAATAGACCCATGTGACCATGCACTACATTGTGTCCTCTAAAAAGTTAATGGAGAAAGTAGGGAGGATTAAATTCTCTAAATTTGGGTAATTCAAGAAATGATTTTTTGAAAAAGAGAAATATTTTTTTATTTTTTTTATCAATGAGATTGAATCCTTAAAATTAAATGTTTATGAGAAAAAAAATGATATTTTATAAATTGTATTTTAATATTGTAGTTTATATTATAATAATTTAAGATAGAGAAATTTTTAGAGATGAACGAAATTTTTATTTAGAGATTTTGAATTTTGATTATCTGTTTTGAGAATCTTTTTGAGTTATTAATACATTTACTTTCAATATATTTTATTGGTATCGAGAAGGTTGAAAAAGGGATCCATCTCATGGGAACGGTGGATTGAAAACCCGTCATCTCTCACACTTAATGGATAGTACGCGTTGAAGGTTTATTTAGTCATTTTCTTTCGATGCTCTTCCTTATCCTACTGTTTTACTTGGGTTGTTTTAGTGGTTGAATATTTTTGGTTTTGTTTTTTACTGCATCTCGCAGTCTTTTTTTACACCTGTACACTCTCTTGGTTTTTATTATATTTTTATGTTGCCTTTCCAAAATATATATATATATATATATTATTGGTAGGATAGAAATAAAATAGTTTTTAACTCTCTTGTATAGAGTTTTAAAATTTTCTCCAAATTTGGATATTTCTACATTCCCTCTCTTCTTTACTTTGTTTTACATATGTGTTAGCATAGTTGTTAGAGAAATTTTTTTTGTTAAATATCTAAAATCTCTATTTTAACATCATTGTTGGAGATGCCATTAATTACTAATAGGTTCATAAGCTATATTTTCTTAAAACCATATGAAATAGCATTTTAATAAGTTTTAAAGGTTTTTTCACATTTTTTTCAATCATTATTTTAGTTCATTTTATATTATTATCTAGTTTATCAACTAGCAGACCATTTACCAAATGTTCGGGTGTCACTTACCTTCGAGTTGAGCATGTCAATAACCTAGAATTTTACCCGATAAGAGACATAACAAGGATTGAGAGTTTTATCCGGTAACCTGGTAAAAGACATTTACTAACAATCCATTTTGATGACCAATAATGTTACCCGATAAGGTAAGTTATGGTTGTGTTGTTGCTGATAATTAGTGCTTACTCGGTAAGCGTTTAGTAAACGACCCCTAAGTTTTATGAAACATAACAAGTGTATTAGCTACAAGGTCATTTCAATCTTTCAGGAGGCTCTGTTATACATATACCAATACTATAGATTTATTGGATAAGTAATAAAGAAAACAAAATATAAAAATGCATTTCCTATATTATTTTAGAATTTTGAAAAATTAAAATAATAGAAATGTCTTCAAAACAAAGTTAACTATGAAATTTACCTAAATAAAATTATTCTTCAAACATTATCGAAAGTCAGTATCGGGAATCGTCAAATCAGTTAAAAAGGTAAAAAAGACAAAATCATAACCGAGCTAAATGTTATAACTGAGTAATAACTAAAACATGTAGTATAATTATGTCTCAAATTTTTATGGGCCATGTTTTATCTCTCACTTGGAACACCCATAGGAACACGCCCGATCTAACTGATTAACCATCCGTTAGTTTTTCAATCAACAACTAACTTTTCAGCTAATATCTAACTTAGAGAATCTCAAGCATATTCTTTAAAATAGAGAAAATGGAGTTTTTGTTCTCTACATGGCTCCAATCGATTTTCTATCTTGTTCTATAAAATTGACAAACATAGAGAAAACTCAAAAAATATATAATTCTCTAAAACTTTCACTAGAGGAGAGAGAAATGAGTTTCTTCATTCATTCTGCCAATGGGATTGAATTAATATCATTCTATATAAAAGTTATTTTTTAAAATGCATTTGGATCATAAAATTATAGAATATTTAAATAATATAATTGATGATGAAATCCCTAAAATAGAAAATATGTTGGAGTTGTGAATGTAATTTATTTTAGAGAATTTTACTTTTGGTTTTCTATTTTAGATAAACAATAGATAATATGTTAGAGATACTTTTATCAATTAATTATCAGGTTTCCAAAGATAACATAAATACAGTGAATTGTGGATTAGCCCCCTATGTTTTCATTTATTTATTTTTACTATGGTCTCTATAGTATGTTTATTGTGGATTTGATCCTTGTGGTATTCAATTTATTTTGGTCATACTCTATTAAATCAAGGGTCATTTTAACCTTTTTGCATATTCTTTTGTCGTGTTCTTAAAACACACACACATACACACATATATATAGGGAGAGATTCATTTGAGAAATGTTAAATATATGAGAAATAGAAATGCAATCATAGTCTTTCTTAAAACACACACACACTTTAACTCCCCTAAAATCACTTCACACTTCAACTCCCCTAAAATCACTCTCCGCATAATTAAATACAAAATGAAAACATACTTTAAATATATAAAATTTAAAATATAATTAAAAAAATCTAATAGAATATTTAATGTTTATTTTATAAAAAGAAACATTATATTATTATACCTAAAATAAATTATATCTATACTATATTATAAAACATATATAAAAATTCTTAAAAACAATTGTTAAAGCTTAATGTACTGCTGTTTAATGCTAACTACTTAAAATCTCTTAAAAACAACCATTAAAACTTTGTGTACTACATTTAATGTTATTTATTAACTTTCAATCATTATCTCTTATCATTTTAACTCCCCTAAAATCACTTCCCACTTCAACTCCCCTAAAATCACTCATCACATTACTAAATACAGGATAAAAATCAAAATTTAAATATAAAAAATCTAACATATAATTAAGAAAATCTAACATAATATTTAATGTTTATGTTATAAAAAAAACATTATATTATTAAACTTAAAATAAATTACATTATTATTAAACTATCAAATAAATTCTTAAACACAAGTTTTTATGCATTAAGTATTGTTTATTGATACACATTACTTAAAATTTAAGATTACAAGTCATGATGCATACGTACAAATTTCTAAAGCTATATGTTTGAATCTCATAACTAACTGATAAACATAATCAAAACAGATAAACATCTCAATTTAAATATAAAGAATTTAAAATATATAAGATAATCATTGAATTCTAACAAAATATTTTTTTATATAAAAAACATTATATTATTAAGCCTAAATTAAACAAATTTAAAAAAAACTCAGTATCACTCTCTCAAAACCATCTAAAACCGTACTGTAAATTGCGCGAGTACGCTTATATTATTAAAATCGTGACGTATCTCGCTGCATTGCACGAGGACGCTTCTAGTGAACATATAATTAATATGTGAATCATACATAGGGTGTTCAAAAAAACCGTTGGACCGCTCAAACCGGTCGAACCAAGTCAAACCAGACCGCTTTTGGTGGTTTAAGCGGTCTGGTGGTCCGGTTTGGTCTGAAAAATAGCCAAACAGCTTGGTCCGGTCCGGTTTGCGGTTTGAGCGTTTTTTGGAGCGGTCTGGACCGAACCGACCGCCTAAAATACTTATGTATTAATTATATTTAGTTTCATGTTGTAGGCTTAATCTTCATGGCCAAATTTAAAAAAAGACGTCTAAAACACTATGTTCTTAGTTTTCATTTCTCAATTGAACACGTTATCTAAATTAGCATAATTCTGAAATACGTCAAAAATCAAATCCAAAATTCCAAATCGTCATTCGACTTACTCATATTTGTCCACAATTCAACTATTATTGGTGGACTTGTTTAATTTTTTTTCAAGTTATTCAATGTTTTTTTATAGAGATAGACGTATTTTTATAATTCGGTATTATATATATTTTTAATAATGTTATATAGATAGAAATTTCATTTTGGATTATAAATGTTATGTTATTTTAGTTTAAAGCCCATAAGAGGCCCAAACCGTCTAAACTGGTCAGACCAGACCGTTTTTTTGTGGTCCGGTTTGACCGATTTAATGACTTGCTGTCAAACCGCTCGGTTTGGAAATTTCTTAAACCGCCATTACGGTTTGGTTTGTGGTTTGGGGTGTTAAACCGCCCAAACCGGACCGCGAACACCCCTAATCATACAGGTTCATATATGAACTCGTCCCGCATATTTTACGAAATTATCCCTCTATCTTCTACAGACCACACAAGGAATTATCCGGTGTTGCACGGTCAAAGTCACAAATGTTGACCAGATAAAGGGTTAGAATCATTTTTTTATTTCTCATATTTTTAGCATTTCTCAAATGAACCTAATCCTATATATATATATATACTATATTATAAAGCACGGATAAAAAACTCTTAATTACAAATTATTAGGCACAAGGTACCATCATTTTATGCAAGATTTTAAAAATCTCTTAATTTACAACTATCAAATCACAAGATACATATTACTACTGCAGGCTTCTAACACCCACCAATTTGGTATGAACAGGACATTCTTTTTATGCAGACATTTCCATGTATCACTATTAATTAATATATTATATTACTATAATTTTGTTTTAATTATATTATTAAATATGTAATTGGTTATTTTTTCTAGATGTCATTAAAATATATAAAATAATCATAGAATTCTAACAAAATACTTAATTTTTTTATATAAAAACATTATATTATTAAGCCTAAATTAAACAAATTTATAAAAAAACATTATCATTTTCTCAAAGCCATCCAAAATCGTATTGTAAATCGACAAAAAAATAAAATGAAACATTAAAATCGTGATGTATCTCGCTGCATTGCGCGAGTACGCTTCTAGTATATAATGATACCAAAACAAATAAATAAAATATTATTATACAATTTGATTTGTTTAAATTAAAAAATCAATTATATTAAATACGAGTTAAATTTATTGTTTTAGTATTTTTGCCTATTTGATGTCAAAACCTGGGTGAAATTTATATAGGGATCTGTTCAATTTTAAGTTAAAAAAATGATAATATGTATGAATCTTCATTTGCTTAAAATCTCAGTAGTTTATTTTGAGTTTTTGAATGAAAAGTAATATGGAAAACTGGAACCCTTAATTGTAGGACGATTAAATTGGAGTTTGTTTCTCAATTGTTTTTAATGATTTTGGTGTTAAAATATCGATAATAAGTTTGTTTATTGCAATGATATAAAAAAGAACAATAAAATTAAATCGTCTTTAACATAATTAATATTTTAATTTAAACAAATTAAATCATAAAATCATATCTTATTTTATTCTCTCTAAATAAAATAAGATATGATTTTATGATTTGATTTATTAAAATTAAAATTTTAACTATATTAAAACAATAGAACCATGTCTTTTTCCACTATTACAATAAAACAATAAAATTAAATCATATTTAATATAATTAATTTTTAGGAAAGTTTTAAACAAGATTAAGGTGCCGTTTGTTTTTTAAGAGGTCTAAAGTCTGAAGTCTTATTTTAGTTATGATTAATAAGAGGTGGTGTGTAAAAATGTCTGAACGATTTAGACTTAAGAACCATTAAGAGATTTTTTTTTTAAAAACAAACAACCCCTAAATCATACAATAATATCTTAGTTTATTTTATTTTGATAGTGTTATATATAGGGTTGGGTTTCGGTGAGAAACATGAGTAGACCTGACAACGTGTCGTGTCGGGTTCAAAGTTAAACGGATTGAAAATGTCTAACCCTAACCCGACCCATTTAATAAACAGGTCAGAAAATCTCAACCCTAACCCGGACCGTCTAACCCGACCCGGCCCGCCTAACTTATTAACCCGTTTAACATTTATAAAGCTAAAAATCGAAAATTCACAAAAAAAAATTCAAATCCAAAATTCAAATGAAAGCATTAAAAATCCAAATTTTATAGTTCAAACTTAAAACTTCTAACTAAATCTAAAACAAAAAAAAATCCAAAGCATTAAAAAGAAAATTTATAATACACACACACACACATATAAAAAAAAAAGGTTTACTGGCGCGGACCTATGGCCACGTGGCCCACTTTTTGTGGGCCCTATATATCCTAGCCTCATAGATATGCACCGGAAAAGGCCCCCTGTCCCCCCCGAGACTCGAACTCTTGCGTTTCAAGCACACGAATGAGCGTTTACGGGTAATTCGGGTCATTTTCGAGTTTTAATTTTTGATCTTAACCTTATCCGTTTAATTTTCGTGTCGTGTCGTATCAATCAGTTTACTTAAACGGGTTAAAATATATTACCCAAACCCATTTATTTCGTGTCGGGTTAGCGTGTCGTGTCATTTTTTGCCTGGTCTAAGCATGAAAAGTGGTTATTAACCGGTGGAAGAGAAATTGGCGTACATTAGGATTAGATGCACATAGATAAGATGCATCGAGATACAACAGATCAATTACCTTCTAAGCCGCAATTCATGGAGAACTTTAGATTAAAAGAGATCAACGATTCAGATCCACTTCTCACGTTTCTCACCATTAATTCAACTTTTCAAACGATCATTCGCTTATATATATATATATGTGTAAAAATATTGTTTTTACTTTTTTTTATAGGAGAAAAATAAAAATTAGGCAAAAGACAAATGATCATTGATTTAACGCAATTAACAAAAATGTTAATCAGATGGACCCTCATAAAAACAAATTAAATATCACAAAAATTAAATCCACAATAAACATCATAGGACCCTAATAAAAAAAAAATGATAACACAGAAACTAAATCCACAATTCACTCCATAGATAATTAACAGGGCCGTTCCTGATATTTTGGAGGCCCTGTACGAAAAACTAAATATGTTTTTAATTTTTTCATATGCTATATTAAATTATTTTTTATTTGTATTTGTATTTGTCTTATAATTAATCTACCAATAACTTATTTTTGAATTTGATCAAATTGTCCATTGATCTTTTATTCTTTTTTGACACTAGATTTTAATTTTTAATGTTATTATATTAGTGTGGATTCAAAATTTGTAATTGATTATTTAACTTTTAATTAATGTTAGTGTTTTAACTTTCATAACTCCTACAACATAGGTTAGGTAGGAGATATGAAATAACATGGTATGTATGTTTGGAGGAGATATGAATAATAAATGTTTTTCTATAGAATTGATAACCATTATCGGTAATTACAAAACTCGTATCAACAAAAACGTATATCATTAAAAATATTAAAAATTAAAAGTGTGCCAAAAAACATATGGAAAAAATCGACAAATACTAAAAAATCCAAATCTATTAAATACTCAAAGAAAAATATAAGATATATATCATTAAAAAAAACTAAACAACGAACGTTATTCTCTGTCAACTATTTTATATTTTTGTTCTAAAATAGACAATCTAGATTTAATAATGTCTATAAGAAAATTAAATTCAACTCCAATAACTATTTAATTAATTTCAACATTATTTATATCATTAAAATATTTTATAAGTTTATTATCTCAAAACATTATATAAAATTAAAAGTTAATTAAGATATAAATTAAAACCTTTAGATTTGAATTTTAGAGGATAAATTGTATAGAAAACATTTTAAAAATAATCATATAATTAATTTAATTATCATAATAAGTAATAATAATAATAAATTATATATTTAAGTCATCTTAAAAAAAATTAAAGTTAAAAAATGGTTAAACGGTTATACCAAAACAATCTATAAAAAGACAAAAGCTCTTTTCTTTAATGAAAACAAGATTAATTGTAAAATAAGATGCAACCAAGGGATTCGAACTCTTGTGCAATTAAAGGACATTAACTAACGCGTATGCCTCTTTGCCATTGCGCTGAAGGCATTCTTGTGTAAATTTTTTCAATAAATTACTTATATAGTAATTTTTATTATAAGTAAAAAAATTAAAAAATTATTCCGAGGCCCCCCGACGATCGGAGGCCCTGTGCGGTAGAACCACTCCGCACACCCTAAAGAACGGCCCTGATAATTAACTATAAAATTAATATTTAGATTTGCAGCACATATATATCCATTGAAGTTAGTGTAAGTTGTACTCCATGCAAGTTGACTTGTATACATAAACACAAAAGGAATAAAACCTAGCGTAAGTTGTACCTCATGCAGGTTTTCTTGTACAGACTTACGTGAGCCACAAGTAAGCTGTGTAAGCTAAGCTGTATAGATTATTATTACTAGGCAGCTCAATTACTTTTAGAGAGAGAAACATATAAAACTTCTAGAGAGAGAAAGAAAGCCGGGCCCACACTCAAACGACAGAGAATGATTGAGTACTCGAGACGATTCCGATTCCCATCCCCTATAAATTCACCATTTTCGACTCTTCAATCCCCAATTCCTTCAACGAAGCAACTGGATCTGAGCTCAAAATCGATTTCCGATCGATTATGGCGGAGGAATTTGAAGAATCTGAAGTCGTATTCACAGGAAACAATGATTATGAATTCGAATTCGATGATCGTTGCTTCAAATGCTCTGTAGATTCAGATTCAGAGGAATCACGAAGAGCGAAGAGGAAAAAAGTCGAGAAGAAGATCTCGACGAAGAAAGCGAAAGCGATGAACATACCGGAGATCTACTCGTTGTTTCATGTAATCGAACCGAGTTTGTTCGAATACGACGAAGAAGATGATGAAGAAGATGGAGGTGAAATTGTGCCGCCTCACGTGATGGTGCTGCGGCGGCGAGTGGCGGAGAAAATGGCGTTTTCCGTTTGCACTGGAATTGGAAGGACTTTGAAAGGAAGAGATTTGAGTGAAGTTAGGAATTGCGTGCTCAGAATGACTGGTTTTCTGGAAACTTGAAGATGATGATTTAGATCGAAATCGCCATTTTCAAACTGAAGAATTCGTTGGATTGATTGATGATGAGTTTTGGAAGGCATTTCGTGAGTAAAATCTTTCGAGTAACATTGAATTATTAATTATTATTATTGTTCATTTGAAGAAAAATGAATTTGAATTATTACAACTTTTAACTGTTTTTATTTGTTTATTTATTTATTTACTTTTATTTAAATTGCTTCGGACAAAAATGAATTTATGTAAATTTATAATGACTTTGTGTGTGTATAATATAATATATATTCGACGGAATTATCAAATGTAAACCAAGTTATTTATATAAATCATAAAAAAACTATGATTTCATTGTTTAATTCCATGAAATTCTTTTATAGAATCGTTTAATATCATGAAATTGTTTCTATAATTCTTTTTTCTTAATTAAATTGTTTCATATACTTTTGTTTATATGTAAAAATAAAATTGTTTCATGTATTTTTTTTTGATGAAAATTTTGTTTTTTAAAATTAATATAATGAAATTGATAATGTGCAATTAACGTTCTCCATGATAAAAGTGACTAATCAACCATCATAATTTAAAAAAAGTGAAAACAATATGATTGGTTGAATGAGGTTTTCATGGTTTGTACATTTTTTCAATCCTTCTGATCTTGGTACCATAGGAGCAAGTAAGAGAGTAGAACCATCTAATTTGATTTCAAATATTTTGTCATACATTTGTTCGTGTAGCATTTCGAATTGTTGATTAATCGTCAGAGATACTTGAATGATTGGTTTGTAAAATAATCCATCTCTAGATATATCTATGTATATATTTAAATAATATACATTTATATGAAGAAAAAGCATAAATAACCTGTAATTGATTTTTTTATATAAATCTCTAAACAACAATCCACATTATTATCAATGGGTGAATATTTATGGTAATAATAAGGTAATTAATAATAAATTAATATTATTATTTTTTTTTGAAAATAAATATCTTTATTTTTATTGATGTTTGTTTTAAAATAAGTTTTTTTTTTCAAACAGACAATTAAATTTTCAGATTTTCTCTTAATTATCAAATATGTACACTTGATTAAAAATAAAATTGTTATTTTATTAATTAAGAAATAAAATAATTATTTATGTTTAAAATTATATTATATATATTATAAACATTTATTTTAGAATAGATAAAATAATATTTTTAATTAATGATAGGAGGTTGAAAAGATAGTTATTTTAAACTGAATAATGGATTAACATATTTTAAATCTAGAATATGGTTTAAATTGGAATTAAATGAATTATACATAAAAATGTGATTTTTATAATTTGTAAGTTAATACAAATATACAATTATTGTTATTGTTTTTATTACTTATATTTTATTCAAACTCCATCGAGTTAAATATGGATTGGATTAAGTTGAGATACCGGTCCATATTTTTGGTTATTTTTTAAATTTATAAATAATTAATGTATTTAATATTATTACAAAAATGTATTACGAGTATAAAATAATACTAGTGTTGGGCCAGTGCATTGCACGAGAGGATAAATTTTTTGTTGGAATATTGAACCGAGTTAAAATGAAATGTAATTTCTCTGTTAACAGTTAATGAAATACAATGTGAAAAACAAATGTATTTTCATAAGTGGTTAACTTGCATATATTCTTAATCGTTTGTTGTTATGACTTTGTGCAATAATATTGGTAATAGTTTTGTATTATATTATTTAAAACTCAAACGACATATCTCACAACATATTTATCTGACTATTGACTTCAAGACCTCATAGTATTAGTCGATAAAAATAAAGATATGTATATATATCTTATTCCCCTACTTCGAAAAATATGATTGTGGGTTTTGAAAAATATAAACAAATCCTCAGTAAATAAAATAAAATATAAAAAAGTAGTTTTTCAAAGAAACAACAATATAGTGGAATACCTTTTGTTCAGTTGCAGGTTCCGCCATTGACACCCGACCGTTCGTCTTCTTCTTGTACTCGGATGATACATAGAGAAACGATATATATTTATAGTGAATGTAGAGAATATTTTAAAATCTTTTATTTTTATTTTTGATTTTACATTTAAATGTAAATATATTAAAAATATGAAATAATATTTTTATATCTACATCGTTTCTGTTTTATTTTCTTTACACTTGGTTAATTTGGAAAGTATTGCGGAATATTTTTATTTTAAATAATACGATAATTTATTAGTGTATCTCGTTATTTTTTATTTTTAACTCATATCAACTTTCTTTTTTCTTCTGTTAATGCTCGTGAAAAAAAATACGTGTAGATTTTATATTATCAAAAAAATACGTGTATATTTTATATTATGCTAATATAAAATACGTGTAGATTTTATAAAATAAAATAGATTTTATATTAGCAAAAAAAAATTACGGAAGAAAAAAGAGTTTATATTACATCTCATTATGTAAAAAGATTTTATAAAATAAAATATGGAAAAATGATTATGAGATGTAATATAAAAAATACGGAAGAAAAAAGATTTTATATTACATCTCATTAATATAGATTTAAATGTAAAATCTACATTTAAAATAGATTATGCTAATATAAAATCTATTTTATAAAATCCTCCACCAAAAAAACAAATAGTTATATTAATAAATGAGTATTCATTCCACAAATAGATGATTATGTGAGATACTGTGTTTGGAAAGGTTGTACCAAAGCATTAAAAAATTATAAATTAAGTAATTGGCTTTAATTAGTTGTAACTTGTGCTTAAAATGTTGTAATTAAGAGTTTTTTATGTCGTTTTTATAATATAGTATAGATATAGATAATACTTTATTATTTTGTGCCCTTTTTTGATTTATTCATTATAGTAATTTTTTAAGTTTATTCTTTTCATTCATTATATGATTGTAAATAAATATAACTTAAATTGACAAAGTTATAAAAATGAATCAAAATTGTCATATATAGTTCCAAAATTTGAGTTCGAATTATGTATTTTTGTGTTGCTGACATTCGGTTTGCCTAACATTTTGTTTGTTTGTCTTTGCTAAAACTCCATCTTTTATGATCGGTTTTTATGAGTTTGAATGGGTTTATTCATATAATTAATAAAAGAAAGGAAGTATATATATATATATATATATATATATGTATATAGTTCTATTCTTTTACGGAAACAATAATTCGTATAAACTCACGAACCATTTTTTATGTATTAATTTATATATTAAACCACACATGAAATTGCACGTTCACGACTGTTTTTAAATACATACAAAACCGTCCTGAACCGTTCCATATGTGAAACAAACACATGGAAATTAATTTGTTCGTTTGAATGATTTATTGGGTTTATAAATGACTATATGTATATATATATATATATATATATATATATATATATATATATATATATATATATATATATATATTGTCAATGGACGATAATCAAATGAGAACCAAAAATAGGTTGAGAACCGTAAAAACCGACCTAAACCATTAATTGATTTTAATCTTTGGTCATTAAAGGCAATGACAATTTTGAAATAAATTAGAAGTTCATGGTTTATTATGGATTGAAATTAAAATTGAAAGGGCATATTGGGTATTAAAAGCCCATCCTTTCTCGATGTCGTCTTCTTGAGAATCGGATTCAGGGATCCAACCCCATAAAACCCTTATGTTCTTGGAATCATCGAGGAACGATTTAGAAGCATAGAAATTGCCATAATCGTACCTCAAATCCATGGTGCTTCCTGATAATCGTAACCCATTTTGGGGCAGAAGAAGGGCAAGCCGACGATATTGGCGTTTAATGAGCTCATCATCGTTCCGACGACTATCAAGTTGAAGGATGGCGTACCAGTCAGGGTTGTTGTTGATCTGTTTGTTGGCGACGATGAGTACATCAACAACGACTAATATCTGGTCGGAACCGTCGAGTAGCGGCTCAGTTTCTTGAGCTAGAAGAGCGAAATCTCGACATCCGTTTCTACGCGGTTCCGAGCAACCGCTTTGTTTCAGCGCTGCTCGTCGATTGCATCTATGTGATTTGATCAGGCGAAACGAGTGTTTTGAATTTATTTTTGTCTCAACGGAGACACAGAAACCATATTTGGGGTTTTTTTATTTCCTAAAACCGTGTTTGATTAATAGGTTGAAATAACATATAGTATTTGGTTTTATGTGATGAAGTAACATATAGTGTTTGGTTTCATATGGTAAAATAACATATAATATTTAGTTTAAAGTGGTGAAATAACATATATATAAATGAAATATCATATTTATGAAAAATTTGTTTTTATTTTATGAGGTGAAATAATATATGTTTCGTATGGTGAATCTCAGTTCCCAAATTGACAATTATTTGTTTTTCATATAGTGAAATAACTTTTAATTAAATTCTTATGATCAAAACCAAATTACGGCTTAGATAGCATGATTCTCAATTTTTTTTAGTTTTTACATAATTTAACCCCTATTGTCAATACCCTTGTTTGTGTAAATAAAATTTGATTTTAATATATCTTTTGGTATCTTATATGATTATATTCTTGTTATCTGTATTTATTTGAATTTGATTCCCTGATATCTTAAAAAATTGTAACTTGTTGGAGTGTGTAAGATTGTTGTCATGTTCATAAAGAGAACTTCATTAACCAAAAAAAAAAAAAAAACAGGTTAGATATTGGTGCTCGTCTTTTGGTTAAAATATAACATATATGACATGTGATAATACATATGAGGGGGTTTTAGTACCGTGTACGTGACTTGTCCCACAACCTGAATGGTCAGGTCTCTAATTTCGTAACACATGTGATATGAGTGTTATCATGTTTAAAACAATACTATTATGCGTTTGTTTGTATTTGTATGTATGAATATTGAAATGTTATTCTACCATAAATATTTATTATGATATTCTCATAAATATATATTACCATATTATCATAAATATTCATGTTTTATTATAAATATTGGTTTTTACAGTTTTCAAATTAACGGGCAGTTGTTTGCATGGACCTCTCTTTCTCACTATAACAACCATCCTTAATGTTAAATCGTTATCGACCTGAATAAATAAGGGATAAATTAGTAATTTCATTTCTTATAACATTATGATCTTATTCATCATACATATTGTCGACATCAAGAGAATTAAATAGAAAAACTTGTTATCACCATCAATTCTCTTCCATCCTCACCACCACAAAGTCATCCGTCATTAAAACCAAAACCAAAACCAAAACTAAAACCAAGAAAATCAAAAACTAAAATGAAATCCCAAAATATTGTATAAGAAGAAGAGCAAAAGAAAGATACGGGTGACGAAGAAACGATAGTTAAAGACGATAACGATGACCATAGTACGATGATATCCGAACGGGTGCATCTTAATTAAGGTGGATCAAAGGCATGCAAAGGTTGTCCGATGTGTTTTTAGTCGAATTCGACCATTTTGTGGGATTTTTAAGTTTTTTGATCGATTTCGAAGGATTTTTTTTTCGGTTTTTTGGTGGATTTCGAGATATTTTTCGGTTGTTTTTTATATTTTCTAATACCTCGGAGCACCCCTCAAAGTTTAACTGGTACATATTTTATACCTCAAATAAAATTTTACCTGCGAAAATAATTTGAGCGGGTGCCTGGGAGCCCGGTCAGACATACATAGGTCTACCCCTGATGATACCTACACACGTCGGTATAGGCTTCGAGGGGATTTCTTCTCTCTCTCTCTCTCTCTCTCTCTCTCTCTCACACACACACACACACACACACATATACATAGAGAGAGGAAAAAAAAGTTAGGTTCCAATGAGAAGAGATCAAAATAAGAGAAAACAATAACGCCTATATATATATAGCACACAAATGATTCATGTTCGGTCTACACATAGACGCAAGTGCACGCCCTTGGCCCAACGACCTAAGAACGTCGGAATCTGAATCACATGTGATTTTTGTTCTAGAAAATCACATGCAATTTTTAGTCTAGAAAATCAGATATGATATATATATTATATATATATATAGACATACATATATTGTATTTTTTTTATATAATTCTATATACTATTTTATAGGAAAATAATTAATTAAATGAGAAACATAAAAAGAGTTGATTCATTTTATAAAACAATGAATGTAAATATATATATATATATATATAGAGAGAGAGAGAGAGAGAGAGAAAGAGAGTCGGGTTCAAACGAGAACAATACCTATTTAAAAGAACACGAGAACTAACAAAATCATTAGTGATTTTACATTAACACACAAAAAAGGACTTTGGCCACGGCTTCTGCATGACTTTTTTGCACGTTAATGTAAAATCACTAATGATTTTGTTAGTTCTCGTGTTCTTTTAAATAGTTATTGTTCTCGTTTGATTCTTCTTCTATATATATATATATATTGTAAATATGATTATTTTTTATATATATTTTTTATATCGTAAAACAACATCATAAAAAGCGATTCTCATAAATTTATACTTTTTATTATTTATATTTATGGTTTTCATATGATAATACCCTTTGTCATGAAATAGTAGCATCTCCAATGGTAAATTTAATAACTTGATGAAGACTTGATGCCAAATTTCACTATTTGGAGCAATGACTTGAAGAATAACTTGACATCCAATGATTTAGTGGATGTCAAGTGTTTGAGCAATGACTTGAAGAATAGGCAAAAGTGTTTTTTTAGGGTTTATATATATTAAAAATGCTAAAAAAACTTTTGAAAGACTTGACTATTCGAGTAGTAATTTGAAGATGAATTTTTTGTGATGTGACAAATAGATCAAGTCTTTAAAAGACTTGACTATTGCGGATGCCCTAAGATATGACATTTGATCGACTAGGTTTGAAGGGTTTAATTAAGCCTTTTAATGTGTTTTGTCTTAATCAGTGATTGTCTGAAATGAATGACACCAAGGCCACGTGGATAACGCATTTTTACATCTCCATGAACATGTGGCCCAATCATAAGAAAGAAGAAATACCCACAACCAATTATTATCTAGAGTCAATTACGGATTTGGTCCCTATGGTATATAGAAAATTATGATTAAAGTTCATAAACTTGAAAAATTATAGATATGGTTCATGTGGTTATCATTTTTTTATGACTAAGGTCCCTGAACCAAATGGTTGTCCACTAACCTCTGTTAACTCAGGGGTAAAATCGTACTTTTACCCTTTTCCTACATTTTAAAATTAAATCTTGGGGAAATTGACTCAAATAGCTTAATTTCGCTCCTTTTTTCACCTCATAGCCATTTCTTCCCCATTTTACGAAAATAGCCCTAGGTCTACCCTGCAATTGCGGACCTAGGTCTACCTCCGCAATTGCGGACCTACGTGACATGTGTCACTCTCTCGTAAACCAGACGATTTTTTTAAGATTTTTTTTGTATTAAATGTGTGTAACCGGTTCCCACACCCCCACCTACCTTTCTCTTCTTTATTCTATATAATATCTCGGTCCCCCCCCCCCCCCATCTCTAACCCCACAATTTTTTTTGTATTAAATGTGTTACGTAGGTCCGCAATTGTGGGGGTGGAACTGCCAGAGGGTGTTTTGTCGTGTTGCATTAGGGTTTACGAGGATCCACCTCCACAATTACGGAGGGGGACCTAGGGCTATTTTTGTAAAATGGGTGGAGAAATGGCTAGGAGGTGAAAAGGAGAAGGGGATTGAGTCAATTTCCCTAAATCTTGTCTTTATCTTTGTACTTAAAAGTATTGTGTGAAAGTGATGGTGAAATGTACTTCAAAGAAAATTGTAGGTGGGTCGTGAAAACGCAGGAGCGGAAGGGGGGGTGTGGTGAACAGGCCTGAGGGGAATGTGGTTATGTGGTGTGGACGTGTGGTGGGTTGGAAAGTGGTGGCGGAGAGGGCAAATGGAGGAGGGAGGAGGCGGAGGGGGAGAGGAATAAGAGGGAGCCACCGGTGCGTGTGCCTTCACCGGAGATGGAGGCCGGCGGGTATGGCTTCGCCGATGGGTATGGCTCACTATATGCATGCGCCCTGTGTATTATATGTATATGTGTGTGTGTGTGTCTATATTATGTATATATACATTTAATATATATATATATATAATAGTGTGACTAACTTAGAGATTCCTAAGAGCTCTTCTTCGGCTAAGGAGAGCACATAATACACGCGCCCCTTATTGAAAAGTCAAGGATATTGAATGATCGATATGAGAAAGAAGCGCTCAAGCATTCGAAGAAAGCCGACCTTACTCAACAAGCACCTTTCTTAGCTTAGTAAGGTTGCTTGTTTCCACTCATTGAAGATTCTATCTACAAAAAAGGTCAACCGGGGGGGGGGGTACTAAAATGGCTCTCACTGACACCGTCTACGAGAACGTGAGGTCGTCTTTATTTCCAACCGCCATACGGTTCGCCTTAAAGACGGAGAAGGGGATGAGCAGTTATATATGTAATTACGGTCTTTGTTGGCCGGGGTGAGCACTCTATTTTCTTTGTAAAATTCTGTCTTACCAAACAAGACTAACTTCTTACCAACCCACGAATGGTTGTGAGACTGGAAAGTGATCCAAAAATGGATTTGACCTAAAGCGGTAAGACATAAGATATCTCGAATCCTCACATGTGATCCATGGCACGCGGGGGGAGTGGTTATCGCCAGAAGAAGTTCAATTCGATGAGATTGCCTTAGTCGAGAAGTGTGCTCCTTTCACTCTCTCAAACCCAACCTGTGGTGGATCCCGGGTGACAAAGATCTTTGATCGGGCGGGGTAGGCAGAAGTTGATCCGGTAGATCGGCTACCCGTTTCAGCTACCGGATAGGCTCCCAGCATTCCTCACCAAGGATGAGATAGACAGGTTCGGAAATGGCCGGATTAGCAGGAGGAAGGGTGGCCCCACCCTGAAACAGAAAGAGAGCAATGCCTAGCCGTTGAGAGCGTATGTACGCGTCTGGATCTGCCTCGGGCTTTTCAAAGGAATGCGCATGGCATGTCAAATGGACCTTTGTCCACGGAGAAACCACCCCAAAGCCAAGTCACTATGGTATCTCCTACTACAGGTATTTTAGCTGCAACTGTTGTTAGCAATGACTGTCTTAGCGTAGCCCATGATTCACTCCTTGAGGGAGACTACGGTACGAAAAGAGAGGTCGTGATGATACCATCTACATATGTACCGATCCTCTAACAGTTTTGGCCTAGTGGATTTAGAAAAAGGCAAAAAAAAAAAAATCCACAAGACAAAAAAAAAGTCAAAGATGAAGATAAAGATAAAGACAAAATTTAATATTAAAATGTGGGAAATGGGAAAAGTATGATTTCACTCTTAGTTAACAGAGGTTAGTGGACGGTCGTTTGGTTCAAGGACTATAGTCATAAGAAAATAATAATCACAGGACCATATCTATATTTTTTCGAGTTTAGTGACGCTAGTCATAATTTTCTACATACCAAAGGGACCAAATCCATAATTCACTATCTATTTAAAACAAAATTAAGAGTAAATTACATGATTGATCCTTGTGATTTATATGTTTTAACACATTTGGTTCCTATTTTAAAATGTCTATGGATTACAGACTTGTGGTTTACAATTTATAACAGATTGGGTCCCTATTTCTAACTCTATTTTTTTGTTAAATAGGTCAAGTAGAGAGGTATTTTAGTCATTTTATTTCATTTTTTATTTTATATTAAAAACAATATGGACCAAACATGTAATTTACTCTATATATCATATTATAATATTATATATATATGTGTGTGTGTGTGTATGTGTGTATACATAAATAGGAACCTCAACCACCCCATGACTTCTTCTTTTCTCCATTGTCGCATTCCATCCCACGTCATAGAAACCACTCCTTCCACCCTCCACACCGGCCACAACACAAACAATCCAGATCCTCCTTTGTTCATTCATCTCCAATTTCCATCGCCATTCTCCCAAATACGAGTGGTAACATAGATGCATGAAGGAGAAGTTTTCAATTTATAGGAGACAAAGTAGATCCACGAAGGAGAAGCATCTTCATCTCCACCGCAGAACCTCACATTCCCTCCACATCCTCCCTTTTTTCTCCATCGCATAGAACAGGGAAGGGACGAGTGAACTTTTGCACAAACCATGGAAGGGACGGGTTAGTTTTTGCACACATAAGGAGAAGTTTTCGGTCCATCACATAGCTCTTATGAGAGTTGGGTTCCGGTGAGAAATGACAAATTTGGTGAGAAGCGTGAAAAATGGTTATCAACCGTTGGATTAGAAATGGACGAACATCAGGATGAGATGTACCGAGATGCACTGGATCCATTCCCTTTAAAGCCGCAATTCATGGGAGGGTATTTGATTAAAAGTGATCAACGGCTTAAAAGCACTTCTCACACTTCTCACCAAAAATGACACTTCTCACATGATCCCATGCCGCTCTTATGAACCTAGATTTCGATCTGCTCAGTTTTTCACAGACATGTTCGATTTGAGGATTTTTCTTGTTTGATTTTGATTTAGGAAGACATCACAACACCAGAGATATAAGTTTGAGGATTTTAGATTTAGAGTTTTTTCTTTGGACTCAATTTTCGATTATTGATTTATACTGATAATATGTTGAAAAGCCTTTGAATGAATTTAGAGAAGTTTGTTCTTGTTTTATTAATGTTCGTTGATGTTCTAGATGTGGGTAAATGTATATGTATGATATATATATATATATATATATATATATATATATATATTCCAATTTCTTAAGATATTGGATGGATTCAATGTTTGTTGGTGTCCAGATCCTAGAAACACAGTTGGTTATGTGTTTGCTTATTTGATTTAAGTGGGTAAGGTTTGGCAGGAGATGAAGGTAGGGCAGTCGGAGATGGAGGCAGGGATGGTCAGAGTTTTAAATAAACACGTTATGGGTAAAAGGAAAATTGAGGGGAAACCGGACAGGGACACGTGGCAGTAGTCAATTGGTACTGAATTTTTTTTATCCTTTAATATAAAGTAAGGTAAATAAGTAAAATGACTAAAATACCCCCTTCATCAACTAGAGTTAACAGAAACCTTTTAACGCAGTTAGAAGCAGGGACTCAATGTGTTATAAACTGCAAACCACAGGGATGTAATACATATATATATATATATATATATTTAAAAAAAGGGACCCAATGTGTTAAAACACATAAACCATAAGGTTAGAATTATTATAATTTCTATGTTTACTCAATTAAACAAAATATATGTATTTTGTGTTGTAGAATTATGTGTCATCATCAAAAGGAAGTGATTGACATAATATTTTTCTTGTATTAGAATTTACCATAATGAATGTTTCATTTTCTTTGTAAACTCCTCCCCATTTAAAGGGCTTATGATTAATGAGAATTATAGATTTCATTGTCTATCTATTCTATTGTTATTTTGTTTGGATTTTCCTTTAACACGTTATCAGCACGTACGCTCCTTACAACAAAGTAATCACGAAATCAAGATAAAATTCGGCATTTGAGGTAAATTTTATATGTCTAAGTTTTAAAACTTCAGCATATCATGTTTTATGCTATGAACAAATATGATAATTTTTAAGAATATGGTTTTTCTCTATATGTTTAAATATATTATCATTCTACTGTACTTTATGTTATAAACGTAAATTATGATTTGCCAATCTCATGAAATCTTAATTCACATATTGTTTTTTTATGCTTATAAAAATTGCATAATATGTGATATCATGATGCATTCAATTTAAAACAAAATACATGGAATTGTTCATATATATATGTTTTTTTTTGGAGAATACTAAATTGTTATCAACAATTTTCGTTTTTCTTCTTTATAACTTATTGGTAGATAGATTGGTTAATATGATATTTCTTTATTACTGCTAAAATAAATAAATAAATAAAACCTAGCCTTTAATATGTTTGTTTTACGAGTAATTTGTATTGATGGATTAATTTATTTTTATTTAACATTATGTTTATTAATTGCATATTTCATTATTCGTAAAAAAAAATCTAATTATATATATGAGTAATCATTTTATATTTTTCTTGTAAATCTACCTTTTAATATAAATAATAATGATATATTTGTTATAAATTTATTTCTTAATTGATAAGGAGTTTATAGTTTATTCTTTTTATTAAACTGATTTTCTTTCCATAACAAATAATACTATAATATGGTTATGTTTTAAAATCATTAGATCTCCTCGATAGCGTACACATTATATTTACTTTGTTGGTTAATTTGATTGGTTAAAATTATTTAGGCGAATATTACATTATTTATTTAGGCTCACTGGCATAAATTATTTTAGATGTTTAAGTTTATTCAAATCTATGTTTAATTTTATTTATTTATTTGCTTAGTCATAAATCATAATTAATTGGAAGTTACACTCCCACCCCTATACTGTCTTGTTTTGCACTTTTGCCCAAGCTATTAAAATCTTAGAATGTATGATATTAAGTCATTCTTAAATACATAAGTATGTTTGTCTTGATCATAAATCGTAATATTCTTTTGGTTTCTTGCCAAAAGCTCCTAAAATACCAATATGATATTAATTTCGTTTGAATTTGATCTCCCACACAATATATTCAATGAATACCTTAATTATAAGTTCATACTTATAATTCCAATCATATAATTAAGTTTTTAGAAGTTACACTTCCAACCTTCATATATTTTGGTCTTTTTCAAAAGTTCCAAAAATATTATTAATATGTTAAAAGTTTGATATCGACTTTATGTCAAAACCAATATTTATTGTCTCACGACAGAATCTCTCAAAATACCATTAAGGTATTAAAACATTGAGATTGGCCTAATATGCCAAACTCATGTCAATTTTTGGTCTCATGCCAAATGCTCTATAATTAACAATGTTATATTTAAATTAAATAAATCACAAGATATCAACTGGGTTTTGTCAAACGGGTGTAAACAACCCTAAGGTTTGTAGGGACTTAAGAAATCCATGTGATTCCCCTATTACCTGGAAATCCAATAGATTGAGTGATTTATTTTTCGTAAATTGAAATATTGATGAAGTATTATCAATAAAATTAAAGCATACAAAAATCCAATATTATTATGATAATGAAATTTCATTTCCTTATAAAAAAGAAAATCATATATTATCCTTTATATATGTCAATGGTTGAAACAACTCATCCCAAAATCAACGTCGTAAACTCAAAAGAATCTGAGTATCATAAATGAGTACATAAACCTCATTTTGAAAAGGTACAAGAAAATGCTAAAGTCCATCAACTCTTCATTAACTCTAAAACCAACATCTTGAAAAGGTACAAACAAATACCCTCATGTTCTGAGACGACATATAAATCCTAAATTTCATAGAATACCTTTACTAGAAACCCCCCAAAGAAATGTGGGATGTTCCGAAAGGGATAATCGGGAGTACTTATGAATATATACTTCCTGAACTAATCGTACAGTGGAATGAAACCCACTTACTCGATTACAAAAAGGTAATTGATTTCAACAAAGAAATGTTATATCCAAAACGCGTCTCAATCTCTGTGGCAAGGAACTCACAGAAGATGACATGATTCCTAATATTATTTCCACTTTTCATATATAAGTAAATATTAATGAACCAATATAAGTTGGAATGTAACCTTTAAACAAACTCATCAACCTACTGCAAGTGGTAGAGAGACATAACAAGGTTCTTTCGAATAACACCACATATGTCGGGATAAAGAAAATTCTCGATATCAATAATGAAAGTGTTAGAGGTGCAAACAACTCAAAAGGATTGTGAGTTAAAAACAATTTCACACATGTGACATTTCTGCACCATGTGGACGAGACCCTAGAAAGGGTCAGGGTCTTGGTAAGAGTCAGGAAGGAATGGACAATCAAATAAGAAATGCACTAAAAAATGCTTCTATATAAAAAAAAAAGGAAACACATTGAAAATGAACTATAACATATTAATTTAATATTTAATATTGATTAAGCATATGTTTATTTGAAATTAATTTTACGTACCAAAATTAATTTCTTTGCTAAATTAAAATCGAATATGTAACCATTATAGATGTAAAGAAATACATCAAAACAAATACAAAAAAAAAATTCAATATTCTCCGTTCCGTGTAGGAATGTATCGAGGAGAATTGATTTTTTTGACCTATCACACAATCGAAAAAAAGATAGACTAATACTTGTTTTATAATACATCCAACCAAATTACTTAGACGATGGACTGTCACTTTCTTGTTGGTACAAGATTAATAGAAACCTTGTAAAGATATTCGTATCAAATGGAAATGGAAATGAGCATATATATATATATATAAGTTCTAATGAATATGAAAGTAAACATATATCATGGAAACTAATGTGTCAAACTAGTAGATTATTGGGTCATGGAAGCTCGACAAAGAGGTATGAGTTTCACTCGGGCAAGACTCCGGATCATATTTTGTCACTAATAAAGAACTTTTTTGGGGGCAATAACACTTATATGTTTCGGCATGACCATGTGGGACACCTTAGTTATGACATAGTGATCTGTGTATTGTCAAATACACAGACACATTCTCTTTCGAGTGAAAGGCAAAATGAGGCAAATTGCAACTGTTGACTTCTACAGCATATGAAACAACATTGCCATTATAATATGCCCTCTCGAATACCTAAAACTTCTGTATATACCCTAATCCTTAGCCAAGACAAAAATGAGATCATCCTAAATCTAAGGACATAATACAAAAAAAATATTCCATTGTTACAATGAATACAAGGTGATATTTATGGACATAAACATCCAGAATGCGGGCCATTAGAGTACTTTATGGTTCTGGTTTCGACACGATAAACACATGTCGTATTATTGTCCACATTAAATACTGCACTCCTAGCACTAGCTATACGTTTAAGGTCTCACCACCCTGATTATTTCATCAAGTCTACATGACTTTGAATGTTGGAGAATTTACATCATAAGGATTTGATGTTAATTGCATATGTATTAGGATCAATGTAGAGTTTCCTATACCCCATGTGTATATATAAAATGGTCTCATAGAAATTGTTATCAAAAGAATATGATGACATCTAGGGTATTAATAATGCGCACCAATTTACCCACATCTACCTGGGATTATGCAATTATTAAATGCAGTTTTTTTTTCGTTTTTAGACCCACTGCTTGCTAACCAGCATCACGCGTACCAGTTGGTAACTGAAAATAAGCCTGATAGTTTACATTTACGCATGTTTGGTTCTGTAGTATATGTGCCAATTGCGCCCCCACAACGCATCAAAATGGGTCCTTAAAGACGATTTGGTATATGTTGGATATGAATCCCCAAGAATTATCCGCTAATTAGAATATTTGACTAGTTATCTCTTTACCACTAGATTTGCGGGTTGTCACTTTCATGATACAGTCTTCCCGTCGTTAGGGGGAGATAGGAAAAATGATTTTCCATGGGAACGACAGGAAGTGTCATTGAATATTCCCACTCTGTCTCATTTTGATCTCCAAATACTTCACTACGTAATGTTGAAGTCAAACGAATCAGACTCGATACCTGATACGTTTTATGTTATTCCAAAAGTGACAAGATCACATATACGAGCTGCAAATATACTCTTAAGGTTAAAAAGTCCCCAACAGGGGCACAACGCCGTTGGAAAGTGCGTTGCAATCACACATAGTGGAGGTGTGGTTGAGGTCGTAGCTACCAAATGGAAGTGGTGGAAGCTACTTGGTTCGATAGATACTATTCTAAAGGAAGAGAATAGTGAGGCACATTCATTTATCATCAATACACAAAACTCTCATGAGATTGTCTCTAATTATAATTATGTCCATGAATCATCACTGGAGGACGCTCCAAAGTTAATATTGGTTCTAGAGATGAATATTAATCTCAAATGAACTATGAAAGTACATATGAGTCGATGGACAGATCATATATAATCATTGATGATTTATTCGCATATATAATGGCTCATAAAATGATCGAGCACGACGACATCGAACCAGGCTCAGTTGAATAATATCAACAAAGAGCATATTGGCCTAAATGTAAAGAAACAATCCAGAAAGAATTATATTCTTTGACAAATGATCGGGTATTTGGTCTGGTAGTGCTAACCCACCAAATGTAAAGCCCGTAGGACATAACTAAGTCTTTGTCATACAGCGTAATGAGAATAATGAAGTCCTAATGTTTAAGGCTCTCCTTTGGCGCAAGGTTTCTCATAACGCCCTGGATTGACCATGATGAGACTTACTCTCTCATGATGGATGTTATAACATCCGAATAATTTATTAGTCTAGTAGTTTCCGAAGGACTAGAAATGCAACTCATGGATGTGGTTACTGCATGTCTCTATGGGGATCTAGATTCAGAGATATATAAAAGCATTCGATGATATTACATTATCAAAATCAAGTAACTCTAAACCACAAAATGCTCTTGCAATAAAAGTAAAACGCTCATTTTATATAGTGAAGCAATCTATATGAATGTTCTATAACCACCTAGGTAGATACTTGATTGGGAAAGTATATAATAACGATGAATTGTGCCCTTGCGTATTTATTTAGGAAAACAAGTTCTAAATTTTCAGTGTAGCTCTATATATCGATGTTATGAACATAATAGGCACTCTTGATGAAATAAGAGAAACAACAAGCTACTTGAAATCTGAAATTGAGATGAAAGATCTTGGGAAAACTTGGTTTTGTCTAGCTATTTGAGCTAGAACATCAAGTTTGTTAAATATTAATTCACCGATCGCATATGTCCAGAAAATAATCAGGCAATTTAATATGGACAAAGCGCATCCGGTTAGCACTCCCATGATCGGTCGAAGTGTCGGATATAAGGAAAGATCCATTTCGTCTAAAAGGACGATGACGAAAAATGTTGGGAGTTGGAATTCCCTATCTAAGTACAATATGCGCATTATTGTACTTAGCACATTACACTTGACCGTATATTGTATTTTTCAGTGAATTTGTTAGCTAGATTTAGCTCAGCGCCAACGCAACGTCATTGGAATGATATCAAATGAATCTTTTGAAATAATTGACATAGGCTTATACTTTCCCTATAGAAAGAAAAATGGTATTGATAATGAAACTTCAATACCTACTTAGAATATAAGCAGCAAAAGTACTAGCTCTTATAGAAAAACACCATACAATGTCTTGGTATGTCTTTGCTGATATTAGGTATCTGTCTGACCCGTACAAAGGTTGTTCCCAAACTGGATAAAGAATTACCACAAGGAACACGCCGATTGCTTGGAAGTGAATTAAACAATCCTTTGTAACTACCCCTTGAACTAATCTAAGAATATTACTCCCCATGATAATTAAATAATGTATATGATTAAGGACTATCATTGCATATATTAGAGGAGCTAGTAATTATGGGTTCAACCAATATCCTACTTGCATATATGAAAATAATGCATCATGTATCGAAGAAATGAACATAAGATACATCAAATATTCTACTTAAATCTTATACAATCAGCAATAAGAAAACTTTCATCGAGATTCAATTGAATCAAGTAAGATGTCAGGAGAACATGACACATTTTACCAAATCATTACCTAAAACCATATATTGGGAAACATGTAGAAAGCAAGTGCAAATGTTTTCCAAACCCCCTTGATTAATGCACGAATCAGGGGGAGTAATAGACAAAAGGGGGAGTCTATTATATTTGTGATATTGGTATGTTGTGCTCTTTCCTTCAACCAAGGTTTTATTTTTTCCATTGGGTTTTGTTCCTTGGTGTAAGGTTTTAGTGAGGCAACTGTTTATATACCATCATGTTTTCCTATCTCTCATGATTAATGTACGAATCTAAGAGAAAACTAGACTGAAGGAAAAGTTTATGTATTGCAAAGAAACTGGTGCGTTGTACTCTTTCCTTCGTCCTATTTTTTATCCCAGTGGGTTTTTAATTTGGCGTAAGGTTTTAACGAGGCAACAATTGTGCACCTCCCTTTGACTCGGCACAAGGGGGAGCGTTGTAGGATTATGTGTCATCATCAAAAGGAAGTGATTGACATAATATTTTCCTAGTATTAGAATTTATCATAATGAATGTTTCCTTTTCTTTGTAAACTCCTTCTTATTTAAAGGACTTATGATTAATGAGAATTATAGATTTCATTGTCTCTCTATTCTATTGTTATTTTGTTTGGATTTTCCTTTAACATTTTGATAAATGTTTTTGAATTATTAGACTTAAACCAAACCAGATAACATGAATCATGAAATCTCTTGAACAAAACCGAACCGTGTTGCACATTAACATCTTTTTCTAGTGTAATTTCGTGACGATAGAAGAATATTTTAACGATATTATATGATTTAATTTAATATATTTATAAGTTATTAGAAAATTGATATTTCATACGAATGCTCATTATTTGATCTTAGACACGTGCACTTGGACCCACATAAACAAAAGCATTAATGTATGATTGAAATATCAATGACTTGTTTATTTATTGTGTTATAAATTTTCAAATTAAAAAATACATATTAATATTTTTCCCCAAAACATTTACGTTTTGATAGCAAACTCATTAAATTATCGAGATAGTTACATAAAAGTATTTTCATTCAATTTATATTTTAGGAATACATATTTAGAAATTTATAAAATGTATATATCATTTTGATGGTGTATTTAACATATTGTACTTACAAATAATAATAAAAAATACTTTTTAACCCGAAACTCTGATAACGTCTCTCTCTTCTAATCTATACTATCTTAATATTGGTTTACACCAAATGTCTTAAAGACAAGTCTTTAAGCATGATGTACAACAATTTTATGCATAAAATTTGAAAAACTCTTAATTACAAGTTGTGAAGCATAGTGTACAAGTCTTTTATGCAAGAATTTTAAAACTGGCCAATATGTAGAGTACACTCCAGAGCCCATGCTTTTCTGACCTCCCCTTCTTCCTCTTTACTTCACGTCCCTCATACCATACCATGTTTGGAAGATTTCATACTCTTTCAGAGTTGTTCACGTGTCTATCTACCTGCTACTGCTACTGACTCCCAAAAAACGTATTGAAATTGCATATAAATCAGGTTCATCTTTCTCTTCTATCCAATTTCAATCTCTTCTCTTACAATAAACCCTAATCGATCACCGCTGATCAGAGTTCCAGAAGCTAGGTTTGTTAAGAAGACGATCAATCGGAGCAACCATTAATGTAAGAACTCTCTCTCTCTCTCTCTGTGTGTGTGTGTGTATCTGTGTTTTGCAAGGTTAAATTCATACTTATGTTCTGTTTAATGAGATTTTATGTTTGTGTAATTGTTACGTGGTGTAGGTGTGTGCTTCGTATTGAAGATGAAATAATTTGAAAAAAAAAATAATAATCTGAGCATGAGTTTTCATTGATTTTGGTAGCCTAAAAAAATAATAAACTGCCTAAATAATAATTTTGGTTAGGGAAAACCATAAATAATAATTTTTACTGTCAATTTTGGTTTTTAACTGTTGATTTTGGTAGCCATTCTTAACGTTGTTTGAGCAGGGTGTGTTGAAAGGAAACTACGATAAGAAAAGCCATTCTACATGGTTGGAGGTATCGATGTGGTTATTGCCAAGGATTCAGCTTTATAAACATCATTCCTAAGCTCTCGATTTTGCAATACACGGTACATTTCTCACTGCCTTCATTTTCATAGTATGTAATACAAAATAACTAATCTAAACAATGTACCTGTTTTGCACTTGATTACAGCAATCGATCCCCTGTGTACCTGTTCAGAATGTCAAAGACATTTATCTGTTTTTGATAAAGAGACATACTGGTCCATGATATTTTCTAACAATAATATTGGAGGACATATAAGCTGTTGGAGTAATCGACGTTTCTCTAACTATGAACAAAAGCGATATTATCTTTTGGAGAAAATATGGGATCTGATTAGTTCTAATCTTGAATGTGTTGTGTTCTAAGGTACCTGATGAGTGTGAGAGGTATGAGTGTATGATTTGATCCAACATTCTTTGTATCTTCTTGCAATCGAGTTTTCAGTGTTTGTGCAACAACATGGGTGCTATTAGTAGCTTTTGATCTACTTAATGTAGTTGCTTTAGAAAACTGAAGATGCTAAAAAATTTGGGACATTGTGTTAAAACAAGTAACAGAGGACTTACCGGGTAAGATTTTAATCCATTAAAACAATATTGCATGCAAGAATTTATCCGGTAACACTTATCGGATAAGAGTTGTTACTCTCACTTACCGAGTAAAACTCTTGGTCCTTGTCATTGCTCCTTACCGGGTAAGATTCTCAATTCTTGTCATGTTCAGTTCATCCGATAAGGTAAAGCAACCCAGTAAGCACTTATCGGGTAAGCGTTTAGTTTATAGTAGTATTTTTTTAAAGAGTGGTTGTTTTAAATTTTAATCACTGATTTATAAAAATGTTTTGCATACGCTGCATTGCAGCGGATACACACCTGTAAGAACCTATTCATAAGCACATTTATGGGTAAGAACCTTCACCCTCACTTACCGGGTATGACTCTCGGACTTGTCATCGCTCTTACCGGGTAAGAATCTCGGTCCTTGCCATATTCATCCGATAAGGTAAAGGGACTCTTAGTTTGGTATGTCCCTTCAAAAATTTCAGCTTTTTATTGTGGTCTGTTGCATACATCGAAGGTTATTTTCTTTCCCGTATAATGACTGTCGACTACATGAAGTCGATGGATAAATTCATGAAGAATATCTCGAGTCCACATTCATATTTCAAGAATTTTTTTGAACAGGTTTGTTCGGGGCTTGTGGTCCAAGCTCGGTAGTCTTTTCACTTAGTCCAGAAGCTTAACCTTTTTATTCTATTTCTTCTCTTCATCTGTAGGTATGTGTTTCTATAAATGTTGCTTTTTCAAAACAAAGAGAAGCTATCATATTTATCCATCAAATGTTGGGCCAATTTAATAGGTAAAAGCTCTTAATACTTCAACTGCATTGTTTTTTTTTTCCTGCTATGCAGTAACTTTATGGTCTTCAAATTTAATTATGCAATATGCTAACCATGGAAAAAAGTTGCATTTACTTATGGTAACCAATTCATGTCGAGAGCATTACTCAGGAGTACAATGCGGAGGCAATGCCTGCCATTCATCTTCTTGGGGATTAGAAAAGAAGTGGACAAGGTTGTGGGTGCTAGGAAAGATGAACTCCATGCTGGGATTGTTAAGTATTTGGAAGAAGTTGCAACTGTGTTGGCTTAACATGCTAACATGATATCATCAACTTAGATGTAGCTTAGGTTAAAACCTTAAATCTTGAATGTTGCATGTGTGACCTTGGTTTAAAATGTGCCCTTTTGATATATATAAATTGAAGTTGTTGTATTAAGGCTTTAATATGTTTTTTTTAAACTAGATACCTGATGTAATACACCAATAAAATTAGGGCTGTTAATTAGTTGAACTAATGGATTTAGATGGATCCAATCCAATCGTTAATCGATTGGATGTTGGATTTTGCCATTGGATCCTGTCCAATTACCATTGGACAATGCGTCCAATTCTATTAACATTGGGCAACCAATCTAATCCAATGGATGATTTCTATCCGTCTTCGCTCGTTTCAAACACTGGTTTGCCATTTTTACTCTTCTCGGAAGGAACTACTCCCATGGAAGGTAATTTCCTTTTGAATTTTTACACTAAGATACAGACCACATATGAATTTGGTGGTGCTTAATTTTGTTCTGTTTGTTTTAACCTGTATGGGGTTGAGTTTCGTAAAAGTTTATTTAAAATCTACTATGCATCTCAAATGTTTGTGTTTTCTTAATTTGTGGTTCTTAAAGGTTTAATTACATTTGTATTATATTCTCTGCTCTTTTTCATCTTTGTGGGCGTTGGGCGACATCATTTATTTGGATGTTTCTTCTTATTTTCAAAGTTTTACTTGGTATTTTCATCTGGTGACTAGGTGAACTAATGTTTCCGATATGTATGACAGAGTAGATTCGCATATATTGAAACCTAACGGCTTGTTTTTGGCAGCCATTTTTGGTGGAGAAACACTATAAAGTTAGTTATATATTTTTCTTATGAAGTGATAATTTTTCAAGGTATCATGTGGTGTCTAATTCTGATCTATTTCTTGTAGAGAGCTGGGAATTTCCTGCACTATAACACACATGGAGCGTGAAGGTGGAGTGAGCCCACGAGATCGACATTCTAATTTGTTTTCTATATTTTATCTTACAAGTTTTCTGGATTTTTTTGGGGACCTGATTTATGATGTCCAATTTTGGGGCTGTGATCTATGATGTGTTTGCCATTTGCTAAAAAAAATTCATTAGCAACCTAAGATGTCTAATTTACAAATTTAGAGTTCCGGACAAATTTAGTTGTTTTTGGTCAATGTGTTATGGTTGTTCTTGAAGGAAAATCAATGGGTTCTTTGGGTCAATTTTTTTTTGTGTTAATGTTTATAATTCAGGTTAATGAAAACAACCATTTTTTCTTTGTTTCTGGTCTGTGTATGTGTGTAAACAACTATTCCTTGATTTCATCAGTGAGGTTGGTTACTGCAGCAAGAGATCTTTGAATTATTTTAATTTGAAGTAATTTAATTTCACTTTACAAATTTTATAGGCCATTCTTTTCTTATAAATGGTAGCAACCAAACTTCTTATCTATATGTCCCAACTTGCTAAGGGAATTTACATCACCATCAATGAAGATACCATGACAAATAATCTAATCAAAATCTGCATATTAACAAGAAGGTGAAAATTAACATCAATTTGCATTATAAATCACTATTGCATGACATAATATATCCCACTGAAACAACAACATTTCTGATCTACATGTACCATATGCATTCCTTCTATCATCAAGTCATCTAGAAGCTCCAAGTTCACAACACATATACCAGTACGTAAACCCAACTAAATAATTAGGTTGGACAAGTTAAGAATATGCATTGATCACTCCAGCTGATCATAAAATGTCAGAAAACCAAATTGAATATGAGGAGGAGACAGATCCAAAACAAGGACAACAGATGAACAGATCCAAACCAAATTGTATATTGTTTATTGCTACCACATTATTCACTTGTTCCTTTCATTTCAAAGATTGTATTCAACATTCCCCTAGACCCTTCTATTCCATCCGGTAAGCTTTTGGTAAATAGCCCCTTGGTTTTAACAAAGCCTCTCAAAATTAGGTCCAATTTCTTTTAATAATTCAGTTCCAAATTCTTCATTTAACATGGATGTAATCAAGTTACTTAATGATGGAATACTCTTTCATGGCCTTTGTTCCTGCACTTAGAAACTAGCTTCTGATATAGGATTGCGCTTTGATTCGGTACTGTTTGAAGCAGCAAGGTTGTAATTTTTAAGTTGTTGGGATGCAGGGTTGTGTCTCTACCCTCGAATATGAACTTCATGATTTTCAACCATCGTTGAAAGGTGTTCCCTATAGAACCTGATTTGAAGCTCAACTGAAAGAAGTAGCCATCATTTTTAGTTGTGTAGTATCTATTCCATGGGATCTTAGAAGTACCCATGTTTGATTTAAGTAGACTATTTATTATGCAAACATGGTTTTTTGCTTTTTATCTGAAAAGATTCTGAATTATCCCCTTTTGGTATTTGTTATGAATCACTTTCTTGATAATAGATTGTTTTTTAGTCTAATAGTGAGCATATGTTGGAGTTAAATACTTATTTTGTGACATGTCGTGACATTGTAATACATGTATTGCGGTAATACCTTTAAATTGTTAACCAGGTTTAAGAAATTTGGATTTTGGCGTATTTGTGTTATGAACCATTGTGCTTTCAAGAGAATGAAAACTTGGTTAACCTGTTATGGTAACAAATGCAATCATTTATATTGCACTCCATATTAAAATATTCCTCATGTCTTCGATCAGTTATATCATATGACTTAATTGGTGAAGTTGAATGAAGAAATCTTTTGTTAAGTCGAGTGGTAGGAAATTGGGCAAAGTTGTCATTTTAGGTTTTTAAACTTTTTATTGGAGAGTAGCGTGTACCTAGAGTGCTAATTAAATGTTATCATTTGGAAGTGTTATATGATTGGATACCTATCATTGTGTTTCTAATCCATCATACAATTTATCTGGTGACTTATAATACATAGGATAAAGGACTATTCTAACTTCAAGAAGCATTTGGAGACAATAAGCATGACATACTGACGGTTTAGACCGAATGAATGGAGGTAACTACTTTGTTTTCGATCTAAAATGACAAAGATACCAAAACACTATGAACTATTGAGAGATCAAACATATTAGTCATGTAATGAATAAGTTACGGTTATTATGGATAAGTTACACTCTAACTTATGCAAACACTTATCCGGTAAGGTTTACCGATAAGAGTCAACACTCTAACTTACCTTACTGGTAAGATTGTAGTCAATCAAAACGATATTGTATGCAACAATTTACTCGGTAAACGCTTATCTGATAAAGGTCGTCACTCTCACTTACCGGGTAAGACTCTCTATTCTTATAATCACAATTACTTGTTAAGATTCTTGGCCCTTCCCATGTTCATCTGATAAGGTGAATGACTCCATAAGCATTTAGCGGGTAAGCGTTTAGTAAACGACCCCTAAGGCATTGGAAATTTAATGTGGTTTTAAGCGTATATCCAAAAAGAACCCATTCTTTTAATTATATAACTCTAAGGCAAGATATATTAGGGCATAAAATTCATTTGCTTATGGTGTTCACAACATTTATCATGGCTTCTCATGGGGTCTGCTAGCCACGTTGTCAACAAAAGAGATGGGATGCGATCGCTTACAACCTAATGCATGGTGTCATTGTGAAAATTAAATTTACCTTGATAAAACATTTGCATCCCGCCGCATTACGCGGGTACACAACTAGTATAAGTATATATATAGAGAGAGGTGGGTTCAAACGTAAACATAGTGTATTTAAAAGAATAAAGGGATAGATCTCGACCCTTGATTAGTTTAAATCAGTGGTTGAAATTAATCATGGCATTTTATGTAATTAATGACAACAAAATACCCTTTAAAATACGTTGGTAAATGACTTTAGGGGCAAAATTGGTATTTTTTTTGTTTTACAGTAATGATATCAAGCAAGCACTTTTTTAGGGATGTGATGATCATATCAAATCAAAAAAGAAATCACTTTCTAATTTATCTCAACACGTCTCAATCTCTCCCCCCAAAATCATGATTTTTCTGAAAATAAATTCAAAATTCGTTTATCATGGTAATCACAAGTGATTCGCTGCTATAATGAATTCAAAATTGGTTTATCATGTTAATCACAAGTGATCTGTTGGCATAATGAATTCAAAATTCGTTTATCATGGTAATCACAAGTGATTCGCTGCTATAATGAATTCAAAATTGGTTTATCATGTTAATCACAAGTGATCTACTGGTATGATGAATTCAAAATTCGTTTATCATGGTAATCACAAGTGATCCCTGGTATAATGAATTCAAAATTGGTTTATCATGGTAATCACAAGTGATCTGCTGGTATAATGAATTCAAAATTCGTTTATCATGGTAATCACAAGTGATCCCTGGTATAATGAATTCAAAATTGACCCTAAAATACATTCAAAATAGGGACATCTTCTAATACAGTATCTTCGACATTCATCTATGATTTGTCTTGCTTATCACTGATGTCGACATCAATTGTCTGATGGAAATCCATTACATTCATCGAGTCGCTACTTCCCATGGTTATAATCGGATGATTTGAATCTTCTATAAAAAACGAAAAGTATATGTGCTCCTCTAGTACGTCTTCTCCAGAAAAACATCGTGATCAAAGAAAGGAAGAAAAAGAAGAAACAACCATGGATAGGTCTTGAGTGCACCCATCAACAAGAATCGATTTTGTTACATCCTCCATGGTCGGTTGATTCACAGATTCCATTGACGATGCAGATTGAACAATACCATCGACAACAATCGATCCCATCAGATCCTCCATGGACGATTGCAAAATGGTAAAAATATCGAACCTTTCCTTCAAATTGATCTATGGTTTTCCAAAATCGTCTAATTGCATCACACAATTTTGCAACAGAAACGGGATTTGGTTGGAATCCTGTAATCGATCCATATCAATTCGAAATGGGATTTGATTGGAGAATCGCTTGAAATTAGGAACTGATAATCTATCCATAATTAATCAGGAAAAATGTGACAATTATACCCTTCTGAAAATAATTTTCTATTAAAATAATAAATTAATATTTTCTTAATTATGATTGGTCTAGGATTGTCCCTTTATTCTTTTAAATTGATATCATTCTCTTATGATCCTCCTTCTATATATATACATATATATAGGGGCCTAATTAAATGAGAATTAGGTAGTTTGTGGTAACCGTAAGATCCAATATGAGTCACTCATTCAATATAATTAATGTTATTTCTAAAATAAAGTAAAATGATAATTTGGTAATTTAACAATTTTGTATTTTTTTATTATAAATAAAATCATTAATTACTCAATCCATAATTATCTAATTGATTACAATTTAACCTTCTTATTATTTTGAAACGGATGATAACTCACGCTTCTGGATATCACAATGGCATTTACACGGGTTTGGGTGTAAGTGGTATCACAATGTATCACAGTGAATATCACATGTGGTGTCACAATGGATATCACAGTAGGTATCACATATGTATTTGAGTATCACGCTCATGATCGTTTGAATGTATATATTTTTTAACATTGTTGATGTTTTTAGGTATCACTTGTTCTACTGTTGCTACCAGTGGTGGATCTAAAAATGTTGGTAATTAGGGGCACACCTAAGATTGTAAAAAATTCTAAAGCTAAATAACTCATCTAAACCAAAAGGGTTTCGGGTTATTCGGTTTTTAAGCGAAATGGTTAACTTTTTGACCATTCCGGTTAAAAATAGTAACACATTATACTATTTTTTTTATATTACTTCTATATGAATTAGTTTGAACTTGAGGATGGTGGGCCACAAACCTAGAAAGGATGGGAGCTAGAGGTAAATAAGAAGAAATTTGAGGGTAAATTTTTATATTTCTCTTAATATTTTCTGTCACTAGTTGTTGCTACTGCACACTGGAATTGGAAACACGATGTTTAAAGAGAGTTCGCCATAGGACAACTGCAGTTGTTCGTTGTTGCTACAATGTATGTGTATATATATATATATATATATATATATATATATATATATATATATATATATTATATATATATATATATATATATATATATATATATATATGGTTGGGTTTCGGTGAGAGGTTGAGTTAACGTGAGAAATGGTTATCAATCGTTGGATGCACATTAAGATGAGATGTACCAGATCAATTCCCTTATGAAACGCGATTCATGAGTGAGTTTGAGATTTTAAGTGATCAATAGTTCAGATCAATTTCTCAGGCTTCTCACGTTAACTCAACTTCTCACACGATCATTCACCTATATATATATATATATATATATATATATATATATAGGGGTTGCAAAATAATTGTGCCCTATATATATATATATATATGGCCAGGTTCAGGGGAAAAACCGTAAAAAATGAAAAACTGAGGAACACCCTGGTAACCATTCATCTGGACGGTATGCACACGTGTATAAAAACCAAAAAACAACTTCAATTACTTGTATTCACATGTGAATACCATCCAGATGAACGACTAAGGGTGTTCCCAGTTTTTCATTTTTTTAGGGTTTCCCCTGAACCTCCCTCTCTCCCTCTCTCTCTCTATATATATAGACATTCATCTGGTCAACATTTGCGGTTTTGACTGTGAAGCACCGGATAATTACTCGTATGGCCTGCAGAAGATAGAGGGGTAGTAGTTTCGTAACTTTTGCAAATAGACGGCAAACAAATTCATATGTGAATCTGTTAATTAGTTCATATGATTCACATATGAACCTACGGGTTTATATAATTCACATATGAATCTACGAGTTCATATGTGAATTATACGAGTTCACATACGAACATATAATTCATTTGTGAATCATACGGATTCACATATAAACCCTTTTGACGTCTATTTGTAAAAGTTACGAAATTACCCTTTTATTTTTGGCATAGTCGCAAATTTTGACCAGTTAATGTCGCAATTCTTTACCAGTTAAATCCGATTTTGATCGTATGAAGGCTATGATTACTTCTTTACTTCTCATATATTTAGCACTTCTCATTTGAACCTATGACTATATATATATATATAGTTAAAATAAAAACTCATTTTTTATTGTGCACACGAGGACAAATCTCAGTCACTCGATCTCTTTTGATCCAACAACTCATATTAAATAGAGTTTTTAATTTTAAAATTCTTAGGGGTAAAAATGGAAGAAAATTTAAACACACGTCTACCATATTTGATTTTTTATTTTCTTTTTTAATTAATTTTTTTTTACCCAATTAAAGTTTAAAATAAATTATCTTAAAAATTACTAATATTTTAATCAAACAAATTAAATAAAAAAACGAGAATTTCGTGCTCTTCGATATGACATTCATCTCGATATAGTTTTTTTTGTCGTTTTAACCGTTTTTTACGTGAAATGTTGTATATGTGTTATAATTATTGTTAATATTTGTCGAAAAAACGAAATTCTCGTTTTTTTGATGTAATTTGTTTGATTAAAATATTATTAATTTTTAAGATATATTATTTTAAAGTTTAAGGGGGTAAATTTTTTTTAATTAAAAATAAAAATAAAAAGTCAAGAAGGTAGGCGTTGATTCAAAATTACAATTTTGTCCTTAATTACTTCCCAATTAACCTTATTATGTATTAACCATTGATTAGTTTTCTAAGTTTTGATCAATGATTAAGATTTGTCCTCATGTGCACAATGAAAAATGAGTTTTCATTTGAACTCACCCATATATATATATATATATATATATATATATATATATATATATATATATATATAGGGTCTTTCGTGGGAGACCCTAGTATTTTGTGGTAACCATGAAATCCAATCTCATCCATCAATCTTAGTAATCAATGGTTTAAAATAAATAAGAGATATATTAATTAAAAACACAATTTTAGATCATATAGGTAAAAATGGTAAAATTGTCAAAAAAACATTATAATTCATTGTGATCTAATTTAGGCGGGTCCGATAATTTTGGAATTAAATCAGATAAGATTATCTCAAAATATTGAAACTTATCATTCAATCAAACTTTATCCCGATGAATACCAAAAAGACAGTGTGTTACACTGTGATTACCAATGTGATACACTCAAAGTATATTGTGTTACACTGTGATTAGCATTGTGTTACACTATGATTATTATTGTGATGCACTCAAAGAACATTGTGTTACACTGTGATTAACATCGTGTTACACTGTGATTACTATTGTGATGCACTCAAAGAACATTGTGTTACACTGTGATTAACATCGTGTTACACTGTGATTACTATTGTGTTACACTGTGATTAACATCGTGTTACAATGTGAACGATGGAAATGATGCATAATTTAAAATTTCATACGACCAAATCAAAAAGTAAACAGAATATCTCATAAATAGTTGGTTGAGAAATTTTAGGAAACAATATATTTAATTTATAAATGATTGATTTTTTCAGTTACAATTTTGTTTTTAATATTATTTAATTTATCAAATGACCAAAATATCCTTCATTATTAATAAATAAAAAAATAAAATAATATTAGATGGATGGATGAGATTGGATCTCATAGTTACCACAATCTAATAGGGTCTCATATGATTAGGCCCCTATATATATATATAGGCGAAGGATCGTGTGAGAAGTTGAATTAATGGTGAGAAGCGTGAGAAATAGATCTGAATCGTTGATCTCTTTTAATCTCAAGCTCTTCAATGAATTGCGGCTTAGAAGGGAATTGATCTGGTGCATCTCGGTGCATCTCATCCTAATGTGCGTTCATTTCTCATCCAACGGTCGATAACCACTTCTCATGTTTCTCACCATTAACTCAATTTTTCATCGGAACTCAACCTTATATATAAGAGAAAACAAAAAAGAGTTACGATTTTGACATATCATATGACTACACTACACATTATGATGGTATAAAACGGTTATAGCTGACATCATGATTTAGGACGTGTGTCTTAATGGTTTACAATCATGTATAATTAGAATTATTTAATTATGACTTTATGTTAGAAGATTCAGATTATGACATATTATTACTTAAATTATCTTTTATTAATGAGTGAATTATGGATTTGGTCCTCGTACTTTTTTACTTTCTTTGATTACGGTCCTTAGAGTATGTTTATTGTAGATTTGGTCCCTGTGATATTCAATTTATCTTGGTCATGGTCCCTCTGACTAACGCATCCGTTAACTCCATTAAATCATGGACCATTTTAGTCATTTTGCCTAATTTGTGTTTTATTATGATAAGAAAAATAAAAAATATATTTTTAACACACTTACACACACACACACACACACACACACACACACATATATATATATATATATATATATATATATATATATATATATATATATATCAAGGGAGAGGTTCATTTGAGAAATGGTAAATGTATGAGAAATAGAGAAGTAATCTTAGCCATTCATCTGGTCAATATTTGCGGCTTTGACCGCGAAGCACCGGATAATTCCTTGCATGGTCTATAGAAGGTAGAGGGGTAGTTTCGTAAAATACGCGGGATGAGTTCATATATGAACTTATATGATTCACATATGAACTATACGTTCATATATGAATCAGTTAATTAGTTCATATGAAAATCGGTTAATTAGTTCATATATGAATCACAAAAGTTCATATATGAATTACAAAAGTTCATATATGAATCTGTTAATTAGTTCAACTGATTCATATATGAACTTACAGTTAATTAGTTCATATGTGAATCAGTTAATTAGTTCATATATGAATCACAACGGTTCATGTATGAATCAGTTAAAAAAGTTCAGATGTGAGTTACACTGATTCATATATGAACATATCGTTCATATGTGAATTATACATGTTCATATATGAATACAGCCCGTGTATTTTGTAAAAATTACGAAAGTGTCCTTCTATTTTTGGAATAGCCGCAACTTTTGACCAGTCAAAGCCGCAACTTTTGACCAGTCAAAGTCGCAATATTTGACTAGTCAAATCCGATCTTGACTATATGAATGACTAGGATTACTTCTCTATTTCTCATATATTTACCATTTCTCAAATGAACTTAAGACTATATATCAAAATAAATAAAATAGGATGTTATTGTATGACTTATTCTTTAAATTTTTAAAAAAATTAATTATATTAAATATGATTTAATTTTATTATTTTATTGTAATGGTGGAAAAAAATATGGTTTTATTGTTTTAATGTAATTAAAATTTTAATTTAAACAAACTAGATCATAAAATTATATCTTATTTTATTTAGAACGAATAAAATAAGATATGTTTTTTATGATTTGATTTATTAAATTAAAATTTAAATATGTTAAAGGTGATATAATTTTATTGTTCTTTTACGATCATCACAACAAACAAGCTTATTATCGATATTTTGACACCAAAATCATTGAAAAGCTGATAAATGAACTCTAATTTTATCATCTTAAAATTAGAGGTTCCAATTTTTAAATTGTTTTTCAGTCAATTGTTTAGATTTTAGCGAAATAAAATATTTAAGTTACGAATATTTTAACCCACAATAAAATTAACAAGTGTAATAAACTAATAATTACACATTTCTAAAACCGTGTGTTTTTTTTATTATGAACATTTATTTTGGGACGGAAGGAGTACCGAATAATGATAAGACCATGTCGTATTTTTCTATTGATGGATGTTGTAACTAATCTTCGTTATTTTCTAAATGCTAACATGTTTTCATGTTGGTGTTACCTGACATATGATGCTCTATCTTGATTTAATGGAGTTAACGGATGCGTTAGTCAAAGGGACCATGACCAAGATAAATTGAATACCACAGGGACCAAATCCACAATAATATACTATAGGGACCGTAGTCAAAGAAAAGTAACAAAACACGGGGACCAAATCCACAATTCACTCTTTATTAATTATATCCTTTTAATTAAATTATAATATTGATGCTCTTTCCAAATCTTAATGCATTCAAGAGAATTTTTTTAATTTTCATTTATAATATATAAATATAATATAAGATTACTTTTATGTTTTAAAAGCATAATAAGAAAACGAGTAAAATGATCCATGTCATCAGATAGCGCTGAGTTGGATGCCACATCATTTAACATGGTAACCAGTTAAGGGTTAAACCGGTCACCCAAGTACTAAGTGTTTGAAACTTTACCTCTTAAGTACCAAAATAGAACTTTTAAAAGTACGTTACCTAAAATAGGAATTAAAACAAAGTAGATTACCTTTTCATGCAATTTGCCCTAAATTAAAATCAAAGTAAATCGTATCAAAATGAAATGTACTTTGTTTTCGACTCATATTTTGGAAAATTTATTTTCAAAAGCTCCATCTTGGATGTGTATTATTTTCTTGATACAATTAAAAGAATCTAGAGTAAACTACAATTTTGGTCCCTGACGTTTACATGTTTCTTCGAAAATGGTCCCTAGGCCGGTTTCAATAACTACAGTGAGTATCCCTACTGTTTGCACTTGCTTTGAAAATGGTCCCTCGTCGTTAACCCCGTTAAAAAAACTCAGTTAAGTGAGGAGTAATTTCGTCTTTTTATACCTTTTTTGTCTTTTTCTTGTTTTGTCATTTTACTTGTCTCTCACACCAACAAATCTATCTCTCCTTCTTCTAAACCCCTCGCCAGTGAGCATCTCCGGCAATCTCTAACCAAGATGAAGACGCCATCTCCGGCGATCTCCGACAACCAAGTGAAACTCCACAGAACCACCGTCATCTCTCCATCTTCAGCGATCTCCACTGATGAAACCCCACATAACAGAGACGGATCTAGAAATTTTTTTATACGGTGGCACCATAAAATATAAACAAAAAATAATTACAAAAAGTACGGATTTTATCGACATGTCTTCATCTTTTTAATGTTCAATATTTCTTGATGTGTTTTTATTCTCATTCCACCATTTTGAGAGATTTCTTAAAGTTTTTTGCTTGATTTCGAGGGTTTTTTAGGTTTTTTTATCGATTCTGAGGGATTTTTTCGATTTTTTTGATTGATTTCAAAAGTTTTTTTTTCGGTTTTTTGGTTGATTTAGAAAGAAGGTTTTTTTGTTTTTTTGGTTGATTACGGGGTATGGTTGCACCTTCTTGAAGTTTCCGAAATAATACGGTAGCACCTTCCAAAACGATAATGTTGCACCTTTCATGAACCTAAATTTGTTTACCCTTCGCCGGAGAAATGATACGGTGGCACGTGCCACCGTGGCCACAAGAGTAGCTCCGTCCCTGCCACATAACCACCACCATTGCACATCCATCGTCCCCCCCCCCCCCCCCCGCGAACCACCCCAACCTTTTTTCCCCAACCCAACTTCCAAACCTACAACTGTTAGTTGGATCTGGGTTTTCCAATGGCCAGATCCATTAAATTGATTAACGACGTAACCATCGAGTGGAGGGACCTGCAACTGTTAGTCAGGGCTGGTGATGTGGTCGTCGGTGATGGGCTGGTGATGTGGTCGCCGGTGATGTGCTAATGTGGGACGATGGAGGGTTCATGGGGGAAGGGACGATGGAGGTGGTTCATGAGAAGGGAACAGGGAGGGTTGGGGTGGTTGTCGGGAGTCGAAGAAGAGGTTGGTCGGAGGTGGTGATCTGGTCGTCGGATGTCATATATATGTCGAGTGCGTACGTATATATGCATATATATATATATGTATATATATTAATATAATATTAATATAAATTAGAGTAAATTACAATTTGGTCCCTCTGGTTTAAACAAAAGTGTGCAACTTGTCCTTGTAAAAGAAAAGGACGAAAATACCCCTTAATGGAAAAAATTTAACGAAGTTAGCTTAGAGGGACCATTTTCAAAGCAAAATGCAAACAGTAGGGATGCTCACTGTAGTTATTGAAGCCTAGGGTCCATTTTTGGTGAAACGTGTAAACGTCAGGGACCACAATTGTAGTTTACTCAATTATCTATTATAATTTTGTAACTAAAAAAATGTTGTAGGATAAATGTGTCATCGTGTAAAGGATATGATGATAGAGACAAAGATAGAGATAGAGATAAGTATATCAGAATTATATTATAACTGGAATATCTCATAGCTATCTACTTGTAATTCATCCCTATTTAAAGAGCATTTGATTAATGAGAATTACAAATTCATTCTCTCCGTATATTGTTGTTCTATTATGCTTTTCCTTTAACACGTTATCGGCACGTATGCTCCTTAGAACAAAGTGATCGTGAAATCAAGTTACACTTCAATATTTGAGGTAACTTTTATATATTTTAGCTATACAACATCACCATATTATGTTTTATGTTATGAACAAATATAACGAGTTCATAGAATCATGTTTTTTTTTATTATATGTTTAAATTATAAACATCATCCGACTATGTTTTATGTTATCAACGTAAAATATGATTTGTCAAATCTCATGAAATTTTAATTCACGGGTTGTTTTTCTACTTTATAGAATATGATTATAAAAATATTTTGTTAATATTTTTATGACAATAATCAAATATGATGATAAATATATACTTGTTTTTCTGTTGTTGTTGTTTTGTTGTTATTTTTTTTATAATTCATATGTCATTAAAGATGTTATATACTAGGGTTAAATACAAATTTGGTCCCTGTGGTTTACAAATATTAACGACTAAGGTCCCTCAAAGAAATATTTAACGAATAACGTCCCTCTAATTTTCATTTTATAACACGTAGGGTCCCTCTTAGTAATACTATTAAATAATGTGTATTTAAGTAGGGGTAAATTTGTCCATTCCTCTATTCTAGGTTTGGTAACATATTTGGTCCCTCCTAAAATTTAGGGATTAAAAAACCCTTTTATAGTTTGTAACATATTTGGTCCCTCTATGAATTTAAATAAGAAGTTAAATGCAAAATTGATCCCTATGGTTTGCAAAAAATAACAAGTAGCATCCCTTAAAAATTAAATTTCATTAATCTCCAAACCTACACTAGCATTTTTTGGACACATGTCACAACTACTGTTTGGTTGACTTAAAAAAATGATTAATAAAGACAAACTAAATAAAACCATGCACATATACGAGGCCATAACTCAGGCACATGCAAAGGACGGTAACCTTAACTTGTGAAGTTTGATTTTCTTTTGTTCAAAACTTGATGTAATTATCCCTTCTTAACTTTTTTGTAGCTAATTGCTGCTATTTTGACATTATTTTTTGTAGCAGCTTTCATGTTGGTTTTGTAGTTGCTGATTTGGGGTCATTTTTGTAGTAGTTTTTAATTTAGAGAACATATAAAATCACCACTTGGTTGTCGCCATCCAACGTCTTATTTTATGTTAACCAAATATTTATATTTTATGGTGTGATACTTTTTATTTAGCTTGTTTTTATTAATCGTCTTCTTTTAAGTTAACCAAGTAGTGGTTGTGACTTGTGAGTTTAAAACTTGTCTTCATGCTTATATCCAAAAAATGCTAGTGCTACTGCTAGGTTTGGAGATTAATGAAATTTAATTTTTAAAGGATGCTACTTGTTATTTTTTGCAAACCATAGGGATCAATTTTGCATTTAACTTCTTATTTAAATTCATAGAGGGACCAAATATGTTACAAATTATAAAAGGGTTTTTTAATCCCTAAATTTTAGGAGGGACCAAATATGTTACCAAACCTAGAATAGAGGAATGGACAAATTTACCCCTACTTAAATACACATTATTTAATAGTATTACTAAGAGGGACCCTACGTGTTATAAAATGAAAAGTAGAAGGACGTTATTCGTTAAATATTTCTTTGAGGGACCTTAGTCGTTAATATTTGTAAACTACAGGGACCAAATTTGTATTTAACTCTATATACTATTATATTACTTTAAATAACCGAATTATTCGATGGTAAGACGTGAACAACAATAAAAATATTTTTATAAATATAAAACAATTAAAAAAAATGACCTTTTCATAATAAATAGAGTTGATTAAGTTTTTGTTAATTATTAACGTATGTGAATATAATTTTTTAATGGATGATAATAAATATTTTTATTCTTTTTTATTCATGTTGTTGAATCTTTAATAGAAAACTCTTTCATTTTACTAATTAATCGATTAAAAAAAAATTGGATGAATATTTATGTACTTTTGTAATTATTTTAGTTCTTTTAGCAAGAAAAAAGTTGACACATGTCTCTTACCTAATTACAAATTATTTTTAAATTTTAAATTATATTTTTATTAATTATGTAGTGTATGTTTATCTGTGGTGTTAAAATTTAGTATCTCTCATTCTATGTTTCTCATTATTATTATTATTATTATTATTATTATTATTATTATTATATATATCACTTGTATTTTGACAAGTTCATTAAATGTTTATGTGAATATTTAATTGATTTATCTCAATATTTGTTCATTTAGTTATGAATTTAGTTTCCTTTTTAAATTGATTTATCCTGATAGTTTTAAATCATTACCTTACATTAATTTTGATTCAACACATTTTAATTTCATGTGGGTATGAGAGTTTTTACGGATATGATAGTATTTATCGTTTTAAACAAATATTATTATTTATTAATGTTTATCCAGTTAGTTCACAATATTTATATATATAGATAGTTAATATAGATGTTCATCTTAATATTCATATATTTAGATGGTTATCCAATTAGTTTACAATATTATTTATTTATTTATTTATTTATGTTAATATTCAAATGTTTTTCCTAATTAATAATTGTTATAATTCAAATGTTTATCTTGGTTATGAGTTCCTACTCATTAACTTCAATCTTATAAATTATCTTTGGAATTCACAATTCCAACCCCCATAACTTTTGTTATTTTGCCAAAAGGTCCAAAAATAGCATGAAAATGTTAAATTCAAACATTTATCTTGATTGTGAGTTCCTACTTATAATTTTAGACTATATAATTAAATTTTGGAAGTTACACTTCTAACCCCATATATTTTGGTCTTTACCAAAAGCTTTAAAAATACTATTAAGGTATTAAAATATTAAAATTGGCTTCATATGCCTAACTCATAGTCATTTTGGTCTCATGCCAAATCTCTATAATTAATAATGTTATATTTAAATGAAATGAATCACAAAATATCGACTGGATTTTGTCAAACGGGTGTAAACAGCCCTAAGGTTTGTAGGGATTTAAGAAATCCATGTGATTCCCCTACTACCTGGAAATCCAATAGATTGAGTGATTTCTTTTTCACAAATTGAAATATTGATGAAGTATTATCAATAAAATTAAAGCATACAAAAGTCCAATATTATTATGATAATGAAATTTCATAACCAAAATCTATTTCCTTATCAAAAAGAAAATCATATATTATCCTTTATATATGTAAATGGTTGAAACAACTCATCCTAAAATCAACGTCGTAAACTCAAAAGAATCTGAGTATCATAAATGAGTACATAAACCTCCTTTTGAAAAGGTACAAGAAAATGCCTAAAGTCCATCAACTATTCATTGACTCTAAAACCAACCTCTTGAAAAGGTACAAACAAATACCCTCATGTTCTGAGACGACATATAAATCCTAAGTTTCATAGGATACCTTTACTAGAAACCCCCCCAAAGAAATGTGGGATGTTCCGAAAGGGATAATCGGGAGTACTTATGAATATGTACTTCCCGAACTAATCGTACAGTGGAATGAAATCCACTTACTCGATTACAAAAAGGTAATTGATTTCAACAAAGAAATGTTATATCCAAAACGCGTCTCAATCTCTGTGGCAAGGAACTCACAGAAGATGACATGATTCCTAATATTATTTTCACTTTTCATATATAAGTAAATAATAATGAACCAATATAAGTTGGAATGTAACCTTTAAACAAACTCATCAACCTACTGCAAGTGGTAGAGAGACATAACAAGGTTCTTTCGAATAACACCACATATGTCGGGATAAAGAAAATTCCCGATATCAATAATGAAAGTGTTAGAGGTGGAAACAACTCAAAAGGATTGTGAGTTAAAAACAATTTCACACATGTGACATTTCTGCACCATGTGGACGAGACCCTAGAAAGGGTCAGGGTCTTGGTAAGAGTCTGGAAGGAATGGACAATCAAATAAGAAATGCACTAAAAATTGTTTCTATAAAAAAGGAAACGCGTTGAAAATGAACTATAACATATTAATTTAATATTTAATATTGATTAACCATATGTTTATTTGAAATTAATTTTAAGTACCAAAATTAATTTCTTTGTTAAAGTAAAATCGAATATGTAACCATTATAGATGTAAAGAAATACATCAAAACAAATACAAAAAATTTCAATATTCTCCGTTCCGTGTAGGAATGTATCGAGGAGAATTGATTTTTTTTTACCTATCACACAATCGAAAAAAAGATAGACTAATACTTGTTTTATAATACATCCAACCAAATTACTTAGACGATGGACTGTCACTCTCTTGTTGTTACAAGATTAATAGGAACCTTGTAAAGATATTCGTATCAAATGGAAATGGAAATGAGCATATATACATAAGTTCTAATGAATATGAAAGTAAACATATATCATGGAAACTAATGTGTCAAACTAGTAGATTATTGGGTCATGGAAGCTCGACAAAGAGGTATGAGTTTCACTCGGGCAAGACTCCGAATCATATTTTGTCACTAATAAAGAACTTTTGGGGGCAATAACACTTATATGTTTCGGCATGACCATGTGGGACACCGTAGTTATAACATAGTGATCTGTGTATTGTCAAATACACAGACACATTCTCTTTCGAGTGAAAGGCAAAATGAGGCAAATTGCAATGTTGACTTCTACAACATATGAAACAACATTGTCATCATAATATGCCCTCTCGAATACCTAAATTTTGTATATACCCTAATCCTTAGCCAAGACAAAAATGAGATCATCCTAAATCTAAGGACATAATACAAAAATACTCCATTGTTACAATGAATACAAGGTGATATTTATGGACATAAACATCCAGAATGTGGGCCCTTAAAGTACTTTATGGTTCTGGTTTCGACACGATGAACGCATGTCGTATTATTGTCCACATGAAATACTGCACTCCTAGAAATAGCTATACGTTTAAGGTCTCACCACCCTGATTATTTCATCAAGTCTACATGACTTTGAATGCTGGAGAATTTACATCATAAGGATTTGATGTTAATTGCATATGTATTAGGATCAATGTAGAGTTTCTTATACCCCATGTGTATATATAAAATGGTCTCATAGAAATTGTTATCAAAAGAATATGATGACATCTAGGGTATTAATAATGCACACCAATTTACCCACATCTACCTGGGATTATGCAATTATTATATGCAGTTTTTTTTTTCGTTTTTAGACCCACTGCTTGCTAACCAGCCTCACACGTACCACTTGGTAACTGGAAATAAGCCTGATAGTTTACATTTACGCATGTTTGGTTCTGTGGTATATGTGCCAATTGCGCCCCCACAACGCATCGAAATGGGTCCTTAAAGACGACTTGGTATATGTTGGATATGAATCCCCAACAATTATCCGCTAATTAGAATATTTGACTAGTGATCTCTTTACCACTAGATTTGCGGGTTGTCACTTTCATGAGACAGTCTTCCCGTCGTTAGGGGGAGATAGGAAAAATGATTTTCCATGGGAACGACAGGAAGTGTCATTGAATATTCCCACTCTGTCTCATTTTGATCCCTAAAACTTCACTACGTAATGTTGAAGTCAAACGAATCAGACTCGATACCTAATATGTTTTATGTTATTCCAAAAGTGACAAGATCACATATACGAGCTGCAAATATACTCGCAAGGTTAAAAAGTCCCCAACAGGGGCACAACATCGTTGGAAAGTGCGTTGCAATCATACATAGTGGAGGTGTGGTTGAGGTCGTAGCTACCAAATGGAAGTGGTGGAAGCTACTTGGTTCGATAGATACTATTCTAAAGGAAGAGAATAGTGAGGCACATCCATTTATCATCAATACACAAAACTCTCATGAGATTGTCTCTAATTATAATTATGTCCATGAATCATCACTGGAGGACGCTCCGAAGTTAATATTGATTCTAGAGATGAATATTAATCTTAAATGAACTATGAGAGTACATATGAGTCGATGGACAGATCATATATAATCATTGATGATTTATTCACATATACAATGGCTCATAAAATGATCGAGCACGACGACATCGAACCAGGCTCAGTTGAATAATATCAACAAAGAGCATATTGGCCTAAATGTAAAGAAACAATCCAGAAAGAATTCTATTCTTTGACAAAGGATCGGGTATTTGGTCAGGTAGTGCTAACCTACCAAGTGTAATGCCCGTAGGACATAACTGAGTCTTTGTCAGAAAGCGTAACGAGAATAATGAAGTCCTAATATGTAAGGCTCTCCTTTGGCACAAGGTTTCTCACAACGCCCTGGATTGACCATGAGAAGACTTACTCTCTCGTGATGGACGTTATAACGTTCTGCTAATTAATTAACCTAATAGTTTCCGAAGGACTGGAAATGTAGCTCATGAATGTGGTTACCACATATCTCTACGGTGATCTAGATTTAGAGATATATAAAAGTACTTGATGATATTACATTACCAAAATCAAGTAACTCTAAACCACAAAATGCGTTTGCAATAAAATTGAAACGCCCACTTTATAGATTAAAGCAGCAAAAGTACTAGCTCTTATAGAAAAACACCAAACAATGTCTTGGTATGTATTTGCTGATATTAGGTATCTGTCTGACCCATACAAAGGTTGTTCCCAAACTGGATAAAGAATTACCACAAGGAACACGTCGATTGTTTGGAAGTAAACTAAGAAATCCTTTGCAACTACCTCCTTGAACTAATCCAAGAATATTACTCTCCATGAGATAATAAAATAATGTATATGATTAAGGACTATCATTACATATATTAGAGGAGTTAGTAATTTTGGGTTCAACCAGTATCCTAGTTGCATATATGGAAATAATGCATCATGTATCGAAGAAATGAACATAAGATACATCAGGGGTAATAACACAAATCATATTCTGCTTAAGTTTCTATACAATCAGCAATAAAAGACTCTCCTTTAGATTCAAGTGAATCAAGTAAGGTGTCAAAAGAATGTGACATATTTTACCAAGTCATTACCTAAAACCATATATTGGTAAACGTGTAGAAAGTAAATGGAAATGCTTTCCAAACTCCCTTGATTAATGCATGAATCGGGGGGAGTAGTAGACAAAAGGGGGAGTCTACTATATATTTGATATTGATATGTTGTGCTCTTTCATTCAACCAAGGTTTTATTTTTCCCATTGGGTTTTGTTCCTTGGTGTAAGGTGTTAGTGAGGCAACTGTTTATATACCATCATGTTTCCCTAACTCTCAAAATTAAAGTATGAATCTAAGAGAAAACTAGACTGAAGGATAAGTTTATGTATTGCAAAGAAGCTGGTGCGTTGTACTCTTTCCTTCGTCATATTTTTATTTTTTCCCACTGGGTTTTATTTTGGCGTAAGGTTTTAACGAGGCAACAACTGTGCACCACCACTCCTTTAACTCGGCACAAGGGGGAGTGTTGTAGGATAAATGTGTCATCCTCTAAAGGATATGATGATAGAGACAAAGATAGAGATAGAGATAAGCATATCAGAATTATATTAGAACTGGAATATCTCATAGCTATCTACTTGTAACTCATCCCTATTTAAAGGGCATTTGATTAATGAGAATTACAGATTCATTCTCTCTGTATATTGTTGTTCTATTATGCTTTTCCTTTAACAAAAAATGTTTTTTTAAAGTATATTAAACTTTCTTGCTTGAGATGTCGTATAAATAAAATAATGCTTTTAAAAGTAATTTTCTCAAAATAAAATAATAAATAAAATGTGTTTTATTTTAATATAAAATATTCACTACAACAAAATCGGGTTTATAGAACGTCAAAAGTGCTTAAGTGTCATAATAGATGTAACACTCTCAAACTTAGTAAGAGTAAATAATTAAAAATTTCGATATAACATCAAATAAAGGACAAAACTTCATCTTACAAATCAAAACCCAATAAACCTCAAATTTAAAATTCTATGTTTTAACCTCAAAAAATATAAACTCCAATAATATACAAGTACTAAACCGAAGTCGGGTGTTACTTAACCTCAAATACAAGTTGCCTTTTCCCAAAACAACGGCAGAAGACTTCAACAAGCTAATCACTCTCTGGTCACGCAACTAGCACTCCTCTCTTCACAGTGTCAATAGAACTATTCCCAATGAAGCATGTTGCACATGCCGACAACTAAAAAGGTTAGGCTAACGCCTAGTTAGTTCAAGAGTTTTCAACATTAATAAATATATCGTTAAAAAAAAGAATGCAATCGAAATCAAAATCTTTCAAGATGATATACTTCAAATATGAAAACGACTCATTTTCCAATAATATGCATTTTAGACGAAGGAGACACCAATATAAACGTTTTCCAAACCAAACTATTTTAAGGACTAAGATCCCAATATAAAATGTTCTTTCATAATTTAAATTTAACTCAAAACTCACTCAAAATGAGAATAGAAAGTGGACTCCCAATTTATGAAATGCGGATAAAACTTTATATCCCGAAGCACTTAAAAATACGGGTGGGGCATAACACTCAACCCATAAACCATGGATAAAACCCATATAAACTAAATGTCACCGCATACTTGGATAGTAAAACTCAATACTCAAAACAACACCTTTCGGTGTCGAGGGAGACCCGAATTCCATCGAATGTGGCGGACACACAAAGTTAAGCCACTTATCAATGTTCACGAGCTTCACATAGAGTCATGGATCCCCGTATACGGCTCCCTACCGAGCAACCACTAGATGAGTGTCACCACAAAAGCCACAAGTCCCCGTATTTGGCTCACAATGGGCACTACCGCAAGACTTAGCTCCATATACGGCTCTGCAGAGCGCCACCGCAAGCTTACATAAAAACATGACTTGGGGACCACTCACTAGACTTTAAACGCGGACACTAAATTCCATGATGAATAACCAGACTGGATTACAAACGGGCATCGAGTTCAACCACCCACGATCTATACCTTGTGCCCTTCACTAAATGTTACACGGTTATCGAGTTCAACCACCCACGATCTATACCTCGAGTTCCCGCTAGCCATAAATAATTTCCAATCCCAAAACGGGGATAAAGTTCCCAACTAAACCAACTGACTGACTCATATGCATATGGATCCAATGCATTACAGTTTAAAACGTTACATGACTCCAACGAATGAACTAACACATTCAAAACATGTAACTCTCAAATAAGATGCAACTAAGTACCCCATACGTCAAAGACTCCTTATCGAGCTACCAAAACTGAACAAATGTTCCAAGACTCATCTGAGTACAAATCAAGCCCCAAAAGGCATAATAAACGTTTGGCTAAAATACACGAGCCAATATGGTTACATAAACCAAAATACTTCTTTTCCCAAAATCTTTGTCTCTCAATTCACAATTGGCCTCCAGCCCAAAACCAAAAAGGTTTACCATTTCTAAAATGTTCTCAAGGTCAGGAATGACCAAAATCAAAGGACTCACACATTCGTACCTTCAAAACGTCTCATTATATAGATGATGCATATTTCAACAAACACTAAAAGTCATTTTGACCAAGGAATCTTCATTTATGCAATAATTCATCAAAACACTTTCAGTTATGACTTATTTATCAAAATGCCCAAAAATCCCAAATGTGGGTGTTTTACAAAGTTTATAAAGCTAAACACTTCAAATAATCAAAAGTTACCAAATAACTCAACAGTTGATAATTTCATGTAAAACACATAAACACTTTAAAATGGATAATTTTGGCATGTACATCGTTTTCACAAATCAACTTGAACTCACATTGCTAGATTTAGGCTAAATCTAGATTTTTATCCAAAACTTGAGTTTTCTTGGTGAAAACTTGAATCCACAAGCAACACCTCCTAACTTTTAGATCCAACACTTGAAAAGTGTTTCATTCTCCTCCAAAGATCCAAAACCTAAGACAAAATGGAAAGAAGGAGAGAGAAAATGAAGAACACACATAACCCTAGCTTAAAATAGAGAGAGATGAGGAGCTTACCACAACAAAATACTGTTGAATATTCCAATAGACTTCCATTATCTTGTTCTAATCTTGAAGAGCTCTTAAAAACGAGTTCATAGCAAAAATAATCACTGAAATCGGAGTTGGGATGAAGAAGTTATGAGGAAATGAAGATGATTCAAGAAAAATCAGACTTTATGCAAACATCAGTGTCCAATGCGACTTTCATGCGACCAAAGTCGCCCCAAATTCGTCCGGGCCTCCAAAATATCCCCCGAAGTCGCCCCAAACACTGCTCGCTCCTGATCGTTGTTTTGGCCATAACTTCTTCGTTTTAGCTCCGATTTTGATCCAGAAAGAACCGTTTGACTCGTATTTGAATCATTCATCCAACAAGACTATAAAATATAAGATTCAAGACCAAAATATTACTTCTTCTATTTCTCTTAAAATACTGATTTCTATACTAACTTGAAATTATACATTTCTAAAATCATGGTGTTACAATAAACTACTTTAATTTATAGCACTTAATTTTATAGGACCAAACATTTATGTGTTTTATCTAAAAATGTTGTAAGAAATTTATATAACATATTCGGACGTTCTAACAAACTTTTTAGGATACTTTTGAAACAAAGTGTCCTATTAACCCATTTATAGGATGTTTTTGGATACATGTCCTTTAAACACATTTTTTATATAATGATTGTTCAATAAGGCATTTTTTCAAATGGTATTAATATAAAATGACTAATAAAACTCTTTGTTTCATAAATGTCTTAAAAGTATTATTAAAACGACCAAAAGTGTCATACAAACTTATTACAACACTTTTACATATGACACACAAGTTTTTGGTCTTATAAGTTTAAATCTTATAAAGTAATATATTAAGACATTCAAACATTTTCAATGTTCTATAAACCCAATTTTGTTACGACTCTAACTAATTAAATCTTATTTTAATCTACATAATATATGAATTGAAAGTGGTCCAAATCACATATCATGTGTGTTATGGTTATGGCCAAATAGTTCATTTGTAAGGGTCGGTGGCAGTTACAATATCGTATTTCAAGTGTTTTACGGTCCCAAAAATGATAACAATAAATCACGTGCAACTGACCCGTTACAACAAATGCGGAATAACGAGATCTAAATATTGTATATTTTGGTTTATTGATTCATACCGATCCACAAGCGTAAATATAGCAGTTATCGAATATACGATAAAATATAACGAAACAGCAAATAAATCGAGACAACAATATTTAACGTGGTTCCACTATCAGTGTGATAGTGTACATCCACAGGAAGAGAGAGATCTTTATATTACCAACCGGGAGAAATTACAACGTGTTTACGAGATCCTTGGATCAACAAATCAGTTAACCAAATGTTCCCCCAAAACAAGATATATATAAATATATATCAATGATATATATATATATATATATATATCAACAAAGAGGAACAAGGAAGAAGAAGAAGAAAAATAGAAAGAATACTTCTATTTTGTTGGTGTATTTTTGGGATGGAAGGATGCATGTATTTATAGGGATAGAATGGTGCAAGAAGACAAATGGGTATGGGTTGGCATCTAGTTGGCATCCAAGATATCTTCCATATTTCCCATGCAAAAATAAAATCCAAGTCAAGTAAACTTCCAAATATATGTGGCTTAAATTAATCCACATATCCAAGTTTTAAACACTTGTACATTGTGTTTGGTGAGTTGCACAGCACCAATAAAACTTATCTGATTTAAGTTTTTCAACACTCCACCATGATGTGCAAATCACCAGACGAAAACCAAAGCACGAACCAATCCCCCGAATACGGACAAATAGCTGATAGAGATTGACACGAGGTAACATAATGCATTTTGATCGTGACGAGCTTCGGCTCGGCCATCACCCGTCAAAAACAAAAGTAAAAATCCTCAAGTGAGCAATCTCAATAAACGAACGAGTTAAGCAACCTAAAAACATGTACCAAGTAATATCTTCCCAAAGATGTCGCTATGTCATCTGTAGCAATATTCTCATCTCTCCCACAAGGTGCCAAACGGCACTAACACAATCTGAGTTGGATCAAATTCGAGCAATGCTCGAATGCGGCTGGCGGTAACGACTTGGTGAACATATCTGCAGCATTATCTTCAGATAATATTTTCTTCAAGTACACAACCTTTGCGTCGTGTAAAGCTACCAGAAATGCATCACGCACATTAATGTGCTTTGTTCGAGAGCTGAACGCCAAATTTGTAGCCAAGTGAATAGCACTCTGGCTATCACAATTAATACGGATAGTAGTCTGCTTCAGGCCCAAACCATACAAGAGTTCCTGTAAATGAACTGCTTCTTTAGCAGACTCGACCGCTGCAATAAGTTCAGCTTCGGTAGTCGATAATGCAACAACAGACTGTAAACGAGATATCCAACTGACAGCTGTTCCACCTAATGTAAAAACATAACCAGAGGTGGATTTCCAACTGACACGATCACCTGTGTAATCTGAATCGCAGTAACCAAGAATATCACAGTTGTTTTGCATACCATAAATCAGGTCGTGAGTTTCCGTACCTTTCAAGTAACGAAATACAGTTTTCACTGCATTCCAATGTGACTTACCCGGGTTTGATAGAAACCGACTAATTACACCAACGGAATGTGCAAGATCGGGACAGGTGCATACCATAGCATACATGAGGCTCCCGACTACACTAGCATACGAAATCTTTGCCATCTCAACCTTTCCAATATCGTCTACCGGACAATCGTCTTTTGTAATCTTGATGTGTCTTGGAAGTGGCGTAGACACCGACTTTGCTCCATCAAGATTAAACCGCTTCAAAATCTTCTGAATATAGCCCTTCTGTGTTAACCTGAGAGTACGAGACTTTTGTCTCGAACAATTTCCATGCCGAGAATAACACGAGCTTCACCGAGATCCTTCATTTCAAATTCTGATTTCAACCTATCTTTCAAACGGTTGATTTCAGAACGATCCCTGCAAGCTATCAGCATGTCATCAACATAAAGAAGTAGATAAATAGAAATGCCACCACTTGATCTATGATAGACACAAGCGTCTTTCTCATTACGCTCAAAACCCAACGAGAGCATAAATAAATCAAACTTCTTGTACCACTGTCGAGGCGACTGTTTAAGTCCATACAGGGACTTTTTCAATTTACAGACCCAATCAGGTTTGTTGTCGGAGATGAAACCTTCCGGTTGCTTCATGTAGATGGTTTCTTCAAGATCTCCGTGCAGAAAAGCTGTTTTCACATCTAACTGTTCGAGCTCCATATCAAGAATTGCCACAAGGGCCAGAAGGACCCGGATAGATGTGTGTCGAACCACAGGCGCGAAGATATCGTCATACTCGATACCCTTCCGCTGTGCAAAGCCTTTCGCAACCAGGCGAGCTTTATAACGCTTATCGTCTTTGACTTTATAGACCCATTTGCAGCCAATTGCACGACTGCCTTTCGGTAATGGACAAAGCTCCCAAGTGTTATTTTTAGATAGAGCTTCCATTTCCTCATGCATAGCTCCTAACCACTTATCACAGTGGCTCGAAGCTAGGGCCTCCGAATAATCAAACGGCTCATCCTGTACAACATGCAAAGCATACTCTAGCTGGTCAGTAAAACTCATATTTGCAAAATCCCAATCACCATACCTATTAGGAGGACGGATAGTTCTCTGGCTCTGCCTCGCAGGTACTGATACTGGAATTGTATCGCCTTGACCTCCACCATCATTCAGAATTTCGTCCTGAACTGAACTAACTGGATCAGAAGTAGATGTATCTGGTGGACTAACATCTTCTTCAGATTCTGATCCCAAAGTAAAACCACGAGCAGATGAGTTGGGTACAATAGGACTGACAATTATCTTATCTCCATCGGCTGTTAGAGAAACAGAAGAGATAATTTCCGGTTCTGGAGCGGGTTGTCGATTATGATTAGACTTGAACATAATCTACTCATCGAAGATCACATGTCGAGAGTGAATCACCTTTCGGGTGACCGGGTTCCAGATTCGATAACCCTTGATTCCATCTGTATAGCCGAGTAGGAATCCCTTGGTGGCTCTGGGATCCAACTTGTCCTGACCTATCACATGAATATACACAAAACATCCAAATACGCATATGTATTTCAAACAGATACAACCCTTACCCCTCCAAATTTCTTCCGGAATTTTCCCCCCAATGGCTAAACACGGTAACCGATTCACAATGTGTACAGCAGTGTGAAGTGCTTCAGCCCAAAACATTTTAGGGAAACCAGATGTAACTAACATACATCGGACTTTTTCTAACAAGGTCCTATTCATCCGCTCGGCGACTCCGTTTGATTGCGGATCGCCGGGTGTGGTGTAGTGTCGGTGAATACCTCTACGTGAACAAAAGTCTTTAAAGTTACCACTAGTGTATTCACCACCATTGTCAGATCTAAGCACTTTTAATTTTCTACCAGTCTCGACTTCGACTTGTGCTAACCAAGTTTTGAATATTTCAAAAACATCTGACTTTAACTTAATCACATACACCCAAAGTTTGTGCGAGAAATCATCAATAAAAGTAACATAGTACTTACTTCCACTGAGGGATTGTGTTGAAGATGGTCCCCAAACGTCTGTATGAATGTAATTGAGGATCCCTTTGGTGTTGTGTTTTCCAACACCAAAAGAAACACGCGTCTGTTTACCCGAGACACATTCTGAACAAAAGTCCAGACTCGTAGGCGTGTCAACTGCAATGAGTTTCCGCTTGCGCAGAATCTCCAAATTCTTCTCTGAAGTGTGTCCCAACCTAAGATGCCACAAACGTGTAGCATCTAAGTTTTTCGAACTATCCGCGACACACGCATCAGAGCTGACTGTTTCGCCTACCAGATGAAACAGGTTATTTTCTGCTTGCTCACCTTTCATCACCACGAAGTTCCCTTTGGAGATACGCATACTCCCATTCTCTATTCAAATCTTACAGCCAAGTTTGGACAGTTGTCCAACAGAAATCAAAGAACGAGTCATAAACGGTACAAATTTAACATTTGATAAAGTTCGAATAGTACCGTCAAACAATTTGATTCTGACTGAACCGATGCCCCGAGTGACACACGATGTACTGTTTCCCATATAAATATGGTTACCTTCGAACTCCTCGAAAGTAGTGAAACAGTCCCGAAATGGTGTCATATGGCACGAAGCTCCGGTATCCAACACCCAACGCCTGTCGCCTTGTGGTGCAGTAACCGTTGCTGAGAAGCCTGTATCTCTTTCGGCTGCAACTGCTGAAGATTCTGCTTTGGTCTTGTCCTTGGTTTTCAAACTCGGACAATCTCTGACCCAATGACCTGGCTTGTGACAATAATTACAATTGCCACGTTGCTTAGATTTCCCGCGATGACCAGGTTTACGAGATTGGGAGCGGCCACGAGTTCTTCCCCTGAGCTGATCGTCTTGGTCTCTTTCGGCAAATAGACCATGACTGTTGTGGTTGTTTTCCCGCGAACTGTTACCGATTTTCATCTGAATTCTCTGTTCTTCACAGATCATCCCTGCTTTCACGTCAGACAAAGATATGGAATCTCTTCCATAAATAAAACTGTTAGTGAACTGGGAATATTTTTCGGGAAGTGAATACAACAGAATCAAGGCGAGTGCCTCATTATCTGTGGCAAAAATAGAATATGTTGCCTTCAACTTCATGATGATGTCTTCGAATTCAGTCATGTGGGACTGAATGGTAGTGCCTTCCTTCATTTTGAAGAACAGGCACGACCTCATCAATAACAGTCGGTTAGTCAAAGTTTTCTTGAGATAAAGATTCTCAAGTCTTTTCCAAATCCCTGCGGCTGTCTTTTCAGAAACGATTTCAGAAATCACATTTGGACCCATATCCATTTGTAAGGTAGTGAAGGCCCAAGCCTCCATTTCCTTAGCTTCTAAGGCGGACATGTCCGGATTTATTTCTTCCGGAGCAAAGACTACGGGATGAACATCGTTTTTCCTAAGTGCTGCTGCTGTAGTAAACTGCCATTTACCAAAATCACCCTCCCCGTTCCATTTTTCTATTTTAATCCCGGCCCCCGATAATTTAAAAGAACCTTTTTGATAAACATTTGGGTCCGAGTTGGAAACGAAACCGGCGAATGGATTTCCTGAATCAACAGACATTTTTAACGAGCACTTATCGTGCGACTAAAAATATACAATATAAGTCAAATTTAGATCTAGAAGCTCTGATACCAATTGTAAGGGTCGGTGGCAGTTACAATATCGTATTTCAAGTGATTTACGGTCCCAAAAATGATAACAATAAATCACGTGCAACTGACCCGTTACAACAAATGCGGAATAACGAGATCTAAATATTGTATATTTTGGTCTATTGATTCATACCGATCCACAAGCGTAAATATAGCAGTTATCGAATATACGATAAAATATAACGAAACAGCAAATAAATCGAGACAGCAATATTTAACGTGACATCCACAGGGAGAGAGAGATCTTTATATTACCAACCGGGAGAAATTACAACGTGTTTACGAGATCCTTGGATCAACAAATCAGCTAACCAAATGTTCCCCCAAAACAAGATATATATAAATATATATCAATGATATATATATATATATATATATATATATCAACAAAGAGGAACAAGGAAGAAGAAGAAGAAAATTAGAAAAAATATTTCTATTTTGTTGGTGTATTTTTGGGATGGAAGGATGCATGTATTTATAGGGATAGAATGGTGCAAGAAGACAAATGGGTATGGGTTGGCATCTAGTTGGCATCCAAGATATCTTCCATATTTCCCATGCAAAAATAAAATCCAAGTCAAGTAAACTTCCAAATATATGTGGCTTAAATTAATCCACATATCCAAGCTTTAAACACTTGTACATTGTGTTTGGTGAGTTGCACAGCACCAATAAAACTTATCTGATTTAAGTTTTTCAACATCATTTTCACTTATTTCGTATTCTTTGTGGCATTTCTTTTTCGGGATAAATGATTGATTAATAATTATATGTTTTGTTTTATGTCTTTATAAAAATCGTCTTAAGTTCTATTTGACATTAAATTTTGGGTAAATTGCATGAAAAAGTAACGAACTTTAGTCTGATTCCTATTTTAGGTAACGTACTTTTAAAACTTTTATTTTGGTACCTGAATGTGAAATCTCAAACTTTTGAGTACCTAGTTTACCTAATGTCATACAAATACTTACTAGGATTAGGTTTTTTTTTTGCATGACATTATTTATTATTTTTTTAACGCCAACTAAGAATATTAATTTCATGTCATCATTTTTTAAAATGTAAAATTTATATTTTTTTTAATTAATAATATAATTTCATATATATATATATATATATATAGAGAGAGAGAGAGAGAGAGAGATAGGTTCATACGAGAATGGTAACGATTTAAAGAAATAAAGGGACAATTCTGGACCAATCATAATTATTAAACAAATAATTAATTTTTTAAATAAAGAAATTAAAAGGGTATTTTGGTCTTTTTTTACTCCTGATTATTTTAGGATAATCTTCAATTACTAAATATAATTGATTTCCTAATTATTATCTCTCTCTCTATTTAAACTAAAACAATCACGTATTCTGAAAACCCTAACTGCACACAACAAAGTGATTGTTGGAGAATTTGCAAGTGAAAAGCGAATTTCAAGTGTTTTTTTTCTGAAGCAGATGATAGTAATAATTGGTGGTGATTGTTTGGAGTTACCTCCTGGATTCAGATTTCATCCGACGGATGAAGAATTGGTTATGCATTACCTTTGTCGGAAATATGCTTCTCAGACGATTTATGTTCCGATTATTGTTGAGATTGATTTGTATAAGTTTGATCCGTGGCAACTTCCTGGTAATTACGGTTTTTTTTAGATCTTATCTCGTTTTTCGACTTCTATTATCGATTCAGTTTATATAGATTTGACGAAAAATGTTGAATCATGTGATTCTGTTTTCGGAATCGATTTTGAGTTCAAATTCTCACGATTTGTGTTTTCTCCACGATTTCAATGATTTTGAACCTTTAATTTTGAACCTTTATTCTGATGAATCCTTCTTCTCCGGTGAAATATTCTTGTAAATGCGACCTCCGGCAGCCACCTCCACCGCCATCGTCAACAGAAGAAGCATTATCACCGACAACACCATTGTTCTGGCGTTTGCCGCCATGATTTCCGTCTCAATCTCTGTAAAGGCTAATTGGAAGTCTCTAACAGCTGGTACTGGTACAGTAAAAAGAAAGAAGAGAGAGGAATTTTGAATCCTTACCTTTGAATTCTGAATGGGGATAATGACTTGCACTAATGGTAATGGGTACCTGTTGGGTCATCTGAAGATTTGAAGATGACCTCCCGATCTTCCATTTTGTATCATCATACTTAGAATATTTTGAGGTTCTTTTAGCAGCTTGGTTTCTATACAAATGTTCGGTGAAGTCGAAGATCAGCCGAAGAAGACAAAGAAGGAGAATATCTCTCAAAGCGGATTGAAGATAGACTCCTCAGCCTAAAGCCAAGTATGCCTACTTGATCAACACCATTGGCCAGGATGGTGCTGATCTCAGTCTTCAGGAGCCGAAGACCTCTCAGTCTTCAGGAGCCGAAGACATCTCAGTCTTCAGGAGTCGAAGACCTCTTCGGAAGCCGAAGATTTCTCAATCTTCGGAAGACGAAGATTTCTCACTCTTCGGAAGCCGAAGACTTCTCAGTCTTATGAGTCGAAGACCTCTCAGTCTTAGGAGCCGAAGACCTCTCAGTCTTCAGGAGCCGAAGATATCTTCGGCAACCGAAGACTTCTTAATCTTCAAGGCCTGAAGATTTCTCCAACACATTGTACTTTTCTGACAAAGTATATTTGTGATATCTTGCATTGACGTGGACCTCATCCGAAGATCAGAAAAAGTATGTTTTGTATTTTACACTCTTTTAAGGAAAGGTCTCCACCATCCTCTGCAGGTCAACACTTCAAGCCAAAACACCTCAAGACAAAAGGTACATCCTGTACCTTGCTGAAGACTTGTGTTCATCCCTTGCTCAACAGGTGTCCCATGCATTTAATGCATGAGACACTATAAATATGGAGGATGGTTCAACATGCAAGTTCACCAGTTCTACAACCTTCAAGCTCTCTTAGTGCACTGGCTTTTTCTCTCTACGAATTTCTTTTTGTTTTCTAAGTGTTTTACAATTGTTCTTCATTTCTCTTAGTGTTAGATTGTTTGAGCAGATTCATTTGTTCTCTTCCGCAACAATCAAAACTTTTCTATGTGTAATTTTTGATTTCTAATCAATAAGAATTAAATTAAGTGAAAATATGTGTGTATTGTATTCAACCCCCCTTCTACAATACTTTGCTTGTTTATTTACTGCTATTTGGGACCAACAAGTGGTATCAGAGCAGTTTAGTTTAACTCAATAAACTAAGATCCGCAATGGCAGCCTCTTCTTCTTCTTCTTTAAACAATACTTCTTCTCAAAACACCACTGCTGTTTCATACGACAATGGCTCTATAGCCAAACGACCAAGGTTTAACCCCAATAACTTCTTCTTGTGGAAAAGTCGTATGATACTCTTCTTAGAAGGAGTTGACAGCAGATATCCTACTATCTTACATGAAGGTCCTTTTCTTCCTAGGGTTTGGGACCGGTACAATGCCAAAAAGGCAGATAAGGGAAATGCTGATGAGGACTCTTCTGAGAAAGAAAGAAATCCAGCAAATGGGAGATACATTGTAAAGGATCCCAGTAAATATAATGATGAAGACAGACATCTTATAGCTCTTGATACTAAATTCAGAGCCATCATTGCCCTTTCTCTGCCTGATGAGGTCTACCACTCCCTTGTCAACTTTTCAACTGCTAAAGAAATGTGGTCCACTCTGTGTGTTCTCTATGAAGGTACGTCTGAGGTGAAAAAGAGCAGAAAGATTGCTCTCGTTAGAAAGTATGAACTCTTTTCGTATGAAGAGGGGGAATCTCTCTCAGACTACTACAACCGCTTTAACGGTCTTCTCAATGATCTTAAACTTGTGGGTTGCATTTATGATAATGAGGAAGTCTTGTGCAAGTTTATGGACTGTCTTCCTGAGTTTTGGAAAAATATTTGTACTTGTATCAAGTCTACCAAGGATCTTGATTCCATGCCTCTCACTGCCTTGTATGGCACTCTCTTCAACTATGAGCAGACTAAACTTCTTAGGAAGTCTATCACAAAAGACATTAAAAGCTCTTCTCTAGCTCTTGTCAGTGATTCTTCCAAAAATACTGTGTGTGTTCCTAGAATCACCTATCCCTCCGATTCTGACCGTGATAGTCAAGAGGACCCTAATGATCCTTCAGAAGCCTACCTTAGTGAGGATGATGATGAAGGTGAAGAAAATTCCAGTAACCCTCGCTTCTCTTCTGGAAAATCCAAGTTTTCAAGAAAATCCTCTTCTACTTTTTCTAAAACCACTCCATCTGACAAATCAAATGAGGAATGCTACAGGTGTGGGAGGAAGGGACACTTTGCTTCTGAGTGCAGAAGCAAATCTTCTAATAAATCCATACTACCTTCCTCTAATCGTACCTCCTCTAGGACTGTCAAAACCAAGTCTGACTCCTTCCAACCTTCTTTTCAAAAGTCAAACACGTCTGTCCCTTCAAACTCTGACCATGCTGAAAAATACAAGGCAAAATATAAGAGAGAGAAGGAGAGAAATGAAACCTTGCTCAAAAAGGGAAAAGGTCAAATGACTGAAACCTATGATTGGGCAGATGAACCCACTTCTGAAAGTGACAAAGAAATGTCCAACCTTTGCTTCATGGCTAAAATAGATGATGTTGATGACAGTGAAGTTTAATCCTTCTCTATGCCCCTTGTATCTGCTGAGTGCTCTATTTTATCTACCAAAGAAATGATTTCTCTGTGATTGCAGGTGTTTGAGCATAAACAAATCTTATGAAGAAATCTTCTTAGGACATTCTCTCTCTTCAATGCACTACCGGGTCTACCATCTACGGACAAAATGCATCTACTCATGTGAAGTTTGATGATCTTAAGTCATCATTTCTTCATGAGATGATGATTGGTGGATATCATCATGTGTTGGTGAAGATTCTCAAAATCCTTCATCTAGCTCAAAACCATATGTTCCTTTCTTCTCAGACACAACCCATCAAAATGGTGACCTACCCATCTTCTCATCTCCAATATCTGATCTTCAAATAGTCAACTCTGAAGATCAAGATCCCTCCTATCCTACTCTTCCCCATTTCTCATCACATCACTTCTCCTTCCTCCATCATTCCCATACTCGTCTCAACCACAAACTTCACCACAAATCATCCCACTTTCTCAACCATACATTCTTTCTTCACCTATTCCTGCCGATCTTCCATCTCTCTTTCCTGAAGAAGTCTATGTGAAACAGCCTCCTGGCTTTGAAGATCCAGTCCATCCTGACTATGTGTACAGGTTAGACAAAGCTCTCTATGGTCTAAAGCAAGCTCCTCGTGCCTGGTTAGACAATGCCGATATGTAATTTTTTTGTCTTAAAAAAAACTTCGGCAGTACTGTTCATCGGCCGAACACTGCTCATTATAAAAAAAATCGGCTACCGAACATTTTATAAAAAAAAAAAAACTTCGGTGGTACTGTTCATTGGCCGAACACTGTTCATTATTAAAAAATATATTTTGTTTTCGGCTACCGAACATTTTATAAAAAAAAAACTTCGGTGGTACTGTTCATCGGCCGAACACTGTTCATTATAAAAAAAAATCGGCTACCGAACATTTTATAAAAAAACAAAACTTCGGTCGTACTGTTCATCAGCCGAACACTGTTCGTTATAAAAAAAATTTGGTCTCTCTCTCTTTAGACCTCCCCTCTTCGGCTCACTCTCTCCCCTCTCCCTTCGGCTTCCCTCTCTCTCTTCCCTTTCTTCCCCTTTCGGCCTCACCCTCACACCGAACCCTCCCCTCTCCCCACTCTCCCCTCTCCCTCTCCCCACCGAAACCCCCCCTCTCTCCCTTCGGCCTCCCTCCTTCACCCCTCTCCCCTCATTCGGCCTCCCTCTCTCTCTTCCCTCCCCTCTCTTCGGCTCTTTCTCTCCTCTCAACCACCACCACTCAACTCCCTATCTCTATCCTTCTCCCCTTGACCACCGAACCCCCACCACCCCCCTTATCACCCCCCGAAAATCCCACAACATCCCCTTATACCTCCCTCGGCCGAAACCCCTTCCCCTTTATAACTCCCATCTTCGGCCCCTTCTTCGGGCGACCCAAGCCACCGAACCCTCTTCCTCCCTCTTCCAACCACTCCCACCCCCCACCGAACCCTCTTCCCCTCCTCCCCCCCCCCCCCCCCACACATTTTTTTGAAATTTCTTTTTCTTCCCATTTTTTTCTAGAAATTTTATTTTGTCTTTTTCCTTGGTCTTCCCTTTCTTTCTTTTTCTTCCATATCTTCTCCCCCCCCCCCCCCCCCCAATATATCTCATCCTTTTTCTTTACCTACCACTTTCTTCCCCTCCTTTTTTTTTCTTTCCTGTTAAAAAAAAGAGCCAAAAAAAAACAAATGGGCCACTGAATTTATGAGTTCTTCGTGTCTTGTAATTTTTCTAAGTGTCAGTACCATTTTTTTCTATGTGTTGGTGTCATCATCAAATAGGGGCGAGAAAAATTGTCGTGTCACAAATTGATTTGGTGATGACTTTCCTACCAACACTTAGAAAGTCCAGAAGACCTCTCTCAACAAAGGCTCTCTATCCACCAATCGAGCTCTCAGCCCAGGTATGATTTCCTTCATAAACTCTCCCGATCTACAATGGGGTGATGCTCGCAACACTCCGGTGTCCAAAACTCCCTCATCTGTAGTGACCCCATATGCCCCGTCTCAAGTGAAGTCGACTAGCAAAAAAAATCTTCAAAGGCTTTCGGCACCTCCGCACTTGCTTCGATGACCATACGACCGAAAGAACCTTCGGTTGTTACCCTAGTCACATATCTCTCTTCAAAGTGGAGGCACTCACCTTCTTCCCCTCCCTCTCCTCTCAAGAGGCCGAGGAAGGTTTCAAGGGCCAAGCCACAAACTCCACCCATCGATTCTCCACAATCGGCAGGTATTGAAATTTTCCCATCTGGGCCCGGGGACTCTGCTCAACCCAAAGTCACCTCCTTTGTATCCTCACAAAAGGATACAATTGTAAAATAGGGGACCCCTATTATTCCCTCATCAACATTTTCCTTGGTTGATAAGGATGACTTGGACACCTCCCCAATCCAAGGTGCTTCTTCTCCACCTCACAACCTATCACCCGGGATTCTCAGTCCCGATGATTCTGCACGATCCAAGGATGAATCTGCCTTTCCAGGAGCAGGTTCGGAGGATCCCGAAAACTTTCTGACTTCTTACTTTCCGACACCGTGAATTAGTTGAGGGGGAGTATGAGTTGAGGGGGAGCAACTTACCACTCAAGCTTAAACTCTGTTGAAACTAATTTTGCTATGGACTGTGTGATCAAAACCACCTTACATTAGTTGAGGGGGAGTATGAATTGAGGGGGAGCATCCAACCACTCAAGTTCAAACAATTCCGGCTACTGTCTTCTTATCTTTGTATATATTTATTTGTTTTGTCATTCTTTATTCGTTTGTATAGTTATACTTTTTCATTAATTTGTAAATGTCAGATATACCAAAAAAAAATGGTCTATGTGAAAAGAACCCAAAAAGAGTAAAAATGGGTCAAATTGAATTATTCAGTATACTCTTAATTTTATTCTTTAGTATGGATGCCATCCTCAAATAGGGGGAGATTGTTGGGTCATTTGAAGATTTGAAGATGACCTTCCGATCTTCCATTTTATATCATCATACTTAGAATATTTTGAGGTTCTTTTAGCAGCTTGGTTTCTATACAAATGTTCGGCGAAGTCGAAGATCAGCCGAAGAAGACAAAGAAGGAGAATATCTCTCAAAGCGGATTGAAGATAGACTCCTCAGCCTAAAGCCAAGTATGCCTACTTGATCAACACCATTGGTCAGGATGGTGCCGATCTCAGTCTTCAGGAGCCGAAGACCTCTTCGGCCAAAGACCTCTTCGGAAGCCGAAGATTTCTCAATCTTCGGAAGCCGAAGACCTCTCAGTCTTCAGGAGCCGAAGACCTCTTCGAAAGTCGAAGACTTCTCAATCTTCAGGAGCCGAAGACTTCTTAATCTTCAAGGCCTGAAGATTTCTCTCTTCACATTGTACTTTTCTGACAAAGTATATTTGTGATATCTTGGATTGACGTGGACCTCATCTGAAGATCAGATAAAGTAAGCTTTGTCTCCTACACCATTTTAAGGAAAGGTCTACACCATCCTGCAGGTCAACACTTCAAGCCAAAACACCTCAAGACAAAAGGTACATCCTGTACCTTGTTGAACACCTGTGTCCATCCTTTTCTCAACAGGTGTCCCATGCATTTAATGCATGAGGCACTATATATATGGAGGATGCTTCAACATGCAAGATACCCAGCAGAACCAGCTCTACAACCTTCAAGTTCTCTAAGTGCCTGGCAACTTTCTCTCTACGAAGTTCAATTGATTTCTAAGTGTTTTACAATTGTTCTTCATTCTCTTTGTGTAAGATTGTTTGAATAGATCTTCCGCAACAATCAAAAGTTTTTTATGTGTAATTCTTGATTTCAAATCAATAAGAATTAAATTAAGTGAAAATTTGTGTGTATTGTATTCAACCCCCCCTTCTACAATATTTCTCTTATTTACTTACTGCTAGTTGGGACCAACAGTAGCATATATATTGTTTGTGTTATGAATTAATAAAATTTACAAGTTTTATATGGATGAAATTTTCAGGAAATTTTAGGAAATTAATCATGGTCATTTGTTTTTTAGTTTTGATTATTTATGATCTTATTTGGATGAGCACATATGATTTAAAGTTGCAAACCTAATAGAAACATTTTGTCTAAGTTATTTAGAACAAAATCACATATGATTTTGGTGTTAAATATTATAGCCAAGTTATGTAGTACAAAATCATATATGATTTGGTGTTAAGTATGAATTTGGTGTTAAATATTTAGAACAAAATCACATGTGATTTTGGTGTCAAGTATTATAGCCAAGTTATTTAGTACAAAATCATATATGATTTTGGTGTTAAATATGAAATTGGTGTTACGTATTTAGAACAAAATCACAAGTATTATAGCTAAGTTATTTAGTACAAAATCATATATGATTTTGGTGTTAAGTATTTAGAACAAAATCACATGTGATGCATACTACACTTAAACAATCTGTCAAATTTCTTTACAATATAATCATAAATGATTTTGGATTGCATATTGTACACTATATAATCATCTGTGATTTGGGTTACATATTCGGGATTTGCTTGAAAAAACAAACAGACCAGGTAAACTACCAAAATAGATTAACCGGATTTGATTTAATAAAGAAAAAGGATAAATACGTTTTTGATTTGAATTAAATATTATAATCCATGTTTTTTGGAAGTTAATATTATCCTAAATTATCCATAACATAATATGACTTTATTGCCCTTTTACTCTTAATTTTAGAAACTATTATTTTTTGAATTAATTTAAAAAATGATTGGCTGAAAATTGTCCCTTTATTCTTTTAAATACACTATATTCTCGTTTGAACCCACCCCTATATATATATATATATATATATATATATATATATATATATTGTTTTATTTGCAACTCTTAAAAATGTTGCAAATCTTGCAACCCACATCTTAATCGTCGGATTCATGATCGACGGTTACAATAGATTTGGGGTCAAATATTTTTAATTAAAAAAACAGAAAAATAAAAATAAAATAACCGTCGATCATGAATCCAACGGTTAAGATGTGGGTTGCAACCTTTTTCAGGGTTGCAAAATATCTTTCCAATATATATATATATATATATATATATATATATATTAATTCTAAAAACTTATCACAATTTTCTTAAACACTAAGAAAATCAAATTAACGTAATTTTTTTTAAATCAATAAAATTTGTAATTATTTTTTTTAATTAAAAAAATGACCATAAAATTTGTAAAACTATTTAGATGGTTGTAATTCTTGTAATATTTTTGTTTTATAGTATTTTTTTAATAAAGAATTACAATCATCTAAATAGTATTAAAAAATTTATGGTCATTATTTAATAATGAAAAAGAATTACAAATTTTATTGTTTTAAAAATAATTACGTTAATTTGATTTTCTTAGTTTTTAAGAAATTTGTGATAAGTTTAAGAATTAAAATATATATATATATATATGAAATTTTCTTCTTAATTAAAAAAATATAAATTTTACATTTTAAAAAATAATGACATGGAATTTATATTCTTAGTTGGTGTTAAAAAAAAAAAAATAATGGCATGTCAATAAAACCTAATCCTAGTAAGTATTTGTATGTAAACTATGTACTTAAAAGTTTGAGATTTCACATCTCAGTTACGAAAATAAAAGTTTTAAAAGTATATTACTTAAAATAAGAATCGGACTAAAGTATGTTACCTTTCTATGCAATTTGCTCTTATCAAGTTTTTCCTTTAGACAGCATACTGCAAAGATAAATAGCTTGTTATTGATTTTTACGTTTCAGCAACATAAATATAAAACAATTTATAAACACAATTCAATTCAATCAAAAATGCAAAGATAAAGACATAAATATTTCACTACTAAATTTGATTAGATGATGGTTTTCGTTCGGAAAATTCTTAGGATTTGTGGCAGATTTTTAAGATTTATTTTTTAAAATCGGATGATGGTTTTCTTAAAAAATTCTACAGGTTTTTAAAATGAGATGATGGTTTCAGTAGGATATCCATAAGTGAAAGTTCAGTTTTTAGTAGTGTTTGAACCTCTTGTTCTGCTCCACTTTAATCAAGATCAATCGCGGATGGAAGATTCACTAATATATTGTACTTCCTCGTAATTAACTCGAGTTGGAATTCATCACCAACATAACTAAATATAAAAATACATCTGAGTGATTATTAGGATGTTATTTCTCCGGAAGTAAATGCTGATATCTAAATTATCAAAAAACGATTTTTGACTGGTCTTTATCCCAACCTCGGGTCCCAATTTGGCAATTTTGATTCTTAAAACCTATCGATCCCTTTTTCCATCTCTAGATAAATTGAGTCTTCTTGCAAACAACCTCTCGGTCTCGTTTGACAGAGGTAAGGTCTACATACAGCTTCCGCCTTACTCTAACTCGTATGACAACATACATCTTATCTTACCCCCAAACCCTACTTTCAGATGGGATTTACTGATGATATGTTTTGTTCGGTTATGAACAAGAAATTGATATTTTCTCTAATAATTAAACTGAACACAAACTATGATCCATATTACGAATCAAAGAGGACAACCGAAACTTATACAGATAAAACACGCACAAAAACAACTACAAAAGTTAATTTTATAGCTTATACAGTCACCAATCATCTAATTGACATATACAACAACTAAAACACCATAAAATTTGATCATAATCGCCCACGAATAATGCGATGTTTTAAGTACGTATCTCTCTCCGGGAAATCAATTCCGTTGGTGTTAATATCAACGAAATTTATTTCCCATGTTCGAATTTATCATACGTCACAAAACTAAACAAATACAAAAGATTATGGTCTTCGTGACGCTAATGCCTTGGTTGGGTTCGGAGTGTATGCAAATTTGCTTATATCGTTAATGCTAGATGACTTACGTGTACATGTGTTTCGGATGTCCTTAAGAGGGGCTCGTAGCCCACTGGCACGAGAGCCGGATGAAGTACAACTGAAAGACGATATAACGGAAATGAATTTATCCATCGATTTCTCTGCTATTTCAGAGTATTTGCCCAAATGGGAGATATCACATCCGAATTTCTCTTCTTCGTCTTTTGTTACTTGAGTTTGATCGTCAAGCCCGGAAGTGCACACACCTGAGATTGAGATAAAACTGGTGTTAGGATAGGAAGAAATCGCAAATCCATAGAGCATCTCTAACGGTTGATACCCGATTTCTCTAAAATGGAGAAAAAAAAGAAGGTAAAAATATCCAAAAAAGAACTTCATCCACCTCCAACTGCTTCTTCATTTTAGAGATTTCAATACTATTTTATATTACTAAAATATTCAATGATATTTTAATCGGTTAATTTCAAAATCTCAAAATTCCAAAATTGAGAAACTGTTGGAGTTGAATATATCGGACGACTTTGCGGCCCTTTAATCTATCTTAAAGATGCCCCCACCAGGAAAAAATCCTGGATTCGCCACTGCCCACAGGCCACATCCACAGTCGTTGGGATTCTTATCACATATTATGCAAGTTAGTAGCACACTAGTACATGAAAAGTAATGTGGTATTTTTGGTTCAAATTTTCCTAGAGTTCAACATCCTCTAGACTAGAAACGAAATTAGACTAGGAATTATTAAAAAGAGTACCTTGATATACAAGATATTTGCACATAATTAGACTAAAAACGAAAAAGAAAAAAAAGTACCTTGATTAGCAGATGCACGCATGTATTTTTGGTTCAGATTTTCCTGTGCAGATAAGCATACAAGTTATTAGAAATATGCTTGAAACTCATGGCCAAAATGAAAGAATGTCTATGCTACCAAAAAAGAGGGATGCTTTCGGTTTTGAAGTCGAACCAAAACTACTTCTCCACATCATATTCAATACGTGCATTTAAATTTCGAAAAAGAAGTACCAAATAGTACAAATTATAAGCTTTCAAACTTGTCAACTAATCCATTTGGAGTAGTCTCTGTTACAATGTTGGATATGATCATGGTTCTATTGTTGATTAGAATGCAACTTCACAAACCCAATTTTGTAAGAAAAGTACTACAACTATCGTCCATTGGTCTTTCTTCTTTGATTATTTGTTGCTGAGATTCGCGATGGAATTATAAAATAAAAACTACGAGAGTAAATGTAGGCAAATTGCCAAAGCAAACCAAACAAGCCCGGTATATCCCACCTGGAGATGGGGTCCGGGGAGGGTAAGATATATGCAGACCCGACTTCTACCTCAAAAAGTAGAGGGGTTGTTTCCGTGTAGGCCCCCCGGCTTGTGAAAAGTGTGTGAAAGAGAGAAAAGCAGATAAATACTGTGTTTTTTCATTGTACCGAAGAGAAGGGCGCTTACTTTTTGAACACTGTCTTTGACGTTTGAAAACTTCCGTTTCATGGTTGACCCTTCATAGTTGCTTGTCTCTACATGCCTTTCACTTGCGGTTTCTTGATTGATATGACTAAAATAACGACTTACGTTTATTTTCTTGTTCTCTACTCTTGTTCTGACCTCAGCCGAACCCAAACCAGACTTGGGTTCACCATCAGAAGTTGTATTCTGGCTCGTTACCGTGACCTCATCCTCATCATCACCAACTGACGGGTTTGTTTTCGTGTTTGCCAGATCATTCTCTTCCACATTTTTGTGTTGAAAATAAGAGCTTCTCACAACGACGTTTTTCTTCTGCACCCTTGTTTTGCTTTCACTTGCATCGAAGGAAGCATTAGATTCCAAGTCCTTTTGTTGTGATGCTACACAAGGGTGTATCCGATGCTTTGAGTGTTTTACATTTCGCATGTCGTCTGCAAAAAAATTAATCACATGGTTCTTTATTAAGTGTAACATAGGATGAGTGTGTTGATTGGCATGTTAGATTATTCAACAAGCGGATTTTCTTTTTCTAACCGTGAGATAATGATTCCAAAAGCATTGAGGTCTTGCTTGCAGAAATAGTGTCCACCTATAAGAAAGAAAGCAATTAATCTCATAATATTAGATATAGAGAATATGCAAGACAAGTGTGTTGTTAAAATGATATTTTCACTCACAATTTCTTCGCTTAGATCAATGTGAGGAGTTGCATTTGTCGGATTTGGGTGTTTTGGCGAAACTCGGGGAGCCCTGAATTTCCTCTTTGCTTCGAGAGATGCGAAACCTTTCAGCATTAAGGATAAATGGACAATAATGTATGAAATTAAATGTCTGGGAAACTAGAGAACCAAGATGGCCTTCAAGAACAAAAAACCTTCTATCGATTCCTTTATATGTAATAAAATGGGTCCCATTTAGTTTCTTTGAGAAGAAAAGAAGATGGGACCCACAAAATGGAGAATGGTACAACTATATGTGATGAATCCGACCAACACAAATTACTAAACATTTTCAACTTCAAGGTTTTGTTTCAAACAAATAGCATGTGAAAAGCCACAAACATGTGTTGTTTAGGATACAAAAGTAGTTGGTTAAGAGATTTTTCTGAGCAGGTAAATCCAGCCTCTTGTTTGTGCCTCCAGGTTTGAAGCTTTTAAGATTGTACGTTCCATCAAGCAGGGGTTCTGCTTTATCACACTCTCCCTGTTTGTCGAAAGAAGAAAGAACATTCAAGCACATATGCTAAAAGAAGATGTGTAATTACTAATTAGCATTTCAAACCATCATATCTGGCCCTCTGGTTCTTAAACAACAAACACACTTGAAAAATGCAAAAAAAGAACACAAGTTGGTAGAAAATACAGAAAAAAAGGCTCAAGTTGACAACTAAGGTGCCGTTTGTTTTATTAAGAGGTCTGAATTAATTCTGATTAATAAGAGATGGTGCTGAAGTCTGAATCAACAAGACTGTATGTTTCTATAACGTTTGGAGGTGTCTTGAGAGAAAGAAGAGCATATGAACTGAGGTGGCAATAAGAGGTTTTAAGAAGTTAGGTCACCACTTCTTATTTCAGACGTATTTAGGAGTTTGGAGGTTCTGAAAACTAGGGAAAAAAACAATCTAAATGTAAAAAGGTCTGAACAATTTGGACTTAAGAGCCATTAAGAGGTTTTTTTTAAAAACAAACAACCCCTAAATGTTATGTTCTCAGCTGCTAAATGGAGTTTTTTTGCAAATATGTTAGTTGTTTATACTGAAGTCTTAAATATAATGTTTGAAATGCTCAAATGGTTGACACTTGCTCAAGATAACTTTAAGGTCCTGAGTTCAAATTTCACATTTGTGTATTGCCTGATGAATCACTAGGGGTGCACCAACCGGTTGGTAATAGAAGTTTCATCCTTCAAGTGCGTTTTTAAGGGTCTTCCCAAAAATAGCAACAAAAAAAGAAAACACTAGTTGGTATCGAAAGTATTATCTCGCTATTTTTGCTAATCAGAGTGTTCTTTTTGCATCTTCGCCAGTATGTTGGTTGTTTTGAAATAAAAATGTCAAGTGTCGTGGCTTGAAATGCTAATCAGTCTAATGTAAATAGCTACACTAAAGAGTTATAATTACATACATAGTCACGAACTTGCAGTATGACGAGAATCAAAATCTCCATTAAAAGTGACAGTGATCATTATAAAGATGAGACGATACCTGGATTGGCAATTTGGTAAAAGGATCAACATCTCCACTTGCTATGCCTTTGGCTAGATTTTGGGGTATCGATGTGTCATTCAGTCAAGGATCAAGAATTAAGAACACGACAAAATATACAAGTATTTAACATAACATAGATTATGCAACATAAACGGGGTTGTTTCAGACTAACACCTTGAAGTGCTCGTTATGTTTATAAGCTTGTGTAAAATATGCAAAAATAGCAATGCAAGGATATGGCCCTAAGAAATCTAGATCTTCATCAATATTGTCAGACAAATCCGACAAATGAACAATATCTTCCGTGAGTGGATCATAAACTCGTTGATGCTGAAAAGTCATTATCGCTCTCCTGAAAGATTCTTCGTAGAGAAGCGGAACAGCAATGCCACTAAACTTCAAGTGCTTAATTACCTGAAATTTGGGAGTAAAAACTTAGCAGTTTTCAAATGGGAAAAGTTAAAAAAGCCTAAAAGAAGAACTTTCGAGTATATATCAGAATAATAAATAAATAACGTAAATAAAATACACCTTGTCGTAGCTTTTGAATTTCTTTATTAGTGCATGAGCTTTTTTCAAGCCCATTCCTGGCAAAGATTGCAAATAGTCACAACCACTGAGAATGCACATTTCAAGAATCATTTGCTTTGTAAAACCTGTCAAGTTCAAGTCTTTGTTATGTTGTAGTTTCGAATGCTGAAATTCAACACCTTGCCCGAATTTGTCCATCTTGTAGATGATCTACACTTATGGGAAAGTTTAAGAAAGTGTCTCAGTCGATGTAAGAATGCTATGAAGCAAAAGAGAATTGTTAAACCGATTACGAGCTTACTCTAGGGCAACCAAATGGTATTAAGTCCGAGTCTTCCGTAATTACAGCATCAACATGCTTGCTGACGGCCAAAAATGTCATTTGAGCATCAGCCTCATAAGGAGCCACAACATATGAAATATTTTCTTGTTTCAACACCTTCAGAATGAAGACGTATAGTTAGTATTGAGTATAAACGAGTGTCTGTTAGAACTGATAATCACACTCACATTCAAGTATAGTTGCCATTTTGCATTAAACGAAAAAAAAATTAATGTCTATTTACATCGGATACGTAATTTGTCTATGTTCATGGTCACTTCTAGTATTTTTATTGTTGATTGATAAAATTCAATATTCTATACATAGAGGTTAGCACCATTTATATGCACAAATTCAAACAGGAAAATGCATAAGAAAAAAAAAACTGTTGTTCCTAACTAATTAACTAACATTTGTAATTGCTTTTTGATTAATATGGGCATCCTGATCGTTTTTCAGTTTACAGTCCAATTAGGCTGCATATCAAATAGTGTCGTATTTTCATAGGAAGGTACTTCATCTAATAGAATCTTGGTAATCAGAAATGTGGTTCTATGTATCGCTTAATTAATGCCTTCAATCACCTGAATCAATTCATATGCAATTGCAGGCGATATATCAACAGCTTTTTGATAGCATTCATAAGCCGCTGATGCATTTCCACATGAGTCATGCTCAATAGCACGCGCGAGATTTTCCTTCCTTGACCTGTGCTTGAAACATGCACATTATTAGAAAGCTATGAACTTCTCAAACAAGTTACTTTTCAACTTTAAAACTGTTGTGGATTATATACTCTTAAACTTTTTTTTGATAAATATTGATGAACACATTAAACTTTGTGACAGCTAATACAAAATAAAAATGTAGATGTTAAATTGATGACGAAATCAATACAAATTATTCATCAAACCATCAAAATTATATGATAGGAAGCAGATACCATCCGGTAAAAGTAGTACCTTGCACGCTTCATCTCCTGCTCGTTCTTCATTGGTAAATGACCTCCATCAAAGACCAAAATAGGTTTAATACCATAATGCCGCAACAAATTCACTCGGTGCATACAATAATCGACATGCCTATGATAATAAAGACATGAGATAAATGAATAACAGAAAATACATTAAACAAATGTTCTTTCCAATGTTTTTTTTATCAAAACATTGTTGAGGAAGCTGATTTCGATTACATTGTTTCTATACACATAATATGCAATGAAATGTCAAATTGACATTCTTAAAAGCAATTCTTTTTGAAAAGCTTGTAGTGAAAACCTCCACCAAAATAAATAAGAACCCATCATGACAAAATGTATAAAACACACACAATAATGCATGAAATTTTGCTTTTGAGACAATTTAGGCTGTAAACTATAAAGAAATCTAGCTTAATTTCAACTATCCATAGAAAGTACAACACTAATAGGAAGCAAATGCAATTGCCAATTGATATTGATGAAGAATTGGCTCAAATGCTAAACTAACATCATTGACTGAAAAGCCCATTAAAACAAATTGAAACCCAGACATTTCATAAACATAAACTTAAATTTATAAAACACACACATACACAGATATTTACAAAAAATGTAACAGAGTAAAAACAATAATTTCACTTTTCAAAAGTTATCCCATTTGCATATGCAAATAAACACTAATAAATCTTAATAAGTTACTTCTGGGCAGTAAAAACACACAGCGTTATTTCGAAAAAAACAATAACAAATTAAAAATCCAATGCCAATGCCAAACTCGAACTTCTAAGAACAATTGCTTGTAAAAACCCTTGAAATCCCATTACAATACGATATCACAGACTGATAACCAAACATAAAATAAAACAGATTAAACCCATTATACGAAATGTAATTGAGATCGATAAAATAACACAAGTGTACTTGGAAGTAGGAAGGGAATTGCAGAGCTCTTTGCTGCAAGAAAGAGCTCCTTTATGAAGCCATGAGTAGGTGTCGACGGCGACTGAACAGCCCTCCAGATCCTTTATATGAATCGGAACCATAATCGATTTCAATAGAGGTAATAATCCTTGTATTCCCATTTTCCTGCTTGCGCGGAAAGCAAAAACAGTCGATGATCAGTGTTGGTATAAACCCTAAATTGGGATTGGAAGGGAAGGGACGAACACTTTTTTATCTCCCCCAATTTTAGAGGGAAGATGGCGGGAATGATTTTCAACGCTAATTGAAGGTGATAAATTTTCATTTATACCCCTTGAGGTTATTGGAAATAGCAATTAGGTCCTTGATGTGTCAATAGACCTCTAAAATTAAATATTACTATTTTATTTAATTTTATAATTATATGTATAGATTACTAGTTTTAATTATACCTTAAATAATATTATTTTAATATTATGATGATGATAAAGATGCTTTTAGTGTTGTTTTTTCAATGTGTGTTTGAAGTTGGATTCTTTTTAGTGTCAAGTGACCCATTATTTTTAGTGTTTATAGCTTTTTTAGTAGTTGGGTTTTAAGATGCCCTTAAGAAACCCGTTTCACACATGCCTCATTCGAGGCCAATGATTCCCCGTAAAAACATGTACCAGAGTCGAGATCCCTGACAAGTTGAAAACTAGGGGTGGGGTAGTCTATTCTCTCCAACTCCCCCTGTATGTGTGTGTATATATATATTAAACAAATTCTTTTAACATGTATTATATTATATTTCTCAACAAAAATCGAAGAGGAGATTCGATTTCTCGTACTTGCTAGGGACGTGGATGAGGTAATGGAACTGGGGCCGAAGCTGGGAATTGCATTACTCACTCCATTGCCATGCTTAAATAGATACATGGTTTCCAATTTGATGACATTAATGCCATATTATAGTTAAAATGACAAGTATGCCTTATTATGTGATTTTAAAATTATTTTCCCGATTAAAAGACATAGAATTCGACGGTGTTTTTTTGTAAAATTAAAAAATAATTTTAACTTGAAACCTCTACTTATTCGATATAATTAGCAATTTAGCATCACACAACTTGTATAGCACAAGTCATGCATCATCCCAGTAGGCAAACACCGCATCCCCCTGGTGGCCCGTTGTTATGGCTGGTGATGTGTAGAGTGTGGATTTGATAATGGTTATTCCATGGGCCTATTCATTTTTAATAAGTGAATAACAAAATTATTTATGTTGTGAAATTCTTACATATGCCCATATCATATTCATTACAATAATATAAAACATAACAAGCAACATTTTAAATGGCTTGAGATCTGGGTATGGCACGGTGGCAAATTCAAACACCAAGTTTAAGAGTCACGATGAGACTGTAATATTTTTCAAGGTGTTACTTAAGATGACGTGTCTCTATATAAGTATGTATGGGAGGGTGTGCCTTATACTAGAACAAAACAATATCGAATAATATATATTCACATAAAATAAATAAAAAGTCGTATATATATAGAGCTTAACAAAAGTGATATATCAAAAGGTACAAAAAGATGTTATACCAATGGTTGTAGATACGTCTAAAAATTTGTATACATGAAGAAAATACATGTACTATCATAATTAAAGAAATATGTTAATTTGAGCAAGTAAATAACTTTTCTTCTTTTGGAGAAACCCTAAATGGAAGGGAAAAAACTTGAATATGAAAGGTAGTGAAAAAGTAAAGTTTGAATTTTTTTCAAATGAGTTGTACCTTATGCATACTAAGTTGTGAATTAAGAGATTTTTGAAATGTATGCATAAAATGGTAGTACCTTATGTTCTATAAGTAGTAATTAAGAGTTTTTTATTCCGTCTTTATAATATATTATAGATTATAGATATAGATTAATAGTGATACATGGAAATATATGTATAAAAGGAAGATTTTGCACATACCAAATTGGTGAGTGTTAGAAGTCTGCAGTAGTAATATGTATCTTGTGCTTTGATACTTGTAAATTAAGATATTTTTAAAATCTTGCATAAAATGATGGTACCTTGTGCCTAATAATTTGTGTTTAAGAGTTTTTTATCTCTACTTTATAATATAGTATAGATATAGATAGATTATAGATATACGATTATGTGTGTTAATATAATAAATATATAAAATGAAAAAGTAATGAACATAAAATAAATTAAATAACTAATTATAACTTTAAAATGATGCAAAGTGTAATTTCTTTCTAAAACTATAAGCATAAAGTGAATCTTTATACATAAAATTTGCTATGTACGGATGTTTTTTTATTTTATTTTATGGAAAAAAAATTCTTACGTAGAAAAAAAACATCATGTGCAAACTTTAACTATTTGATAAAAAAAAAACTTTGAAAAGTGGTTAAAAATGAACATGGTTGATGAGATTGACTTATTTCGGTTAATTTTCTTATTTTTAGTTTGTAGGTGGATAATGTAGGTGACATTTTTTTTAATTTGTAGTTTTACCTGCTATGTAGGTTGTAAGTTATATTTTTTAAGTAATAAAGATATATTCAACAGGTTACCTAAAGTCCAAGGATTTATTTAACATGTTTTGAAATGTCTAATGATTTATTTGTTCAAAAAAATTGTCCAAAGACTTAATCACTCCAAACCCTAAAGTCCGTTTTTTTTTTGAACTTTTCCCATAATTAAACAGTAACTATTGAAAAATTAAATTGAACAAATATTGTTTTAAACCCATATTTATTAATAATGTTAAAATATCATAAAATTCAATATATAATTTATGGGTAGAGTTCTCGTGAAAATGAAAGTTATAATAAGAAGGAATTTTCATCATCGGATATACATTAGGATTAGATGTACTGGATCAATCCATGTATCAAACATGATTCATGAATGAGATTAAAAGTGATAAAGGGTCCATGTCCCTTATTACCTTAAGGGCCTGTTTGTTTGCAACTTAATGAGCTTAATGAGACTCATATCTTATTCAGTCAGCTATATATGACTGTTTGGTAGTGGCTTAATGATATAGAAAGTGGCTTATTCAATAAGATTTAATGGGAGAGCTTTATGCAGAAAGCCAAGTTTTTTCCAAACCAGTCCCTCTCATTAAAAAACACGTTCCTTCCATCTATGAAAAAACTCTCTCAAATAAAAACCTTATAAATCTATACAGACAGATTAATCCACATAGACAACTTTATCCAAACAAAACTTAATGGAAAACCAACCAAACAGCCCCTACCTCTTATTTTCACATGATCGTTCGTCTATAACTTATAACATATATGTATGGGTTCCGATAAAAATGACAGTTATGGTGAGAAGGGTAAGAAGAGATATTCACACTTGGATGCATATTAAGATGAGATGCACCCAATCAATTCCTGTAACGGCTAAAAGTTATCAAGAGTCCAAACTTCTTCTTATATTTTCACCTTAATTATTATTCTCACACGATCCATCTAACTCATATTTAAATTCTATATAATAAATAAATAATAAACTGATAAACAAATTTTGATACAATATATTATATGAATTCATTATTTTTTAGTAAAAGCTTTATCATTTTTTGAGTAAATTATGTTTTCCGTCCCTGTGATTTATTAAAAATTGCGAATTTTGTCCCTATGGTTTTGAAACTCCGGCTTTGGTCCTATAATTTACAATTTATTTATATTTTCGTCTCTGAGGCCAAAACACTACTTGTTAGTATGAAGAACAAATATAGAAATGAATTCTACACCATAGTCCATAGGGATGAAAAAAGTAATAAAATGTAAACCATATAAACAAAAAAGGTAAGGAATTGTAAACCTGGGGATGAAAATCATAATTTTAAAACTATAAGGACTAAAATAGAGATTTTCAATAAACCAAAGGGACTAAAAACGTAATTTACTCTTTTTTGAAGGAACTTATTCAAAGTTTGGTATTGACCATTAAAACCCGACCCATTTAACTATCGTATTCAGGTTTTCCCTCTTCATATCATTCGCCGCCGCTTCACCACCGCAACTGAAACAATAACTCACCGCCTCCGTTCAACTTCTGGTAACCATTGCCGGAGACAGCTTTCCGGCAGAATCACCCTCAAGTTTCTATATATTTTTTTTGTTTAACACAAAATCCTATCAAACTCACCGCTGAATCGAATCTGACAAATTAAAATCCAAAATTCGACTTCCGTTGCTCAGGCCACCACTGCTGGCCGCCAGCCTCCTCGTTTTTTGATTAGGTTTGTCTTAATTTGTGTGCAGAGATTTGTGTTCTACTATTTGTAGGGTTGGTACTTGTACATTGTATTTGATTTCTGGTTGTTAGTTAATGCTCGAGTTTTATACGTTGTATTTGGGTTTGTTTAAAAATTTGTTTAGATAGGTCTGTTGACTGATTATAGGTAGGTTTAGTTTGGGGCATTTGGGCCTAATTTTTTTTCCTGTTGCCAAGTTCTAACTCCCAACTCGCCTTCACCGCTTCACGATTCACGAACAGTCGGGACGGGAACAAACGATTGACGAACACAATCAAACTATCAAAGATCGACTCTCCTCTTTGTCTCTCTTGAACTCGAACTGTTGTGGTCTTGTCTTTCTAGAACTGTTTCTGAATTTTGCTTTCTGCGGTTCTATTCTCTGCGGCGCTACCATTGTCTTGTGTATTGAGGTAATTTTTGTAGTGTTTTATTTAGGTTTTAGACTTATGACTTCTGAATTCTGATTTAGGTTTTATTTTTTAGTGTTTATATATATTAGGTTTATTGTTTCTAGGTTTATCTTCTGATGTGGTGCAGCTTCAACATCTTGCTTTTCTTCTTCTTTCTTAAACACCACTTGCCTTCCTCCTGCAGTTTCTTTGCCATAAAAAATAAACTCGAGCAATTAAACAAATTCACAAACATGATGCAATCTGCCCCTTGCAAAATGGTCACAGGCCATTGCAAACATTGTGGATGTTGTTGATGGTGTTAGACATTATGTTTTCTCCCAATTCATGATATTGCTTGTTGTTTTCATCTCTATTGGTCAATACCCAGTTGCTTTTAAACTGTCTAATATATGGCTTTGTGGCTGTGTCCCTGCTATCTCGAGATTGTGTTCAACATGTGATATTAGTATATTAAGGTTCAGGAGCATTTGTATGTATATTTTCTTATTGAGGAGGTGAGGAATCGGCTTCTCAAGACAATGAATACATGATCTACATACTCATTATTCAAATAGTTTGTTTTGTTTTGCTTTATATGTGTGTGTATATATATATATAGATGTATTAAGGGGCATTTTTTGGACTTTTGGCCATGGGCATCTGAATTCTCAGGACTGGCCCTGAACTTATTCCGGTGTGGTACCAGTAATAAGCAGTTTTTAGTGTTTGGACGGAAAAAAGGAAAATGCTTATACCAGTTTGGGTGTTCAAATGATAGGAAATGTGATGGCATAATGTTGTCACAAGAACTACATAACATTCAAAGATTTTTCTCGGTGCTTTGTTGTTAAATCTGCAAGTTAGTTATAGATAACATAGTGGTGTCCCTAGTGTTCAATCTGATTAGTGTGCACAGATTATTGGAGTTTGATACATTTAACAAATTACTTCAAATGAGATGGCGTATGTTGTGTGCTGATGAATCAAATTACTTCAAACATGTTAATTAGTTTTTTTTTCCTATCTTGATTCTGTCTATAGGTAGGGTTTAGTCATTTTGCTAGAGGAATTTTGTCAATCTTGAAGTTTTAGGAATTTTTATACTTTTCACACTAGGAATAATAGGACCACCCTGATTGAAAATCCTGGTTCCACCTCTGCCTTAACTATGTTGATTACATAAAACACACAATTAGGTTTGTTTTGAATAAGATATTCATGGGATTTTAACAGGGAATTGGGATAAGGATTTTTTGTAGCGAAAAATTAAAGAACCAGTGTTTCTGTTGCTAAGAATCAATGTTTGTGGGATTTATTTTATTAAGATTTAACGGGGTTTATTCTCGCTGAATACTTGAAATTATTCTGGAAAACATGGGTTTGCTGCTAGGATTTAAAGGGAAATAATTAAAAGAATAATTGGTTTAATATGTTGAGAGTAGTATTGTTAGCTTAACTAATTATTGTTTTGGTATATACTTAAAAGAATCAATTCTAATTTGTTTAAGTTCATGGGGTTTCTGATTAGGGTTTATTGATTCTAGTTCATCGTTTGAAATTCTTAGGATTTTGATTTGGTTAAGAACAATGTTAATGGTAAACCACAAGGTTGTGGCGTGGTGGTAAGAGCCTGGGGATTTCATAGCGGTTGTCCAGGTTCGAGCCCCACTCGCAGCATTGTGGCCACGGGATGAATGCCCGCGGGCCATAGGCCTGTTTTCCAGGAGATTAGTCTGGGCCCAAAGTGGTCTGGGATACTCCTTTACCAAAAAAAAAAAAAATGTTAATGGTTTTGTTTTGGGTTCACTCCATCAGTTGAAGTTTTTTTTTTTGGATGTTCAGAGAATCAGTTATAATTTGATTAAAATCGATGTTCATGGCTATTCTTATCAGGGTTTAACTATTTAAGGTTTTTGGGTTTGAGCTATTTGTTAGTGATTACCATGCTAGACATACCATGGAGTGAACCAACTGATTTGGATATTTTATACATGTCATTTCGGGTCCCGAGTAAGCTAATTCTATGTCTTTCTTTATAAATCATGCTGCAGAAATTGAGCTGCACATTTATATTTACGGTAACGATATATCCTCTTAGCTGCTACAGAACGCAAAGAATGACTTCAGTGACATTGAAAAAGAACTATCGGTGCGTTCAGTCTTTGCAACAATTTTACTCAGGCGGGCCCTATACCGTCTCTTCAGATGGATCGTTCATTGCTTGTGCATGCAATGACACCATAACCATAGTTGATTCTTCCAACGCTTCCATTAAGTCCACTATTGAAGGGGATTCCGAGCCTGTTACTGCAATTGCTCTTAGCCCTGATGACAAATTCCTCTTCTCTGCCAGCCACAGCCGTCAAATTAGGGTTTGGGACCTTTGTTCTCTTAAATGCTTGCGATCTTGGAAGGTAAGTTTACATTTTCGTTTACTGATCTCTAAGAGCCTTTACAACATATATATATATATATATATATATATATAAATTCTCCAAAATGGAGAAGCAAAAGTTAAAACCTCCAAAAAAGTTACATTTTGGAGGTTTCGACATTAATTATATTTATTAAAATATACAATAGAATTAATAACCAAACAAATTTTTAAATAAATTTTATGTGAAATGATAATACATTCACTTCATTGGTGGGAACAATAAAAAAACCGTTTCTCTCTCTTCTGCATTTTATTTTGGAGAGTTCTTCAAATACGGAGATTTTTTATTCTCTATCTCCTATTTTCTACATTTTGGAGAAAGTTTTGGACGGTCCGTTCGATTGGAGCGAAAAAAGATTAAAAACTCCAAAATCTTGATTTTCTCCTTTTCGGCAAATCTGTTGGAGATGCTCTAAGTGAGCTCACTTGCTTGTTCTAGTATTTTTATGATTGGAGTTGTGCAGGGACACCAAGGTCCAGTAATGGCTATGGCATGCCATGCTTCTGGTGGATTGCTGGCAACTGCTGGAGCTGATGGCAAAGTGTTGGTATGGGATGTTGATGGTGGATTTTGCACACATTACTTCAAGGGTCATAAAGGGGTTGTGACTAGTGTTATTTTTCATCCTGATCCTACTCGTCTGCTTGTAAGTTTCTATAATTTAGTAGTTATCGGATCATTGTTAGTAGTGTTACACTCTTTTTCTTGTTTTCTACTAAAAGATACTCTATAAAGTGCCAGGGACAAGCTATAAGCTCGTTTACCTTATAGATTAGTTATCTATGTTTATTTGAATCGATCATTGTTTCTTATGATAAAGTTCATCTGCAGGAAATCGGCACATTATAGTTTGCAATTTCAAACAGTATAATGATTGATGTTCTAAGATGCATGGTTAAAACTTTGAAATAGCAATCAGTTAAATCTTATTCAATTTTCTATACCATCTGGCCTAAGTTATTTGTCATTCTAAATACCATCCACAAGCTCTTGACAAAGTAAACTATCCATACACGTAGCAAAAGAAGGAACATTTTCAAACTAGTTGTGGATATATAATGCATATTGGCAGAAAGCAAAATGTGGAACTTGGAACGATCTCTCACACATTATTTTCATTGCTTAAAAACTAAACTTTTCAATGTTTGCACTTTTAGCTATTTTCTGGAAGCGATGATGCAACTGTACGAGTTTGGGATCTTACAAGCAAGAAATGCGTTGCAACTTTAGAGAGACATCGTTCAACGGTGACTTCCATCGCAATAACGGAAGATGGTTGGACTCTGTTGAGTGGTGGCCGAGATCAGGCATGTCTGAACTGTTTATGTTCTGATGTAGATTTCTTGATTAGTAGTATATACCAACTTGCTTGTTAATATGTTGTTGCATGTATGTACCATATCACACAATCTTGACACTGAGTGACACCATTGAGTAGTAACAAGCTATTGGTTTTTATGTTCTTCCCCAAGTTGTACAACTTTCATTAAACCGGGGGGGGGGGGTCTTTTTTTGATTGTGTTTGGGATACCATTTTAATCCTTGAGAATTCTTTGCTAGGGTTCGTTTGGTATTTCGGCCTGCCATTCACATACTGATGTACTGATAACTTTAGGTTGTGAACTTGTGGAACCTTCATGACTACAGCTGCAAGATGGGTGTGCCTACAAATGAGGCAATTGAAGCTGTATGTGTTATTCGTACCACATCTCCTTTTTCTTCATGTATGCGAGGCAAGAAAATGACCGATCCTCCAGCATTCCAATTTTTCACTGTCGGTGAACATGGAATTGTACGGATATGGAATTCTCAAGGGTAAGGAATTTGATTCGTGAACACATATTGAACTAATATACAAAGGCTTTTCGAACTACTCCATCCGTCCCAACATAAGTATCCACCATTTCTATCTTCATTTGTCTCAATACAAGTGTCCAGTTTCAAAAGTAAATGCCTACTTTCCTACTCTTCCCTTCTGAGATTGAGAAATTCATTACCGTCTTCATTATTATGGGTAAAATTGTCATTTAGTTAATAAAAAGTGTAATGATTACACATTTCTAAATCTGTTTGCCTTTTTCACTGTGGACAATTGTTTTTGGGACGGAGGGAGTATTTTATAGTTATAATTTGCACAACATTCTTTGTAAGAACTGTTCGTTGATCAAAGAGAACAATTGTAAGTTACAAGTGACCGTGTTCAGGAAAATCAATAACCACACTGAATAATGTTAGTGGGCCCCATATTTTATATTTTCTTAATATTTGTAATAATATTGATTTGCAACAGTGCGGTGTGCTTATTTCAACAAGCATCTTCAGATGTTACTGTCAACAAAGACGATGAGGAGGAAGCAAAAAGAGGTTTCATATCTGCTGTGATGTTGCCTTCCAGTCAGGGGTTGTTATGTGTGACTGCTGATCAGGAATTTCTCTTCTATTCCCCAACCGAAAGTCCTGAAGGAACATTTCAGTTGAATCTTAACAAAAGGCTTGTAGGATACAATGAGGAGATGGTGGACATGAAGTTCTTGGGCGTTGAAGAGCAGTTTCTTGCTGTTGCTACGAGTGTTGAACAGGCAAGTTGCTAAGGCTGTTATAGCATGTTAAATGTTTATTAGGGTGTGTTTGGTACGTGGGACAGTACAAAAACTTATTGTCCCACGTTTGGTGCGATATTAGACTGGGACAGGACTGAGTGGGACAAACGTGCATTTTTTGTCCCATCAAAATAGGTGGAGCATAAATCAGATTTGATTCTAGATTTGTATTCTAATGTGGGATACAAAAAGCTATACTGGAGCTAGTTTTGTCCCGAGTAACATGCAGTGGATATTGGATTTCATACTAGATTTGTATTCTAATGTCGGATACTTGCAGGTACGAGTGTATGATCTTTCCTCGATGTCGTGTTCTTATGTATTGGCAGGCCACACCGACATTGTGCTATGTCTGGATACGTGTACAACAAGCTCTGGAAGAACACTAATTGTAACGGGGAGCAAAGATAACACCGTGAGCTTTCTTTTATTTATATTTTGGCGTATTTGCTCAGTTACTTGTGTTAGGATTTGTAAACCAATACCTTGAGGATCGGCTCAATCGGCAAATAAAGGCTACACACCTTGGGGCTTCTTCCCCTAGGTCGCTAATTCGAGTATACACAAGGCTAATGGAGATTTTCCTGACTGTTATCTTCAGGGCCCCATGGGATCACGGTTACAAAAAACCAAAAGCTACTGGCTGTGTCGGTTACCAATAATAATTTAAGGATTTCAAAGAAACTGAATTGGCTTTTCATACGAATTTGATCTTGCAAAAAGTTCAATTCAATGTAGACTGCAAATGGATTCATAAATTGTTCTGTTTTTGCAATGTTTTGCTGTTGTAAGCATGTAAATCTTGTGCTTTTCATCAAGTTACAGTCCATTTTCATCGTTTTCGCAGGTAAGATTATGGGATTCCGACAGCAAACGTTGCATTGGAGTTGGAAGAGGTCACATGGGAGGCATTGGAGCTGTTGCTTTTGCAAAGAAGTCACATACTTTTTTCGTTAGCGGTAGTAGGTAAGTGTCCAGGATCCGTGCAGTATGTAAAGCCAATTCCCGTATCCCCTATTATGTCGATGTATGTTGCTGCATTCAGTTGCATCAAGTGGTTATTCATCTACCATTTTGATCCTCTTTCTTGATGTCAAAAAGTGAATTCTCTACCAAATAACGATCACCTATATAGGTGAGAGGGCGAAGTTCATTTAGGAACCATAAATATATCGAGAACTGTGAGAACCAACTATTCATGAATTATTAATGATGAATATACTTAAATATTCATGAATATTATTCATCATGAATATCGTGCATTTTCATAATTTATGATATTCATAATGAATAATTCATGAATATGGTTCTCATGGTTCTCACAATATTTAATGAACCCGCCTCTAGGTGAGAGATAAATTATTAATATTTGTATTGTTTTTAAATTATTAATATTTGTATTGTTTAGTGATCTCACCTTGAAGGTATGGAGTTTAGATGATCTCTCGGATGATGTCAATGATGCATTTAGTTTGAAAACTAAAGCAGTCACGGCAGCCCACGATAAGGATATTAATGCTCTGGCTGTTGCACCGAATGACAGTCTTGTTTGCAGTGGGTCCCAGGTAGGTTAATAATATATTAAATGTTGGAATCTCCAAAATCGAGAAACTGTTGGAGTTGAATGTAATTTTCTTCGGACGTTTTACCTTTTGTTTCTTCATTTTGGAGAAACTATTGAGATGCTTATAGCTTGTTTTAGATGATCAGCACACAAAGTATTTGGTTTCTACGAGGCTAATTTTTTCTCTTGATGATGCTAATTTTTGCGTCCCATTTATTTGTGATCAGGACCGTACTGCTCGTATCTGGAAGCTTCCAGAATTAACTCCTGGTGTTGTACTAAGAGGGCACAAAAGAGGAATCTGGTCTGTGGAGTTTTCACCGGTTGATCAGTGCGTTATAACGGCTTCTGGAGATAAGACCATAAAGATATGGGCCATAACCGATGGTTCGTGTTTAAAAACATTTGAAGGGCACACATCGAGTGTATTCAAAGTTCAATTTCTCACTCGTGGGGCTCAGTTCGTTTCTTGTGGTAAGAAAGCGTTTTTATTGCCTTTTATGTAAATATGATCATCTTAACGTTTTTTCACCGCCATTGTTTAGACCCATTAATATCGATCATTTGATTTGTTATATAGGTGCTGACGGTTTGGTAAAGCTTTGGACTGTGAAGACAAATGAATGCGTTGCAACTTATGATCAACATGAGGACAAGGTTATTAATTATTTTCACACTACAAAAAAATCGGCTTTACAGGATACCAAAAATGTTTAAATGTTCTATTTGGACATAAGTTTATAGGATCAAATAACTGCGCATCCTTATAATAAGTTGATAGGACGCTTTTGGGGATTCTAACAAGTTCAAAACAATTTTGAAATAAAGCGTCCTATTTGCCTTTTTATGACATTATTTGAAAAAAATTCTTATAAAAAACAAGTGTCCACAAGTGTCTGATAAAAAGATGTGTTCATAGGACACTTCTCAATAGTGTCATGTAAAAAAGCTAATAGGACACTTCATTTCAAAAGTGTCTTAAAAAGCTTGTTAAGAATTCCCAAAATACATCCTAACATTCTATTGTAACATTTTTATATACGGCGCACAATTGTTTGGACAATAAACTTAAGTCCTATAAAGCAGTTTATTAAGACATTTAGACATCTTTGACGTCCTATAAAGCCGATTTTGTTGAAGTGGCACTTTTGAAATTAGTTGAAATTGGCTTGAACACAGGCTTTTTGTCTTGAAACTGAGTTGGTTTAGCAAAAATGTCAAGCTACATGTTTCCAAATACCTTACTACTTATTCCAACTTTGGTCTGGTATATTTGTTGATCATCTTTCTGGGTCGAAATCTGCTCTCTTTGCTATATTTTTCGTTCATCATAACGTGCGAATCAATCTAGTTTTAAAAAAAAATGGAATTTTATCTCTAGGTCTGGGCCTTAACTGTGGGGAAGAAAACAGAAATGTTGGCAACTGGTGGCAGTGATGCTGTAATCAATCTGTGGCATGATTCTACTGCTGCAGATAAAGAGGACGCATTCCGGAAAGAGGTAAACATATCTGATCAAAGACAATTTATTCGATAAATGCAGTTGTATTTCTACACCTAAATTAATAAACAGGAATGTGAACTTTTCTGTCAAAGACTTCTGTAGATTGTTCATAAACTGCTAGACTCCATTTAATCTTGATTGGAGTTCATCAATGCATGCGCAAACGCACTAAATGTTTTTGGCATGTTAGCTTAAAGCACTTGCCATTCGTTGGTTATTAGCGGCATCTCGAAAACGTCCGGGTCGAAATATGGCTTTTGTGAGCTTATTGAAAAGCCCCTTTTGCCTTGGTTACTATTTATTGTATCAAAGATTTTTTTTTCTCAATCAATATAACGAAGTTTCAAATTTTCTTATTTAATGTAACAAAGTTTTGAATTTTTTTATTTTTGCCCATTTTGACCGTTAACCTGCCGATGTTGTAACATTTGATGACGTGGATGTCAAGTTTATCATCCACTTTGCCGTAACCCTCCTGTCAACGAACATCCACGTCATTAAATGTTACAAGATCAACGGTCAAAATGGGTACAAATAGGAAATTTTGAAACTGTTACATCGATTGATTTTTTTTCCGTGCACCACTAAATGGGAACTAAACCAAAATTTGTTACATTTTGATGCATATTGCTCTTTCCGGAACGCTACTTGAAGTAGTGTTTTAATAAGCTCCCTCTTTTTTTCCTTCCAGTTACGCCCCTAATATTTTTCTAATTAAATTTCAACACCTTTTTAGATCATTTTACATTGTTATCTGGCTTATCAACTAGCTTATCCGCATCCTTCATGTTGTAGCCTAGTGGTTTGGTAACATCCTGGGGGGTCAGTGGATGGTATCCCTGACTACCCAGGTTCGAACCCCGTGGTGAGCATGTTGTGATATCCAGATCATGGGCCTGCCACTTAGTGGTACCCTTAATTGGGCTGGGTCGTGGTCGACGGGGATTAGTCGGGTGGCACCCTTAAGTGGGAGCCCGGATACCCCGGGAACGTGTGCGTGTGTTAACCTGCCGTTCAAAAAAAAAAAAAACTAGCTTATCCGCTCACGAAATCAAATTTTGTTTTAAATGTTTCACTTGTGCAGGAGGAAGGTGTATTGAAAGGCCAAGAGCTAGAAAATGCTGTATTAGATGCCAACTACACCAAGGCCATTCATCTTGCGTTTGAGCTCCGTAGACCACATAAGCTGTTTGAGTTATTTGCCGAACTTTGCAGGTTAACACGAGCGGACCCCAATTGAATCTCTTTTTTCCCATTTGCATATGATATGTTTGTATCTGAAACCGAAACATCCTGCAGGAGGAAAGATGCCAAAGATCAGGTGACACAAGCGCTTGGCGTTCTTGGCACCGAAGAGTACCATCAATTGTTGGAGTACATTAGAGAATGGAACACGAAGCCGAAGCTATGTCACATTGCCCAGTTTGTGCTTTTTCAGGTTTTCAGCATCCTTCCGCCAACGGAGATAATCGAGGTATTCACTAAACCAAAACCAAACCAACAATTTATAACACTTATAACGCAGGACGTAGAATTGTTTGATACTATAAACTTAAGTTTTATAAAACATTATATTATGAAAATCTTTATTTTATCGTAGTGCAAATGGACCCAATAAATCCTACGAAAATGGGGTCTAGAGACGGTTTCGTGAAGACCCCGAAAAATTGTGATTATAATTCTGCAAAGTTAGAGAATGCTAACCACAAGGGTTGTGTCGTAGTGGTTAAGGCCCTGGGGGATGTGGTGGAATATCCCATCTGACCAGGGTTCGAATCCAGGCGTACACAACAATTGTGGCCACTGAGCAGGGCTGATTTCTTGCAGTCATAGTTTGCCGGGATTAGTCTAGGCATAGCTTAGGATACCCTTAAAAAAGTTAGAGAATGCTGATTTTAAAATAAAATTTACATTTTGTGTTTGTTTTTAAGATGAGAGGCATTGGAGAACTTCTTGAAGGGCTCATTCCATATTCACAAAGGCATTACAGCAGGATAGATAGATTGGAAAGGAGTACATTCTTGTTGGATTACACACTTAACGGGATGTCGGTCGTTGAACCAGATATGGGAGTCGTAGAGGACCCAAAAGACGAGTCTCCGGTGGGTCCTACGGAAGCTGTGGCCGAAGGGCAAGAACGGGCAAATGAAGAAGTTTCGAAGAAGCGGTCTTCAAAGAAACGGAAATCTAAAATATCAAACGGAGGGAACAAGAAAATTAAGGGAGCGGTTTCTAGCGATGGTGCGGTTATTTCTGTAACGAAATGATGGGTTTTCTTTCTTTGTTTTGGAATTTTGTCAGAGCTCTAGTGCAACGATACGTTTTGAGTAGGTGGGCGGTGTATGGCGGCGAATGGTGGTAACCACCGTGAGAATGTAGACATGGATCGGGAATGGTGGTGCCGATGATGTATTTCTTGAAACGTTATATTATAGGAAGTTAAACGGTTTTGTAGTAAATGCCAACAATGTTATAATTTGATGATCAAACTAGTTGTAATGTCGCAACAAAAATATATCATAATTTGGTCTTAAAATGAAAGAAAATTTGGTTTTAAAATGTAATGTTATTTAGTGTAGGAAATATACATTGTTTAAAATAAGAATTGCATGTTAAAACTTGAGTAAACTACAAATTTGGTCCTTGTAACTTGCAAAAGTGTTTGGATTTGGTCCCTCTATCTAACGGTCATTAAAAAATTCCGTCAAATAAGTGGCATTTTCATTCTTTTGTCGATTTTTCTGTTTTTTACCTAATCAAAAACCACAAGGACCAAAGTGATCTATTATTAGATAGTCTTGAACCATCCATAAACCGTCTTGGATGGCTAAGTTAATTATATGTGCAACAATAACATGCATGAAATGATTAATGATTTAAAATAGGGTTCATAGTAGATGTTAATTTTGATATACATGTAGGGTTACTACTAGCGTTATCAAATTAAACAATGATTATTTTTGTAATAAATGATAAAATTCTTCGATTTTTAATAATTTTAAATAAACGTGCTGGCGTGCCGCCGTATGTGGTGCACCAAACAGCTCAAACATGATGCCACGTTTAAGTTTTCAACTATTCCAGACCAATCCAATGACACATTATACATATATAAGAATGTGGTAAGCCGTGTGACACACTCCCCACATCACACATCAAAACTACACAATATATCAAATTATAAAACATTTGTTGCATTTTTAATTACATTTTCCCACATTTTTATAACATCTCGTTTAAGAGTTTAACGACTTACCCATTTGTAGTGAGGTCGTAGTGTTTCTTGGATCAAGTTGGTCAACCGAGGTGGTAACTGGTAATTGGTAAATAGCCCGAACGACAACCCTTCTTGGATGACACACCGTGTTGTCATTTTTCGATTCAAATGTACATCAAATGACCAAATTAGGATCTTGTCTATATTAAGTTGAGTTTGCATTAGATATATCGCCACTTTTAGCGCAACACGTGATTTCTCAAGGTGACACTTCAACTTCGAATTTCTTTCTACCATAAGGATACATGTCAACCTTTTGCATTGTGCATTTTGTTTCCCACTTTGAAAAATAATCAAATTAAATCCATCCTAAACACCGGACTTTCGTCCGTGCTTGGCAAGGACTTGATCAATGGGATTGACGACGTAGAGAAAAGATCAAGAGAGAACATTAACAAGGAAAGAACCAGAGAACCACGAAAAATGGATGGAAAAAAAATCAAAATTGATGTCAAATTAAAGATAACCAACTGATCGTTTTTTTGGTGTAATTTATTTTGCTCCATTTTTTTGTATTTCCCTAGTTTTTGACAGAAAAATTAAAGGGAGATATTTGTGTTTTTCAAAAAAGGTGGTTATAACCACCTTTTAAATCACATAAGTCCGATAATCTCAATCCAACAATTTGGATGAGTTCTTTGGTTGTTTCTTTTTTCAAAATTCTCTTCAGATCTCATCCCTGAAGCGGTATTGTCGGATGATGTCATTTGTTGGAACACAAATTCGAGATTAATAGCGAATACTGATAACCGAAACCAAAACATGAGCCTAAATCACAATAATTACGAATATTGAGAGTTTGTGTTTTTGTTTTGAGAATTTGGTAATTTTTCTAACTTCCCCCTGGACATCTCCAAACTTGTTAAAGCACATATTTATTGGATTCAAGATCATAATTATCTGAAGATGAAAATCTGAAGTCAAAGCTGATAACGTCGTCTCAACAAATAGTCTAGGGTCCTTTTGTAATAAATAGTCAAAAGTGTGTTTTTCGTATTTTATTTATTTGTTTTATAATTTAGTTATTAGTTTGTTTTTGTAATTTGGGCCCAAACCTTGTCAAGCCCATTAGGCTATAGGGCCTAAGTATAAATAAGATTAGGTTAGTGGTAATTAGGAAAAGGAAGCTTAATTGAAAAATTAATCATTGAGAGAGGCTAGCTGTTGGCCCCGTGAACAAGAGGAAACAGAGAGATAGATCGATTTCATCAAGAACAATTGTAATCTTTTGATTAATCAATATTAGGTTTGCATTATTTGTGTTGATTATATGTTTGCTTGATTGAATGATTACTTATTGAGACACACAATTGGTATCATAGCACGTTACAGATTGAATTGAATGAGTTTTGTTCGGTTCTGTTTTCTGTCAAAGATTCATAATTTTTATTGTGTGATTGTTCATTCAAGTTATTATTGATTGGATTGTGTTTGTTTTATCTATTATAGTGATTGGGTATTGTTTGATTTGATTATTGCATCGATTTTGGTTATCAATTTGTTGAATTTGTTGTTCTGGGTTCGTTCACGAAGTCAACACTGTGTCTTCAATCGATTTATTCTTAAAGTGTTTTTTTTATTGAAATTAATTGATTGGAATCTGTTCTAGTTGGTAATTTGATCGTAGTGGTAAAGTTTGGTACTTTAATTCGTGATATTGTGTGTTTTCTGGGCTGAATTTTGGTTTCTGTGTCGAAGGACTTAAAGAACATATCGGTCTTTCACTTCCGGTCGAATACCTCTTTATCGGTCTATAGCATTCGACCGGTACACTCACAGGTTACCCCGGTCTAAGCACATTATCGGTCAAACTATATCGGGCCTTACACTTCCGGTCGAATACCTTTTATCGGTCTATAGCATTCGACCGGTACACACACAATCCCGGTCATATCCTATTCCGGTCTATGACCGTGTTCCGGTCAAAGACAATACTGGTCGAAGCTTTTGCATTCTATCGGTCTTATCCCTTTCCGGTCTAAGCATTCTACCGGTCTTTACAAGTTCCCGGTCGAACTCTCTACCGGTCTTTACAAGTCTCCGGTCGACTCAATACCGGTCGAAGCACATCCCCTGTCGATTTTTGCAAACTATAATAGGGCTTCTAAATGTCAAAAAAATTTCTCTAGGGGCGCTGCCCCCATACCCCCGCAAGGGCGTTGCCCCTTGACCCCACCCGCTAACCGGGTAGCGGGACCCCCGTGCTAAGTCTGCGAAGGGGGACAAAGTTCTGTTCGTGATCAAATTTTTCTGAATTTCATTGTAAGATTTTCAATATTGTGTGATTTTATCTTGATTTCTAACGATCTCATATCAGTTGATTGTATCATACCAGATAAGTTAGTCTACTAATCGTATAAGTAAAGATGTCTCGGGAAGCTCTTGCTATTGGAACAGATGTGAAGCCTCCAGTACTCTTCAAGGGGGAGTACGAGCAGTGGAAGGACAGATTCTTGGACTTCATCGATCGACATGATTTGGGAGATTATATCAGAAAATATCTGAAAGAAGGAATCATGACACCTCCAACCAAGGTTCTCACTGTAGCCGGAGAAAATGGTGAAGAAGAAGAGACTGAGTATAAGTTATCGATTGGTGAATATACGGAAGATCAGCTGAAGAGACACAAGGGTGACAAGCTGGCAAGATCATTTATTCTTCAAGGCATACCGAACGAAATATATGTCAAAATTGATAGCTATAATGCTACCGGCAAGCAAATGTGGGATCAATTGGAAAAGATGATGATTGGATCAAAAGTCGGCAATCAGCTTAAAGTTTCCAACTACTTGAATAACTATGAAGAATTCAAAGCCAAAGCTGGAGAATCACTTGAAGCCACTTATGACAGATTTGTCACATTGCTGAATGAGCTCAGCAAGAACAAGATCAACAAATCTCAAGTTGAGCTGAATGTGAAATTTCTCAGCAACCTTAAGCTAGAATGGAAAAGATTCACAAGACAGATGAGGCAGTTGAAAGATCTGAACGACATTCCACTTCATGAAGTTTATGAAATCCTCAAACAGAATGAGGAAGAGGTGGATGAAATCAAGGCTGAGATGAAGAAGGCTGACAAAGAAGTTGCTGATCCAGTTGCTCTTGTTGTCAAGAAAAAGTCCAAGAAGAAGAAGGTGATAGCATCTGAGTCTGAAGAAGCGGATAGTGAGGCAAAGTCTGACTCTGACGATTGTGAACAACTGATGGAAACCATGCTAATGTTAACCAAGGCATTCCAAAAGAAGTTCTATAAAAAGCCAAACTCCAATAGTCAGAGATACTCGTCTGGTCCTAATAACTACAAGCATAAGGAGAAAGTTGAAGACAAGAGACCAGAAGAAAAGAAGAAGGCTGGAGCCGAAGATCCCAAGAAGGAAGAACCAATGAAGTGCTACAACTGTGGCAGATTCGGTCATTTTGCCAAGGACTGCCGCAAATCAAAAGTCCGAAACTCCGAATATTACAAGAACAAGATGCTTCTAGCCAAGCAACAAGAGGCTGGAAAAGCATTAATGGCGGAGGATGAATACTGGCTCGACCATTCAGATCAAGAGTCTGAAGAAGGAGAGAAGGATGATACAGCACATCTGTGCTTGATGGGGAAAAACCAGTCAGAAGCTGAAGCTGATTCTGATGATGGAGACAGTGATGAGGTATGTAACTTAACTGAATCTGATTTTCTGAACCAAATGCATGCCATGATGTCTAAACTCCAAGAATTAGAGTCTAAACTGAAGCGTGAGAAAGGTGTCATTAATGAGAAAAATCAATCTATACATAAACTTAGTAATGATATTGCTGAGAAAAATGTATTAATTGAAACTTTGCATAAAAATATAGACACCTGCACTAAAGAAAAGACTATAATTCATAAAGAGTTGTCTGAAACTGTTTCTAAGTATAGAGAATGTGAGTTTAAGTCTATAGAGATTTCTAAAAGGTATTTTTCTACTTCAAAAGAAAAGAATTCTTTAATAGACAAGGTAAATGCTTTGGAAGAGAAATTACATTCTTTAGGTCAAACCGAACACACTATTCATTTGAACAAACCTAAAGAGAAACCTGATACTTGGGGACTTGGTTATAAGAACCCACATCATCTCAAAAAGGGTATATCTGAAGTGCCTGCACTTTATGACTTTGGGTTTATGTTGTTGGCTCCTCAACATCAGGAACTCAAACCCTTTTGGACTAGTCTGTCTGAAAAAGATAAAACCAAGGAATATGATAAAAGAAAGAACACAGCTAAAGTTCAACTTCCATTTCGCTATGAGAAGTTGAATAACAATTATAGTTCTAATAAATCAAAATTTCTTTCAAATGATTATTTTGAGAGTTATTTTGTAAAAGAGTTGGAGGCTAAACCCATCGAAGGTAAGCTTTACGTACCTCCTCTAGTTTTGGAAAGTAAAATTTCTGAACTCGAGAATACTCTTACAGAAGAAAGACTTTTGATGGACTTAGAACAAACTGTATTTTCAACAGTGTTCAAAGATACTGATTTTTCTAAATTCTCTAAGGCTTTAAATTCTGATGACAGATCTGGTTCACTTGAGAATGATCTTAATTTCTTAAACTCTGATGGTATTTTGAATGATTGTGTTGCTCAATTTGATTTTACCTCTAAACTTCCTGATCATTCATCTTGTGTTGTTAATTCTTTTGGATTACCCAGTGTGTTTGAAAAAGGTGAAACATCAACGAAAGTTGATAAATCAGTTTCTGTGAAATCAAAGAAAGCAAAAGGTAAGAATCAAAAATCTCAGCTTTCACAGAAACCGATCCCCACTGGTAAGCCAAAGAAGAAGCATTCTCTTAATTCTCATCATTCTAACTCTAAAGTTTCACATGTTTCAGATTTGAGAAAGCAAAGGGTTGGAGTTAAGACTGCATGGATACCGAAACAGAAGATAGACGAGAAAGCTAAATCTAGTTCTAGTTTTATTTTGAATAAAAAGACTTCTAGTAAAGATGATGTGATTGTGAATGTTGCTACTTTTAAATCTAATCTTGTTGATTCTCGCAAGAAGTACTCTATAAAGCAATTATTCCAGTTAGCACCATCAAATAAAAAGTTTTTAAATTATGGTGAATGTGATTATGCTTCTCGTAAATATTCTGATGTTTGGTATGGTTCATATAATGTTTCATCTTATCATTATCATTCGTCTTATCATGCTTCTGGTTTTCAAAGAAAAAGTGGACCCAAATTTAAATGGGTGCCAAAATCAAGTACTAACAGTGGAGGTCCCATTTTTAAATGGGTTCCTAAACCTCTTCTTTCTTGATTTGTGTTGTGCAGACCCGTCATATGTGGTACTTGGATAGCGGGTGTTCCAAGCATATGACCGGGCAGAAGAGTATGTTGTCTAATTTTACGGACAAATACTGCGGCACAGTTCGTTTTGGGAATGATCAGTTTTCACCTATTCTGGGATATGGTGATGTTGTACATGAAAATCTTACGATCAAGAAGGTGAGTTACGTTGAAGGCTTAGGGCATAACCTATTCAGCATTGGCCAATTCTGCGACAAAGACTTAGAGATTAATTTCAAGTCCAAGACATGTTCAGTACGCACTGAAGAAGGACAAAAACTCTTGGTTGGCACTCGCAAGTCAAACATCTACACCATCAACTTGTCAAAGGTCCAGGCTGACAATCAGGTCTGTCTACTATCAAAGGCCTCGATGCAACAAAGCTGGTTATGGCATCGACGACTTTCTCACCTCAACTTTCGGTACATCAACAAGCTGGTCAGTGGCAAGCTAGTGAAAGGTCTTCCAGATCTGAAGTATGAAAGAGAACATCTATGTGCAGCATGTGAAAAGGGCAAGATGAAGAAAGCCCCACACAAACCAAAGCCTGAACCGAGTACCAGCTCTCCTTTAGAGTTGTTGCATATGGACTTGTGCGGTCCTATGCGAACGCAAAGCTTAGGAGGAAAGAAGTATGTGTTGGTTATCGTGGATGACTATACGCGATACACTTGGGTCAAGTTTCTACGGTCTAAAGATGAGACACCCGATGTTCTCATTACATTTCTGAAGACGACCCAAGTCAATCTGCAAAAACAAGTCAAGATTCTCAGGACTGACAACGACACAGAGTTCAAGAACAAGATAGTTGAAGAATATCTCGAGTCAGTCGGGATCTCACATCAATACTCTGCTGCTCGCACGCCTCAACAGAACGGAGTCGTCGAAAGGCGAAATTGTACACTTGTCGAGGCCGCACGGACAATGCTCAGCCAATCTGATTTACCTTTATTTTTGTGGGCTGAAGCTGTATCGACTGCGTGTCACACTCAGAATCGCTCCATGATACACCGCCGATTTCAGAAGACTCCGTATGCGTTGATCAACAACCGAACACCAACCATTAAATATTTTCATGTTTTTGGTTGTAAGTGTTTTGTTCTAAACGACAGAGAGAATCTGAACAAGTTCAGTGCTAAGACGGATGAAGGCATCTTCGTTGGTTATTCCTCTACATCTACTGCATATCGGGTTTACTTGAAGAAGTCGAAGACTGTGATAGAGAGCGTCAATGTTACATTTGATGAGGAGATGGCTTCTGAGCACATCAGTTCAGAACCCGTAATTACCGGAGTTCTAGCTTCTGAGCCAACCAGTCCAGGACCTGCACCTCAAGAGAACAAATCAGATGACGCTTCTTCGTCTACTTCTAAATTATCTGATTTGGATTTATTATTTGAACTGTTCTATGATGAATTTCTTGGATCTAAATTGCCTAACTCTGTTGTGGTTGACAGAATAGAAGACTCGATGACTACTCATCCGACCACTTCCGATATCTCCACTGAATCAAATTCTCCGATTCAGCAAGAAGTTCCAGTTCAAAAGCCTACTCCTACAGTTGAAGTTGTGATCAACAACGCCGAGACAGAAGTAGCTGACTCAGTAGAATGTACTGTAAGGATTGATCAACAGATTGACCAAGCTGTACCTACTGCAACTTCTGCAACGACTACTTCAACTGACACCCCCGTTAATTATGAACCATCTGAATTCCTAGATGCTGACAATGATCAACATGCATCTAATCCACTCCCTTATGAACATAAGTGGACCAAAGAGCACCCGGTACATCAAATTATTGGAGATCCTTCTGTACCGGTGCAAACTAGGTCTGCAACTTCAAATCTATGTATGTATGAATCCTTTCTGAGCAAGATCGAGCCTACCCGCGTATCTGAGGCTCTTGCCGATTCAGATTGGGTAACTGCGATGCAAGATGAGCTGAATCAGTTTGAAGCACTGAAAGTCTGGAGACTCGTACCCAAACCGCAAGGTAAAACTATCATTGGTACGAAATGGGTGTTCAAAAACAAGAAAGATGAAGATGGTACCGTTATCCGAAACAAAGCACGACTTGTCTCCAAGGGATATAGGCAAGAGGAAGGAATAGACTACGATGAGACTTATGCTCCAGTGGCACGTATAGAGGCGATTCGGATGTTCTTATCCTACGCAGCCCACAGGAACTTCACTGTCTATCAAATGGACGTGAAGACAGCTTTTCTGAATGGAGTACTCAAGGAAGAAGTTTATGTTTCTCAGCCAGAAGGGTTTGTAAATCCAGATAAGACGAATCACATCTACATCCTGGATAAAGCTCTTTATGGACTGAAACAAGCTCCTCGCGCCTGGTATGATATCCTATCTCAATTCTTGGTCAAGTCAAGTTTTACAAAAGGTACGGTTGATACCACTCTTTTCATTAAAAAGGATAAAGGCGATATCATTCTTATTCAAATATATGTGGATGATATTATTTTTGGTTATACAAATCCTAAGTACTGTAAGAACTTTGCAAACCTCATGGTGTCACGTTTTCAGATGAGCATGATGGGAGAGATGAACTTCTTTCTCGGATTGCAAGTCAAACAATTTTCAACGGGGATTTTTATCAATCAATCGAAATACATTATGGATATTCTTCGGAAGTTCAAAATGGAAAATTGTAAACCGATTGGTACCCCAATGGCACCTGGTACAAAGATTGGCACCGATCTTTCGGGAAATGATGTTGATGTTAGGACTTATAGAGGGATGATAGGTTCCTTAATGTATCTTACTTCTAGTAGGCCGAATATAATGTTTTCTACATGCTTATGTTCTAGATATCAGGCCAATCCTAAAGAATCCCATTTGTCTGCTGTAAAGCGGATTTTCAGGTATCTGAAGGGGACCGCAGATCTTGGTATGTGGTATCCTAAGGATACAAGCTTTGAGCTAACATCTTATTCAGACGCAGATCATGCTGGTTGCATGTTAGACAGGAAAAGCACCTCGGGTCATATACAATTCCTCGGAGATAAACTCGTCAGTTGGGCTTCGAAGAAGCAATTATGTGTATCCACATCAACGGCTGAAGCAGAATATGTAGCTGCTGTTAGCTGCTGTTCTCAAGTCTTGTGGATGAGAACACAACTGCGAGACTATGGATTTCAATTCAATAGAATCCCGATCTATTGTGATTCGAAGAGCGCTATTGCGATTACCGCTAACCCTGTTCAGCATACTAAGACCAAACACATAGATGTCCGGTATCATTTTATAAAAGATAATGTAGAAAAGGGGACAATTGAACTTTACTTTGTAAAAACCGATTATCAGCTTGCAGATTTGTTTACCAAACCTTTAGACGAAAAGAGATTTAATTTTCTTGTCTCAAGACTTGGTATGCTAAATCTTAAGACCTAATCGGTGGTTACCTATTAAAGTTTCTTATTGTGTCTCTTTATCATTTCTTTATTATTATTTCCGCATGATACTTGCTCTTTAATAGTTTGTTCATGATCTCAGGGGGAGTGTGAGAAGTATCTTATAGATGGTCAATGTTATTTTGAGGGGGAGCCAAACTGAATGCATTGTACTTACTGATAATGTATTAGTGGTCAATGTTATTTTAGGGGGAGCATACAAGTAAAGAGTATGGCGATGACTTCTGATTATTTCAGATCAGAACTCGTACTTTAATTGTTTTACTGCTTTCTGTCATTTTATTTTCAGTGAATAAAGTTACTTTGACTAGACCTTAAGACTTTTGTAGGTTGAGAGATGCTTTCAAGATCATATCTTTACGACTTTAAGCTTGATTTCGTGAGATGTAAGACTGCGTTCAAAAGGTATAATTTCTTATCTTCATCTCATCCATGGTTGAAAGAAGGACAACTTTCAATCATAAGAAAACATGTTCTTAAATGTTCAAACCACTTCCCGATTCTCAAACAGATTTCTTGATTTGGAAGTGTGATTTTAAATGTTTTCTGATTCATCTTTGAGCTTTAACTGATAAAGTTAAACTATCTGAGCATCATGTGCTTCATAGGAAAATATGGGATCAGTGTGCTAGAACTTAACAGAAACTTCTATGGATTCACGTTAACCAGTGTTTCCTACCCAAGAAGTTAATCCTTTAGTGATTGCATGTGAGGAGTCAAAAGAAATGAGTGTGGGATGTGTGATGAGAGAAATGTTAAAAGAGAGTTTTGGTTAGCTGTGAGCTTGAAGATTAAAAGAAAGAGGGTGAGAGATCAGAGTAAAAGAATATCAAACTCTGCACCAACTACTTTCTGAGCCGGGCAGCCACATTTCTAATGCTTCACATTTCTTTGGTGAACATTATTGAAACAGGCAACTAGCCCATGCCAACTCTTGACATTACCCCACTAGCTACTCATTTTCTTCTCAACAAGAAAATGTTTCATTTTCAAAGGGGACGCAACACATATGCTATCTGATTTTCATTTGGAAAATCTGGATATTGAAAAGAAGGAAGTCTGCCCCACCTTCACACTTCGTTTATGCACATTGAGTCTGTGTTTCACTACTTGTCTAAGTGGTTTACACTTTTTGAGCCTTATAAGCAATCATCTTATGCTTAATTTATTCTATCACTTGCATGAACACACAAAGAATTTGTTTCTTTGTCATAACGTTCATAGAAATTGCCTTTGTGGTGTTTTGATGATTGAATGGAAGCCCTGGTGGAGTGAACATCATAAAAGCTCCTTTATATTGTGTATTCGTTACACACAGTGACTTTGTGTTACTGACAGGCAATTTTTAACTGGTTCATTTGTTGATTCAGGTGTTACCTTTCATATCTATCTATTTTGTATGGATTTGCAAAGATCTGGATACGCATCTTTATGAATTGACGGATAATCAGTGGTTCTGTTTGCAAGATCAATGGTGGAAGAAATTTCTTGAAGACACGTTTTGATGAACTCTTTGCTCTTTTCATCAAAAAGGGGGAGAAGCGTCAATTAAGAAATGCGGAGATCAAAAGTTTTTGAAAGAATTTCTGAAGATATTATGAAGTTTTGCTGCTTTGAAGAAATTTTCTTTGAAGATGATTTGCTAAAGTATTCCAAGCTGAAACTGGAGATAATTTCTTTCCAAAAGATATTCTCATCGATTGGGGAGATTGCTACATTCTGAAGACAAAGAGGAAGATTACATTTTCTGAGCTTAAAGAATGATCTTGATCCAAAGGGGGAGATTGTTAAAGCACATATTTATTGGATTCAAGATCATAATTATCTGAAGATGGAAATCTGAAGTCAAAGCTGATAACGTCGTCTTAACAAATAGTCTAGGGTCCTTTTGTAATAAATAGTCAAAAGTGTGTTTTTCGTATTTTATTTATTTGTTTTATAATTTAGTTATTAGTTTGTTTTTGTAATTTGGGCCCAAACCTTGTCAAGCCCATTAGGCTATAGGGCCTAAGTATAAATAAGATTAGGTTAGTGGTAATTAGGAAAAGGAAGCTTAATTGAAAAATTAATCATTGAGAGAGGCTAGCTGTTGGCGCCGTGAACAAGAGGAAACAGAGAGATAGATCGATTTCATCAAGAACAACTGTAATCTTTTGATTAATCAATATCAGGTTTGCATTATTTGTGTTGATTATATGTTTGCTTGATTGAATGATTACTTATTGGGACACACAAAACTCTTCGGTGCCATTTACCAACGACTCATCGGTTAAGCATTTACTGGTTGATGATGATAAGAACCAAAAATCTTACTCGATAAGAGGTATAAGCAAGGACCTAAATTTTTTTCTGGTAAATGAAGGAAATGACACTTACCCTATAAACGTTTATAAATAGTAAACGCTTACCAACAATTCGTTTTGATGAACAAAAATGTCATTCGATAAGGTAAATGAAAATATCGACTATTGTGAGTAAGCGCTTAGCTGACAAACGATACCTCTTCGTTGGGCTTGATTAGGCCCAATGGGCCCTGACCCGATTTTGGAAGCTAACAGAATTTCCAATCTATAACCAGATTTCTGTTATTATTTCTGAATAGAGAGAGAAAACGATTATAGAGAGAGAGAGTTATGGTGGAAGAGGTAGAGAAATCTGAGGAGCAAAGGACGAAGGTTGCCGATAAACCCAAAGGTGTTTGTTCAGACGGAGAAGAAGATGAACGGGAGAAAGAAGTCGGAGAGAATGTCGGTGACGGAGATACGTCTCCGAGACCTGCTAAGGATTTAAAACGTCATCCGCTTGAGCATTCATGGACGTTCTGGTTCGATAATCCATCTGCTAAGTGTAAACAAGTCGCTTGGGGTAGTTCGATCCGTCCGATCTACACTTTCTCCACCGTTGAAGAATTCTGGAGGTCTTATTATATTCACTACTTTGTTTATGTTTCTCGACGTTATTTCTAGATAACGTTTTCTGCATTATATTAGTTTGAAATCGGATCTGGTCCTTGAATTTGCGGTTTCATCATGTCGAGTTTCTCGTAGTTATTTGTTTCTTACGATTGTTATAATACTTTCGTTGAAGGTTTGAATGTGAATGAAATCAATCTGTGAAATCAGTTGAAAGTTGATGAATTAGGGTCCGTTTGACGGTTTGGGCGTTTTCAACCAAAAAATTCCCCATTTCGATGAAAAAAAAACTAGAAGAAATATTTGGAAATGGAGGAAGATTGAACATCTTTTTTTTAATTTTGTTTCTAATTCAATCTTAATTCGATACTGGATAGCTCTACGTCTGCGTAGGTTTCTAGTCAATTCATCATTACATGCATGATGCATCTATATAACCTCTGCGTACAGATATATGCAGGAAATAGTAGGCGATTTTGAAAAGTTTCAAGATTATTAATGATTACATGCATCTGTGTTCTTGAGTGCAAAAACTGCCTTGGACTATCTGCCAATTTGCAGATTTCCTCCCTTGGATAAATTACAGTAGGAGGTAGTCCCTAAATCGAAATTGCCTATTTTCTGTTTAAATTTGACTATTAGAAAGAAATATAACATGTGTTTTGATAGACATACATACCCTTCAATACCAGGCCTTGTAGTCTGTAGATGGCTCAATGTGGGAAATGGTTTTCATTTTAGGGACCACCAACATCAAGAAATTAGTTAATGGACAAATGTGTGAATTGACATATAGTCTAGGGACAATTATCGTAGTTCTCTCTTTAAGTTTTGCAGTTTGACAAGCGATCTGCCATAAATACCACCCGTTATCATTGTATCTTTTATGTTTATAAGAGATTATGAGAATGCCATGAAATCATTTTTCCGTAAATAGTTTGATATGAAAAAATTAGTGAGTTGGGGCTGTTTACCCTACGCTTACTTCTCTTATCGGGTAACATTCTCGGTCATCAAAATAGATTGTTGGTAATAGTCGCTGCCGGGTAAGAGTCTTCTCCCTCATTTAACAGGTAAGATTTTCGGTCTCGGTCCTCACCATGCTCATCCGATAAGGTAATTGATTACCGGTAAGCGTTGGGTAAACGACCCCTTAGTTTGTTTCTCGAATGAGGGTTTGTCATTCATATCTTATTAGTTATTATGCATATGTGTTCCTTGAGATTATTCTCTAATTATTTGTTATAATTTAATAAAAGATCATTCCCATTCTTGATGTTCCTAGTGATTTTCTAGGTTTGGAAGGTTGAGACTGGAAGTAAAAGAGTTGGCTTACTGCTTTGTTGGATCATTTGCTTATAGTATTTGATATATTAACATGTACTATATGATTTTGACATGTAAATAATTAGTCCACTTTAAATTTCAAATCTTACTTATGTGTCAATTGCTATCTATCCATTCTATTTTTCACTACAAGTTTCTTTTTAGTCTTCCTACTGTTTCATCAGAGACAACAACGTTTCTTGATTGATTTCCTCAATTCTGTGTATTCCATAGCATAACAATATATTACATATTAGAATGAGATAATTTAAAGGAAATGGCCAAAATACTATGGTGAAAGATAGTGGCAAGTGGACATACAATATTGGGGGAAGGACTGTGTAGTACAAGAAGCCTTGTATCAATTCAATTACTAGTTTTAAGAAAATGTTAATTGGTGAAACCCAATAGAAGTCATTAAGAGGTGTACCCCAAGTAAGTTCCCATTCTAATCTGTCATACATCTGTTCCATAATCGATATATCGAAACACAAACATTTGATGGAAAACACACATAACAGAAAATCTAAACAGTTACAAAATAAATCTGAATCAGTTGGTCATAGTACAATGATTCTAGTATGGCAAATTACCACTTAAAAGACAAAGAAACAACAACATGATGCTTTCTTTGGATGCAGCCTTTACAACAATTTACATCGACCGAGCAGGCTGACAGCTGGAGCAGACCTCCATTGTTTCAAAAACAGAATCAAGCCTACGTGGGAGGACTCTGTTTGTGCTCCTGGTGGAAGGTGGACTATGACCTTTCCTAAGTCGAAATCTGACACATGTTGGCTCTACACGGTACCTTTTTTGAAAGTATATAATATTTATATACGAAAACACACACCCACACACACACACACACCAACACACTCCTCACCTTTGATGGAGGTTGGGATCTACCGGTAATCCGGATAATGCCTGGGCCAACTGCCCTTTGGTTGTACAGGGTACTCATTCTGTTCTCATTGGATGTCTTATCCCTCTATATTAACCTCTTTCTAATATGAAAGCTGCTAGCAATGTGTTATACCCCGAGTCTTATAGTCAATAAGTCAACTGTTGTAGGCTTTAGTACAAGTCTATTCTGTTGGGTACAAGTTGGTGAAGCATGGTAGTGAGTCGGTTAGTAGTTTAAATAAGGGATAGTTGTTTGTTAGAAGGGCATCGATTATTCTAGTGAATTTGAGTTTGGCGACAGCCATTGGGAGACCTCCAGCTTCTCGAATTGATGGAACCCTAGGTTCAATCATTTGATTTCAAGTTCTAATTCCATAGTGAAGTCATTTTTGTGTTTCAATTTCACTATTAATTGCTCGGTGTACATCAAATGGTATCAGAGCAGTTGATTAGAAGCGTGACTAATCCTATGGATCTGGAGACAACCATGGGATCCATAAAGGAGAAGATGAACACGATAATGATAAAACTCGATAGGATGATTCAGGATGTAGAGAAGAAGAGAGGGAGGGCTGAATCGAGTAGATCCGGGGCAATTGAAAGCAACAATTCAGTGATTCCATCTTTCAATGGCAATAATCCAGACGGATGGATTTTACAAGCAGAGAAGTATTTTGCCTTGAAATGCTTGAACAACGAAGAGCAACTGGAGGTCTCTGCAAGTTCGTTTGAAGGAGTTGCTTTGCGATGGTTTCGATGGGAGAATCACATGAGACCTTTTAGACGATGGGAGGATCTGAAGTGGATGATTCTTCGTCAATTCCGCTCAATAACCGGGTGTTCTTCGGGTAAACCGTATCTAACCCTAAAACAGGGTGTGGCCATGGAGAGAGACAATATGGAGAAGAAATTGCAGGGGAAGGAAGGAGGAAATATAGCGAAAGGGAAGGATGGAGGAAATACAAAAGAAAGAGATCGAGATAGGGGAGGGGTGGGGTCTGTTGATAGCCATCTGGATCCACTGCTGCCGTCAACGCCCTCTCTGCCATTTCTAGTGACATATTTGCCATCCTTACCGCCGTTGCTGCACTCTCCACCATCACATAAGCCATGGTCGACGGTGTCTCTGCCATCACAACATGATCCACCATTAAGCCGTCCCAAGGCCAAAACAGAAAAATCGATCGTTATTCATAAGGAAAATAAGGAAACAAGTTTGTTCATGGGGCCCAAGCCCAAACAAGTTGGTACAAGTTGGCCCAAACCTAGAAGGGATTTTAATGGGTTTGTCAAATCCATGTTCACAACTTTGGCGACGATACAAAGAGTTTGGTTGAACGATGGTCATTGGAAACTGCCGCTGCCACCACCTCCACCGCTGCCGCCGCCTCCGCCGTTACCACCGCCATCGTCACCTCTGTCGCTAACATTTCCACTGCTGCCGTCGACCCTAACGGCGTCTCCTTACGACTCTGTCGAGTGGAAATTCAACAGTGAGACCATCACAGTTAACCTTCGTCTATTGAAAAGATTGTTAAAACTCAAATTAGTCTGAGTATTAGAACGACAATTGCAATTCGAGAAGTATCATTCAAGATGGAGAGTATCTGAGCTACCAAAGAGACAGAAGTATCTTGTTTTTTACATGGTGGTTGAAGCACGGAAAGGATATTCGAGATATCAAAGCAAGGCTTTGTTTATAAATTGTGAAACTTGGACAAGAACGTGTACACAGTACATAAAGAATCTTTGCACATTTGGATCTTTGGGTAAATTTCTCAAAGCTAAGGTGACACGGTTGGGTCATGTTTTGGAAGGTAATGGAGGCCTGTTGGTTGATCAAATTGAAGTTAGGGTCTTTAGAGATGAGTGTGAAAATAATGTTGGCAGGTTTTCTGGCATGGAAGACACAAGTTTGATTGAGTGTGGCTTAAAATTGAATCAGAAGGGTTTATCGTGTCTTGAAGCCAACTGGGAAGATTACCTAAGGTGGCCTGAGCAGATCTTTTGCTACTTGTTTTGGGGTATTGTTTTAGAAGGAAAAGGTAATTTGTTGGGTAAACATCAGGGGGTTAAGGATTCCACATGTTGGTGCAAGGATGAAGTTGACAGACTCCTTGGAACAAAAGCTACCAGTCCGGTTTTCAATTACAACAGAAAATCAGTTCCTTTTTTTTTCTTTCCACCTTGAGGACAAGGTGAAAGTTTAGGGGCGGGTATTGTTATACCCCGAGTCTTATAGTCAATAAGTCAACTGTTGTAGGCTTTAGTACAAGTCTATTCTGTTGGGTACAAGTTGGTGAAGCATGGTAGTGAGTCGGTTAGTAGTTTAAATAAGGGATAGTTGTTTGTTAGAAGGGCATCGATTATTCTAGTGAATTTGAGTTTGGCGACAGCCATTGGGAGACCTCCAGCTTCTCGAATTGCTGGAACCCTAGGTTCAATCATTTGATTTCAAGTTCTAATTCCATAGTGAAGTCATTTTTGTGTTTCAATTTCACTATTAATTGCTCGGTGTACATCACAATGATTGGAGAACAGTTCGATTTTGGGGATGAGATATGCGGGGCGGTCGTAAATCTTAGATCAAGGCAGGAAAAAATAGCTCTGTGGACCAAAACCGCTGCCAATGAGGCTGCCCAGGTAGTAGATTCTAAAATAGTCACCATTGTACTCGACTTTTTATTACAGTCTGACATTTTGTTGCAACGATAAGCCAAACACAAGATTTGTATGAATGTGCATACAGTTGATAAGATGTTGTTGGGTTGTTTGCAGATGAGCATTGGGAAACAATGGAAGGAATTTCTTGATTACAACGACGTCATAGGGTTCATATTCCATGTAAGTCTATATATGTACGTATGTATTGATCCATGTAATTGATCTCGACTCATATTCTGCATCGTATGATATATATCTCAGGAGGATGCGAAGAAACTCGACAGAGGTGCCAAAAATAAATACTCAACATGATAAATGCAAGCTTGAGATGTTGAGGTAGGAATTGAATGCATCCACTTGTGTTTCTTTTGCTATTTGAGGGTTTTAGTTTTAGACTAGTTACGTACCCACGCGATGCGGTGGGATGCAAAATTCGAATACGTGTAAGCAAAATTACATAATACAAATGCTTTTACCAAATAGCACATAGTTTGGTTACTCTAATTATGTACCCATGTGATGCAACAAAATTTAATCAAGTATATTGTACAATATAGAAACCAAATTTGAGGTGAAAGTTAGGGGTCTTTTACCAAACACTTGCAAGATATGTTTACCAGTAAAAATAACCACCTTGTAACATTTTCGGCCATCAACATAGATTATTAGTAAACGTATTTTACCCGGTAAACGTTTACACAATAAACATATTTTCCCCCATGTATAGGTTAAGATTACTTGTCCTTATGGGATAAGACTGGTTTCTTTTATCTACAGGATAAAATACTCATAAGCGTATACCCATTCTCACTTGCATAGGCACTCGCATAGGCATGGCTATCTCCTGTTGGTGGTGCTTTTAGCCCCCTTAACCAACATAGTTATAAATTAAATCCTAGAATCATTTAAATAACTCTTTAGGTTATTTGGTAGGTCATGATTTCATTGTTTCTTATTTTTCTTCTTGTGGTAAATTGTTTTACCTTTCTACAATTAACCGTTAAAGCATATTTGTTTAGCATAGAGGAAAACAATCACTTTGAGGAATCAACTTAGCCGGTTATTCCTTCGACTTCGAATTACAAATTGGAATTCTGGATTACACTTTAAAATAAAATATGAAACCCCTCGATAAACATAAATCCTAGCTCCACACCTGCTGACTCGGAAAGGTAAGTAATACCAATAAGTGTCCGATAAACAACAGGCTGAATTTCACTGAACACAAGTTAAAAAACGGTGTCCAAAAATATTGTACAATTAAGGCTATGGATAGATATCTAGTGAATAAATTCAATAAATGAGTACATTCACTAACATGTAGAAACCAAAATAGAAACATAAATCTTAATCAATTGAAATCCTACCCTTAATTAACTATATCCTTGAATTATGAATCATTTGATTTCAGTGTTCACCGGAAAATGAATCAGGATAGACAACAATATTGACTTATCTTGAAGACAACCGTCAACAAGTTGGTGGTGCGACAATGTTTTGTAATGCACCAAGGTTTTGGTCATGGGTTGATCTTTCCAATATATCTCATAAACCAAGTATGGCAGTCCGGCCAATCAAGCACTTGAACAATGAAGCTGTCAATTTTAGTTTGCTCTTGAACCAATGCGCAAGTATGCAAATTTTAAAAAAATTCACATCAAGAACACAAATTTTCATATAAGAAGTGTTCTATGTTATTGCATAAGATCTTCATAATTTTTAGCAAAAAAGATTGTAAATATTACAATACCTTAACCCAACAACTAAATAAAAAGAAGGCAACTTCGAGCTTCCAGATGGACTCACCACCATGGCAGGAACAAACTTTGAAGATTAAGTAGTTCAAAAGCCCAACAAATATTAGCAACCAAGTGATCTTCAAGGTGTCATCGGGTAAAAAACATCAAATAATTAATTATTTCCAACGATGGCTTGAAATAACAAATCAGAAGATCAAATAGATTATCATTATTACCATAAACAAAAGAAGTGAAAAAATATACACTTTAAGTAACGGGATACACACTATGTGACCAAGTTGGTTGTATTACTTGAGTTTGACCAGATCATATGGATTTATCTACCTTCAACATGATTTTTTCAATTAATCACCAGAAAAGTTTAGAAAAGGAATGCATGATTGAATTTCAAATCTTACCATCAATTGGGATCAATTATAACCGATGCACAGGGGCGGAACACAAGCTTTCCAACTGCAGGGGCCGGACCGAGGGACAGACCTAAAGAAGGGTCATCGGTGGCACGTGCCACCGTATTATCTCTCCGCCGAAAGGTAAAAAAAATCCGTTTATGAAAGATGCAACTGTATCGTTTTAAAATGTGTCATCGTATGATATTCAAAAGTTGAAGTACGGTGCACCTTGTAATCAACCAAAAAACCAAAAAAGAACTCTTGAAATCAACCCAAAAAACCGAAAAAGTCACTCGAAATCGATAAAAAAAACTTAAAAATCTCTCGAAATCAAGCAAAAAGCTATAAAAATCCCTCAAAACAGTGGAATTAGGCTAAACCCAAGTGTGGTGATGAATTGAATGCGATTCTATCAAAAACCATCAATTTACTTCAACAAACCCTTCAAACCCTAATCCTAAAAAACAACATCCAGAGATACAATATGAATGCAGGGAAAAGTGAAAACCAACATCAAGAAACATAACCATTTTTCAGAAAATCCCCATAAACATGATTTGACGTTTCACAAAACCCAGATTGAAATCTATTTGCAGTCTTTAATTTGATCAGAAACAATAATTGCATAAAAGTAGCACACAATCAAAATTAAACATTTAAGGCTTACTTGCACAAAAGACCCATGTTGTTTAATCTTTCAATGACCCTCTTTCTCAATTCAAGAATTGAAACTTTAGCATCATCTGCACAATCATCTGCTAGTTCATATCTATCACAAACAACACAAAAATCAACTATAACCCAATACACAAAAATGAGCAAATTCAAGAACCCAAAACTTTAGAGATTAAACTTTATATTAGAGTTGCTGTTAACTCAAATTAAGGGATAAATGGATAATAGACAATAGGGAAGTCAAAATCTCAAATTGATGGTTTGGACTTTGGGGGTGAAAATTATCTGGACTCAACCGAAGGCAGAAGGCTGAAACTCGACGACCGACTACGGACTACCGAGAACGGAGAACCAGTCAACCGGAGATGACGATAAGCAAGAGCAGACAGTAGGCTGGCTGTTGTCTGTCGACGGCGATAAGCGATTGGAGATTTGGGGATGGTTGGATGAGCGATGCAATTCAATGAGTTTCCTTTCCAATTTGATTTTTGAAGGTTTGGACTTTTGGACTAAACACTAAAACACCGATAGTTTCCTTTCCAATAGCAGAGGATTGTGCAGACTCATTAATTATAGGCTGGACCTTGACTCAATAAGTGGGGGGGCCCAAATCAATTTTTTATTTTTCTAATACATGCAGACCTGAACCCATGTACTTCGAGTGACAAAAAACGTAGGGGCCATGGCCCCTATTTGTTCCCACAGCCTTCCGCCCCTGCCGGTGCATCAAGCCATACACCATCTATGTTGCTGATTCAACAAGTTCATTTTTCTCCTTGGTGAACATATCTTATGTTTACATAAGCAACAAAACCACTCTTAGCAAAGATCAAATTTTAACCATCCTAGAAACAAGTTGAGGAGATCAAAAGCAATTTGAACGCTCCAACAACTGAGCTAAAATCAAGACATAAAATCTATTTGAATAAAGGTGGAAAGATTTGAAAACAACCTATAAGATCTTAGCCATTATAATAAGATGACTTGCATGTTAAAAATATAAAATACTACCAGATATACTCCAAAACATGTCTCTCACAACGCAATTGAAGTCTATATGTTAAACTACCACATTACAGAACTAAACAAAATGTAAATGAATAAGAATAACATAAGATACCAATTATAAGTGTTTCTCACATCTCCATATTCTCCAAACAAAGTGATTAGTGAGTCGTTATATCTGAAGCAAGCCCTGAAAGTTAAAGAAAACAAAGACAGAAAGGTAAACGTTTGAAGCTAATAAAAAAGAAAACTTTGCAGCCAAACTATAAGAATAAGGTAACCTCAAACTCAAACTGTGATGAATTACCTTCCAACTTGCAAGACATGATGATTAAACTCCAAAAATTGCTACAAATATACGATACTAATCACAACTTCAAAATGGTTGCCTGATTTGTTTGGGGCTAAAGCTAAACTCACATAGAATGAAACAAGCCAAATGATACAGATCCCGTTCCGCAATTACAGTACACTATCTAAGATTTAAAAAATATTAAGGATACATGTGATTAGTACCGTATATTTGTAGCTGACGCCAATTACACGAACATTGTTGCTGATGTCAATGGCACGAACGTCCGAAATCTCACGACCGATGAGAGACAACAATAACCCTTTTTGTTGCCTTCTCGACAATGAATCAAACGAAACCCTAGAGATAAAAAAAAAACCAAGTTCGAGAGAACAATAATTACTGAACCTCGTGTGGGTCTTGTAGACATAAAGATCACATAAAAAACCTGAAATTGTTTAAACCAGCTTCACCTTGATTTATACCCAGACAATATACAGTTAGATGAACGATGTCTTCAAGATTGATTAAAAAATCATAAACAAAGATAAAACCTTACCTAGATCGACTGGAGAATACCTTCAAGATAGAGAAGATGGGAGATGCAATAGAGATTTGGGGGTTACCTAGGAGAATGAGAAGATCGAGAGTAGACATAACCAGACGTCGATACAAGCAGTGAGAATCATCCATGCGTCAATATAGATGAGGAGAATTGAATGGGAAGTAAAAGGGACACATTGAGAAGCGAGCCTTTGAATTCAAAACTCAAAAATAAACGTCCGAGTCTGGCAATCGAAAGGTCATCTTGGGGAAGTAAGCATCGAGAAGTTGTACATTAAGCATCAAATGTTGTAATTAAGAGATTTTAAGAGATTGTGCTTAAAAACATTGTACATTATGCAACAAAAGTTATTTTTAAGAGATTTTCAAATATGCTTTATAAGATAGTATAGATAAGTGAACGTTGAAATCAATTGCAATTGATGCTACATTCTCAAGTAGTCTTCACCATGGCTTCCTTTTTCAATTTCTAGATTTTACACTTCTTTTTTTCTTATTTCTGTCCTTTCCAAATTTAATGTCGGAGACAACTAATTTTTGTACTGTTTTCTGTCTCGTCCCGTTCTGACCCACCCTAAGGTTTAAGGCGAGACCTCTTTGGGCGATATATATATAGTGAAATGATATTTTGAAACCCTGAAAAAGGTTGCAACCCTTGCAACCCACATCTTAACCGTTGGATTCATGATCGACGGTTATTTTATTTTTATTTTTCTGTTTTTTTAATTAAAAATATTGGACCCCATATCTATTGTAACCGCCGATCATGAATCCGCCGATTAAGATGTCGGTTGCAAGGTTTGCAACCTTTTTAAGGGTTGCAAATGAAACAACCCCTATATATATAATAATAATAATAATAATAATAATATAGTGTATTTCCTCATGAATTGAGGGAAGCAGTTGTTCCATCGACCTGAATGATGTGATTTTCTTCATGTTGTCGTTGGCATGTCGGCTTGATGAGGATGTATATATTATAAGCAGTAGTAAACCCTAATTTGCTATAACCCTGATATGGTATTTGGCTTAATGGTCATCGCCGACACCGTCAGCCACCACCTCCACCACCATCAGCTACCACTACCACCACCTATCACTACGTCTACCTCCCCCACCTACGCCTCCATCTCCACCACTTTCGGTCGCCATTACAACCAATACCTCCACTGTAACAACCCGAACTTTAATTACATTAAAATGTAATTATCCATACCAAAACAATGGCCCCAAGCCTACAATTCAAACAAGGTTTGCAACTACAACTTATTACACAACTGAGTAAAAAGGAAAACTATTACAAGGAGTCTTCTAGCTTCAGGGAAAAGCTCACAACTTCTCTTTATCCTTACCAGAACCTGCTATCTTGCGATAACCTGAAAAAGGGTTATAGTTTTGAAAGAGCGAGGGTTAGACCGATGGTCTAGTGAGTCCCCTCCATGCACTACTGCAACAGTTCAAATATTATTTAAAACATTTAAACAAAGCCTTACACCTCACGAGCGGAACTCACTCTACTGATCAAACATTTATCATACTTTACGCTTCGCAAGCGTAACTCACACTACTGACCAACACTGCCGTCAAAGATGGTATGTCTGTCTCGTACTGCCTTATTTTGGGGACACACCCCAATGGCATAAACGGGCCACACTCCCCGGTACGATCAGGCGGGCCACACTTCCCGACTTAGGTCAAATCTAACGAATTAAATGTATGCATACATCTAATTAACAACATTATATTAAACGTGTTTATATAAACATAACATGAATATTCCAACATTATTAAATCAACCTTTTCAATAAACCTTCTCAACTTTCGATAATATAACCGTGCAGTTCAGAAAACTCACACTTATCAAATAACTTTCGAAATTGTAAAGGATTTAGTTTGAAAGACTCACCTCAGATCCTTCTCGCTTAAAGTCCGCTTTCTAACGATTCACTACCTACGACAACACCGATAAATCGGTAAGCCAAAACATAGATAACCCACTTTCTCACTAACTAAAACATAAAATACTACACACTGTGCCACCCCGGTCGAGACCACCCCCGGGAGACACACCCCGGTCGACACGGGTCCGGTCGACACCGGTCTCCCCACATCGGTCGACACACCGGTCGGCCCACACCGGTCGACACCGGTCGATATTCAAACTCGCTCAGGCGATTCCAAAACTTCGAGAAAACAACTCAGATCCTCGAATCGCCTAATAACACGGTCACAAACTCAACAACGAGATCATTTACCGACTAACTTACTATAGAAGGGAGTATTAGACTAGAATCATACCTTGATTGAAGAAAACGTCAAACCCCTTGATCTCCTTCAATCGCTCTCCCTCCTCTCCTTCTCCCTTCAACCGCCCATAACAAATATCAGGAAGGAAATGAGAAGTATCTTAGGGTTAAAACATATATACATAACCCAAGTTTCATTTAACCCCCTTGAACTTTGGGTCTCGCTTAACTTTTCACCCAACTATCAAAATTATCGAAATTTTGGATCCGGATATTACATCCACCACCACCACCACCACCTCCACCTTCATTTCCACCACAATCAACCATCTCCACGTCCTCCACAATCTCCACCTCTACCACTTGCCTCATCGATCTTCAACGTTGTCGGCCTTCGATCATTACCACCATCGGTAACTGCCCCCCGTCATATCGGCCACCACTGCCTCTACCTCAACTAGAGGTGATCATTTACGGGTTTGGGCAGGCCATAGGCCGAGCCTAACATATTTTTCTTATTCAACGGGCCTAATATAGCAAACCCAACCCCTTTTTTGTGGGTTTGAGAACTTGCCCATACCCATCCTAGAAACGGACTTGGCTTACCAACGGGCTAATGAGCGTAAAAGTTTACATTGAAAATAAACTTATATAAAATGGTAAGTTATATAAAATTCTCTAAAATACATATTTTTTTCCATCTAAAAAACGTAAAATATACTAATGTACGCAACGTAAGAAAAAAGTATTTTTGACAATGGAGTATGGACTTTTTTCTCTCAAAAGATTACCACCTTTCGAAGTTCGGATTCATCAATAACAATATTTAACCACCCCATATTTCAAGATCGAGATCCTAGACTACTATGCCATATCACATATAATATATATTTGGGAGGTGGTTGGTACTTAGTTGTGGGAGTCCAACCCAAAACCACTTATGAACTTTTTTTTATACAATATTAATTATATAAAAAAAATTAATTGATTATAATTATATAATGGACCGGGCGAGCCTGTCCAAATATCTTTTTTCATTGCCCGAGCCCGGCCGTTAACTAGTCCCGCCCAAGCCCACCCATATTTTCTAAAATGGTTGTCCAAGCCGCTTTTCTAACGGGCTGGACGAGCCGGGTCTAACGGGTCGTACCGCCTATGAACAACTCTAACCTCAACCACCACCACCACTACCACTGCCTCTATCAATCGTTGCTGTCGTCGCGACCACTATCGTCGCTGTAACAACCTCCACCACCATCACCACTTCCGACAATTCATACAAACCTTTCAAACCGAATAAAACATAAGATTTCCCTAGTACAAATTGGGTTGCTTCGAATTACCATCAATTATATCCATTCAAATATGACATTATTATCTATACATATGTATGCATGCATTTATGTTTATACTATATGAAAATTGTGTAAGAATGTTTATAAATTAAAGAGTAAATTGCAAATTTGGTCCCCGTGGTTTGTTGTTTTTCTCACTTTTGGTTCGTACAAAATTTTTATTGCATAAAACCCCTCGTGGTAAGCAAAAGTACTTGGTTTGGGTCCTTCTGACTAACCCCGTCAGATTTCCATCCGTTAAAACCCCTCATGTGACTTGGATATGAGGACATATTGGTCCTTTTACATACAACAAACCACAAAGACCAAAAATGCAATTTACTCCTATATTATTATACCATTTTTTAAAACAAAATAATTATATTATATAATCAGTAAATAATAATCACTTGATTTAAAAATAACTTATTAATGAAAAATCAAAATTTTAATTAATTAATAATTTACGTTTAGGTTTCGTCGACCAAAATTATAATAAAACAATTTATATTTTTGTTTTTACTAAATTTTATTTTTAATAAAAAATAAATTATTAAATAAAATAAAATTAAAGACATGCGGTTTTTGATTCTTAATATAAAACATATCATATATAATATAAAAAAAAATATAGCGCATATTAAAAAAACATATGAAATAACCTTAAAAAAATTAATTATAACTAAACTTATATCTTATTTAACTCGACCTTTTTTTAAAGATTTTTTAAATAAATTACCCTAGAATTATTAAAATGATGTAACATATAAAAATATTAAAGCATATGAATTTTGTTAGGGATGTTTGAGAGAGGAGGAGCGACCAAAAAACCATTTATTCAAAATTTCTTTAAAATGAGAGAGGAGGAGCGACCAACCTATTTTTGTGTTTTTTTGGTCGATTCTCCTTCTCAAATATTCGTAACAAAATCCATATACTTTAATCTTTTTGCATGTTAACATCGTTTTAATGATCGTAAGGTAATTTACTTAGAAAATCTATTAGAAAGTCAAGTTCAATAAGTTGTAAATTTAGTTATAATTACTTTTTTAAGTGTTATTTCATATATCATTTTAATATGTGCTAGAATTTGTGTGTTTTTAGTTATATATATATGAGTAAACTCTAATTTTGGTCCATGACGTTTAGTGATTTCTTTGAAAGAGGTCCCTATGGTTTCATAATTCAAGTTTACATCCCCAGGGTTTGAATTTTGCTCTGAAAAAAGGTCCCTGACCCCTAAAGCCGTTAAAAAGCTCCGTTAGGGTCAGGGGCATTTTCGTCAAACCATGTTTTTGTCTCCTTTTTGCACTCTTTCTTGTTTCTTCTTTTTATTGTGTAAAATCATAAAAACTTAGGGACCAATTTCTAAATTTCTTCTTCTTCTTCATTCTTCTTCATTCTTCTTCCTGCAACGAGTTAATACCAACCAGATGAACAACATGAACTAATAAAGATAATTGTGATAAGAACATAGATTAAAACCCAAAAGTATCAAGAAAACCTTGAATACAAAGTCAAAACTCAAATAATGTACAAATTTATTCTAAGAACATAATTATTAAACCAAATAATAACATCAAGAATATTAACCAAGATGAAGAACATCAAACAAATAATGTACAGATTCACCAAAAAAAAAGTGTTGATACAAAACAAAATATCTCTAAATCAAGATATCAAGATCTCAAGAACAATCGCATTCGTATACAAAACTAAAATAGAAGTAGAAACCTATTACAATCAGATTCCTTCACTTCAAGCCATTCATCTTGTTCCTGAGATGCTTTGATGGAATGATTGCAACTTCTTCCAAAATCTTCTTGTTGGTGTGGAAATCGAGCGTTACTTTTTAGTAACGCTCGATAATTAGGCGTGATGATTTCTTAACGGTTTTGGTACGAACCCAACCCATTTTTTCCGGCCAAGAGGGAGGCGGAGGAGCGTGAGACAGCAGCAGATGTGCAGGGATTTTGCTCAGATTGAAACGGAGAAGAAAGATTCTGGTTTCTACTGCTCAAATGTTAGTGACCATTCGGATGAAAAACATTCTTATCTTATAATCATAGAAAATCATAGAAAACGTGAGACGACAGATCATTCTTATCTTATAATCATAAAAAAACATCGAATGAAATCAATGGATACCTGATTGAAGTCACTATCAAAATGAAGCAAACAATACTGAAGAACATGGTGACCATTCGGATCGTTGGCCAATTTAGCAGCCCCACGGTGTAAAGCCCTGATTACCATCATAATCTGATTTGGGTCTTTCAAGTTCTCCAACAACTTTTGAATTGCCATAGTCCTATATAGCCAAAAACAACACAAAAGTTATTGTATGATCCACAACAATATTAACAACTAAACCAATTTCAACAAACCAAACATACCTATTATGGACTCACAGAGACAAGAATGATATCAAAACCCTAAATCACAAAAATCTAAAAGAAACCCTAAATCTAAATCTGAAGCGTCCACTGATCGAAAAAGGGAAGCATCAAACAGGTTTGTGAAAAATCAAAACCCAGAAACCCAACCGAGAAACAATCGATAATATCAAAACCCCAACCAAAAAAGTTTTCTTCTCCTCGTTCTCTTACTCATCGGAGTTCATGGTGCCACGATGAAAGGAATTACCGATCGAAAAGGGGATGGGGTTTTACCGTCACTAGTCGAGAAGATATTGGTTGGTGCGATGGATTCAATAGATGAAGGAGACTATCGGCGTTTTCTTGTGTGAGGATCGACGTTGGTGCGATGGAAAGCAAAGGATGAAGGAGATGGAGTTAAAGGCGGCGTAAAGTGAACAAGGCAAGAAGCAGATCCTTTTTTTTTTGAATTTTCATTTCATTTTAGATTTTCTTTTGTATTGTTATTTTAGGTTTTGTTTTTCTAATTACATGGTTGGTCCCTTTGTTTTGATTGTTTTTACATATATAAGGAAAAACAAAAAAAAGTGAAAAAAGGGGACAAAAACATGGTTGGACGAAAATGCCCCTGACCCTAACGGAGCTTTTTAACGGCGTTAGGGGTCAGGGACCTTTTTCAGAGAAAAATTCAAACTCTGGGGATGTAAACTTGAATTATGAAACCATATGGACCTCTTTCAAAGAAATCACTAAACGCCAGGGACCAAAATTGGAGTTTACTCTCTCTCTCTCTCTCTATATATATATATATAGTATATTTTATATAAATAATCAAAAAAATTCATGTCTTTAATTTATTTTTTTATTAAAATGAAATTTAGTAAAAACGAAAACATAAATTATTTTATTATAATTTTGGTCGTTAATACTTAAACATAAATTATTAATTAATTAAAATTTTGTCATTTTAATTTAAACGAGGTTTTATTAAAAGAATATTTATAAATCAAGTGATAATTATTTGTTAATTATATGATAAAATTATTATGTTTTAAAAAAATGGAATAATAATAAGCGAGTACATTGCAATTTTAGTCCTTATGGGTTGTTGTGTAACACCCAAATTTTCGCTTAGTAAGTTTTCGTTCATCCTTAGTTATCTCTTCATCTTCCGTTTATCTTTTTGGGTGAAATAAGTTGTACTTTCGAACCTTAAATTGACCCATGCGAGAATCTCGAGTTTTGACCTTTTTTCCGGGCTCAGTGCGTGTGGCGCGAAAGTGACTCGCGATAGTGACATGTGTCACTATCACGTGGCACAATCGCCGGGAGAGTACCACCCGCGGTACAATCTCCGCGAGAGTGCCCTCGCGATAGTGACAATGTCACTATCGCGTGACAAGGTCGCCCGCGACCTCAAGGCTCTTAAATGCCCGAATTCTCAACCAATTCTCATTTTCTCACTTCTTCCCCTTCACCATTCTCTCCCAAAAACGTTTCCCCACTCCCTATTACAAACACTAACTTACTTTGTGGTCATTTCCTTGGATTCCAATGTGTTTCTTCATCACCAAAGTTGTGACTTCAACCTCAAGGGCTAAGTCAAGTGTTCTTCCTTACCTCTTGAGATTTCTAGGTTTTTTCTCAAAATCTAAGTGGTGAGTTATTCTCCTCTCTTCTAGATCTTTTCTATTAGTTATATATGTTCCTTTGGTGACTCTCTAGTGTTTGTATTCCTCAAATTGTGGGTTTGATGATTTTGGAGAAATTAGGTTAAATTAGGGTTATGCCCAAAATGGAGATTTTGATGTATTATGTTTGGGGGACTATTCTATATGGTTGAATAAGTATATTCATGATTGGAAACTTGTGATGATAGGTTTTTGGAAGGTTTTGCTTATGGATTCGGATTTCTTCAAGGAAGCTCAAGTTGGGGTAAAATCTAGATTTAGCCTAAATCTAGCAAGGTGAGTTCAAGTTGATTTGTGAAAACGGTGTACATGCCAAAATATTCATTTTAAAGTGTTTTGTGTTTTATATGAAATTGTTAACTGCTGATCACCTGATAAGTTTTGGTTATTTGGAAATGTTTAGTTTTATAAACATGGTGAAACACCCATTTTGGGATATTTGGAAATTTTGGTAAATAAATCATGTTGAAAAGTTTCTTTGATGATTTTACATATATAATTGGAGTTCAATTGACGTAAGTGTCATTTTGTGTATTTGATCTTATAAACCTTTTCGGAAAATGCATATCATTGTGTTATGAGGCATTTTGGAAATATAAGGGTATGAGTTCATTTGGAAAATGGTTTGCCTCAACCAATGATGAGATTCGAGTTAATCATATTTTCGGTCGTGTGTTTGCATAATAGTTGGTCAAATGTGTTTCAATGTTTATATTGGCTTTCATTTGGGGGTTTACGTAAATTGTTAGGCTTTGGCTCGGTTTTGACTAAATGGAGTCTTGAGGACATTTGTCCGGTTTAAAAACAGTTGTGGAGTTTTGAGTATGATGGCGTATATTTCGTGTCATTTGAGAGTTACATGTTTTGGGAGCTTTGGTCTTTCATTTTGGGTCATGTAATTTTAGACAGTGTTGTATTGGATCCATAGGCATGTAAGTCAGTCTGTTTTGGTAAAGCGGGTAAGGTTGTTTATGACCGTTGACCGCTTAGGTTCGCTACCGAGTAGGCAATAGGTGGCTCGAGTCTCCGAGTTGTAACTCGTCTAGATTGGATATACACCCATGTCTGTAAGTCCTTGAGGTAAACTCGACGGAGTATGGCCAGAGGCATAACGGTCTGAGGATTGTGATGTCGGTGGTGGCATGGGAACTAGGTCCGGGATATGTGGTGAAATCCAATAACATCACGGGTGGCTCCATTCACGTGTTCTCGCCACCCAAGATGGAAACGTTGAGATGACATGCGAGTATGTTGTATGGGCGGCCTACTCTTGTGTTTCTCTACTCTCAACGTATACGGGTCTCCCCATCGTCGATCCGTGGTATTTTAAATGTTAAAGTCGTATATTACCAAATTTGGTTTCTGGTGTGGTCGACGGTAAATGATGGCCTTAATATTGGGTTTTCCTCACGTATATTAAGGTTTGAATGAAATATGTCATTCCACGTTTCGATATTTGTTTTCGTCCATTTTATGGTCGTGTGAGTTTTTGGTCTAATGTCCGTGTTCACGACGATATTTATTTATATAGATTTTCATCTATGGTTTATGAGTTGTGTGTCATGACCCACCCGTGTTTCAGGTATTTAGAGATATAACATTTTACCCGCGTTTTATACAATTGTGAGTCCTCTCTCTATTCTCATTATGAGTAAGTTTTGGGTTAAATCTAAGTTTACGACAAAACGTTTTATATTGGGATTTTAGCCCTTAAAACAGTTTAGTTTGGTCAACGATTATATTGGTGCATCTTTCGTTTAAAATGCATAATTATTAGTAAACGAATCGTTTTCGTGATTGAAGCACATCATTTAGAAAGATTATGTTTTTAATTGCATTCTTCCTTTTTAACGATTCATTTATAAATGTTGAAAACTCTTGAGCTCACTAGGCGTTAAGCCTAACCCTTTTTATTTGTCGGCATGTGCATCAGGTTCCAGTTGGGGTTTGGTTCTAACAGCTATGAAGAGTTGAACCTTAGCTTTGTGCAAGTGTAAGTAGTTGGTGAAGTCTTCCGCAATTTGGAAATAGCGATTATTATTGGGTTTTAGTAGCACCCGTCTTTGTTATAGACTGTATGTAGAGAATAAATTACGTGTGTTGAGGTTAAACCTTAATTTGTGATTGTAGACGAATCAATTATCGACATATTTAGAAAATTTTAAATTAATTGTTATTCCCAGTTTTGAGGGTGTTACATGTTGTTTGTAAAAGAACCAATATGCCCTCATGTGCAAGTCACATGGGGGTTTTAACGGATGGAAATCTGACGGAGTTAGTCAGAGGGACCCAAACCAAGCACTTTTGCACACTACGAGGGTTTTCTTGCAATAAAAATTTTGTAGGGACCAAAAGTGCGAAAAACAACAAACCACATGGACCAAATTTGCAATTTACTCTAAATTAAGTTATTTAACTATTTGTTTGAGTTGTGTCATTCATAGCTATTATATAAAATCATTAAACAACATTTAGGGACAATATTGTCATTCTAACAGTTTTGTCATGTCTCGTTCAACTTACCAAGTACAATACATACAATTTGCTCAGTCTTGTCCTAGTCGTACCAAACAATAGGCAGACAACTTGATCAGTCCAATCCTATCCATTTTTGTATTATTGTTCTGTCTAGTTCTGTACAGTCCAGTCCGATCCAATCCAATTTGTGTACCAAATGCTACCTAAAAGTAAGATGCTCTGCTCTTATCAGGTTAACATCTTAGTCAACGACATTTACAGATGAAAAAACGTTGATAAACAACATTATCTAGTACCTGATAAACATTACCAACTCGATAAGAAGCTATAGCGTATGAGCATTAGTAAACAACTATGAAGTTTATAAATAAAGGAGTAAATTACAAATTTGGCCCTATGGTCTGTCAAAAATAACACTTTTTGTCCCTACAGTTTCGAAATTATAAGACGACCATCATGGTTTGCAAAAACGTCAGGATTTAGTCCCTCTCTCTAATAGCTGTTAAAAAAATTCCGTTAAATAAGGGGTATTTTCGTCCTTTTACTGATTTTTTTTTGTCTTTTACCCAATCAAGAACCACATGGACCAATTTTTAGGTTTCTTTATGATACTTTTTTGTCTTCTTATTTCTCTTTTTTGTTTATTATATATATATATATATATATATATATATATATAGGGATATGTTCAAATGAGAAGCTAAACATTTTGCGAGAAGACGAGAAGTGTGATATCATATATGATACATAAGCTTATGGGCTATTTGACAATTGCTGAATGGTTTGGTGCAGAGTGATTAAGTGGTCAGAATGATTAAGAGACACTTATGATATAGTTCAAAGTGAAATAGTTTTGTTTTGTAATTTTTCATAATGAAATTAGGGCGCTTAATGGTTAAGGGAGTTCCAAGATACAAAATCATTCAGAGGGTTTTAGAACCATTAAGAGGTAGATTTTTTTTGGTCAAATAAGATTCACCTCTTAGCTATTCAAAGGTTACCTCTTAATAGAACCATTAAGAGGTAAAAAAAAGTCCCTTAATCATATATGATTAAATACACGTTACATTGACAATATATAGACACTTAATCATATATGATTAAACATACCCAAAGGACGTCTAATCATATATGATATTGAGACTTCTCGTATTCTCGCAAAATGTTTAACTTCTCGTATGATCCTTCATCTCTCTCTCTATACATATACATATACATATACATATACATATACATATACATATACATATATACATATATACATATATATATATATATATATAGGGGCAAGTTCAAACGAGAAGCTAAATATTTTGCGAGAAGGCGAGAAGTGCTTAATCACATATGATACACAAGCTTAATCATAAATGATTAAACGCATGTTATATTGGCAATACATAGATGTTTAATTAAACATGGTCGTGTAATCATATATGATTAAACATTTCTCGCCTTATCGCAAAATGTTTAACTTCTCGCATGATCCTTCCTCTCTCTCTCTCTCTCTCTCTCTCTCTCTCTCTCTATATATATATATATATATATATATATATATATATATATATATATATATATATATATAGGGGAGCGATCATTTGAAAACCACTCCTAAAATGCAAACTTTGTACACCAATATCAACCAATCAATGAATTTCTTTTTATTTTCTGTTTTTTTTAATATACAAGGGTGTAATAGTCATTTGCTTAAAATTTAATGGTTATATATATGGTAGTTATCTTTTTAGTTATTTTAAAACATATTCATATTATTATCGTTTAATTATGGTAATTAAAAAAATCAATAAACAAAATATCAAATATGCCTTTGTAAGTGAGATATACGGCATCACCATTTTCAAAAACATATCACTATTTTCAAAAGATATCACCATTTTCGTGATGCAACAACATTGAGATGTGGCATCACCATTCTCGTCGTCAATTAGGATCAAGCAAAACCACACCGTAAGTAGTTTATCACTCGTATTAACACACTAGATTTCACCATTCTCGCCGGTATCACATATTTCATCACACTAGATTCATCACATCGTCGTTCATCTCCGTGTCATCTCGGTTTCATATTCGTTTTCCTCTCCGTTTATCGACGTTCATCTCCATGTCATCTCGGTTTCATATCCGTTTTCATCTCCGTTCATCGCCGTTCGTCTCGGTTTCATATCCATTTTCATCTCCGTTCATCGTCGTTCATTTTCGTTTCATCTCCGTTTCATATCCATTTTCGCCTCCGTTCATCGTCATTTCATCTCTTAGATTTCTAATCAATAAAACACAAGGGAATTAGTGAAATCGTTGAATGTTACCTCCTTGCAACCGAATTATTGTGGATGAAATAGTTCAAGATGTTCTTCGACTTTTTGGTAACTACGATTAAAGATTTGAAATTGGAGATAATATTTTCCCTAAAAATTAACAATTTCATCTTGTTTCCATATTTGAAATTAAATGTTAAACGGACTACTATACCCTTTCCATCCATTATTTGTTTATTTTTTATATTGAATTAATTACTATATTAACATAAATAGCACAAAATGATCTTAACCATTGATTGATTTTATCTACGACTTAAACAAGGGTTGCATAGTTTTCATTATGAGGATGGTTTGCAAATGAAACCATATATATATATATATATATATAAAAGAAATTAAACTATAAAAACCCTCCAATTAGTACAAACCATACAAACCAATTTCATATGTTCAACTAGTCTAATGAATATCTGACTTTGTAAAGATCTAAAAAGTTGATCATAATAAATAAACTCTGATCATCTTCTATAAATATCCAGATCTTAATAAATAAAGACTCATCATCGATAAATATGTCATTTGATTGGTTTATACTAATTAGAGAGTTTTTAATTTATGTATTTAATAAATTTGATTAAGTAATAAAAAAATAATGTTTTAAATGAAAATATGAAATAGTGGGAGTAAAACAAATTTAATAAAAACACTAACCAATTATTATTAGATAAAAATCTATATTTTTTCTTTTTTCTCGAATCCTATTAAACTGTTTCAAATGGTAATTTACAATAAATAACAAAAACTTTGATAAACCAATAAATAAAAAAATATTAATAAAGTATCAAAAATACATTTATTTTTATATTAACTATAGTGGACATTTTTAAATGATGACTTTAATAATAGAAAAATCAAATAATTTCATTAAAATTATTGAAAAACAGGTAATATTGTATTTTTTTCCAATTATTCTTAGTGATCAATATATATATATATATATATATATATATATATATATATATATATAGGGGAGGGATCAATTGGAAACCAGTATTACATTGGAAACTTTGGAAACCCAAATCAACCAATCATTGAATTTTTTTTTAATTTTTTTAATTGATAAGGTTATTTTAGTCTTTTACATAATTTCATAATATATATGGTAATTGTTGTTATTATTATTATATTAATAATTATTTATTTTTAATTTATTTTATATATGGTAATGTTAGTCATTTATTAATGTAAAAATGGGATATTTAATTTAGGAAAACAAATTTTAATCATACGGATCCTCTATTTTTGATTATGATGAATCATTGATTGATTAAAATATTAATATAAAAAATAAATATTTAATTTTTCAAGTATTCATATGAAATTACCTCCAGGCACAAAATATTAATATAGTGAACATAATGGATTTGATATAGTGAAACAAAATATTAATATAGTGAAACCTGATGAAACATAAAATGTTAATATAGTGAAACCTGATGAAACATAATTGATATAGTGAAACATAATGGAAAGGTAATGAAACAAAATATTAATATAGTGAAACCCGATATAGCGAAACAAAATATTAATATAGTGAAACCTGATGAAACATATTTGATATAATGAAACATATTTGATATAGTGAAACATAATGAAAAGATAATGAAACAATAATGGTAATGAAACTTAATTGTGTTTTTACATACTGCATATTGATGAACATCTAATAAAAAAGTAATATTGATATATTGTTATTATTTTTTATTAATAAATTAATCAATTTATTACCATATATAATTATTACCTTTTATTAATAAATTAATTAATTTATTACCATATTTCATCTTTGTTGCCAAATTTGAAACACAAAAGAAAAAGACACATTAACCTTTTGACATATTATTATTATCTTTTATTAATAAATTAATTAATTTATTACCATATATAATTCAAATGAATCTTAACCATTGATTAAAAAGATCAATGGTTGAAAATTGGTTTCCAAAGTTTCAAATGAAATTTAGTTTCCAATTGAAACCACCCCCTATATATATATATATATATATATATATATATATATATATATATATATATATATATATATTTTGTACGGCAACTTGGGCTAAGCCCACACACACACGCACCTGCGGTATCCGGGCATCCAATTGGGCAGCATCGACTAATCCGCGGCGACCCGACCCAGCCCAAAATGACTGGACCCGCCCAGGTACGACTAAGCCCGGTCAAGACCGAACCCGCATACCCATAGACTGGTATGCCCGTAAACCTGGACCCGAACCGACCCGAAGGCCGACCCAAGGTCTGGGTATCACCGAAGTGCATCCCCCAGGATTCGAACCCTGGTAGATAGGCATACCATGCACTATCCACCCAGGGCTTTACCACTAGGCTAACACCTCTTTGATACCCCTATATATATATTTATAGACAGAGGTTCAAGGGAAAACCTCAAATAAATGAAAAACTAAAAAACACCTTATCAACCATTAGATTAGATGATCTGATGGATGTGATTAAATGGGCGGTTACAACAATATTTTTTGAAATAAAAAACTTTAGCCCCCTATTTTTTTATTAGAAAAAAGAAAAAAAATAAACAAAATTCGAGCGAAATAAATTACACCAAAAAAACAATCATATTTTTCTCATTAATTTGACATCCATATTGATATACCTTTTCATCCATTTTTTCGTGGTTTTTCGGTTTTCTATTTATTTAGGGTTTTCCCCTGAACCTGACCCTATATATATATATATATATATATATATATATATATCAATTGTTTAATTTAAATATTAAATAAATCTAATTAACAAAAAAAATAAAGTTTTAAATGAAAATATGAAATAGTGTGAGTAAAAAGAATTTAATAAAACACCAACCGATTGATATAAGATGAAAAAAACTATTTAACTTTTTTTCCGGAATTCTATTAAACCCTTTAAATGGTAATTTAAAACAAAAAAAAACTTTGATAAATAAATAAATAAAAAAAGTTATTGATTAAAGTATCAAGACATTTATTTTTTTATTGATTATACTTTATATTTTCAAAAAGATTATAACTTTAATAATAAAATAATCAAATAAATTCATTAGTAGGTAAAATCGATTTTTTTTCAATTTTTCTTAATGGTCAATAAATATATATATATATATATATATATATATATATATATATATATATATTATATACATGTAAAATTAAAATATCATAAAGAAAGAAAAAACGTAAAGACAAAAAAGTAAAAAGAGTAAACTACAATTTTGGTTCCTATGGCTTTTGATTGGGTAAAAGATGAAAATGTCCCTCATTTAATGGTCTTTAGACAAATGGACTAAATCCGAACGTTTTTGTAAACCACAATGGCTATCTTGTAATCGAAACTACAGTGATGAGAAGTGTTATTTTTTCAGCAAACTACAAAAACCAAATCTGTATTACTCGAAATAAATTTATGAGTAAGTTATGAATTTCCTCCCTGTGGTTATATAGAAATTATGATTAGGTCTTCCAAACGAAATAATTACAAATATCATCATTGTGAATCAGATAATTGGTTTGATTATTAAATTAAGCGGACGTAAAATTAAACGAGATTAAGGGAACGAGAGAAAAAAAAGAAACAAATAGAAACAAGACTAAGCAAAATAAATGACAACTACAACTAAAAGGGCACTGAGTAACGTCAACCTAGGACTTTGGTAATAGTGAGAATTTGTTTTGCAAAACTACTTAAACCCTCTTTCGAGGTGGAAATGCTTTTCTAGGCCAAAACATATATTTATTCTCGCAATATATGTACATCGGAAAGAAACATTAAAATTTAAAATAAATAATTTTCCCAATCAACGTCCCTAACTATTTATCATGTTAGGACCATTGTCATTGATCAATTTAATCTAAGTAAAAGATCAAACTTTCGTTTTCTCAAAAACTAATTGAATTGACGAAATGTTTTGTGAAAAACCAATTAAATTAACTCCAACTTTCGTTTGAATCAAAATGGATTAAAACCCAACATTTGTTTTAAGAACGATTAATCAAATACTAAAACCTCGATCCTAAGCGACGATTACCCAATAAAATGATTACAAAATTAAGACCAAGAAGCAAGCTATTTAATTAGACTCTAATTAGATCAAAGACAAATTAAATCTTAGCTATCAAAACAACTACATTAGACACGATCTAATAACATTAACGTTAACGAAAATCAAACACAAACAACGAATCACTAAGCAATCATATTCAGAAATTTAATTAAAACACAACAAATTAAACCTAATCTAATATGCATAAATTAAGTGTAGAAAATTAGAAGAGTATAGGAAGAAATTGAATTGCAATAGATTAAAGTAGGGAGTAGGGAAAAAGAAGTACATAAAGATGAAGAGTAACAAAGTAAGCAATAAAGATATGCAGGAAAAGGCTAAAAACTTGAAATAACAACTAAGAACAGCGAAGAAAATCAAGAACGATTAAATTGACGATAATATTCAAACACACAAGAAACAACTAAAGTATATTAAAGATATAGGGAAGAAGATACTAGTTATCGTATGAAAAACCGATTGCAAATCGGATTCCAATGGCCTAAGCGAAGTGCAAATCTTCTTCCCCAAGTCTTGGAGAAATCGTTCAAAGGACTCTCCCGTAAAAACCAAACGTGTATCGTCTTCCTAGAGTAGTAGACGACTTGCTAAACAAAACCCTCACAAGGGGTTTAAATAACTAAGCCCAACGAAATAAAAGCCCAAATAATAAAAAAACGGCCGCTCACGGCCGTGAAGGAACCTTTCACTAGCGTGAAGCAAGGCAGAAAGTTTAGAGTGTTTTTCAGACACTGTTCACTGGCGTGAAGGAATCCTTCACGCCTGCGACAACAAACAGATTGTAAACATCAAGATTAGAGAGGCTTCTTCGCGTCCATGAGGAAATCATTCGCGCCCGTGAAGTGTGCAAAATCTTCAATCCTTAAATTCTTGACTTTTTCTTCCATCTCTTCATCAACTCGCGCGTCTATCCTTGCTTCCTTCACTTCCTTTACTTCCTTCCCCGCATCATTCTTTGAGTCATCCACCAAACCGTTTCTAACACCGTGTATAATCTGCACAAAAGCATACCAAAAACATAAAACTATCCCAAAAACCATTCCAACCGTGATTATAGAAAAAAATGGAAAAGAATAATAAAAAGGCATGAAAGGACTAAACTAAGGACTAAAATGTATAAAAGACGCAACTAATATAAACAAAGTTAGGTGCATAAAATGCAATTAACAAACCACCCACAAGCTAGACTTTCTTGTCCCCAAGAAAGAAATCAAACATATACGGGTGAAGAAAAAGAAAGAAAAAGAAAAAAAAGGAAATAAGAAAAAAAAACGATTATCTCTGAAGATGTCAAAACGAGTTATCCCACAATCTCACAAAGCATAATCAAGCATTAAGATTAAAAACACAACTAAATGCCATGAGTTGGATTAAAGCAAAGTAAGTAGGAATGTATGATTACCAAAGCGTCAAACCAACATATACCAATCAAGCATATCACAAAAAAATTGCAACCTAAGAAGATTTTGCAGACATACCATAGTCGCTAAGGGAGGGGATAGTTATCTATACGGATGGAAGCTCACGATGTCACTCTATGCTCTCAAGTGTGTATAGGGACGTGCATACGGTCAAGTCCTTCTCGATCGAGACAATTGGAATGTAATCTTGACACGATTGAATTTATTCTCAAGTCCAAAAGTTTACCACAATAATACATACAGCGAGGGCTTTGGGACACGATTAAGGGTTAAAGGTGGGATTCGGCTCATTTATTGATGTTGAGGATATCAGTTTATGGGTTTTTTTTTGTATGCACATAAGGGTTCTTTTCCTAATGTTTTTGATGGATTGAAGGCTTATTTTACCTTTGCTCTTTTTTTTTCTTTGTTTTTTTTTTGCTTTTTTTTTCAAAACTTTGTGAACCCACAAGCTATGCTTGTTATGGGGGCTCAACAAACTATCCACAAGTTATGCTTGTGTTTATTTATATGCTAAGTGTCAAATCCATCTATCATTTCGAAGAATTCAACCTTAATGTGCGCGTTTTTTTTTGGTGTATGGGTGTACAAAGAAGGGTAGGTGTTTAAGCTTAAAATGGGTTACAAAGGAAAAATATTTTTGAATTTTTCGGCATTATTTTTTTTTTTTTCTGAAACGAAGGCCTTTGTGCATATTTATAATAAACTTGGACGATAAACCATTCAAAAGCCAAGACTACACCTCGATGACAGGTAACACACAAGAAACGAGAAAATGGGATTGATTACATGTGTGTCAATCCAGAAAGACCCAAATTCTCACTAGCTAAATCCATCAATGATAGTCACTTTGTTGCAATGTAGGGGGACTATGGTACGAAAACTAATCCTAAAAGGCTACTTGAAACAACATGCTTAACGGTGTGTGTAAGTGACAGCTAAGGTAACATCATTGCTATAAAAAATCATTTAACAACATGGCAAACAGTTAATGTGCGATTAGTGAATCAAAATACTCAAAAATGAAAAGTGAGATATGGTGTACTACGAGTCATGAACACAACGGAGAGTAATCAAAAATCTTTTTGGATTTTTTTTTGAAATGCAACCTAGAAATGAAATAGAAAAGGAATTATATGCAAAAATAAAAATAAAAGAAATGAAAAACACCTACCCACAAGCAAATAGGAGCATTGTCCTCAATGCTCAGGATAGGGTGCTAGGGGGGGAAAAAGAAATCATGGAAAAGGAGGGGGAAGATTGTGGTGCAGGTGTGTGTTGTGGTGAGTGAGGTGGCTGCATAGTGAAAACGATCGAGAGGGAAAAGGGGATGAAGGGACGGAGACTCGTTTAAAGTCACGAGTTTGACTTCGAACCAAGAATTAAACATGAGGGAGAATGACTCATTTATCGTCGCGAGCTTGACGAAGAATTAAAGAATTAGGGAGAAGAGAGTGTACGAATCGGAAAAAGTCAAAGGATTGACTTAAATGGTCACAGATTCGTACGAGTCGCATAAATACACAAATGACACATCCGATTGTCGGTGTGCTATCGTTATAGAACACATTACGTTACCCAAAATTGAGAATTAAACAAAGGTAGAGAAAGAAGGGTCGGTAGACATCGGTCGACACACCGGTCGGCCCACACCGGTCGACACCGGTCGATATTCAAACTCGCTCAGGCGATTCCAAAACTTCGAGAAAACAACTCAGATCCTCGAATCGCCTAATAACACGGTCACAAACTCAACAACGAGATCATTTACCGACTAACTTACTATAGAAGGGAGTATTAGACTAGAATCATACCTTGATTGAAGAAAACGTCAAACCCCTTGATCTCCTTCAATCGCTCTCCCTCCTCTCCTTCTCCCTTCAACCGCCCATAACAAATATCAGGAAGGAAATGAGAAGTATCTTAGGGTTAAAACATATATACATAACCCAAGTTTCATTTAACCCCCTTGAACTTTGGGTCTCGCTTAACTTTTCACCCAACTATCAAAATTATCGAAATTTTGGATCCGGATATTACATCCACCACCACCACCACCACCTCCACCTTCATTTCCACCACAATCAACCATCTCCACGTCCTCCACAATCTCCACCTCTACCACTTGCCTCATCGATCTTCAACGTTGTCGGCCTTCGATCATTACCACCATCGGTAACTGCCCCCCGTCATATCGGCCACCACTGCCTCTACCTCAACTAGAGGTGATCATTTACGGGTTTGGGCAGGCCATAGGCCGAGCCTAACATATTTTTCTTATTCAACGGGCCTAATATAGCAAACCCAACCCCTTTTTTGTGGGTTTGAGAACTTGCCCATACCCATCCTAGAAACGGACTTGGCTTACCAACGGGCTAATGAGCGTAAAAGTTTACATTGAAAATAAACTTATATAAAATGGTAAGTTATATAAAATTCTCTAAAATACATATTTTTTTCCATCTAAAAAACGTAAAATATACTAATGTACGCAACGTAAGAAAAAAGTATTTTTGACAATGGAGTATGGACTTTTTTCTCTCAAAAGATTACCACCTTTCGAAGTTCGGATTCATCAATAACAATATTTAACCACCCCATATTTCAAGATCGAGATCCTAGACTACTATGCCATATCACATATAATATATATTTGGGAGGTGGTTGGTACTTAGTTGTGGGAGTCCAACCCAAAACCACTTATGAACTTTTTTTTATACAATATTAATTATATAAAAAAAATTAATTGATTATAATTATATAATGGACCGGGCGAGCCTGTCCAAATATCTTTTTTCATTGCCCGAGCCCGGCCGTTAACTAGTCCCGCCCAAGCCCACCCATATTTTCTAAAATGGTTGTCCAAGCCGCTTTTCTAACGGGCTGGACGAGCCGGGTCTAACGGGTCGTACCGCCTATGAACAACTCTAACCTCAACCACCACCACCACTACCACTGCCTCTATCAATCGTTGCTGTCGTCGCGACCACTATCGTCGCTGTAACAACCTCCACCACCATCACCACTTCCGACAATTCATACAAACCTTTCAAACCGAATAAAACATAAGATTTCCCTAGTACAAATTGGGTTGCTTCGAATTACCATCAATTATATCCATTCAAATATGACATTATTATCTATACATATGTATGCATGCATTTATGTTTATACTATATGAAAATTGTGTAAGAATGTTTATAAATTAAAGAGTAAATTGCAAATTTGGTCCCCGTGGTTTGTTGTTTTTCTCACTTTTGGTTCGTACAAAATTTTTATTGCATAAAACCCCTCGTGGTAAGCAAAAGTACTTGGTTTGGGTCCTTCTGACTAACCCCGTCAGATTTCCATCCGTTAAAACCCCTCATGTGACTTGGATATGAGGACATATTGGTCCTTTTACATACAACAAACCACAAAGACCAAAAATGCAATTTACTCCTATATTATTATACCATTTTTTAAAACAAAATAATTATATTATATAATCAGTAAATAATAATCACTTGATTTAAAAATAACTTATTAATGAAAAATCAAAATTTTAATTAATTAATAATTTACGTTTAGGTTTCGTCGACCAAAATTATAATAAAACAATTTATATTTTTGTTTTTACTAAATTTTATTTTTAATAAAAAATAAATTATTAAATAAAATAAAATTAAAGACATGCGGTTTTTGATTCTTAATATAAAACATATCATATATAATATAAAAAAAAATATAGCGCATATTAAAAAAACATATGAAATAACCTTAAAAAAATTAATTATAACTAAACTTATATCTTATTTAACTCGACCTTTTTTTAAAGATTTTTTAAATAAATTACCCTAGAATTATTAAAATGATGTAACATATAAAAATATTAAAGCATATGAATTTTGTTAGGGATGTTTGAGAGAGGAGGAGCGACCAAAAAACCATTTATTCAAAATTTCTTTAAAATGAGAGAGGAGGAGCGACCAACCTATTTTTGTGTTTTTTTGGTCGATTCTCCTTCTCAAATATTCGTAACAAAATCCATATACTTTAATCTTTTTGCATGTTAACATCGTTTTAATGATCGTAAGGTAATTTACTTAGAAAATCTATTAGAAAGTCAAGTTCAATAAGTTGTAAATTTAGTTATAATTACTTTTTTAAGTGTTATTTCATATATCATTTTAATATGTGCTAGAATTTGTGTGTTTTTAGTTATATATATATGAGTAAACTCTAATTTTGGTCCATGACGTTTAGTGATTTCTTTGAAAGAGGTCCCTATGGTTTCATAATTCAAGTTTACATCCCCAGGGTTTGAATTTTGCTCTGAAAAAAGGTCCCTGACCCCTAAAGCCGTTAAAAAGCTCCGTTAGGGTCAGGGGCATTTTCGTCAAACCATGTTTTTGTCTCCTTTTTGCACTCTTTCTTGTTTCTTCTTTTTATTGTGTAAAATCATAAAAACTTAGGGACCAATTTCTAAATTTCTTCTTCTTCTTCATTCTTCTTCATTCTTCTTCCTGCAACGAGTTAATACCAACCAGATGAACAACATGAACTAATAAAGATAATTGTGATAAGAACATAGATTAAAACCCAAAAGTATCAAGAAAACCTTGAATACAAAGTCAAAACTCAAATAATGTACAAATTTATTCTAAGAACATAATTATTAAACCAAATAATAACATCAAGAATATTAACCAAGATGAAGAACATCAAACAAATAATGTACAGATTCACCAAAAAAAAAAGTGTTGATACAAAACAAAATATCTCTAAATCAAGATATCAAGATCTCAAGAACAATCGCATTCGTATACAAAACTAAAATAGAAGTAGAAACCTATTACAATCAGATTCCTTCACTTCAAGCCATTCATCTTGTTCCTGAGATGCTTTGATGGAATGATTGCAACTTCTTCCAAAATCTTCTTGTTGGTGTGGAAATCGAGCGTTACTTTTTAGTAACGCTCGATAATTAGGCGTGATGATTTCTTAACGGTTTTGGTACGAACCCAACCCATTTTTTCCGGCCAAGAGGGAGGCGGAGGAGCGTGAGACAGCAGCAGATGTGCAGGGATTTTGCTCAGATTGAAACGGAGAAGAAAGATTCTGGTTTCTACTGCTCAAATGTTAGTGACCATTCGGATGAAAAACATTCTTATCTTATAATCATAGAAAATCATAGAAAACGTGAGACGACAGATCATTCTTATCTTATAATCATAAAAAAACATCGAATGAAATCAATGGATACCTGATTGAAGTCACTATCAAAATGAAGCAAACAATACTGAAGAACATGGTGACCATTCGGATCGTTGGCCAATTTAGCAGCCCCACGGTGTAAAGCCCTGATTACCATCATAATCTGATTTGGGTCTTTCAAGTTCTCCAACAACTTTTGAATTGCCATAGTCCTATATAGCCAAAAACAACACAAAAGTTATTGTATGATCCACAACAATATTAACAACTAAACCAATTTCAACAAACCAAACATACCTATTATGGACTCACAGAGACAAGAATGATATCAAAACCCTAAATCACAAAAATCTAAAAGAAACCCTAAATCTAAATCTGAAGCGTCCACTGATCGAAAAAGGGAAGCATCAAACAGGTTTGTGAAAAATCAAAACCCAGAAACCCAACCGAGAAACAATCGATAATATCAAAACCCCAACCAAAAAAGTTTTCTTCTCCTCGTTCTCTTACTCATCGGAGTTCATGGTGCCACGATGAAAGGAATTACCGATCGAAAAGGGGATGGGGTTTTACCGTCACTAGTCGAGAAGATATTGGTTGGTGCGATGGATTCAATAGATGAAGGAGACTATCGGCGTTTTCTTGTGTGAGGATCGACGTTGGTGCGATGGAAAGCAAAGGATGAAGGAGATGGAGTTAAAGGCGGCGTAAAGTGAACAAGGCAAGAAGCAGATCCTTTTTTTTTTGAATTTTCATTTCATTTTAGATTTTCTTTTGTATTGTTATTTTAGGTTTTGTTTTTCTAATTACATGGTTGGTCCCTTTGTTTTGATTGTTTTTACATATATAAGGAAAAACAAAAAAAAGTGAAAAAAGGGGACAAAAACATGGTTGGACGAAAATGCCCCTGACCCTAACGGAGCTTTTTAACGGCGTTAGGGGTCAGGGACCTTTTTCAGAGAAAAATTCAAACTCTGGGGATGTAAACTTGAATTATGAAACCATATGGACCTCTTTCAAAGAAATCACTAAACGCCAGGGACCAAAATTGGAGTTTACTCTCTCTCTCTCTCTCTATATATATATATATAGTATATTTTATATAAATAATCAAAAAAATTCATGTCTTTAATTTATTTTTTTATTAAAATGAAATTTAGTAAAAACGAAAACATAAATTATTTTATTATAATTTTGGTCGTTAATACTTAAACATAAATTATTAATTAATTAAAATTTTGTCATTTTAATTTAAACGAGGTTTTATTAAAAGAATATTTATAAATCAAGTGATAATTATTTGTTAATTATATGATAAAATTATTATGTTTTAAAAAAATGGAATAATAATAAGCGAGTACATTGCAATTTTAGTCCTTATGGGTTGTTGTGTAACACCCAAATTTTCGCTTAGTAAGTTTTCGTTCATCCTTAGTTATCTCTTCATCTTCCGTTTATCTTTTTGGGTGAAATAAGTTGTACTTTCGAACCTTAAATTGACCCATGCGAGAATCTCGAGTTTTGACCTTTTTTCCGGGCTCAGTGCGTGTGGCGCGAAAGTGACTCGCGATAGTGACATGTGTCACTATCACGTGGCACAATCGCCGGGAGAGTACCACCCGCGGTACAATCTCCGCGAGAGTGCCCTCGCGATAGTGACAATGTCACTATCGCGTGACAAGGTCGCCCGCGACCTCAAGGCTCTTAAATGCCCGAATTCTCAACCAATTCTCATTTTCTCACTTCTTCCCCTTCACCATTCTCTCCCAAAAACGTTTCCCCACTCCCTATTACAAACACTAACTTACTTTGTGGTCATTTCCTTGGATTCCAATGTGTTTCTTCATCACCAAAGTTGTGACTTCAACCTCAAGGGCTAAGTCAAGTGTTCTTCCTTACCTCTTGAGATTTCTAGGTTTTTTCTCAAAATCTAAGTGGTGAGTTATTCTCCTCTCTTCTAGATCTTTTCTATTAGTTATATATGTTCCTTTGGTGACTCTCTAGTGTTTGTATTCCTCAAATTGTGGGTTTGATGATTTTGGAGAAATTAGGTTAAATTAGGGTTATGCCCAAAATGGAGATTTTGATGTATTATGTTTGGGGGACTATTCTATATGGTTGAATAAGTATATTCATGATTGGAAACTTGTGATGATAGGTTTTTGGAAGGTTTTGCTTATGGATTCGGATTTCTTCAAGGAAGCTCAAGTTGGGGTAAAATCTAGATTTAGCCTAAATCTAGCAAGGTGAGTTCAAGTTGATTTGTGAAAACGGTGTACATGCCAAAATATTCATTTTAAAGTGTTTTGTGTTTTATATGAAATTGTTAACTGCTGATCACCTGATAAGTTTTGGTTATTTGGAAATGTTTAGTTTTATAAACATGGTGAAACACCCATTTTGGGATATTTGGAAATTTTGGTAAATAAATCATGTTGAAAAGTTTCTTTGATGATTTTACATATATAATTGGAGTTCAATTGACGTAAGTGTCATTTTGTGTATTTGATCTTATAAACCTTTTCGGAAAATGCATATCATTGTGTTATGAGGCATTTTGGAAATATAAGGGTATGAGTTCATTTGGAAAATGGTTTGCCTCAACCAATGATGAGATTCGAGTTAATCATATTTTCGGTCGTGTGTTTGCATAATAGTTGGTCAAATGTGTTTCAATGTTTATATTGGCTTTCATTTGGGGGTTTACGTAAATTGTTAGGCTTTGGCTCGGTTTTGACTAAATGGAGTCTTGAGGACATTTGTCCGGTTTAAAAACAGTTGTGGAGTTTTGAGTATGATGGCGTATATTTCGTGTCATTTGAGAGTTACATGTTTTGGGAGCTTTGGTCTTTCATTTTGGGTCATGTAATTTTAGACAGTGTTGTATTGGATCCATAGGCATGTAAGTCAGTCTGTTTTGGTAAAGCGGGTAAGGTTGTTTATGACCGTTGACCGCTTAGGTTCGCTACCGAGTAGGCAATAGGTGGCTCGAGTCTCCGAGTTGTAACTCGTCTAGATTGGATATACACCCATGTCTGTAAGTCCTTGAGGTAAACTCGACGGAGTATGGCCAGAGGCATAACGGTCTGAGGATTGTGATGTCGGTGGTGGCATGGGAACTAGGTCCGGGATATGTGGTGAAATCCAATAACATCACGGGTGGCTCCATTCACGTGTTCTCGCCACCCAAGATGGAAACGTTGAGATGACATGCGAGTATGTTGTATGGGCGGCCTACTCTTGTGTTTCTCTACTCTCAACGTATACGGGTCTCCCCATCGTCGATCCGTGGTATTTTAAATGTTAAAGTCGTATATTACCAAATTTGGTTTCTGGTGTGGTCGACGGTAAATGATGGCCTTAATATTGGGTTTTCCTCACGTATATTAAGGTTTGAATGAAATATGTCATTCCACGTTTCGATATTTGTTTTCGTCCATTTTATGGTCGTGTGAGTTTTTGGTCTAATGTCCGTGTTCACGACGATATTTATTTATATAGATTTTCATCTATGGTTTATGAGTTGTGTGTCATGACCCACCCGTGTTTCAGGTATTTAGAGATATAACATTTTACCCGCGTTTTATACAATTGTGAGTCCTCTCTCTATTCTCATTATGAGTAAGTTTTGGGTTAAATCTAAGTTTACGACAAAACGTTTTATATTGGGATTTTAGCCCTTAAAACAGTTTAGTTTGGTCAACGATTATATTGGTGCATCTTTCGTTTAAAATGCATAATTATTAGTAAACGAATCGTTTTCGTGATTGAAGCACATCATTTAGAAAGATTATGTTTTTAATTGCATTCTTCCTTTTTAACGATTCATTTATAAATGTTGAAAACTCTTGAGCTCACTAGGCGTTAAGCCTAACCCTTTTTATTTGTCGGCATGTGCATCAGGTTCCAGTTGGGGTTTGGTTCTAACAGCTATGAAGAGTTGAACCTTAGCTTTGTGCAAGTGTAAGTAGTTGGTGAAGTCTTCCGCAATTTGGAAATAGCGATTATTATTGGGTTTTAGTAGCACCCGTCTTTGTTATAGACTGTATGTAGAGAATAAATTACGTGTGTTGAGGTTAAACCTTAATTTGTGATTGTAGACGAATCAATTATCGACATATTTAGAAAATTTTAAATTAATTGTTATTCCCAGTTTTGAGGGTGTTACATGTTGTTTGTAAAAGAACCAATATGCCCTCATGTGCAAGTCACATGGGGGTTTTAACGGATGGAAATCTGACGGAGTTAGTCAGAGGGACCCAAACCAAGCACTTTTGCACACTACGAGGGTTTTCTTGCAATAAAAATTTTGTAGGGACCAAAAGTGCGAAAAACAACAAACCACATGGACCAAATTTGCAATTTACTCTAAATTAAGTTATTTAACTATTTGTTTGAGTTGTGTCATTCATAGCTATTATATAAAATCATTAAACAACATTTAGGGACAATATTGTCATTCTAACAGTTTTGTCATGTCTCGTTCAACTTACCAAGTACAATACATACAATTTGCTCAGTCTTGTCCTAGTCGTACCAAACAATAGGCAGACAACTTGATCAGTCCAATCCTATCCATTTTTGTATTATTGTTCTGTCTAGTTCTGTACAGTCCAGTCCGATCCAATCCAATTTGTGTACCAAATGCTACCTAAAAGTAAGATGCTCTGCTCTTATCAGGTTAACATCTTAGTCAACGACATTTACAGATGAAAAAACGTTGATAAACAACATTATCTAGTACCTGATAAACATTACCAACTCGATAAGAAGCTATAGCGTATGAGCATTAGTAAACAACTATGAAGTTTATAAATAAAGGAGTAAATTACAAATTTGGCCCTATGGTCTGTCAAAAATAACACTTTTTGTCCCTACAGTTTCGAAATTATAAGACGACCATCATGGTTTGCAAAAACGTCAGGATTTAGTCCCTCTCTCTAATAGCTGTTAAAAAAATTCCGTTAAATAAGGGGTATTTTCGTCCTTTTACTGATTTTTTTTTGTCTTTTACCCAATCAAGAACCACATGGACCAATTTTTAGGTTTCTTTATGATACTTTTTTGTCTTCTTATTTCTCTTTTTTGTTTATTATATATATATATATATATATATATATATATATAGGGATATGTTCAAATGAGAAGCTAAACATTTTGCGAGAAGACGAGAAGTGTGATATCATATATGATACATAAGCTTATGGGCTATTTGACAATTGCTGAATGGTTTGGTGCAGAGTGATTAAGTGGTCAGAATGATTAAGAGACACTTATGATATAGTTCAAAGTGAAATAGTTTTGTTTTGTAATTTTTCATAATGAAATTAGGGCGCTTAATGGTTAAGGGAGTTCCAAGATACAAAATCATTCAGAGGGTTTTAGAACCATTAAGAGGTAGATTTTTTTTGGTCAAATAAGATTCACCTCTTAGCTATTCAAAGGTTACCTCTTAATAGAACCATTAAGAGGTAAAAAAAAGTCCCTTAATCATATATGATTAAATACACGTTACATTGACAATATATAGACACTTAATCATATATGATTAAACATACCCAAAGGACGTCTAATCATATATGATATTGAGACTTCTCGTATTCTCGCAAAATGTTTAACTTCTCGTATGATCCTTCATCTCTCTCTCTATACATATACATATACATATACATATACATATACATATACATATACATATACATATATACATATATACATATATATATATATATATAGGGGCAAGTTCAAACGAGAAGCTAAATATTTTGCGAGAAGGCGAGAAGTGCTTAATCACATATGATACACAAGCTTAATCATAAATGATTAAACGCATGTTATATTGGCAATACATAGATGTTTAATTAAACATGGTCGTGTAATCATATATGATTAAACATTTCTCGCCTTATCGCAAAATGTTTAACTTCTCGCATGATCCTTCCTCTCTCTCTCTCTCTCTCTCTCTCTCTCTCTCTCTATATATATATATATATATATATATATATATATATATATATATATATATATATATAGGGGAGCGATCATTTGAAAACCACTCCTAAAATGCAAACTTTGTACACCAATATCAACCAATCAATGAATTTCTTTTTATTTTCTGTTTTTTTTAATATACAAGGGTGTAATAGTCATTTGCTTAAAATTTAATGGTTATATATATGGTAGTTATCTTTTTAGTTATTTTAAAACATATTCATATTATTATCGTTTAATTATGGTAATTAAAAAAATCAATAAACAAAATATCAAATATGCCTTTGTAAGTGAGATATACGGCATCACCATTTTCAAAAACATATCACTATTTTCAAAAGATATCACCATTTTCGTGATGCAACAACATTGAGATGTGGCATCACCATTCTCGTCGTCAATTAGGATCAAGCAAAACCACACCGTAAGTAGTTTATCACTCGTATTAACACACTAGATTTCACCATTCTCGCCGGTATCACATATTTCATCACACTAGATTCATCACATCGTCGTTCATCTCCGTGTCATCTCGGTTTCATATTCGTTTTCCTCTCCGTTTATCGACGTTCATCTCCATGTCATCTCGGTTTCATATCCGTTTTCATCTCCGTTCATCGCCGTTCGTCTCGGTTTCATATCCATTTTCATCTCCGTTCATCGTCGTTCATTTTCGTTTCATCTCCGTTTCATATCCATTTTCGCCTCCGTTCATCGTCATTTCATCTCTTAGATTTCTAATCAATAAAACACAAGGGAATTAGTGAAATCGTTGAATGTTACCTCCTTGCAACCGAATTATTGTGGATGAAATAGTTCAAGATGTTCTTCGACTTTTTGGTAACTACGATTAAAGATTTGAAATTGGAGATAATATTTTCCCTAAAAATTAACAATTTCATCTTGTTTCCATATTTGAAATTAAATGTTAAACGGACTACTATACCCTTTCCATCCATTATTTGTTTATTTTTTATATTGAATTAATTACTATATTAACATAAATAGCACAAAATGATCTTAACCATTGATTGATTTTATCTACGACTTAAACAAGGGTTGCATAGTTTTCATTATGAGGATGGTTTGCAAATGAAACCATATATATATATATATATAAAAGAAATTAAACTATAAAAACCCTCCAATTAGTACAAACCATACAAACCAATTTCATATGTTCAACTAGTCTAATGAATATCTGACTTTGTAAAGATCTAAAAAGTTGATCATAATAAATAAACTCTGATCATCTTCTATAAATATCCAGATCTTAATAAATAAAGACTCATCATCGATAAATATGTCATTTGATTGGTTTATACTAATTAGAGAGTTTTTAATTTATGTATTTAATAAATTTGATTAAGTAATAAAAAAATAATGTTTTAAATGAAAATATGAAATAGTGGGAGTAAAACAAATTTAATAAAAACACTAACCAATTATTATTAGATAAAAATCTATATTTTTTCTTTTTTCTCGAATCCTATTAAACTGTTTCAAATGGTAATTTACAATAAATAACAAAAACTTTGATAAACCAATAAATAAAAAAATATTAATAAAGTATCAAAAATACATTTATTTTTATATTAACTATAGTGGACATTTTTAAATGATGACTTTAATAATAGAAAAATCAAATAATTTCATTAAAATTATTGAAAAACAGGTAATATTGTATTTTTTTCCAATTATTCTTAGTGATCAATATATATATATATATATATATATATATATATATATATATATATATATATATATATATAGGGGAGGGATCAATTGGAAACCAGTATTACATTGGAAACTTTGGAAACCCAAATCAACCAATCATTGAATTTTTTTTTAATTTTTTTAATTGATAAGGTTATTTTAGTCTTTTACATAATTTCATAATATATATGGTAATTGTTGTTATTATTATTATATTAATAATTATTTATTTTTAATTTATTTTATATATGGTAATGTTAGTCATTTATTAATGTAAAAATGGGATATTTAATTTAGGAAAACAAATTTTAATCATACGGATCCTCTATTTTTGATTATGATGAATCATTGATTGATTAAAATATTAATATAAAAAATAAATATTTAATTTTTCAAGTATTCATATGAAATTACCTCCAGGCACAAAATATTAATATAGTGAACATAATGGATTTGATATAGTGAAACAAAATATTAATATAGTGAAACCTGATGAAACATAAAATGTTAATATAGTGAAACCTGATGAAACATAATTGATATAGTGAAACATAATGGAAAGGTAATGAAACAAAATATTAATATAGTGAAACCCGATATAGCGAAACAAAATATTAATATAGTGAAACCTGATGAAACATATTTGATATAATGAAACATATTTGATATAGTGAAACATAATGAAAAGATAATGAAACAATAATGGTAATGAAACTTAATTGTGTTTTTACATACTGCATATTGATGAACATCTAATAAAAAAGTAATATTGATATATTGTTATTATTTTTTATTAATAAATTAATCAATTTATTACCATATATAATTATTACCTTTTATTAATAAATTAATTAATTTATTACCATATTTCATCTTTGTTGCCAAATTTGAAACACAAAAGAAAAAGACACATTAACCTTTTGACATATTATTATTATCTTTTATTAATAAATTAATTAATTTATTACCATATATAATTCAAATGAATCTTAACCATTGATTAAAAAGATCAATGGTTGAAAATTGGTTTCCAAAGTTTCAAATGAAATTTAGTTTCCAATTGAAACCACCCCTATATATATATATATATATATATATATATATATATATATATTTTGTACGGCAACTTGGGCTAAGCCCACACACACACGCACCTGCGGTATCCGGGCATCCAATTGGGCAGCATCGACTAATCCGCGGCGACCCGACCCAGCCCAAAATGACTGGACCCGCCCAGGTACGACTAAGCCCGGTCAAGACCGAACCCGCATACCCATAGACTGGTATGCCCGTAAACCTGGACCCGAACCGACCCGAAGGCCGACCCAAGGTCTGGGTATCACCGAAGTGCATCCCCCAGGATTCGAACCCTGGTAGATAGGCATACCATGCACTATCCACCCAGGGCTTTACCACTAGGCTAACACCTCTTTGATACCCCTATATATATATTTATAGACAGAGGTTCAAGGGAAAACCTCAAATAAATGAAAAACTAAAAAACACCTTATCAACCATTAGATTAGATGATCTGATGGATGTGATTAAATGGGCGGTTACAACAATATTTTTTGAAATAAAAAACTTTAGCCCCCTATTTTTTTATTAGAAAAAAGAAAAAAAATAAACAAAATTCGAGCGAAATAAATTACACCAAAAAAACAATCATATTTTTCTCATTAATTTGACATCCATATTGATATACCTTTTCATCCATTTTTTCGTGGTTTTTCGGTTTTCTATTTATTTAGGGTTTTCCCCTGAACCTGACCCTATATATATATATATATATATATATATATATCAATTGTTTAATTTAAATATTAAATAAATCTAATTAACAAAAAAAATAAAGTTTTAAATGAAAATATGAAATAGTGTGAGTAAAAAGAATTTAATAAAACACCAACCGATTGATATAAGATGAAAAAAACTATTTAACTTTTTTTCCGGAATTCTATTAAACCCTTTAAATGGTAATTTAAAACAAAAAAAAACTTTGATAAATAAATAAATAAAAAAAGTTATTGATTAAAGTATCAAGACATTTATTTTTTTATTGATTATACTTTATATTTTCAAAAAGATTATAACTTTAATAATAAAATAATCAAATAAATTCATTAGTAGGTAAAATCGATTTTTTTTCAATTTTTCTTAATGGTCAATAAATATATATATATATATATATATATATATATATATATATATATATATTATATACATGTAAAATTAAAATATCATAAAGAAAGAAAAAACGTAAAGACAAAAAAGTAAAAAGAGTAAACTACAATTTTGGTTCCTATGGCTTTTGATTGGGTAAAAGATGAAAATGTCCCTCATTTAATGGTCTTTAGACAAATGGACTAAATCCGAACGTTTTTGTAAACCACAATGGCTATCTTGTAATCGAAACTACAGTGATGAGAAGTGTTATTTTTTCAGCAAACTACAAAAACCAAATCTGTATTACTCGAAATAAATTTATGAGTAAGTTATGAATTTCCTCCCTGTGGTTATATAGAAATTATGATTAGGTCTTCCAAACGAAATAATTACAAATATCATCATTGTGAATCAGATAATTGGTTTGATTATTAAATTAAGCGGACGTAAAATTAAACGAGATTAAGGGAACGAGAGAAAAAAAAGAAACAAATAGAAACAAGACTAAGCAAAATAAATGACAACTACAACTAAAAGGGCACTGAGTAACGTCAACCTAGGACTTTGGTAATAGTGAGAATTTGTTTTGCAAAACTACTTAAACCCTCTTTCGAGGTGGAAATGCTTTTCTAGGCCAAAACATATATTTATTCTCGCAATATATGTACATCGGAAAGAAACATTAAAATTTAAAATAAATAATTTTCCCAATCAACGTCCCTAACTATTTATCATGTTAGGACCATTGTCATTGATCAATTTAATCTAAGTAAAAGATCAAACTTTCGTTTTCTCAAAAACTAATTGAATTGACGAAATGTTTTGTGAAAAACCAATTAAATTAACTCCAACTTTCGTTTGAATCAAAATGGATTAAAACCCAACATTTGTTTTAAGAACGATTAATCAAATACTAAAACCTCGATCCTAAGCGACGATTACCCAATAAAATGATTACAAAATTAAGACCAAGAAGCAAGCTATTTAATTAGACTCTAATTAGATCAAAGACAAATTAAATCTTAGCTATCAAAACAACTACATTAGACACGATCTAATAACATTAACGTTAACGAAAATCAAACACAAACAACGAATCACTAAGCAATCATATTCAGAAATTTAATTAAAACACAACAAATTAAACCTAATCTAATATGCATAAATTAAGTGTAGAAAATTAGAAGAGTATAGGAAGAAATTGAATTGCAATAGATTAAAGTAGGGAGTAGGGAAAAAGAAGTACATAAAGATGAAGAGTAACAAAGTAAGCAATAAAGATATGCAGGAAAAGGCTAAAAACTTGAAATAACAACTAAGAACAGCGAAGAAAATCAAGAACGATTAAATTGACGATAATATTCAAACACACAAGAAACAACTAAAGTATATTAAAGATATAGGGAAGAAGATACTAGTTATCGTATGAAAAACCGATTGCAAATCGGATTCCAATGGCCTAAGCGAAGTGCAAATCTTCTTCCCCAAGTCTTGGAGAAATCGTTCAAAGGACTCTCCCGTAAAAACCAAACGTGTATCGTCTTCCTAGAGTAGTAGACGACTTGCTAAACAAAACCCTCACAAGGGGTTTAAATAACTAAGCCCAACGAAATAAAAGCCCAAATAATAAAAAAACGGCCGCTCACGGCCGTGAAGGAACCTTTCACTAGCGTGAAGCAAGGCAGAAAGTTTAGAGTGTTTTTCAGACACTGTTCACTGGCGTGAAGGAATCCTTCACGCCTGCGACAACAAACAGATTGTAAACATCAAGATTAGAGAGGCTTCTTCGCGTCCATGAGGAAATCATTCGCGCCCGTGAAGTGTGCAAAATCTTCAATCCTTAAATTCTTGACTTTTTCTTCCATCTCTTCATCAACTCGCGCGTCTATCCTTGCTTCCTTCACTTCCTTTACTTCCTTCCCCGCATCATTCTTTGAGTCATCCACCAAACCGTTTCTAACACCGTGTATAATCTGCACAAAAGCATACCAAAAACATAAAACTATCCCAAAAACCATTCCAACCGTGATTATAGAAAAAAATGGAAAAGAATAATAAAAAGGCATGAAAGGACTAAACTAAGGACTAAAATGTATAAAAGACGCAACTAATATAAACAAAGTTAGGTGCATAAAATGCAATTAACAAACCACCCACAAGCTAGACTTTCTTGTCCCCAAGAAAGAAATCAAACATATACGGGTGAAGAAAAAGAAAGAAAAAGAAAAAAAAGGAAATAAGAAAAAAAAACGATTATCTCTGAAGATGTCAAAACGAGTTATCCCACAATCTCACAAAGCATAATCAAGCATTAAGATTAAAAACACAACTAAATGCCATGAGTTGGATTAAAGCAAAGTAAGTAGGAATGTATGATTACCAAAGCGTCAAACCAACATATACCAATCAAGCATATCACAAAAAAATTGCAACCTAAGAAGATTTTGCAGACATACCATAGTCGCTAAGGGAGGGGATAGTTATCTATACGGATGGAAGCTCACGATGTCACTCTATGCTCTCAAGTGTGTATAGGGACGTGCATACGCTCAAGTCCTTCTCGATCGAGACAATTGGAATGTAATCTTGACACGATTGAATTTATTCTCAAGTCCAAAAGTTTACCACAATAATACATACAGCGAGGGCTTTGGGACACGATTAAGGGTTAAAGGTGGGATTCGGCTCATTTATTGATGTTGAGGATATCAGTTTATGGGTTTTTTTTTGTATGCACATAAGGGTTCTTTTCCTAATGTTTTTGATGGATTGAAGGCTTATTTTACCTTTGCTCTTTTTTTTTCTTTGTTTTTTTTTGCTTTTTTTTTCAAAACTTTGTGAACCCACAAGCTATGCTTGTTATGGGGGCTCAACAAACTATCCACAAGTTATGCTTGTGTTTATTTATATGCTAAGTGTCAAATCCATCTATCATTTCGAAGAATTCAACCTTAATGTGCGCGTTTTTTTTTGGTGTATGGGTGTACAAAGAAGGGTAGGTGTTTAAGCTTAAAATGGGTTACAAAGGAAAAATATTTTTGAATTTTTCGGCATTATTTTTTTTTTTTTTCTGAAACGAAGGCCTTTGTGCATATTTATAATAAACTTGGACGATAAACCATTCAAAAGCCAAGACTACACCTCGATGACAGGTAACACACAAGAAACGAGAAAATGGGATTGATTACATGTGTGTCAATCCAGAAAGACCCAAATTCTCACTAGCTAAATCCATCAATGATAGTCACTTTGTTGCAATGTAGGGGGACTATGGTACGAAAACTAATCCTAAAAGGCTACTTGAAACAACATGCTTAACGGTGTGTGTAAGTGACAGCTAAGGTAACATCATTGCTATAAAAAATCATTTAACAACATGGCAAACAGTTAATGTGCGATTAGTGAATCAAAATACTCAAAAATGAAAAGTGAGATATGGTGTACTACGAGTCATGAACACAACGGAGAGTAATCAAAAATCTTTTTGGATTTTTTTTTGAAATGCAACCTAGAAATGAAATAGAAAAGGAATTATATGCAAAAATAAAAATAAAAGAAATGAAAAACACCTACCCACAAGCAAATAGGAGCATTGTCCTCAATGCTCAGGATAGGGTGCTAGGGGGGGAAAAAGAAATCATGGAAAAGGAGGGGGAAGATTGTGGTGCAGGTGTGTGTTGTGGTGAGTGAGGTGGCTGCATAGTGAAAACGATCGAGAGGGAAAAGGGGATGAAGGGACGGAGACTCGTTTAAAGTCACGAGTTTGACTTCGAACCAAGAATTAAACATGAGGGAGAATGACTCATTTATCGTCGCGAGCTTGACGAAGAATTAAAGAATTAGGGAGAAGAGAGTGTACGAATCGGAAAAAGTCAAAGGATTGACTTAAATGGTCACAGATTCGTACGAGTCGCATAAATACACAAATGACACATCCGATTGTCGGTGTGCTATCGTTATAGAACACATTACGTTACCCAAAATTGAGAATTAAACAAAGGTAGAGAAAGAAGGGTCGGTGATGTCCGACTTGACATTAGAAATACCGAAGCAAGAAAATAGTAAAAATAGTACACGAGAAGCATTTAACGAGACAAAGATAATATCACTCATTATTTCTAAAGGTAACAATTATCTCGGTCTTACCAAACATATATCTCAATGGCCCGTCACTCACCGCCTTTTTCGTCAACTATGACTTTTCATTCCCGTCTGCAAGTTGGCCAGACTACACAAACAAAACTTCAAGCACTCCGTTAAACAAAATAAAAGATGAGAAGACAAAAATGAAAACATAAAAAAGAAATGGGGTAAAGACATAGACTAGTAAATCAAAAAATAAGTCAGTGTTAGGCTAGTCGCCTCCCCGGTAACAACACCAAAAACTTGACGTGTTTTAAATTGTTGGGAACTGAAAGAATTGCTCAAGTACAATTAATACTGCTAGCACAACCTGGTTACTACTGCTGATACAGGTTAATGCTGCTAACCAAGATTAATAATGCTAGAAGAAGTTACTACTGCTAAGCAATTTTAGTACTGCTAGTAGTTAGTACTGCTGAACTTAATACTGCTCAAAGTATTAATGCTGCTGAAGACTTAATACTGCTTATGAGATGAAGACTTCATATGGCAAGGATGACAGTTGTATTGATTGAAGATCATGGAAGGCTTGGAGATATATATGGAATATTATACTGAAGATCTTTTATTCTTTGTAATTATCTTTTATCTTCAGTATATGTATAGAATAGTTTGTATCTTTAGGATAGAGAATTAATTCTGAGTTTTTAGTTTTCTTAGAGAGAATCAACCTCAAGGTTTATAATCCTAGTTCTAGAGAAGTAGAATTCGTATTGGTGAGCCTGTTCATCAATATTGAGGTTGTGTATGAAATCTTGTAGCTTTATAACCATTCAATAAAGTTTACAAGTTATTATTCTGATTCACTGTTCCATTGATCTTTTAATATTAAAGTGTTATTCCGCAAACTCCTTTAATATTGTTTCTGAGTGTTTATTCTTGTTAAGAATTTAGATCCTGACAAGTGGTATCAGAGCTAGTATTCTCAGAAATCTTATTCATCATGGAAAACACAGTTGAATCAAACAGTACTCTTGTCTCAAAGGTTCCAATGCTCAGATCCAATGAATTTGACATGTGGAAGATTAGAATCAAGCAATACATTCTCCTCACAGATTACTCCATATGGGACATCATTGAGAATGGCCCATCTGATGCAGGAAAGATTGGTGCAGATGGAAAAAGGACCCCACCAAAGACAGATGCATAAAGGAAGACAAGACAGACATAGATGAAAGCCTTGAGTACACTGCTCTTGGCTATTTCCAATGAATATCAACACCAATTCAGCAATTGCACTAATGCACAGATGCTCTGGAATGCTCTAGAGAAGAGATTCTCTGGTACCAAAAGTACCAAGAGAAATCAAAAGGCAATCTTGAAACAACAGTATGAAAATTTTATGTCAACCAAGAATGAGTCCATGACTCAAACTTTTGACAGGTTTAACAAGCTGATTGGCGAACTAGCTACTATGGGAGTATAGATTGATTAAGATGATGTAAACAGAAAGTTCTTAAGGTCCCTTGGAGATGAATGGACCATGTACACTGTTTCATTCAGACAGAATGAACAATTGGAAGAGAAAGAACTTGATGATCTGTACAATGACCTTAGAGTATTTGAAGCTGAGGTGGAGGAAAAGAAGAAACCTTCTGGATATATTCATAATGTTGCACTCCTATCAGCATCAATTGATTCTACTGCTAACCCTGAATCAGTTAATGCTGCAAATGGAGCAAATCAAGAAAAAGGCACTGAATCTGTGTTTGAAGCCTTTCTTTCCAGCCATGGAAACTCCTCTTTAATTAATGATGACTTGGAACAACTTCATCCTGATGATCTTGAAGAGATGGATATTAAATGGCAGATGACCATGCTTTCCATGAGGGTGAATAAGTTCATAAAGAGGACTGGGAGGAACAACTTCTCCCAAAGAAGAGAAGATGGAGCAGGCTTTGATAAATCAAAGGTGGAATGCTATAAATGTCATCTGAAGGGACACTTTGCCAGGGAATACAGAAGTGGAGTGTCTCACAACAACAACCACCAACAAGCATAGTATGGAAACCTCAACCATAACAGAAACTCTGCTCAAGCCCTTGTTACTCAACAAGGAATGGGGTTTGACTGGAGTGATCAAGCAGAAGAGGCTATCCAAAATCAAGCTCTTATGGCAGAAGTATCTGATCTCCCAACTGAGGTAAGTTCTACTATCTGTTCTAAAACTTGCATAGACACTGTTAAAAGGTACAGAGATCACAACCAGAACATGAGTGATGACCTTAAGAGGTTAGCAAAAGATATAAAATACTATATGAGAATTGTTGAGAGGTTTGAGGAACAGATTAAAGGTTTTCAAGCCAATGAACTCCAACACTCATATGATACCAATTACTGGAAGTGGGAGAGAAAGGATCTAGAACTCCAACTGACCAAATCTAAAGAGGAGAGTGAAAAGTTGAGAGAGGAGCTAACCAAGGTTAAACTTGATGTGGAAAAGTTTTCCAATGCTTCTAAAGCAATGGAATCTTTACTACAATCTTAGATTCATGACAAATTGAGAAGAGGAATTGGATATAATACCACACCACCACCATATAACAACAATTACATCCCTCCTACTTCAGACTTGCTAGACACCAAGGATAGGAAAGACTTGCCTGAGGGAGCCACTGAGATAGATCCCTTAGATGAGGTAGTTGTTGAGGACAAGACTGAGAAAGAGGTTGGTAAGAGTAAGGAGAACAATGTGAGTGGTGAGATTCCCCTAGAGAATCACATCATTACCAATGAAGGGTGTGGAAAGATTTGGGTCAAATCAAAGGACATAGAGAAGACAGAGGGAAAGTCTGGTAAGGTCCATTACAAACAGACCACAATTGTGAATCCTGTTCCTTGCAAACAGTGTGCATGTAAGAAATCTGAGCCCCTAAAACATGATAAAAAGAGGGGAAATCAAAGAAACTGGAATAATCAGTGGGCACAAAAACAAGGGGTTGATTTGAGTAAAATCAATAGACCAAAACCTTGTTTTATCTGTGGCAAATTGAATCATCTTGCCAAATACTGTTATTTCAATCCTATAAACCAAAGGATGAATTTTCAAAGATCTATGCAAAAACCCTTGGGTTATAGGAAGAAGGAAAGGAACCATGTGGCTAAGAAATCTGTTAAATCTAAAAGCCACATGAAGAAAAATACTGTGAAAGAAAGTGTCAAGATGTGGATTCCTAAAAGCACTAAAACTGTTAGTACAGCTACCCCAAATAGTACTGCTGACAATGATAGTGCTGCTAGAAGCAATACTACTGCTACCAATGTTAGTGCTGCCAAGAGTATTAGTACTGCAAAAACTAACATGGTTAGTACTTCTTCAAATGTTAATACTGCTAACTCTGTTAGTGTTTCTAAACCTGTTAGTGCTGCTAACTCTGTTAGTACTTCTAAAGTTAGTACTGCTCCTAGTGTTTGTGCTGCTAGACCAATCATATTGACAAAGTACTCCAATAAAGAGTGCTCTGTGTTTAAAAATCTCATCAAAAAGGAATGTAAGTACTTTGATGAGAAAGCGAGACCCAAGACCACTTTGGCTTAGGTTCCCAGTCAATACTAACTGTTTAATCTTATGTGCAGGGCAACCAGCAGCTCAAGGGGAAGAGCATCTGGCATGTTGATAGTGGTTGCTCTAGGCACATGACAGGGAACATGTCATGCCTCAAGAATTTCATGAAAATTGATGGGTGGGCATGTTGCTTTTGGTAATACTCCAGATGGAGGTAAGATCAGTGGTAAGGGGGATGTAACCAAAGGTAAAATGACCTTTGAAGATGTATTCTATGTTGAGCAGTTAAGATACAACCTGTTAAGTGTATCACAGGTTTGTGACAAACAACATAGTATATTATTTACTGATTCTGAATGCATTATCCTTGCTCTTGGATTTAAGGTAGTTGATGAAAAGATGATACTACTAAGAACTCCCAGAAAGGATAATGTATATTGCTTAGATATGGAAAGTGTTTCAACTGATTCATCCCTAAACTGTCTTGTTTCAAAAGCTTCTTTGGATGAATCATCACTTTGGCATAGAAGGATGTGTCACATGAACTTTAAAACAATGAATAAACTTGTTAAAAACAACCTTGTAAGAGGTTTACCTTCCAAAGTCTTTTCATGTGATGATCATTGTGTTGCCTGTCTCAAAGGCAAACAACACAAAACTTCTCATAAGTCCAAAGAGTTGAACACAATCTCTAGTTCTCTTCAGTTGTTGCATATGGATCTGTTTGGTCCTACAAATGTTATGAGTATAGGTAAGAAATCATACTGCCTAGTTATTGTTGATGATTACTCTAGATTTACTTGGGTATATTTTCTAAGGACTAAGGATGAGACAAGTGGAATGATCAAATCTTTTATCCTAAGAATTGAAAACCAAACAAATCAAAAGGTAAAAGTCATTAGGTCAGAAAATGGTACTGAATTTAAAAATCATGACCTAAACACCTTTTGTGAGGAAAAAGGAATTGAGAGGCAATACAGTGCTCCTAGGACTCCACAACAAAATGGTGTTGCTGAGAGAAGGAATAGGACACTGATTGAAGCTGCTAGATCTCTGTTAGCTGATTCCAAACTTCCAATTACTTTCTGGGTTGAAGCAGTTAATACTACTTGCTATGTCTAAAACAGAGTACTAGTAGTTAAGCCTAAGAACAAGACACCATATGAGTTTTTTAATAAAAGAAAACCATTTATTGGATTTTTCAAACCTTTTGGGTGTCCTTGTACCATTCTCAATACCAAAACTCACTTAGGAATGTTTGATAGCAAGGCAGATGATGGTTTTCTTGTTGGTTACTCACCTCAGAGTAAGGCTTACAGAGTTTTTAATTCTTCTTCTAGAATAATTGAGGAAAGTGACAATGTCAAGTGCAATGATAACACACCAAATCCTATTGGGTCTGGTCCTCAGTGGTTATTTGACATTGATTCACTAACTAACTCTTTAGGTTTCAGTAGTGATTATCAGGCAGGTTCAGGAAGTGGAGGATCAGGGGATGAACAAGTACAAGTACAAGACATTATTCCTCAGTCTGTGATCTTTCCCATACCTACAATAGAGCTTGTTGAGTTCTGTGAAAAGGAAACTATGACTGAACCAATTCAGAGTGAAGAAGAAGGAAGAGATGAGGAGAATCAAGTGCATGAAGAGCCAGAAGCAGGTGATGAGATCCCCTCAGCTGACTTAAATGATTCCAATCTAGATGTGGGAATCAATGAAGAACCTAGTCATCAGACTAGAACTCAAAAGAACCATCCTCCAGAGCTGGTCATAGGAGACATCTCTTCTCCTATGATAACAAGGAATCAAAGCAGACTTCAAGAGCTGCAGGATCAGCAACACACAATACTCTCTTGCTTTCTATCTCAGATTGAGCCTAAGAAGGTTTATGATGCAATGAAAGATTCCAGTTGGATAGAAGCTATGCAAGAAGAGTTACTGCAGTTCAAATTGCAAGAAGTTTGGGACTTGGTGGACCTTCCAAAAGGTCATAGAGCTATTGGCACCAAGTGGATTTTCAGGAATAAAAAGGATGAGAGAGGAATTGTGATCAGGAACAAAGCAAGGCTTGTGGCACAAGGGTACACTCAAGAAGAAGGCATAGACTATGAAGAAGTGTTTGCTCCAGTGGCAAGGGTAGAGGCAATTAGGCTATTTCTAGCCTATGCCTCATACATGAAGTTCAAGGTATACCAAATGGATGTGAAGAGTGCCTTTATTTATGGTACAATTGATGAAGAAGTATATGTCTGTCAGCCCCCTGGATTTGAAAATCCATCATATCCAGACAGAGTATACAAACTGAAGAAAGCACTTTATGGTCTTCATCAAGCCCCAAGAGCATGGTATGATACTCTATCTACCTATCTCTTGGAGAATGGGTTTGAAAGAGGAATAATTGAGAAGACCCTCTTCATTAAAAGAAGTAAGAAGGACATCCTACTTGTTCAGATCTATGTGGATGATATCATCTTTGGATCCACAAAAGATCAGATGTGTAGAGAATTTGAAAAGTTGATGCACAAGAGCTTTAAAATGAGTTCAATGGGTGAACTTACCTTCTTCCTTGGGCTTCAAGTGAAACAGAAGAAAGATGGGATCTTCATAAGCCAATCAAGTTGACTTATGCACCCTAAGGGGCAGACAGCTTGCTAGTTAGTATGACTTCCTGTAGGGAGATAGCTAGTTAACTTCCTCTCCTGCCTTCTGAATTAAAGCGAGCTTTTTCCTTCCTCACCTGTGAAGAGCTGATGCTTGCTGGGTCTTTTTGTCTAGCAACTATGGAAAAGCCTATAGTATAGTATAGTATAGGGCTGGAATCGCAAGAAAACCCATTCTCCAACTGAAAATTCCCTCTCACTTCCATGTTGATATGTGAAAGATATCCTGGATAAGTATGGTTTAACATACTCAAAACCAGCAAGCACACCTACGGAGACTCATAAACAGATCACTGCTGATCTTGAGGGGGAGGATGTTGATGTCCATCTATATAGATCAATGATTGGATCTCTCATGTATCTCACAGCCTCAAGACCAGACATCATGTTTCCAGTGTGTTTGTGTGCCAGATTCCAAGTTAAGCCAAAGCAATCACATCTTCAAGCTGTTAAGAGGATTTTCAGATACTTAAGAGGGCAACCTAGATTAGGCTTTGGTATCCTTATGAATCCAACTTTGACTTGATTGCATACTCAGACAGTGACTTGGGTGGTGCTAATATGGATAGAAAGTCTACTTCAGGTGGATGTCAACTTTTGGGTGCAAGACTAGTATCTTGGCAGTGTAAGAAACAAACCACAGTGTCCTTATCAACAACAGAAGCTGAGTATATTGCTGCTGCAAGTTGCTGCTCTCAGGTTCTATGGATTCAGAATCAAATGCTGGACTATGGGGTAACCTTTCTTCACACTCCAATCTTCATTGACAATAGCAGTGCTATAAGCATTGTTAACAATCCAGTCAAGCACTCCAAAACAAAGCACATTGAGATCAGGTATCACTTTATTAGAGATTGTAATGAAAAGAAGCTAATTCAAGTTGCTAAAGTTCATGCTGACAACCAGTTTGCTGATCTATTCACTAAAGCCTTTGATGTGGGTAGATTCACTTTCTTGGTCACAAGTGTGGGCATGATCAACTCTGAATGAGCTCATGTCTTAAAAAGTGTTTTCATACCTGTTATTGGTTTATTCTTTAGTGCTACTAACATCTTTCTAAGGAAGTTATTACCTTGCTCAGAGTACCTCAAGCTTCAAAAAGTGTAAGTATAGTTAATGCTGCCAGTGCAGTTTTAATACTGCCAGTGCAAAGTTAATACTGCTAGTTAGTTAATACTGCTAGTGGTTAATACTGCTCTAAGTTAATATTGCTAGTCAGTTAATACTGCTAGTTAGTTAATACTGCTAGTGGTTAATACTGCTCTCAGTTAATATTGCTAGTTAGTTAATACTGCTAGTGGTTAATACTGCTCTCAGTTAATACTGCTAGTTAGTTAATACTGCTAGTTAGTTAATACTACTTATGTCCCGAATCGTATAAATACCCTTTTTGCCTGCCTAAAAGTTCATAACGACTCTTTGATTTCTATTCATCTGCTCTCTAACCCTTTTCTTTCAAGCATCAAGTGTTTCAGTCCAGAATACTCAAGCTCGATGGCAACTATGGCGTTCATTGATGAACATAATGAGATTGCAATGCTACAGAAGCCTAAACAAGCTGCTGGATTCCATCAAATTGTGGATTTTCTCAAGTCCAGCCACATTGCCCATGCTCTTACAGTGTCGCCAACAATCTACATAGAGCATCAAAGACAATTTTGGGCAAATGCCACTGTAGTCACAGAAAATGGTGTGCAGATAATCAAGACAAGGGTGTGTGACAAACCCTTGTCAGTTTCTGAAGAGGTGATTCGCATCTGTCTACGTCTAGACGATGCTGCAGGTATTACTTCTATTCCTAATGAGGACTTGTTCTCAAATCTTTCAAGAATGGGGTATGGAGGCCAATTGGGTGGTTTCAAATTCTCAAAAGCTAAATTTTATACCCAATGGCGTTTTCTTGTTCATACCCTTATGCATTGCATTTCTAAAAAGACTACTGGATGGAGTGAGTTCAGCAGTACCATTGCTTATGCTTTGGTCTGCTTGGCCACTGCCAGAAAGTACAATTTTTCAAGAATGATTTTCAATGACCTTGTGTCAAACTTGGGAAACAAAAAGAGTTTTTATATGTACCCAAGATTTGTCCAGGTAGTTATAACCAATGAATTGACGGATATGCCTCACTTTGATGAGGTATATGTACCAAAAATCCCCAAAGGTAAGGTCTTTTCAAATATGAAGAGATCTCTATTGGACTCGGAAGGAGTTGACACCCCATTGTTCTCTACAATGATGGTGGTGTCCCATAATGAAGAAGATATGGCTTCAGGGTCAAGGCCCTCATTAGACCATCCCACTGAAAGCCAATCCCAACCTTCAATCACCATATCAATCCCACAGTCCCTTGTTCAAAAACCAACTTCACCAATCACCAATACATACATCAGGAAAAAGGTAAAGAAGGCTCCTTCCCTTCTTGTATCTTCACCCACAGAGCCTTTAAGCCCTCTAATGGAGAATTCTTCATTAGAGAATATCTATAGGGAAACCACAGGGGTGTCTCCCAACCCCAAGGAGGTGCTCACTGAGGAGATGAATGAGCATATGGGTGCAAAGACTGCCACTACTCCTGCTAGCACAGAGGAGGTCAATGGTAACATCAATAAGACCTTCCCCATGGCAACTTTGGGTGAGCAATCATCCAAAGGTCCCAGATGCCAAGAAACCATGGGGGTAGCAGGTGCTTCTGCTAGGCAGAAGACCTCTACTACAAAAAGATCCCATGATCCTTCAAAAGGGGGTCACACTCCTGGAGAAGGTGAGGATAGATATGACTATCTTGAATTGATGGAAACAATGGGCAACATCAATATGGATGTAATCAAGCAGAGAAAAGATATAGAAGAGCTGAAACTGATAATTATGTCTCAACAAGTACAAATTACCAACCTGAAGAAAATGGTGAAGAGATTGGTCCAGAAAAAGAAGAAATAACAGTTTGTGCTCAGAAGAAGGAAACTAGTGACTGGTGCTCCCAAAAAGGGGGAGTCAGAAGCTGATGCCAACATGGAAGATGCTAAAGTTGAGGGGGAGTTTGATGGGGTTAGTGGAGATAAAGTACAAGCAGCAGAAACAGAAAACATAGCAGCAGTAAAAGAGAAAGCAGTAGAAACAGAAAATGTGTTTGAACAAGCAGCAGAAACTGTTAATCTGCTGAATTGAATGAAGCAGCAGAAATGGTGCAAGAAGTATTAACAGACCTTGAGATAGCATAAACTTTAATCAAGGCTAAGCATGATACTCCCAAGGTCACTTCAAAGGCCAAAGGAGTTATCATCAAAGAAAAAGGTGAAGTGATCAAGAAAGCAAGTATTGAGAAGGTAGTAAGCAAAGACAAAGGCAAAGCAAAGTTAGTGGAATCTAGTCAACCAATTAAAAAGCAAAAGTTGGTTGAGTCAGATGAAGCTTTGGCCAAAAAGATTCAGGCTGAACTTGAGCAAGAAGAAAAGGCTCAAGTGGACAAAGATAGAGAGATGGCTAAGGCTCTAACTGCAGAGCTAAATGAAGCTTATCAACAAAGTTTGGCAACTGAAATAGCACAGAAGAAAGCTGCAACCCTAAAGAAGTCTGTGTTGGTCAAAATGGATGCAAAGAAGAGACAACCTTCAAAGACCTACCTTGGTACTCAAGAGAGAAAGAAGATGATTACTTTTCTCAAAGGTGCTGTGGGAGTCAGAAAGGAGATGTTCTCAAAGATGACTTTTGAACAAATCAAAGGGTTGTATGATTCAGAGATGACAAAGCTTCAAGGGAATGAAACAGCCAGAGTTGAAATGGAAAAGAGGATGAAAGAAAGTAATGATTTTCTGATAGAAAAACCTTTCCCTGATGAGCAAGAAACACCAAAGAAAGAAGCAACTCTAGGTGAAAGTCTGAGGACTTTAAAAAGAACTAAAATGATGGCAAGAAGAAAATCAGCCAAGAAGCCTAGAGTGGATAAAGAAGAAGCTGAGAAGGTTGCTGAAGAAGAAGGGGCACCTAAGTCAGTTGAACAGGAAGAACCATCAAGTACTGATGATGTAAATCTGTACATGGTAGTGATGGACAAAGTGCTTGAACCTATTACAGTTGAACCTGTTGGTGTTAAGCCTCCAGAGATCATTCACTGGGATATACTGGAAGTTGATGGAAAAGAATATATCAGGCTCAAGAGGAAAGATGAGAAGTATGAAGTATATCATACTTGGGCCAAGATTGTCAGAACATGTTCCAGATCTGATCTAGAGGAGATGTTTGAAGTAGGAATGAAGTTGTATGCTGATCAACTGAAAGCTCCAGGGATACCAATCACAAAACTTATGATGGAGTATCTTTGTATGTTGTTCAAGCTTGAAGAAGTGAAGGACATTATCAGAAATGTGTTTCAAACAGTTAACAACTGGACTCTATATGAAACTAGTGGAGTATATGCTTTAACTATGGTTTCAAATCACATAGAATACTTCCTAGTGGATAGAGTGTACAACCACAGTAGATTGAAGTTGCATGCAATGTTGAAAAAGAAGCTTGGATGTGTTCCAGATTCAGAAATGGCAAAGTATTTGATCCAAAGGACAATTAATCAAAGTTTGGGGTTGGATGCTAATACAGGGATATGAATAATGGTGTTTTGGGAGCATCTGAAGAACTTGACTTCTCTTCCTAAAAGTCAAGTTAGGGGGAGATTGTTGGGAACTGAAAGAATTGCTCAAGTACAGTTAATACTGCTAGCACAACCTGGTTACTACTTCTGAAGTTACTACTGCTGATACAGGTTAATGCTGCTAACCAAGATTAATACTGCTAGAAGAAGTTACTACTGCTAAGCAATTTTAGTACTACTAGTAGTTAGTACTGCTGAACTTAATACTACTCAAAGTATTAATGCTGCTGAAGACTTAATACTGCTTATGAGATGAAGACTTCATATGGCAAGGATGACAGCTGTATTGATTGAAGATCATGGAAGGCTTGGAGATATATATGGAAGATTATACTGAAGATCTTTTATTCTTTGTAATTATCTTTTATCTTCAGTATATGTATAGAATAGTTTGTATCTTTAGGATAGAGAATTAATTCTGAGTTTTTAGTTTTCTTAGAGAGAATCAACCTCAAGGTTTATAATCCTAGTTCTAGAGAAGTAGAATTCGTATTGGTGAGCCTGTTCATCAATATTGAGGTTGTGTATGAAATCTTGTAGCTTTATAACCATTCAATAAAGTTTACAAGTTATTATTCTGATTCACTGTTCCATTGATCTTTGAATATTAAAGTGTTATTCCGCAAACTCCTTTAATATTGTTTCTGAGTGTTTATTCTTGTTAAGAATTTAGATCCTGACATAAATTTATTACCGCAAGCATACGGGTATTGTAGCATACGGGTCGATCACAGGGAGGTGACGGTCTAAGCACTAACCACTTAATAATCATGTCTAGATAAGCGAATCAGATAATTGGTTTGATTATTAAATTAAGCGGACCTAAAATTAAACGAGATTAAGGGAACGAGAGAAAAAAAAGAAACAAATTGAAACAATACTAAGCAAAATAAAGGACAACTACAACTAAAAGGGCACTAGGTAACGTCAACCTAGGACTTTGGTAATAGTGGGAATTTGTTTTGCAAAACTACTTAAACCCTCTTTCGAGGTGGAAAAGCTTTTCTAGGCCAAGACACATATTTATTCTCGCAATATATGTACATCGGAAAGAAACATTAAGATTTAAAACAAATAACTTTCCCAATCAAAATCCCTAACTATTTATCATGTTAGGACCATTGTCATTGATCAATTTAATCTAAGTAAAAGATCAAACTTTCGTTTTCTCAAAAACTAATTGAATTGACTAAATGTTTTGTGAAAAACCAATTAAATTAACTCCAACTTTCGTTAGAATTAAAATGGATTAAAACCCAACATTCGTTTTAAGAACGATTGACCAAATACCAAAACCTCGATCCTAAGCGACGATTACCTAATAAAACGATTACAAAATTAAGACCAAGAAGCAAGTTATTTAATTAGACTCTAATAAGATCAAAGACAAATTAAATCTAAGCTATCAAAACAACTACATTAGACACGATCTAATAACATTAACGTTAACAAAAATCAAAGATAAACAACGAATCACTAAGCAATCATATGCAAAAAATTAAACCTAATCTAATATGCATAAGTTAAGTGCAGAAAATTAGAAGAGTATAGGAAGAAATTGAATTGTAATAGATTAAAGTAGGGAGTAGGGAAATAGAAGTACATAAAAATGAAGAGTAACGAAGTAAGCAATAAAAATATGTAGAAAAAGGCTAAAAACTTGAAATAACAATTAAGAACAACGAAGAAAATCAAGAACGATTAAATTGACGATAGTATTCAAACACACAAGAAACAACTAAAATATATTAAAGAGACAGGGAAGAAGATACTAGTTATCGTATGAAAACCGATTACAAATCGGATTCCAATGGCCTAAGCGAAGCGCAAATCTTCTTCCCCAAGTCTTGGAGAAATCGTTCAAAGGACTCTCCCCCCCAAAACCAAACGTGTATCGTCTCCCTAGAGTAGTAGACGACGTGCTAAACAAAACCCTCACAAGGGGTTTAAATGACCAAGCCCAACGAAATAAAAGTCCAAATAAAAAAAATGGCCGCTCATGCCCGTGAAGGAACCCTTCACTGGCGTGAAGCAAGGCAGAAAGTTTAGAGTGTTTTCCAAACATTGTTCACTGGCGTGAAGGAATCCATTCCTTCACGCCTGCGACAACAAACAGATTGTAAACATCAAGATTAGAGAGGCTTCTTCACCTCCATGAGGAAATCATTTGCGCCCACGAAGTGTGCAAAATCTTCAATCTCGAAATTCTTGACTTTTTCTTTCATCTCTTCATCAACTCACGCGTCTATCCTCGCTTCCTTCACTTCCTTTACTTCCTTCCCCGCATCATACTTTGAGTCATCCACCGAACCGTTTCCAACACCGCGTATAATATGCACAAAAGCATACCAAAAGCATAAAACTATCCCAAAAATCATTCCAACCGTGATTAGAGGAAAAAATGGAAAAGAATAATAAAAAGGCATGAAAGGACTAAACTAAAGACTAAAACGCATAAAAGACGCAACTAATATAAACAAAGTTAGGTGCATAAAATGCATTTAACATGGTGCATCTCATCCTAATGTGCATCCATTTCTTATCCAATGGTTGATAACCACTTCTTACGTTATCCTCTACTTCTCGCCGGAACCCAACCCTATCATTGAAGCCACGTATGTATATGCAATTATCAAATGAGAATGGTGGCAATAGAACAATATCTATGCATGCCAACGAAGGGTGCGGCTCACCTTATTTTGCTATCTGATACTTCAATCTCACTATAAATAGACATACATGTTTCATTATAACACATGTACACAAAATATATCCAAGGTATATTAGAAGGTTACAACCAATTTAAGATGGTGAATCGAGATTTTTAGGTCAAGCGACATATCAAGCGTTAAGATTAAACAAATGAGGTGAGTACATTATGAGATTTATTGGGATAAATATAAATGTTTTATGCCGGATAAATGTTTTGAAATGATATTTTGGCATGTATACCTTGCATTAAGTAATGATATGTTAATATAAGTGTTAGACCACAGTCTCATTAGATTCAAGATCATCCAATATGAAGATCCAATCTGAAGCTAATGCCGGAAAGTCGACTCTTAAATATAAGTCTGAAGTCGTTTGTAATAAATGTCAAAGTTAGTTTATTGTGTTTAAGTAATTAGTCTAGTTAGTTGTTAGTTTGTTATTATGTTTTAATTAGTTAGTTAGATAATATCTAAATATCTAGATATTATTTAGTTTTAGTTTTATATTGTAAATCTTGCAAGTTGTCTTGCAAGTTGGTATGTTAGTGTGTAAGAGAAGCAAGATCAGATCAGATCTAAGAATACACATAGAACACACATTCAAGGTGTAAAAAAAACACAGAGAGAAAACACGAGAGCTTCAAACCGAAAACCTTGTAATCATCGATTGTTATTAATCAAACAGGTTGGTAATCATATTGTGTTGTTTTATAAAACTTGATATAGTATTGTGGACCGACAATAAGACCTCTCCCTTCTCCATTATTCTAATCTAACAGTTAGGTAGGACACTCGTCCTACTTCAAAGGATAGATAGAAAAGGCCAAGTTCGGTTCTTCTTAGTTGGATTGGGCGGGTTCGCGAAAAACCCCAAGAAAACTTTAGAAATTCTCATTCTTCTTTGGCGACAAGGAAGGCAACCACTCACAAGACCACCGAGATCAAAAGAAAATGTTAATTGATGCATTTATGATAAAGACATGTGTTTTACATACGATTTTTGCAGAACCCCAGGGATCTAAGATCCTAAGATGATGTTTGGCATACTTAAAAATATGAGATCTCACAATGTAGTATGATGTCTGAATGATGTTTTTACAAAATGATGATTTATGTATGCTTATGAAAAATGTATTGAATTATTATTAATACACTGAAATGTTATCTTTTATGAAAGATGTTTTGTTCATGAAACCATAAATGTTCACTAAGCTTAAAACTTACATGTTCTATATATGTAAGGATGGATGAACTTTTATAGGAGTACTAGCATCCAAGGATACCACTGATTTGATCCGATGTAGTGTAAATTTTTTAGGTTACTTAAAAGTGCAACCACTTTTTTGTGTGTGCTATCACTTTTTTCTTCTTCTGATCGATCTGATATTGAAGGCCTGTTTGTTAACAACTTAATAAGTTTAATGAGACTCACAACTTATTCGGTCAGATATACACGACTATTTGGTAGTGACTTACTAATATAGAGAATGACTTTATTATTCAATAAGCATCTTCGGGGAAGGGGGAGGGGGGGGGAGCTTTATTCTGACTGCCAAGTTTTTTCCAAGCCTGCCCCTCCTAATTAAGAAACACACTTATTCAATCTATGAAAAAACCTTCTCAAACAAAACCTGTTCTATCTATACAAACAGATTACTCCACACATACAAATTTATCCATACAAGATTTAATGGAAAACCGTCCCTGAGTCTTGAATTACCTAACCCTAACCCTAACCCTAAATCTAAATGTTAATTAATATTTATTTATCTAGATATTTGAGGTTAATATATTTAATTTATGTTAATATTTATATTTAGCATTAGTTTATTTGTAGTTGAGGTTAATTTGTTTATATTTCTTTTGGTATTTATATTTAGGATTAATTTATTTACATTTTAAGTTAACTCCTTAGGATTAATTTGTATATTTGAGGCTAACATTTTAGTGTTAATTTGTTATATATATAATATATATATAAACGTAATTAACCGACTCGAAAAGATAAAGAGCCGTACTGATCAATTGTACGAGGTAATTTGTTTATCAATTTTAATAAAGCCATATGTTTTATAATTAATTTTTTACATTATGATATTAATTTAGTGCAATCATTCAAAAAATTCCTAGATCCGCCTCACAAATATGTATCCCAGGTATATTAGAGTAAGACATGAAGGGACTCGTATATAAATTTACTGTTCTTATAATAGATGTTATATGTGTTAGGCTATTAAACTGATGTTATTACACTTCGCAAATTTAAACTTGATCACTACAAAACAAAAGGGAATCTTAGACGGAAAATTCCATAAAAAAGGAGTGTTTACAACGGAATTTCGACGATAATTTTTTGGTTGGAAATAAACTTTTTGATGGAATGTAAATATTTTCGACAGATTGTAAAACATTATCGACTGAAGAATCCGTCGAATTAAAGTTTCATGATAAATGGAAGATGTAGTAGCATAATTAAATGATATTTCGCGGATTTTCGTTGTATTATCGATGGATTTTTAAGAACGGTTTTTGAGGGCTTTTCAATGGAATTTTGACGATCTTTTTTGACTGATAAATGGTGAAATGGAGTTTAAGTTCTGTGATTTATAATATATTTTCGATTGTTTTAAGAGGGACATTTTTTGAGGGTTTTCGACTGAAGCCATTTTTGATAGACATTTTTTGAAGTTTTTCGACGGATTTAAAATTCCAAAGGTGCCTAGAGGACGGGCCAGACGCAACAAATCAGACCCCGTTACAGTTAGGAAGGGATCCTGCCGGCAAGATACTCCGTTTCCAGAAAATTATAAATTTCCAAAGGATTTTCGACGGCCTCCAAAAAAATAAAGAAAAATCAATTGTTTGAACCTTTGTTTCGACGGACTTTTGACTATTTCTTCAGCGTCGATTAACCATTGAAGAAACATTGAAAATAATCGATGGATTTTCTACATAATAGCTGGAGGCAACCATCCATCGAAGAGTCACTGAATTTTCATTTGTATTTTTTGAAAAAAAAAACGATTTTCCCATTAAAACCCGTCGAGAATCCATCTAAAATAAATATCTGTCGTATATACCGGGTATTTGTAACACCTTAAAATTTGAAAATAGCAGACAATTTAAAACTTCCAAAACTCCCTCAAATATATAACTAAAAACACGAATATCTAAAGTTACAAGGGAAGAAACAGAATAACATGTATCAGAGTTCTAACGGAACTATCTAGCCCCACAAACGGGAACAAAGTCCGACGAGTGTTACTACAATCACCAAGTCCGCTATCTTCTCAAATCCGGATGACGTCGCTAAAGCCATCCTACAGGAACTTCTACTCAGCTCCACTCACCACTCAGATCCATCTAAGACCTAATATACATGTCGATAAGAAAAAGTGTTAGGCTTAACGCTACTGAGTTAAAGCAGTTTAATCATTTATAAAACATAAAACATTTTAAAACCAATAACTCACTCTAAAGGCATCAACTCTTGAAAACATAAGATATAAAAGGTTTTACATTCAAATCACGTTTCTACTCACATCTTTTTAAGCAAATAAACGCCATTTAATATCTCCCAAAACGCACCCATGAAATATTACAACGAAAGCCAATTATATAATTGATGGTACGTTTCCACACCGAAAGTGAGGGTAAGGGAATACCCGAAAATAACACCATTCGGTGACGGGGGAGACCCGAATTCCATTGAATGTCGCAGAACACAAAGTTAAGCCACTTATCAACGTTCACGAGATTTACTACGGGTCATGGATCCCCGTATACGGCTCCATTGAGCAACCACCACAAGATACCCAAATGACCCTAGTCTACTCGACCTCTAGATGGGTGTCACCACAAAAGTCACAAGTCTCCGTATCCGACTCACCATGGGCACCACCACAAGAATTAGCTCCGTATACGACTCTTCAAGAGCACCACCGCGAGCTTACATAATAACATGACTTGGGGACCACTCACTAGACTCAAACATGGACATCAAGACTCCATGATGAACAAACGACTCTTATGCCTATGGATCCATTGCATTACAGTCTAAACATTACATGACTCCAAATGAATGAACTAATGCATTCAAACATGTAATAACCAACATTTCTATAATAGTCACATTTCCATAAAATGCTCCATTGAGCCATTTAAATCGGACGACGTCCCAAAACTCATTTGAGAGATAAACAAGCCATAAGGTAATCATAAGATGTTGGCAAAATAATAAACAAGTTCAACTTTTCCAAAATGACACTTTCCAAAGTATGGTTGGCTAAAGGCTAAATCGTAAGGTTTATAATTTATCAATATTCATAAGGTCAAGAATGACCGTTCCCAATAACCCAAGTAAAAGCCATTAAGTTCCAACATTCAAAACTCGTTAGTTTGGTAAAGTCACCAAATAAACCGTAATCAAATAATTACCCATAAGTTTCCAACTTTTAAAAGTAATCCATCAAGACCATTTGTAACCCCAAATTGCACCTTTAGAAAGCAATGAGTTATGTTATTCAAATCCTTCTAAAACCCCATGAAATGTTTATTAATGGATCGACATCCACTTTGGTGGCCAAAACCTCCAATATCACGTCATAAATTATTTATAAACATTTAACAACCCAATATGCTCAAGAATCCCAAAACCTCCAAAACCCATTTGTATATTAAGTGAGCACATAATTGTATGTTTAAAACCCAAAACATTTATATTATGACATGTTTATAGTTTTGTAAAGTAACTAGAACTCACTTTGCTAAATTTAGACCAAATCTAGGTTTTACCCACAAAGCTTGAGCTTCTAGAATGAGATCTTGAACACCTCCACTAGCTACAAGTTTCCACCACACTTTAGCTACAAATATTCCTAAGTTAAACTAACCCCAACAAAAGGAAAGGAAAGATAACCTTGAAACCCTAATTTCTTAGGTAAAGGAAAAGAATGGGTTAACAAAACATTTCTAGATCACTAATGTGACCTCAAATCCCAAAGCATTAAAGGAATGGGAAAAGGGTTTGGTGAAACCCTAGAAACTTGAGGATTATAGAAATGGGGAAAGGAGATGAAAACTCTTAGTGTAGCAATCCAAATCTCACCATTGGAGAGGTTCAAACATGACGAAATAAGGAAGATGGAGCCTTGGATGAACCTAAATCAACATTGGAGACGTTTGAGGAGTTAAGAGAGAGTTTGGGATGGAAGGATGAGAAATTATGAAGAAAACCTCTCAAAAATCGAACTTATCAGCCTCCTGGACCCTACGGGCGACATTGCCATGCGATAGTAACAATGTCACCATCGCAGGTCATAATCGCCGGGCTCGTACCGATACCCTCCCCCTCTTGGCGACTATGCCCCGCGATAGTGACCAATGTCACAGTTGTGGGCATACTTGCCTGACCTGTACCGAGCCTCCTTCTTCACCCGCGACTATGCCAGGCATTTGTGCCCTCTGGCACTGTCGCTGGGCATGGTCGCCCGATGTTTTTTCGACCCGAAAATGACCCTTTTTACATCTGAAGGTTCCCGATCCGATGAGCGACTTTCGCAAGGCATTAACTCATCCGTAACCACAACTAAGGCTTTCCCAGGATCACGAAAATACATGCTTAATCTTGATAAATTTTTGGGTGTTACAATCCTCCCCACCTTGAAAATGAGTTCGTCCTCTAACTCTCGACCCGATCACAGCTTTTACAACATCCGAAGTCATCAAAGGCCAACCAAACTAAGTTTTTTTTATTTTGACTTCTCAGAAAGGCAATAACAGGTCTTGCTAACCTCAGGATATTTGCAAACTACTCCAACGGTCCCAAATCCTGGTAGATCCTCTTAGGATTTCCGGCCCAAAATACCAAGGTTAAAACAACCCTAAGGATAACTTAACTGTTAGACTCTCTACCGAGGTCCCAACCTAGAGGTATATCTCACTTTTCCAAGATCATTCTTATCATGACTTCTCATCCCCACTTGACCTCGCTTTAACAAGTTGCGAGAAAGTCTATCCTACTAATATGAAACTCCAACTCCAGACTCAAAGCAAAATCCTTAACGCAAGACTTAAATGGGGTCACTAGGGTTCTCCAACCTTTCTTAGAGTCAACAGACCTCTAATCCTTCCTACACTCCTTACGACATCTACACCTTTAGCTCCAAACTCTAGCTTAGAAGGTCTCATTAGGCTCCTAGTCGGCTATACTCCCTCTATATAACTGGTCATACCCGACCGAGCATCGACACCACTTAAGAATTTGTCAGGATCTGAATTCTTAACAAGAATAAACACTCAGAAACAATATTAAAGGAGTTTGCGGAATAACACTTTAATATTCAAAGATCAATGAAACAGTGAATCAGAATAACAACTTGTAAACTTTATTGAATGATTGTAAAGCTACAAGATTCAACACTCAACCTCAATATTGATGAACAGGCTCACCAATACGAATTCTACTTCTCTAGAACTAGGACTATAAGCCTTGAGGTTGATTCTCTCTATGAAAACAAAAACTCAAAAAATTCAGAATTCTAAAAGTAATTCTCTATCAATTACAAACTATTCTATATATACTGAAGATAAAAGATAATTACAAATAATAAAAGATCTTCAAAATAATCTTCCATCTTTATCTTCAAGCTTTCCATAAACTTCAAACTTGATCTGCACGAATCTTGATTATCTCTTAAGCAGCACTAAGTCTTCAGCAGCATTAATACTTTGAGCAGTATTAATGTTCAGCAGTACTAACTACTAGAAGTACTAAAATTGCTTAGCAGTAGTAACTTCATCCAACAGTATTAATCTTTGTCTTGCAGGATTAACCTGTATCAGCAGCATTAACTTCAGAAGTAGTAACCAAGTTCTTCTAGCAGTATTAACTGTACTTAAGCAATTCTTTCAGTTCCCAACAATCTCCCCCTAACTTGACCTTTAGGAAGAGAAGTTAAGTTCTTCAGATGGTCTTTAAGATGCTCCCAAAACTTCATAGCTCATACACCTGTATTTGCATCCAACCCCAAACTCTGATTGATTGTTCTTTGGATCAAATATTTTGCCATTTCTGAATCTGGAGCACATCCAAGCTTCTTTTTCAACATTGCATGCAGCTTCAGTCTACTGTAGTTGTACATGTAATAACCTAATTTTCACTAAAAAGAGTTTGGGGTTGTTTTTGACAATTCATTGATCTTTGAGGACTGAACATGTAATTTAGAAGTATGAAAAGGAGAAAATTTCTCCTTATCCTGATTCTCATTTCTGCCGCCTCATGAGTCATCTCCATTCTTTTTCTTCCTTGTTTGATTATTGTGGTGTTTAAGAAGGATTTTTTTTAGAGAAGCGATGGAAGAGAAGAAAATAACACGAAAGTTTATAAAGAATTTTGTTTCTTCAAGGTATTCGCTTTGAGCAATTTTAATGGTTGAGACGGGATGGAATAACTGGACTTGAGGTGAGTTTTCGTTTAACCATTTTTGAACTGAAATGCATATATTATCAAATGGTTATTACTTTGATGTTATACCAGATTGGTATGTTTGAATAATTACTGTTAACTGCGATACGATTTTTATTACATGTTTTTATTATTAAAACATGTGGTTGGATTATAAACTTTTGGGAATAAAGGGACTTTCACAGCAGAAGCTCGGGTGCGTGTGAGACTGTAATGGTCCGCGCAGGGGGTTATATATATCTTTTTGGCCCGCGAATATGTTTTGTGGGGTGAGCCACTGCCGATATTGATTGCGGTCTTATCGGAGTGTGCGTGTTTATGCTCACGGATATGTTTCGTGTAGTGAGCCACCGCCGATATTGACTTCGATCTTATTGGGGTGTGCGTTATTTTGAAAAGCGACTGTTGTGGTTAGTTACCTGGGAGGGAAGTTATGTCTGAATGTCAATTTATGACTAAATGATTTATGATATTATATTTAAGTGATTTTATTGGATTATTTATCTGATAAGGATTTACTCACTAGACCGTATGGTCTAACCCTCAATTTTGTTTTCAAAAATATGCATTTCAGGTGAATTTTATATTTAGATTGCTAGACTGGGAAAAAGGGTAAGCAATAACTATTGTGGTGAAGGTTGTCTCCATTTACCGGCTCGTTAGCAAGTGATCGGGTTATTTATTTTGGTTAAAGGTTATGGTGATTATAGATTGGTAAGAATTTAAATCACCTGTTAGAATTTATTATTGCAGTTAGAATTTATTATTGCGGTTAGAATTATTTATTTCCGTCGTTGTATTTGAAGTGATTCTGGGAAGATTTTATTAGCCGATTCTTTTCGGATATTTATTGGTTGGTTTCCTATATTTGTGGTTTTAAGTTAAATTTTTGGAAATCGGGTTGTTACAGTACACTCTATCCACTAGGAAGTATTCTATGTGATTTGAATCCATAGTCAAAGCATATACTCCACTAGTTTCATATAGAGTCCAGTTGGTGATTTTTTGAAACACATTTCTGATCACATGCTCCACTTCTTCAGGCTTGAACATCATACACAGATACTCTATCACAAGTTTTGTGATTGAAATCCCTGGAGCTTTCAATTGATCTGCATACAACTTCATTCCTATTTCATACATCTCTTCTAGATCTGATCTGGAACATGTTCTGACAATCTTTGCCCATGTATTATACACTTCATGCTTTTCATCTTTTCTTTTGAGCCTGATGTATTCTTTTCCATCCACCTTCATTGTATCCCATAGAATGACCTCAGGTGGCTTAACTCCAACAGGTTCTGCTGTAATAGGTTCAGGCACTTTGTCCATCACTACCATGTACAGATTCACATCATCAGTACTTGATGGTTCTTTCTGTTCAGATGACTTAGGTGTCCCTTCCTCTTCAACAACCTTCTCTGTTTCTACTTCAGCTACTCTAGGCTTCTTGACTGATTTTCTTCTGGACATCATTTTGGTTCTTTTTAAAGTCCTCAGACTTTCACCTAGAGTGGCTTCTTTCTTAGGTATTTCTTGCTCATCTGGAAAAGGCTTTTCTATCAGAAAGTCATTGCTTTCTTTCATTCTCTTCTCCATTTCCACTCTTGCAGTTTCATTCCCTTGAAGCTTGGTCATTTCTGAATTGTACAACTTTTTAATCTGTTCAAAAGTCATCTTTGAGAACATCTCCTTTCTGACTCCTACAGCACCTTTGAGAAAAGTAATCATCTTCTTTCTCTCTTGAGTACCAAGGAAGGTCTTTGAGGGTTGTCTCTTCTTTGCAGCCACTTTGAACAACACTGATTTCTTCATGGTTGCAGCTTTCTTCTGAGCCATTTCAGTTGCCAGACTTTGTTGATAAGCTTCATTTAATTCTGCAGCAAGAGCCTTAGCCATTTTCCTGTCTTTTTCAACTTGAACCCTTTCTTCTTGCTTAAGATCATCCTGCATCTTCCTGGCCAAAGCTTCATCTGACTCAACTAACTTTTTCTTTTTGATTGGTTGATCAGATTCCACCATTTTAGCTTTGACTTTATCTTGGTTTATCACCTTCTCAAGACTTGCTGTCTTGATAGCCTCACCTCTTTCTTTGATGACAACTCCTTTGGCCTTTGAGGTGACATTGGGAGTATCATGCTTGGCCTTGATTAAAGTTTCTGCAATCTCAAGATCTGTTAATACCTCTTGTACTATTTCTTCTGCTTGATTCAGTTCAGCAGTATTAACAGTTTCTGCTACTTTGCTTGATTCAGCAGCATTAACTGTTACTGCTGCTAGTTCAATCACATTTTCTGTTACTGCTGCTTTCTCTTTTTCTGCTGCTATGCTTGATGTTTCTGCTGCTTGTACAAACTCTGTTTCAGTTTCTTGCTCCCCCTCAAAATCAACTTTCTCCCCCTTGTCTTTAGCATCTTCCATGTTTACTTCAGCTTCTGACTCCCCCTTTTTGGGAGCATCAGTCACTGGTTCCCTTCTTCTGAGCACAAATTGTTTCTTCTTCTTTTTCAGGACCAATCTCTTCACCATTTGCTTCAGGTTGGTAATCTGTACTTGTTGAGACAGAATTATCAGTTTCAGCTCTTCTATTTCTTTTCCCTGCTTGATTACATCCATGTTGATGTTGCCCATTGCTTCCATCAATTCAAGATAGTCATATCTGTCCTCACCTTCTCCAGGAGTGTAACCCCCTTTTGAAGGATCAGGGGATCTTTTTGTAGTAGAGGTCTTCTGCCTAGCAGAAGCACCTGCTACCCCCATGGTTTCTTGTCACCTGGGACCTTTGGATGATTGCTCACCCAAAGTTGCCATGGGGAAGGCCTTATTTATGTTACCACTGACCTCCTCTGTGCTAGCAGGAGTTGTGGCAGCCTTTGCACCCATATGCTCATTCATATCCTCATTGAGCACCTCCTTGGGGTTGGGAGACGCCCCTGTGGTTTCCCTGTTGATATTCTCTAATGGAGAATTCTCCATTAGAGGGCTTAAAGGCTCTGTGGGTGAAGGTACAAGAAGGGAAGGAGCCTTCTTTACCTTTTTCCTGATATATGTATTGGTTATTGGTGCAATTGGTTTTTGAACAAGGGACTGAGGGATTGATATGGTGATGGAAGGTTGGGATTGACTTTCAGTGGGTTGGTCTAATGAGGGCCTTGACCCTGAAGCCATACCTTCTTCATTGTGGGACACCACCATCATTGTAGAGAACAATGGGGTGTCAACTCCTTCCGAGTCCAATGGCGATCTTTTCATGTTTGAAAAGACCTTACCTTTGGGGATTTTGGGTACATATACCTCATCAAAGTGAGGCATATCCGTCAATTCATGGGTTATAACTACCTGTACAAATCTTGGGTACATATAAAAACTCTTTTTGCTTCCCAAGTTTGATACAAGATCATTGAAAATCATGTTAGAAAAATTGTACTTTCTGGCAGTGGCCAAGCAGACCAAAGCATAAGCAATGGTACTACTGAACTCACTCCATCCAGTAGTCTTTTTGGAAATACAGTGCATCAGGGTATGAAATAGAAAACGCCATTGGGTATAAAATTTAGCTTTTGAGAATTTGAAACCACCCAATTGGCCTCCATACCCCATTCTTGACAGATTTGAGAACAAGTCCTCATTAGGAATAGAAGTAATACCTGCAGCATCGTCTAGACGTAGACAAATGCGTATCACCTCTTCAGAAACTGACAAGGGTTTGTCACATACCCTTGTCTTGATTATCTGCACCCCATTCTCTATGACTACTGTGGCATTTGCCCAGAATTGTCTTTGATGCTCTATGTAGATTGTTGGCGATACAGTAAGAGCATGGGCAATGTGGCTGGATTTGAGAAAATCCACAATCTGATGGAAACCAGCAGCTTGTTTAGGCTTTTGAAGCATAGCGATTTCGTTGTGCTCGTCAATGAATGCCATGGATGCCATTGAACTTGAGTGTTCTTGCCTGAAACTTACTAGGAGCTTGAGAGAAAAAGGTTTAGAGAGCAAATGAATAGAAATAAAAGAGTCGTTATGAACTTTTGGCGGGAAAAAAAAGGTATTTATACGATTCGGGACATAAGTAGTATTAACTACTAGCAGTATTAACGAACTAGAATTATTAACTGAGAGCAGTATTAACTCCTAGCAGTATTAACTAACTACCAGTATTAACTGAGAGCAATATTAACTACTAGCAGTATTAACTAACTAGCAGTATTAACTGAGAGCAGTATTAACTACTAGCAGTATTAACTAACTAGCAGTATTAACTGAGAGCAGTATTAACTACTAGCAGTATTAACTAACTAGCAGTATTAACTGAGAGCAGTATTAACAGTGCACTGGCAGTATTAAAACTGCACTGACAACATTAACTATACTTACACTTTTTGAAGCTTGAGGTACTCTGAGCAAGGTAATAACTTCCTTAGAAAGATGTTAGTAGCACCAAAGAATAAACCAATAACAGGTATGAAAACACTTTTTAAGACATGAGCTCATTGAGAGTTGATCATGCCCACACTTGTGACCAAGAAAGTGAATCTACCCACATCAAAGGCTTTAGTGAATAGATCAACAAACTGGTTGTCAGCATGAACTTTAGCAACTTGAATTAGCTTCTTTTCATTACAATCTCTAATAAAGTGATACCTGATCTCAATGTGCTTTGTTTTGGAGTGCTTGACTGGATTGTTAACAATGCTTATAGCACTGCTATTGTCAATGAAGATTGGAGTGTGAAGAAAGGTTACCCCATAGTCCAACATCTGATTCTGAATCCATAGAACCTGAGAGCAGCAACTTGCAGCAGTAATATACTCAGCTTCTGTTGTTGATAAGGACACTGTGGTTTGTTTCTTACACTGCCAAGATACTAGTCTTGCACCCAAAAGTTGACATCTACCTGAAGTAGACTTTCTGTCCATGTTAGCACCTCCCAAGTCACTGTCTGAGTATGCAATCAAGTCAAAGTTGGATTCATAAGGATACCAAAGACCTAATCTAGGTTGCCCTCTTAAGTATCTGAAAATCCTTTTAACAGCTTGAAGATGTGATTGCTTTGGCTTGACTTGGAATCTGGCACACAAACACACTGGAAACATGATGTCTGGTCTTGAGGCTGTGAGATACATGAGAGATCTAATCATTGATCTATATAGATGGACATGAACATCCTCCCCCTCAAGATCAGCAGTGATCTGTTTATGAGTCTCCGTAGGTGTGCTTGCTGGTTTTGAGTATGTTAAACCATACTTATCCAGGATGTCTTTCACATATCAACATAGAAGTGAGAGGTAATTTTCAGTTGGAGACTGGGTTTTCTTGCGATTCCAGCCCTATACTATACTATACTATAGGCTTTTCCATAACTACTAGACAAAAAGACCCAGCAAGCATCAGCTCTTCACAGGTGAGGAAGGAAAAAGCTCGCTTTAATTCAGAAGGCAGGAGAGGAAGTTAACTAGCTATCTCCCTACAGGAAGTCATACTAACTAGCAAGCTGTCTGCCCCTTAGGGCGCATAAGTCAACTTGATTGGCTTATGAAGATCCCATCTTTCTTCTGTTTCACTTGAAGCCCAAGGAAGAAGGTAAGTTCACCCATTGAACTCATTTTAAAGCTCTTGTGCATCAACTTTTCAAAGTCTCTACACATATGATCTTTTGTGGATCCAAAGATGATGTCATCCACATAAATTTGAACAAGTAGGATGTCCTTCTTACTCCTTTTAATGAAGAGGGTCTTGTCAATTATTACTCTTTCAAACCCATTCTCCAAGAGATAGGTAGATAGAGTATCATACCATGCTCTTGGGGCTTGATGAAGACCATAAAGTGCTTTCTTCAGTTTGTATACTCTGTCTGGATATGATGGATTTTCAAATCCAGGGGGCTGACAGACATATACTTCTTCATCAATTGTACCATAAAGAAAGGCACTCTTCACATCCATTTGGTATACCTTGAACTTCATGTATGAGGCATAGGCTAGAAATAGCCTAATTGCCTCTACCCTTGCCACTGGAGCAAACACTTCTTCATAGTCAATGCCTTCTTCTTGAGTGTACCCTTGTGCCACAAGCCTTGCTTTGTTTCTGATCACAATTCCTCTCTCATCCTTTTTATTCCTGAAAATCCACTTGGTGCCAATAGCTCTATGACCTTTTGGAAGGTCCACCAAGTCCCAAACTTCTTGCAATTTGAACTGCAGTAACTCTTCTTGCATAGCTTCTATCCAACTGGAATCTTTCATTGCATCATAAACCTTCTTAGGCTCAATCTGAGATAGAAAGCAAGAGAGTACTGTGTGTTGCTGATCCTGTAGCTCTTGAAGTCTGCTTTGATTCCTTGTTATCATAGGAGAAGAAATGTCTCCTATGACCAACTCTGGAGGATGGTTCTTTTGAGTTCTAGTCTGATGACTAGGTTCTTCATTGAGTCCCACATCTAAATTGGAATCATTTAAGCCAGCTGAGGGGATCTCATCAGCTGCTTCTGGCTCTTCATGCCCTTGATTCCCCTCATCTCTTCCTTCATCTTCACTCTGAATTGGTTCATTCATAGTTTCCTTTCCACAGACCTTAACAGGCTCTATTGTAGGTATCGGAAAGATCACAGACTGAGGAATAATGTCTTGTACTTGTACTTGATCATCCCCTGATCCTCCACTTCCTGAACCTGCAAGATAATCACTACTGAAACCCAAGGAGTTAGTTAGTGAATCAATGTCAAATAACCACTGAGGACCAGACCCAATAGGATTTGGTGTGTTTTCATTGCATTTGACATTGTCACTTTCCTCAATTATTCTAGAAGAAGTATTAAAAACTCTGTAAGCCTTACTCTGAGATGAGTAACCAACAAGAAAACCATCATCTGCCTAGCTATCAAACTTTCCTAAGTGAGTTTTGGTATTGAGAATGGTACAAGGACACCCAAAAGGTTTGAAAAATCCAATAAATGGTTTTCTTTTATTTAAAAGCTCATAAGGTGTCTTGTTTTTAGGCTTGACTACTAGAACTCTGTTTTGGACATAGCAAGCAGTATTAACTGCTTCAGCCCAGAAAGTAATTGGTAGTTTGGAATAAGCTAACAGAGATCTAGCAGCCTCAATCAGTGTCCTATTCCTTCTCTCAGCAACACCATTTTGTTGTGGAGTCCTAGGAGCACTGTATTGCCTCTCAATTCCTTTTTCCTCACAAAAGGTGTTTAGGTCATGATTTTTAAATTCAGTACCATTGTCTGACCTAATGACTTTTACCTTTTGATTTGTTTGGTTTTCAATTCTTAGGATAAAGGATTTGATCAGTCCACTTGTCTCATCCTTAGTCCTTAGAAAATATACCCAAGTAATTCTAGAGTAATCATCAACAATAACTAGGCAGTATGATTTCTTACCTATACTCATAACATTTGTAGGACCAAACAGATCCATATACAACAACTGAAGAGAATTAGAGATTGTGTTCAACTCTTTGGACTTATGAGAAGTTTTGTCTTGTTTTCCTTTGAGACAGGCAACACAATGATCATCACATGAAAAGACTTTGGAAGGTAAACCTCTTACAAGGTTGTTTTTAACAAGTTTATTCATTGTTTTAAAGTTCATGTGACACATCCTTCTGTGCCAAAGTCATGATTCATCCAAAGAAGCTTTTGAAACAAGACAATTTAGGGATGAATCAGTTGAGACACTTTCCATATCTAAGCAATATACATTATCCTTTCTGGGAGTTCTTAGTAGTATCATCTTTTCATCAACTACCTTGAATCCAGGAGCAAGGATAATGCATTCAGAATCAGTAAATAATATACTATGTTGTTTGTCACAAACCTGTGATACATTTAACAGGTTGTACCTTAACTGCTCAACATAGAATACATCTTCAAAGGTCATTTTACCTTTGGTTACATCCCCCTTACCACTTATCTTACCTCCATATGGAGTATTACCAAAGGCAACATGCCCACCATCAATTTTCTTGAAATTGTTGAGGCATGACATGTTCCCTGTCATGTGCCTAGAGCAACCACTATCAACATGTCAGATGCTCTTCCCCTTGAGCTGCTGGTTGCCCTGCACATAAGATTAAACAGTTAGTATTGATTGGGAACCCAAGCCAAAGTGGTCTTGGGTCTCCCTTTCTCATCAAAGTACTTACATTCCTTTTTGATGAAATTTTCAAACACAGAGCACTCTTTATTGGAGTACTTTGTCAATATGATTGGTCTAGCATCACAAACACTAGAAGCAGTACTAACCTTAGAAGTACTAACAGAGTTAGCAGTACTAGCAGGTTTAGCAGTACTAACCTTGTTAGCAGCACTAACAGAGTTAGCAGTATTAACATTTGAAGAAGTACTAACAATGTCAGTAGCACTAACATTGATAGCAGTAGTATTGCTTCTAGCAGCACTATCATTGTCAGCAGTACTATTTGGGGTAGCAGTACTAACAGTTTTAGTGCATTTAGGAACCCACATATTTACACTTTCTTTAACAATCTTTTTCTTCATGTGGCTTTTAGGTTTAACAGATTTCTTAGCCACATGGTTCCTTTCAATCTTCTTATAACCAAAGGGTTTTTGCATAGATCTTTGAAAATTCATCCTTTGGTTCATAGGATTGAAATAACAGTATTTGGCAAGATGATTCAATTTGCCACAGATAAAACAAGGTTTTGGTCTATTGATTTTACTCAAATCAACCCCTTGTTTTTGTGCCCACTGATTATTCCAGTTTCTTTGATTTCCCCTCTTTTTATCATGTTTTAGGGGTTCAGTCTTCTTACATGCACACTGTTTGCAAGGAACTGGATTCACAACTGTGGTCTGTTTGTAATGGACCTTACCAGACTTTCCCTCTGTCTTCTCTATGTCCTTTGATTTGACCCAAATCCTTCCACACCCCTCATTGGTAATGATGTGATTCTCTAGGGGAATCTCACCACTCACATTGTTCTCCTTACTCTTACCAACCCCTTTCTCAGTTTTATCCTCAACAACTATCTCATCTAAGGGATCTATCTCAGTGCCTCGCTCCCTCAGGCAAGTCCTTCCTATATTTGGTTTCTAGCAAGTCTGAAGTAGGAGGAATGTAATTGTTGTTATATGGTGGTGGTGTGGCATTGTACCCAATTCCTCTTCTTAGCTTGTCATGAATCTGAGTTTGTAGTAAAGAGTCCATTGCTTTAGAAGCATTGGAAAACTTTTCCACATCAAGCTTAACCTTGGTTAGCTCCTCTCTCAACTTTTCACTCTCCTCTTTAGATTTGGTCAATTTGAGTTCTAGATCCTTTTTCTCCCACTTCCAGTAATTGGTATCATATGAGTGTTGGAGTTCATTGGCTTGAAAACCTTTAATCTGTTCCTCAAACCTCTCAACAATTCTCACATAATCTTTTATATCCTTTTCTAACCTCTTAAGGTCATCACTCATCTTCTGGTTGTGACCCCTGTACCTTTTAACAGTGTCTATGCAAGTTTTAGAACAGAGATTAGAACTTACCTCAGTTGGGAGATCAGATACTTCAGCCATAAGTGCTTTATTTTGGATAGCCTCTTCTGCTTGATCACTCCAGTCAAACCCCATTCCTTGTTGAGAAACAAGGGCTTGAGTAGAGTTTCTGTTGTGATTGAAGCTTCCAGACTGTGCTTGTTGGTGGTTGTTATTGTGAGACACTCCACATCTGCATTCCCTGGCAAAGTATCCCTTCAGATGACATTTATAGCACTCCACCTTTGATTTATCAAAGCCTGCTCCATCTTCTCTTCTTTGGGAGAAGTTGTTCCTCCCAGTCCTCTTTATGAACTTCTTCACTCGCATGGAAAGCATGGCCATCTGCCATTTAATATCCATCTCTTCAAGATCATCAGGATGAAGTTGTTCCAAGTCATCATTAATTAAAGAGGAGTTTCCATGGCTGGAAAGAAAGGCTTCAAACACAGATTCAATGTCTTTTTCTTGATTTGCTCCATTAGCAGCATTAACTGATTCAGGGTTAGCAGTAGAATCAATTGATGCTGATAGGAGTGCAGCATTATGAATATATCCAGAAGGTTTCTTCTTTGCCTCCACCTCAGCTTCAAATACTCTAAGTTCATTGTACAGATCATCAAGTTCTTTCTCTTCCAATTGTTCATTATGTCTGAATGAAACAGTGTACATGGTCCATTCATCTCCAAGGGACCTTAAGAACTTTCTGTTTACATCATCTTGATCAATTTGTACTCCCATAGTGGCTAGTTCACCAATTAGCTTGTTATACCTGTCAAAAGTTTGAGTCATTGACTCATTCTTAGTTGACATAAAGTTTTCATACCGTTGCTTCAAAATTGCCTTCTGATTTCTCTTGGTACTTTTGGTACCAGAGAATCTCTTTTCTAGAGCATTCCAAAGCATCTGTGCATCAGTGCAATTACAGAATTGGTGTTGATACTCATTGGGAATGGCCAAGAGCAGTGTGCTCAAGGCTTTCATCTCTGTCTGCCTTGTCTTTCTTTCTGCATCCGTATTTGGTGGGGTTCTTTTTCCATCTTCACCAATCTTTCCTGCATCAGATGGGTCATTCTCAGAATATTTGCAAACTACTCCAACGGTCCCAAATCCTGGTAGATCCTCTTAGGATCTCCAGCCCAAAATACCAAGGTTAAAACAACCCTAAGGATAACTTAACTGTTAGACTCTCTACCGAGGTCCCAACCAAGAGGTATATCTCACTTTTCCAAGATCATTCTTATCATGACTTCTCATCCCCACTTGACCTCGCTTTAACAAGCTGCGAGAAAGTCTATCCTACTAATATGAAACTCCAACTCCAGACTCAAAGCAAAATCCTTAACGCAAGACTTAAATGGGGTCACTAGGGTTCTCCAACCTTTCTTAGAGTCAACAGACCTCTAATCCTTCCTACACTCCTTACGGCATCTACACCTTTAGCTACAAACTCTAGCTTAGAAGGTCTCATTAGGCTCCTAGTCGGCTATACTCCCTCTATATAACTGGTCATACCCGACCGAGTATCGACACCACTTAAGAATTTGTCAGGATCTGAATTCTTAACAAGAATAAACACTCAGAAACAATATTAAAGGAGTTTGCGGAATAACACTTTAATATTCAAAGATCAATGAAACAGTGAATCAGAATAACAACTTGTAAACTTTATTGAATGATTGTAAAGCTACAAGATTCAACACTCAACCTCAATATTGATGAACAGGCTCACCAATACGAATTCTACTTCTCTAGAACTAGGACTATAAGCCTTGAGGTTGATTCTCTCTATGAAAACAAAAACTCAAAAAATTCAGAATTCTAAAAGTAATTCTCTATCAATTACAAACTATTCTATATATACTGAAGATAAAAGATAATTACAAATAATAAAAGATCTTCAAAATAATCTTCCATCTTTATCTTCAAGCTTTCCATAAACTTCAAACTTGATCTGCACGAATCTTGATTATCTCTTAAGCAACACTAAGTCTTCAGCAGCATTAATACTTTGAGCAGTATTAATGTTCAGCAGTACTAACTACTAGCAGTACTAAAATTGCTTAGCAGTAGTAACTTCATCCAGCAGTATTAATCTTTGACTAGCAGCATTAACCTGTATCAGCAGCATTAACTTCAGAAGTAGTAACCAAGTTCTTCTAGCAGTATTAACTGTACTTAAGCAATTCTTTCAGTTCCCAACAGAATTGACTCCATCCTATCTTGCTTAAGGGCGTCTTTTCTACCACCGCTTCTAAATCTTAAGCCTAGGGCTTGGTTGGATTTACAGATCCACGATAGTCTCGAGTCGCCCAATACATGAAGTTATCAACTCTTAAAAGTTTCGCTTAACTGGGTCTTCCAAAACATCACACATATATTCCTCACATGTTACAACTAACGATTATCTACCACTCCCTCACTACCTCCTAGGGAGTATCACCATCCTCAAAACGATCACTTGCAAAAGTCAGGGTGTGTCTTCCCCATCTGACATCATAACCTGCACAATTCTTCCTACGGGTACGGGTGAAACATTTCTTAGGCTCCTCTAAGCAAATATGACATTTCGCTCGCCTCAAGAGTATCTCCATCCAAGACATACTAACGTCCCACGACTCTGACTACTGATTCCTCGATCTACAATTCTTATAATATACTCCCAACTGACTGGACAACACCGATTGATTACCAAGATCTGGAACTATACGCTTACTATTATCAAAACGAGCTCTGACCAAGAGGCTTAACTCCTAAAACTCCTTACCGGATCTCTAGGACTCTCTGAAACACTAAAAACATCGATCTCTAGCATCGGGTACCAGAAACTGGCACAACTTATCCGATAAACGAGGTAGCGGCAAACTACTCTATCAAAGACTCGAACACGACAACCTAACTATCTTATAGAATGCAACAAATGGGAATGCACCAGTCGTCACCGACATGCCCTCCCAGCCTGGGCACACCGTGCCTGCTTCCCGATCCTCCACTGATCCCTACACGAGGGCAGTCCTTCTTGACATAGTCCGAATCTATATACATAAAACAGATGGTGCCCTTGATGGAACAATCCCGGTGAGAGTGGCCTAACATACCACACTTGAGACACGTCAGAGGGTTGAAATTACACCTCCCCACATGCTTGGCCCGACACTCTCGACACCACTTCGACCTCTTGCGATGGCCAACTCTCTTCTCATTTTCACAATGCTGATATTCTTGGGGTGAACTCTACCTGTCCTCCTGTTCCCTCTTTTCTGAAACCTCTGTCTCTTCTTTTTTACCTCGGGCATGAACGTCTTCCAAGAATTGTGATTCTTCTATTGCTTCCCGAAGAGTAGAAGCCTTGGAACATCGAACCATTGCCTACATACCAGCCGGTAACCCTTTTAGATAAGCCTTAACTCTATCCTTCTCTCTTGGGACAACATGCCCTACCAAATCCAGTTTCTCCATGAAGAGGTTGGAGTATTCTCTCACTGTCATGTCACCCTTCTTGAGGGCTCAGAATTCCTCCTCTATTTGGTCGATCGCCCTTTCGTTACAGTATTCGTCCAACACCTTCCTTTTGAAAGTGTCCCAAGTTAGTGATGAGGTGATATAGTAGGTCCATGGGTGGACTTGGTAAAATTCCACCAAGTAAGATCTCGACCTCTCAATAAATGGGAGGCGAATTTCACCTTCTGCCCCTCCTCACACTCGTTAGCGTCAAACGATTGTTCCATCTCTTATATCCAAATCACGCACACTACCGGATCGTCCGCTCCTGAAAACTCTAGCGGCTTGCTGCACAGGAAATCCTTGTACACGCAGGTTCTTCTATCACGTCCCATAATAGCAGCAACGATATCTTCCCTCCGGAATACATTTCCGATGTTGTTTGGACCCCGCTCATCACGCCCGAAGGCTACATCCTGTCTCCGGTCGTTGACATTTATGTCTTCCAACAATTTCATTAACCTTTCTTCTTGGCGCTCCATTGCCGAATTCATCAGCTGAACCACGCTAGTTAACAATTCAGAATGAGGGCCTACCCTCTGAACATTTGGGTCCATGAGATTCAAGATCACTCTCTACGCATGCTCCGGCCCATAGTTAGACGATGGTGGCAATGGAGAAGGTGGTACATGGTTGACTCCAACGGCTAGACTTGGTGCTGCCCTGCTAATGCCATACCCATCCTCTTGTGCTTGTGCTCCTATCTGCGCATCTGCCATGCTTGTCTAACATACACAAGATCCGAGGTTTAGAGTTATACCTACATGAGATCTAACAACGAAGACATACAACCACACACATCAAACATCGTAATAATGGTAGCTTCAAGCACTCTCATGTAACAATACATTCATAATAGCAGTAGCTAAGTGAAATTATGAACATAATATACTAAAGAACCCTTGTCACCATAGTCATGACTCTCACTAGTACGCTTCTGTCGACCACTACGACTCGCTCTCAACTTAAGAGTTCTATCAAACACAATCCAATCGTAACTTAAAGTCTCAACTTAAGTCTAGGCATCTATGTTAAAGCACATATTTATTGGATTCAAGATCATCATTATCTGAAGATGGAAAACTGAAGTCAAAGATGATAAAGTCGTCTTAACAAATAGTCTAGGGTCCTTTTGTAATAAATAGTCAAAGTATGTTTTTCGTATTTACTTTATTTGTCTTTTAATTTAGTTAATAGTTGTTTTAGTTGTTTGGGCCCAAGCCAAGCCTAGCCCATTAGGCTAATAAGGCCTAAATATATATTAGAATAGTTTTGTGTTAATTAGGTTGTGAGATTAATTGTTAATTTGGTGTGGCCGTTCAAGAGAGATAGAGAGCTGCGTGAGAGAGATAGAAGCAGACAGAGAGATTGATTTCTTGTCAAGAACACTTGTAATCGTTTGATTAATCAATACCAGGTTTGCATTATAGTAGTGTTTATTTGTTTACTTGATTGAATCGTTAATCACAGGGACACACAATTGGTATCAGAGCAGGACAGATTGAATTGAAATTTTTTTTTGGTTCTGTTTTCTGTCAAAGATTCAATTTTTTTTTGTGATTGTTCATTCAATTGTGATTGATTTGCCTATTATCGTGATTGGGTACTGTTTGATTTGAATATTGCATCGTGTTTGATTGCTTATCTGATGATTTTGGATCATATCGGTCGTTTACGAGCACTGCACTGTGTAGTTGATTGATGTTTTAATTAGAGTGGTTTTTATTGAAATTAATTGATTGCAATTAGTTTTAGTTGGTTAATCGATCGTATTGGCAAAGTTTGGTAGTTTAATTCGAGTTATCGATTGGTTTCTGGGTGGATTTTTGGTTTCTAGGTCGATAATCTTCAAGAACATACCGGTCGACCGCTTTATACCGATCGACCGCATAATACCGGTTGTTCATATCGGTCAATCTTCAATACCGGTCAGTACCACGTACCAGTCGACCCTATACCGGTCAAAGCCATTATCGGTTCAAGTCTTTACCGGTCGCCCGGTTATCTCACATCTTATACCGGTCAAGCTAATTTATCGGTCGACATTGTATCGGTCCAAGTCAATACCAGTCGAAGCATAGTGTCGGTCGAATTCATATCGGTCCATATACTTTATCGGTCCACACACAATACCGATCAAGCAACTCCCCGGTGGAACAAGTTACCGGTCCAAGCAAGCTACCGGTCGACCCATATCTCGCGCAAACCCCGGTCCTTCTTCACTTTGCGCCACTCGCAGCTCGCGCAAACTTCCCTTTGCATGACCCTCTTATCGCGCAAACCCTCTCTTGCGCTATCCTCATATCATGCGAACCTCTGCTTTGCGCGACTGTCATCTAGCGAAAACCTCTGTTTGCGCCACCCGTTACAAGCGAGAACCTATCACTTTGCGCCAATAGTTACTCGCGCAAAGCTCCTCTTTGCGCGACCTGCTTCTCACGCAAACCTCTTAGTGCGAGTTGACTTTTACGTAAATTTTTTCTCTAGGGGCCCTACCCCCATACCCCCGCAAGGGCGTTGCCCCTTGACCCCACCCGCTAACCGGGTAACGGGACCCCCTGCTAAGTCTGCGGAGGGGGACAAAGTTCTGTTCGTGATCAAAATTTTCTGAATTTCATTCTAAGATTTTCAGTATTGTTTGATTTTATCTGGACTAACGGTCATTTTTCAAGTTCTTATCTTATATCTATCAGAATGAATTCTAGTGCAACTCCTTCAATCAGTACTGATGAGAAGCCACCAATACTTTTCAAAGGAGAGTATGATGCATGGAAAAATCAGTTCATAGATTTCATTGATAAACATGCATTAAGGGATCTTATTAGAATATCTCTGAGGGAAGGACGTATGACAGCTCCAAGGAAAGTTTTTAATCTGATAAAGGATAATGGAGAAAGAGAAGAAAAAGTGCTTCCATTACCACTTGATATGTACTCAGACGAGCAAAGAAAAAGATATGAAGCTGACAGATTAGCTCGATCTTTCCTAATGAAAGGAATGTCAGAAGAGATTTCAAAAGAGATCTTTTTTACATTAGACAGTAAAAAGGCTACAGGAAAAATGTTATGGGAACATATTGAGAAGATTGAGACAGGACCAAAGTTGTCTTCAAGAGTAAAGTTTCTGGAATTTGAGAACTCTGAACTAAAAGAAAAGATTTCTGCCTTGGAAGCTCAAATCCAGAAACTAGATTCTGTTGAGAATAATGAGAAAGTTAATGATTTGGAGAGTGCAAATGTTGATCTTCAAAAGAAGATATCTGATCTGGAGAAAAAGATGGCCAAAGAAAGATCTGATTTTGAGATTGATAAGAAAGCATTTGTAAAGAAATTCTCAGATTTTTCAAGAAAATGTGCAGAAGATAAGAAAGCAGTTGAGCTGAAATGTTTAAAGCTTTCTCAACAGACTTCGGAGTTTGAGAAAGTAATTATTCTGGAAAGGGAAAAGTTTGCCAAAGACAAGAAGGCCATTGAACAGAAGAACGCTGGATTCTTTAAAGAAATATCCGGCCAGAGAAATGATGCTGAGAAGGGATTTGAAGAAGAGATAAATTTCTTTGAAACTGAGATTAGAAAGCTGCCCGTCAAGCTATTTGAATTATCTGAAAGTGCCTTGAAAGATCAAAAAGCGAAGTCTGAATTCAAGAAAGAGATTGACCAATTTGTTAAAGAAAGAGACAACTTTGCTTCAAAGATTAAAGAGCTGGAAAAGATTGTTTCAAAGGTGGTGGTGGCTGAGCAAACGACTCCAGAGTCACAATTCCACACACCTAGGAATAATTCAGATGACTTCAAAAAGACAGCCTCAAGCTCACATTTGAAATCTGTTTCTTCAAGAAGGTTAGTCAATTCATTTGATCAGATTCGTACTACTAACATTTTCTTTGATGACAATGTAGATTGTTCAGATACATACAGAAGAAGAAGAAGAAGTTACGAAGAAGAACTGGTCTGGAAAAAGAAACCAGTTGAAAATGAGAAGAAAGACGAGAAAGGAAAGAAGTCATGTGTACATAACCATAATGCCGAGAAGAACAATGCGCATAAAGGTAAACCTGAACATATCTACACGAGAGATCAATTAATCAGGTTGTCAGGTAAGCAATTCTATTGTTCTTACTGTCGTACACATGATCTTGTTCATAAAACAAGTGATCATTTCTGGTATGGTTCTTACTCTATTATTCCCATAAGAACGACAACTAACAAACATGGACCCAAATACCAGTGGGTACCAAAGAAAAAGGATGAATCTGTGTTGCAGGCACTTACTGTCAAAGGGGAATAAGAGAGCAAAGTCTTCTAAGTAAATCAGCTTAGGACCCGTACTTCAACGATGTTTGACTTCTAAACACAACATTTTAGGACTCATACTTCAGTGATCAAAAGACCTTACTCTTGTGCTGATAAGAGATTGTACTCCAATACTTCAATGAGGAAATCAACCGTCAAGGGGGAGTACATACTTTTCTGAAATTTTGTTTGGGCCCAAGCCAAGCCTAGCCCATTAGGCTAATAAGGCCTAAGTATATATTAGAATAGTTTTGTGTTAATTAGGTTGTGAGATTAATTGTTAATTTGGTGTGGCCGTTCAAGAGAGATAGAGAGCTGCGTGAGAGAGATAGAAGCAGGCAGAGAGATCGATTTCTTGTCAAGAACACTTGTAATCGTTTGATTAATCAATACCAGGTTTGCATTATAGTAGTGTTTATTTGTTTACTTGATTGAATCGTTAATCACAGGGACACACAATCTAAAACTCATACCTAGTTCACTTAAACTAGAGCTCTGATACTAACTTGTAACACCCCTAAATTTTGAAAATAGCAGACAATTTAAAACTTCCAAAAATCCCTCAAATACATAACTAAAAACACGAATATCTAAATTTACAAGGGAAGAAATAGAATAACATGTATCAGAGTTCTACCAGAACTATCTAGCCCCACAAATGGGAACAAAGTCCGATAGGTGTTACTACAATCACCAAGTCCGCTATCTTCTCAAATCCGGATGACGTCGCTAAAGCCATCCTACCGGAACTTCTACTCAGCTCTACTCGCCACTCAGATCCATCTAAGACCTGATATACATGTCGATAAGAAAAAGTGTTAGGCTTAACTCCTATTGAGTAAAAGCAGTTTAATCATTTATAAAACATAAAACGTTTTAAAACCAATAACTCACTCTAAAGGCATCCGCTCTTGAAAACATAAGATATAAAAGGTTTTACTTTCAAATCACGTCTCTACTCACATCTTTTTAATCAAATAAACGCTATTTAATATCTACCAAAACGCACCCAAGAAATATTACAACGAAAGCCAATTATATAATTGATGGTACGTTTCCACACCGAAAGTGAGGGTAAGGGAATACCCGAAAATAACACCATTCGGTGATGGGGGAGACCCGAATTCCATTATATGTCGCGGAACACAAAGTTAAGACACTTATCAACGTTCACGAGATTTACTATGGGTCATGGATCCCCGTATATGGCTCCATTGAGAAACCACCGCAAGATACAAAATGACCCTAGTCTACTCGACCTCTAGATGTGTGTCACCACAAAAGTCACAAGTCTCCGTATCTGGCTCACCATGGGCAGCACTACAAGAATTAGCTCCGTATACGACTCTTCAAGAGCACCACCGCAAGTTTACATAATAACATGACTTGGGGACCACTTACTAGACTCAAACATGGACAACAAGACTCCATGATGAACAAATGACTCTTATGCCTATGGATCCATTGCATTACAGTCTAAACATTACATGACTCCAAATGAATGAACTAATGCATTCAAACATGTAATAACCAACATTTATATAATAGTCACCTTTCCATAAAATGCTCCATTGAGCCATTTAAATCGGACGACGTCCCAAAACTCATTTGAGAGATAAACAAGCCATAAGGTAATCATAAGATGTTGGCAAAATAATAAACCTATTATGGCTACATGAGCCAAGTTCAACTTTTCCAAAATGACACTTTCCAAAGTATGGTTGGCTAAAGGCTAAATCGTAAGGTTTACAATTAATCAATACTCATAAGGTTAAGAATGACCGTTCCCAATAACCCAAGTAAAAGCCATTAAGTTCCAACATTCAAAACTCGTTAGTTTGGTAAAGTCACCAAATAAATCGTAATCAAATAATTACCCATAAGTTTCCAACTTTTAAAATTAATCCATCAAGACCCATTTGTAACCCCAAATTGCACCTTTAGAAAGCAACGAGTCATGTTATTCAAATCCTTCCAAAGCCCCATGAAATGTTTATTAATAGATCGACATCCACTTTGGTGGCCAAAACCCCCAATATCACGTCATAAATTATTTATAAACATTTAACAACCCAATATGCTCAAGAATCCCAAAACCTCCAAAACCCATTTGTATATTAAGTGAGCACATAATTGTATGTTTAAAACCCAAAACATTTATATTATGACATGTATATAGTTTTGTAAAGCAACTAGAACTCACTTTGCTAAATTTAGACCAAATCTAGGTTTTACCCACAAAGCTTGAGCTCCTACAATGAGATCTTGAACACCTCCACTAGTTCCAAGTTTCCACCACACTTTAGATACAAACATTCCTAAGTTAAACTAACCCCAACAAAAGGAAATGAAAGATAACCTTGAAACCCTAATTTCTTAGGTGAAGGAAAAGAAGGGGTTATACCTTGATTGTAGCTTGAATACACCCACAAAACACTTCTAGATCACTAATGTGACCTCAAATCCCAAAGCATTAAAGGAATGGGAAAAGGGTTTGGTAAAACCCTAGAAACCTGAGGATTCTAGAAATGGGGAAAAGAGATGAAAACTCTTAGTGTAGCAATCCAAATCTCACCATTGTAGAGGTTCAAACATGAAGAAATAAGGAACATGGAGCCTTAGATGAACCTAGATCGACATTGGAGAGGTTTGAGGAGTTGAGAGAGTTTGGGATGGAAGGATGAGAAGTTGGGGTGTACATAAAAACCGTCAACCCGCGAAACCCGACCAACCCAACCCGCTCCCAACCCAATTAAACTCAACCCGCCAAACCGCTAATTAGAAGGGTTGAAATTGGGTTAGGAAAACTCAACCCAACCCAAACCTCCAACCCGCCGCTATTTTTTTTTATAAACTTATATATATATATATGTGTGTGTGTGTGTGTGTGTGCAGTTTATTCACATCCCAAATTAACTTTAAGACTTATGAATTATAATTTATAATTGGATGATGGTAATTAGAGCTGTAAACGAACCGAACGTTCAGTGAACCGTTCGTGAACTGTTTGGTGGGAAGTTCGTTTATGTTCGTTCATTTAATAAATAAACGAACATGAACACATTTTTTTGTTCGTTTAGTTAAATGAACGAATATGAACAATGGTCTTGTTAGTTCATTTATGTTCGTGAATGTTCGTTAATTTGCATTCGTTTATGTTTGTTTATGTTCATTTACGTTTGTTTATGTTTGTTTATTATATAAATATATTTATATATTGTGACATTAATATGTAAAATCATTAAGTAAATTGAATTATTAGAATTCTTTTTTTATCGCTCAAAAGTTTACACAATTTTTCATTTTGTTATGTTAGTTTTTAGGAACGGAATGATGAGTAATGGTGGTTGTTTTTTGTTCATTTATGTTCGTTCGTTTATGTTCATTTAAATTTATTTATATTCGTTCGTTTATGTTTGTTTAAGTATATTTGTGTTCGTTTGTTTATGTCTGCTTAAATCCCATTTATGTTCGTTCGTTTATGTTCGTTTAGCATCTTAACGAACGAACATAAACGAACGCGAACAAACACATTTTCTTAATGAATGAACATGAACACAAAAAATTTCATTTTTTTAAGTATATAATATTTATATACGACAAATGCAACAAATAAATAACACACCCTCCTCACCTTTGGTGAGGTTCGAACCTCTGACCTCCTAGGAAGTCAAAGGCTCTTTTATCGCTAGGCCAAAGGCCCTTTGGTCTAAAAAATTTTTATTCGTTTACCGTTCGTGTTCGTTCGTTTGTTCGGTTAAGTTAAACGAATGAACACGAACAAGCCCTAATTGTAATAACTAATAACTTTGTTGAGAATAATTTTAGTATTATTTATCGTATTTCAATCGGCAAATTTATGTATATTACTAACTCGCCAACCCAACCCAACCCACCATAACCCGCAAGGGTTGGGTTGGGTTATATTTTTGAATGGGTTGGGTTGGGTTGGGTTGAGATTTTCCAAACCGCCATAATTGGGTTGGGTTGTAAAAACGTCCCAACCTGCCCAACCCAACCCGCGTACACCCCTAATGAGAAGTTATGAAGAAAACCTCTCAAAAATCGAACTTATCAGCCTCCTGGACCCGACGGGCGACATTGCCACGCGATAGTGACAATGTCACCATCGCAGGTTACAATCGTCGGGATCTTACCGCGACCCTCCCCTTCTTGGCGACTATTCCCTGCGATAGTCACCAATGTCACAGTCGCGGGCATACTCGCCTGACCTGTACTGATCCTCCCTCTTCACCTGCGACTATGCCTGGCGTTTGTGCCCTCTGGCACTGTCGCCGGGCATGGTCGCCCGATGTTTTCTCGACCCGAAAACGAACCTTTTTACATCTGAAGGTTCTCGATCCGATGAGCGACTTTCGCAAGGCATTAACTCATCCGTAACCGCAACTAAGGCTTTCCAAGGATCACGAAAATAAAGGCTTAATCTTGATAAATTTCTGGGTGTTACAATATTCTAATGGTGGTTGATAGAGGTGAAGTTTATGATTTTATTGTATCAAAATAGGTTGAAATGTAAATATGGTGTAGTTAGTTATGAAAGTTTGAGTTCGCATATGAGAAAATGGTACATAATGGATAGATAGTTGGCTGCTTTCGGTGGGGAAAACAAGGCGTCACACAACCAAAAAAACCAATAGAAAATCGAAGAACATCGAAATATACCAATACTACGGATCGAAGCACATTGCCACGCCTGTCCAGAGTGTTAATCATGAGAAAACCCTTGAGGGAGTATGGGCTTCTCATTAGAATTAATAGTTGCAATACAACCTTATATTATGTACAATTGTAAAGTAATGAAAGGAAAGTATTAAATACAATTAAATGGAAACAATCTTTACTATAAATTATTCGTATTTAACACACCCCCTAGTCCGAGCAGGAGGTTCCCGAATGCTCATACTGGATTTGAACTCGAGAAATAGCTGGGAGGGTAATCCTTTAGTGAATATGTTTGCAAACTGATGGGCTGAAAGAACATGTAACACACAAACCTGTCCAAAAGCAACACGTTCCCTAACAAAGTGTAAATCTATTTCAACATGTTTGGTTCTTTGGTTCTAAACAAAGTGTAAATCTACCAGATTTTCAAAACAGCGATGGAGGGAAGAGGAGCACGGAGGCAATGGAGATGGAATCGATGGGGAGGAGCACGAAGGCGAACCTTTGATGTCGAACTAGCTAGGGGCGGTGCCTGCGTTGTTTTCATGGGTGGTGAAAGACGGAGGGTAAGGGTTGTGGAGGATGCTACTGCAGTGATCGCACAAATCGCCGGAGGAGGAAGCCGTCGACCATTTTGACATACTGCCGGACTCTCTTCTCTTGGTTTTCAACAAGATCTGTGATGTCTAACCCCAAATTTGAAATCATAGTGGTTTTGCAATCATTGATGGAGATGAAAATGGGATCACGTGGGTTTTGAAAGATAAAATTACAAGTTTGTCCTCAAATTTCCAAACTAGACATGAGATTAGACATGTCTTTCACTAATATCACAAAAATGCCACCATTTTTAATGGCCGTTGATTAAATCCATTGGATGATTGAGATTAGTCCTCACGGCCTTCGACATTTTTTCGGTTCTCATTTGATTACTGTCCTATATATATATATATAGGATCAAGTTCAGGGGAAAACCTCAAAAAAAAAAAGGAAAACTGACAGCTCATAGATTTCATTGATAAACATGCATTAAGGGATCTTATTAGAATATCTCTGAGGGAAGGACGTATGACAGCTCCAAGGAAAGTTTTTAATCTGATAAAGGATAATGGAGAAAGAGAAGAAAAAGTGCTTCCATTACCACTTGATATGTACTCAGACGAGCAAAGAAAAAGATATGAAGCTGACAGATTAGCTCGATCTTTCCTAATGAAAGGAATGTCAGAAGAGATTTCAAAAGAGATCTTTTTTACATTAGACAGTAAAAAGGCTACAGGAAAAATGTTATGGGAACATATTGAGAAGATTGAGACAGGACCAAAGTTGTCTTCAAGAGTAAAGTTTCTGGAATTTGAGAACTCTGAACTAAAAGAAAAGATTTCTGCCTTGGAAGCTCAAATCCAGAAACTAGATTCTGTTGAGAATAATGAGAAAGTTAATGATTTGGAGAGTGCAAATGTTGATCTTCAAAAGAAGATATCTGATCTGGAGAAAAAGATGGCCAAAGAAAGATCTGATTTTGAGATTGATAAGAAAGCATTTGTAAAGAAATTCTCAGATTTTTCAAGAAAATGTGCAGAAGATAAGAAAGCAGTTGAGCTGAAATGTTTAAAGCTTTCTCAACAGACTTCGGAGTTTGAGAAAGTAATTATTCTGGAAAGGGAAAAGTTTGCCAAAGACAAGAAGGCCATTGAACAGAAGAACGCTGGATTCTTTAAAGAAATATCCGGCCAGAGAAATGATGCTGAGAAGGGATTTGAAGAAGAGATAAATTTCTTTGAAACTGAGATTAGAAAGCTGCCCGTCAAGCTATTTGAATTATCTGAAAGTGCCTTGAAAGATCAAAAAGCGAAGTCTGAATTCAAGAAAGAGATTGACCAATTTGTTAAAGAAAGAGACAACTTTGCTTCAAAGATTAAAGAGCTGGAAAAGATTGTTTCAAAGGTGGTGGTGGCTGAGCAAACGACTCCAGAGTCACAATTCCACACACCTAGGAATAATTCAGATGACTTCAAAAAGACAGCCTCAAGCTCACATTTGAAATCTGTTTCTTCAAGAAGGTTAGTCAATTCATTTGATCAGATTCGTACTACTAACATTTTCTTTGATGACAATGTAGATTGTTCAGATACATACAGAAGAAGAAGAAGAAGTTACGAAGAAGAACTGGTCTGGAAAAAGAAACCAGTTGAAAATGAGAAGAAAGACGAGAAAGGAAAGAAGTCATGTGTACATAACCATAATGCCGAGAAGAACAATGCGCATAAAGGTAAACCTGAACATATCTACACGAGAGAATTAATAGTTGCAATACAACCTTATATTATGTACAATTGTAAAGTAATGAAAGGAAAGTATTAAATACAATTAAATGGAAACAATCTTTACTATAAATTATTCGTATTTAACACACCCCCTAGTCCGAGCAGGAGGTTCCCGAATGCTCATACTGGATTTGAACTCGAGAAATAGCTGGGAGGGTAATCCTTTAGTGAATATGTTTGCAAACTGATGGGCTGAAAGAACATGTAACACACAAACCTGTCCAAAAGCAACACGTTCCCTAACAAAGTGTAAATCTATTTCAACATGTTTGGTTCTTTGGTTCTAAACAAAGTGTAAATCTACCAGATTTTCAAAACAGCGATGGAGGGAAGAGGAGCACGGAGGCAATGGAGATGGAATCGATGGGGAGGAGCACGAAGGCGAACCTTTGATGTCGAACTAGCTAGGGGCGGTGCCTGCGTTGTTTTCATGGGTGGTGAAAGACGGAGGGTAAGGGTTGTGGAGGATGCTACTGCAGTGATCGCACAAATCGCCGGAGGAGGAAGCCGTCGACCATTTTGACATACTGCCGGACTCTCTTCTCTTGGTTTTCAACAAGATCTGTGATGTCTAACCCCAAATTTGAAATCATAGTGGTTTTGCAATCATTGATGGAGATGAAAATGGGATCACGTGGGTTTTGAAAGATAAAATTACAAGTTTGTCCTCAAATTTCCAAACTAGACATGAGATTAGACATGTCTTTCACTAATATCACAAAAATGCCACCATTTTTAATGGCCGTTGATTAAATCCATTGGATGATTGAGATTAGTCCTCACGGCCTTCGACATTTTTTCGGTTCTCATTTGATTACTGTCCTATATATATATATATAGGATCAAGTTCAGGGGAAAACCTCAAAAAAAAAAAGGAAAACTGAGGAACACTCTGGTAGCCCTTCATCTGGACGGTATGTACTTGTGCATACTAGTAATTTGTAACATGCACACGTGCATAAAAACCAAAAAACTACTTAATTTACTTGTATGCACAAGTGCATATTTCAGTTTTCCATTTTTTGAGGTTTTCCCTTGAACCTCCCCTCTCTCTCTCTCTCTCTCTCTCTCTCTCTCTCTCTCTCTCTCTCTCTCTCTCTCTATCTATCTATCTATCTATCTATATATATTTATATAATCGGGCCCCAAATGTTCCGGGGCCTTTTCGGAATCTCATTTTGGTACACCCTCTGACATTGCCCTGATCCATGCTGCAGACGTTCAAAGAGGTCGTAGGACGAGCCTCTCTCAAACTTCATGTTAGTGAGATTCCAAGGAAATTTTTGTTAGGAACCTAAAACTGATTAGGAATCTGGGAACCGCTCACAACCCACCACATGTCTTTATTCACGATGAATATTCATCATGAATAACACATTCATGATGAATATGGAAGTGTTATTCATCATCATGAATCACACATTCATGAAGAATATGTTATAATATTCATTAACACGCCCATATTTATATTTATGATAGTATGACACGTGTCGTGCTATGAGCGGTTCCCCGATTCCTAATCAATTTTAGGTTTCTAACGGAATAGGCATATAGAAACATATATTACATGACAACAGTTTCCAAAATTAAGCTAGTAAAAACTAGAAGTACTTATACATCCCACAATTTATTTTTCTCGAATATCTATATCTATATATATATGATCTTCCAAATATTTGAGATTTATTAAGTTTCATAGCCTTCTTCGTCTTTGATCTTCATTTTCTTGAGAAATGCCTTTCCATTGAGCTTACGTGAGAAGAATTCTTTAAGGTACTGTTCCATTACCATTGTTTTATACAACGGTGGGTTTCTTGTGCTTGTTATCAGGCTCTTCGAAGGTCCAACATTTGCTTCCAACTTTGGATTGAAAAACATGGCTAACGACATCCTCTCTTTTGTCGCATTCACAATTGCCCTATGCTCGATGCTATTGAAAACACCATTGCTCAATATCTGCGAGCATATATAGCCGAACATTAAGCAATTATATATAACTGCTAGTATTTCTAACTATTTAAATCATCCACAATCAATCACATGACTAAATCTTATATGAATACAATATAGTATATATATCAATACTTTATATATATATACGTGATAGAGTACGACAATTAGATCCTAAAAGTTTTTGTTTTTAAGGATTTATTATTCAGCAAACTAATTAAGGTTTTATATATGACCACAAAACGACACCCACCTTCAGGTTGATTCTCCAATAATTGATGATATTTAACATATGTGATTGGCAATTTCATTCAATAATGTCAAATATATACCCATACGTCAAAAACGATATAAAAAAGAATGCATGACTTTCTATTTTTCATCATCCATATCATGTTATCGTTTATAATTAATATTCATAGAACATAAATTAGGTTGGTCTTTATGGAAACAATCTCTCAATCATAAAGTAAGGTCTTCATACACTTATCTCTTTCCCAGTGCTTTCTTTAGGCTCCTGGCTGCTCGTTGGTAGAACACAACAACGGTCCCCTCTTACTTCTCATGCGAGCAGCTCGAAAGAACTTGCTCGCACAGAGGTAAACTAGAGAGACCCTCCTCTGATCATGCTACCACCATAGCCACGAGGGCTTTGCTAATCCGTGGACCAAGGGATGTAGGCCTAGGAAAACTTGAAAGAAAGAACATACCTATTTATATCCTAATTTTGAGTGGGATATACTTGTTTCATTTGGTTTGTTCTTTTAACATAAATAAAGATGAAAAAACGTACAAAATGAATCGATAGGGTGGTGAGAGAAAGCGGGTAACAAGTAACCTCAAGAATATCTCCGACATTCACGATGAAAGCGTCCGGAAGGAAATTGACGGGGATCCATATGCCATCTTTCTTGACTTGCAAGCCGTCAACGTCGTTTACTTGAAGAAGAATGGTGATTCCAGCAGCATCGGAATGAGGGGTAAGACCGATGACCAAATCTGGTTGAGGGCATGGCGGGTAGTAAGTCATCCTCACCGATTGCATGCCATCTTCGAAAATCTCTAACATTTCTTCCTTATCGATATCTACTGCTTGCCCGATTAAACTGAACAAACTCATACCAAGTTTTTGTAGTTCTAGCAAGTATTTCTCAAGCGTGTCTCTGTTGAAACAATAATATTCTTGAAAATGTCACAAGACAAAATGAACATGATGTAAAGTAATTTTAGTCAATAATCCACTAGTTTGGCATACAAATGTCTTTCTAGTCTTTACCTTAAATGGAATTAATTAACCACCTTAGAATATAATTTTTGACCAAGGGCCTATCAAGGTCACATCAATTGATCTAAAACAAGAGTGTGAAAGAACACAAAACAACCATTCTATCTACACTACCACATGCAAAATTGGTTTTATATGTCACCTTATTATTTTTAAGGTCTAATTATCGAATAAAAATCTCATATCTCAAATTATCATGTCACATTCATGTCAACCAATCACATAAATATATACATCATCGGATAGTGAATATGAACTTGAATTAAATAAAATTAATATATAAAATCTGACGTCTTTCAATTTTCATTGGTGGGACATGAATGAGACGTGACATTTTAGGACTTGAGAATTATCCTAGCAGACTGTTTAATATGACTTAATTTATAACACCAAACAATTATTTGTCCTACATAAATGTGTTCTATAAGTTGATAAGATACTTATGGACGTCCTAACCAGTTTTTTAGGATAATTTTGAAATTAAATGTCTTATTAGTTTTTTATATGATATTATTTAAAAAATTATCTTAAAAAGGTAAGGGTTCTATAAAAGAAGTAATATGACTCATTACTTTAATAAGTGTTCTTAAAAATTTGTTAGAATGCACAAACACGTCTTAACATGTACAATTGTTTAATATTTAATAATTTGTATAGAACATGTACAATTGTTTGGTCTTAATTATAGGATGCCAAAACAATCTATATCTTAAGATATTTAGATATGTTTGTCTTATAAAAGCGATTTTGTTGTAATGATATATCCTAAATTCCCGGGACTCTATTTCCGAGTTGGACATATATAGTCGTGTGTTTGGTTTGTATTTTTAGAGATAGAACTCAAGTGTAGCCACCTCTTAAAGGGTTATATATCATTTAAGACACAAGTTGCATCCTTGACTCTAATTAATATTGTGATATATATAGATCTACTTCTAATACAATACTGATTCTTAGGTTTCATTCAAAATCTATTTATTGGTGTATATATATATATATATATATATATATATATAGAGAGAGAGAGAGAGAGAGACCTTAGTAATGGAGGGAACTCAGGAAGTAAGTTGGATTTTCTCCTATGAAGAGGATTGGTGATCATATAAAAGCGATCAGCCCAATCAACTTTCTGATCTTGAGCATGGAGTATCGTTTGACCATACCCTTCATACTCACCTCCCTTCAACTGGTACTTCATCTTCTCTTCTATCGGAATCTTGAAAAATTCTACCATCTCCTTCTTCATTTTCTCCACTAACGATTTGTCAACTCCATGATTCACCAACTACACATTAATTAATTCAATTTCTTGTGTCACCTACAATACAAATCAAACATAATCATTGAAGCTGTGTAAAGATACTTAACCTGAAAGATTCCCCATTCGTGGCATACAGATCGCAGATTTTCCTTGGTATTGGATCCTCCCATGATCAAATCGTTCATGTCGATAACTGGGATAGATTGCATAGGGGAAGAACCATTAGGGACGAAGGTGGGTTCTCGATGTTCTTGAACATAGTGGTGAGGGACTGTGAGGTTGAGTTCTTTTGCAAGTTCTTGTACACTCCCATGGTTGACTAATGATGGTGCGAAAGCCATATAAGATCTAGTATGTTGGACAACAAGTTCAGTTGCTTGTTAATTTATATTAGAAGTAGGAAGTCACATCAAATGATCAGAGACATTTGATGGAGGTTTGTTTAGGAGGATAAGAGAAACTTAAAATATGTTTCTGATGTATATGTTTTTAATAGTAGTAAACTACAATTTGTTCCCTGTGGTATATCACTTCCTTTGAAAGTGGTCACTGTGTTTCAATAACCGCAATTATCGTTCCTGAGGTTTGCATTTTACTTTGAAAATCGTCCCTGATCACTAACTCTGTTAAAAAAACTCAGTTAAGTCAGGGGTATTTTCGTCCAACCATTTTTTTTCTCTTTTTTTGTAATTTTTCTTTGGCTTTTCTTATTTTTGTAAAAAACCATGAAAGATTAAGGACCTAATTGTAATTTTCTTTAATTTATATGAATATTACATTAATTTATATGGAAAAATCTAGAATAAGCCAATGGACTTTTCTTTTTGGAATGATCAAGTCCTTATACTATTTTTTAGAACAAATAAGTCATTAGACTTTTTAAAACATATTAAATAAATCATTAGACTTTTCATAGCTATATATAAAATAAATCCGTTTTAACTTAAGATTGTAACATGGTAAAAGTATAAATTAAAAAAAAAAACCTAACTAATTTGAACGACGCTTCATCTCTTAAACCATCGGCCCATCGTCCTTGATCCTCGCCTCACGACTCAAGCCAGACCCACTGTAGACCACAGTTCCCGTCGTTGCCGCCGCCGTACACCACAGTCCCCGCCGCCACCGTACACCACCAGTCCGTCGCCCAACGTCGTCATCTATTTTTGCAGGTTCTATTTGAGTGCTTGTTTGCATTGGAATGATATGGATGGCTAAAAAATTCTTAAGTTTTACCCATCTCTACAATGTCGATTAGTTGTTTGGAAGTAGTAGAAATTAACAAAAATAGTACAAAATCAATGGAGATTGCACTGGACAATGGCATATTATCCTATGCACATATCTTTACACACTAGCTTTACAAAATAGTTTTTTTTTTATGAATTTTTTAAGTTTTAAAATTTGACTTTATATAGTAGGCTTTTATACGTCTATCTAAAAACTTTTTTGCTAAAGCTATATTTCACATAACTCTCAGAGGTTGTTTACCAAATTTTATATTAAGTCTTGTATGGATAAATTTGTCTGTCTGGATAAATTTGTCTGTCCGGATAAATTGATGTTGTTGTTTACTTTTTTATCTGAGTAAAAAATCTGTATAACAGAAATGACCAATTTACCCCTGAGTATGAATTATGCATTGTTTGATAAATTGTTGTTTATTTTTAAGTAAAATGATATATCTGAAACATAAATATTATTTGAAAATCAAAATATGTATCAACCAAAAATCAACAAAACCCTAAAAACTCAACTAAGAAAACCCCTAAAAAATAGTAGTTTGGTTCCTAAATACTCAATACAAAAGAACCCTGTATTGAACCCTAAAAAATCTAAACAGAAGGACCATGGAAATCGATCATCTACTAGATCCTAAACAAAAATCGAACTTACATTGACAAATACTTGGAAATCGAACATAAACTGAAAAATCCATGAAAATCAAACTTCAAAATCATTCATACGGTCAACTGGAAGGTGCTCACATCCACATAAATAACATGTGTAAACACCCACTTGGCAGAGGAAAAGATCATTTAAATACCATTCTCAAACTGGTATTTAAGATCCATGAAAATAAAGCTTCAAAATCATGAAAAATCCATTGAAATCAATTGGAGGAAAAAAACACCAAAGAAGAAACTGGAAAATCCATGAATATCCACCAAAGAAATCGAACACAATCTGGAAAATATTTGAAAACCGAATTTGATCGATTACCAACAAGATCCTAAAAGAAACACCAAAGAAGAAGATGAGTGTAGGTCGCCGGAGACGAAGACATGCGACGGGGAGAGGAGGGTAGGTCGCCGGAGACGAAGAGATGCGACGGGAAGAGGAGGGTAGGTCGCCGACGAATCTTCAAGGGCTAGGGGTTGTGAAGAATCAGGGTTTGTGAAGAATCAGGGAGGAGCAAGTCTGATGAAATAATGTGTGTTTTGAAGGAACGCGTGTTATTTTTTCAAAGGGGGTAAAATTGTCAATATTTTGTCTTAATGGGGACAACACCTTCTTTCCCTACTGTGCGAATAAGCCATTAAGCCACAAGTAAACACCCCAAACGTCTGCACGAATAAGCCATTTTTCTCATTAAGCCCATTAAGCCACAGGTAAACACCCCCTAAATATATAATGGATATTGACTTATGATCCAATTGTTATTGATGCAGACATTATCTAATGAACATCATGTTCAAGCGTGTAGTCTTATAGAGATTGTTCTTGGTACTACTTTGTCTATGTATAATTGTATATGTAGACATATTTTTGTATAAAATGGTGACGTTTTCTAATCGTAAAGCAAAATTTTAATGTGCTCAACAATGATGTGAATCGTGATGAGGTCGTGTTATTCTTATTTACAGTATGGCATCCGATTATAGTGATGATGCAAGTGATGATCCTAGCTATGATATAAGTGATTGTTCAAGTGAATGTATGTCAGATTCTTTATCCTTGGACCTTGAAGACGAGGATGATATAACTAACTTAAATAAAACCGTTGATGATCGGTTTTTAAATAAGCTTTGTACTGTAAAGACGATTGACAATGTTGAGTTAGACGTAGGCGAAGAGGATGATGATGTTTGAGATCAGGTTATACAAAGAGTTGTCCAATATTCGATACATGATCCTAATATTCCATGGAAGTTGATGAATCCCAGACTTGGTGAGAGGCAATAGAGTCAACATTCCAAAACCGACTACAACAAGAAGATGCAATAGAGGTGGGAAGATACCATCACATGTAGGTGTTTCTTATAATCCATTCACAGGAGAAGCAATGATTAGGGTAAGTCATTATTTATTTTTTAGATTCAAATAATATTTTTAATGACTATTGCTTACACTTTATCTTCATCATTAAAGACATCATCAGGTGTGCCACAACGCATGGCCCGAAGGCATCCTACCATATTCAATTTCAAATGAGGTTGTTATAAACGATGAAGACTATGATGAAGGTGAGACTGCTGCTGTTGGACATCAAGAAGGGTTACAAGAAAGTCAAACGGTTATATTTCCACCAGAAATGAATGATGCGAATTAATCATGCCATGACCTTAACATAAATTAGGTGTTACTTTGGTGTATTTTAGCGCAACTTTGGTATATTTTAGCGCAATTTTGGTATATTTAGACGCAATTTGTGGTATATTTGGCGCAACTGTTGGTAATTTTTGGCGCACCTTTTGATATATTTTTTTTCAACTTTTGGTAGATTATGCCCAACTTTAGTATACATTTATTTATGCTTTGGATATAACTTTTGTATGTTTTGGGAAGAGTAGCGAAAGTGGTATATTCTTTTCATTTTATAAATGCAAGTTTTTTTTGTTCAAAAAATGTCTAGTCAAAAAATGTCTAGGGACTTAATTATTCAAAATATGAAAGTTTGTTAGGTATTTTCGGAATTTTTCCTCTATTTTACAACATTAACCGATTTTAACGGTTATACGGATGTATCTAACAGATATTAGAAAGTCTAAGGATTTATTTAATAGGTTTTAAAAAGTTCAGTGGCTTATTGGTTCCAAAATTTGTCCAAGGACTTAATCATTCCAAACAATAAATCCCGTTGGGTTTTTCTGGAATTTTCCCTAATTATATATTAGAAGCGTACTCGCGCAATGCAGTAAGATACATCACGATTTTAATGTTTCATTTTATTTTTTGTTTTTTGTCGATTTACAGTACGATTTTGGATGATTTTAAGACAATGATAATGTTTTTTTTATAAATTTGCTTAACTTAGGCTTAATAATATAACGTTTTTATATAAAAAATTAAATATTTTGTTAGAATTCAATGATTATCTTATATATTTTAATGACATCTAGAAAAAATAACCAATTACATATTTAATTAAAACAAATTTATAATAATATAATATTAATTAATAGTGATATATAGAAAGGTTTGCATAGAAGGAAGACCCTGCACGTACCAAATTGGTGGGTGTTAGAAGCTTGCAGTAGTAATATGTATCTTATGCTTTGATACTTGTAAATTAAGAGATTTTTAAAATCTTGCATAAAATGATGGTACCTTGTACCTAATAATTTGTATTTAAGAGTTTTTTATTCGTGCTTTATAATATATATATAGGGAGAAGTTCATTTAAGAAATGGTAAATATATGAGAAATAAAGAAGTAATCTTAGCCATTTATCTAGTCAACATTTGCGACTTTGACCGCGAAACACCGGATAATTCCTTGCATAGTTTATAGAAGGTAGAGGGGTAGTTTCGTAAAATACACGGGATGAGTTCATATATGAACATATATGATTCACATATGAACTATACGTTCATATGTGAATCAGTTAATTAGTTCATATGAGAATCAGTTAATTAGTTCATATATGAATAAAAAAAGTTCATATATGAATCTGTTAATTAGTTCAACTGATTCATATATGAAGTTACAGTTAATTAGTTCATATATGAATAAAAAAAGTTCATATATGAATCTGTTAATTAGTTCAACTGATTCATATATGAAGTTACAGTTAATTAGTTCATATGTGAATCAGTTAATTAGTTCATATATGAATCAGTTAAAAGAGTTCAGATGTGAATTACACTGATTCATATATGAATATATAGTTCATATGTGAATTATACATGTTCATATATGAACACAAGCCGTGTATTTTGTAAAATTTACGAAAGTGTCCTTCTATTTTTAGAATAGCCGTAACTTTTGACCAGTCATAGCCGCAACTTTTGACCAGTCAAATCCGATCTTAACCGTATGAATGGCTAGAATTACTTCTCTATTTCTCATATATTTACCATTTCTCAAATGAACCTAAGGCTATATATATATATATGCATATATATTTACATACGCAGACGAAAATCGTGACCCATCACCTGGACGAAAATCGTGACCCACCGCCGGCGAGGACCAACGTCCCTCCTCCGACGACAACCTCCGATATATGTGTATATATATATATATATTTATGTATGTATATATAAATATACAGGGACGATATCTTTTACATCCATCGCCGGTAAACTCCCATCGTCGCCGGGTACTCTTCTCCTTCCCATCGCCGGCCACCCTTTTCTCCTATCATCCTCCCACCCCCCTGAAACTCCAAGGAACCACTGCCGACCAATCTCATCGCCGACCAAACCGGCAAACTCTCACCAAGATTGGAAGAAACTAACGAGATGTTGCTGCGGTCTGAGATGTTGCAGCGGTCGGTCGCCGGTGGTAGATGTTGCAGCGGTCGGTCGCCGGCGTTGGGTTGGGCGATGGTCTTGTTGGCCGGCGTTGGAGATGGTCCTGGTCACGTTGGTCGTTGGTGTATACACATATAGGGAGAGGTTCATTTGAGAAATGGTAAATATATGAGAAATAGAGAAGTAATCTTAGTCATTCATCTGGTCAACATTTGCGGCTTTGACTGCGAAGCACCGGATAATTCCTTGCGTGGTTTATATAAGGTAGAGGGGTAATTTCGTAAAATACACGGGATGAGTTCATATATGAATCTGTATGAATCACAAAGATTCATATATGAATCAGATAATTGGTTCATATATGAATCACAAAGGTTCATATATGAATTTGTTAGTTAGTTCAACTGATTCATATATGAATCACAAAGATTCATATATGAATCAGTTAAAAGAGTTCAGATGTGAATTGCACTAGTTCATATATGAACTATATGTTCATATGTGAATTATACAGGTTCATATATGAACACAGCCCATATATTTTGTAAAAATTACGAAAGTGTCCTTCTATTTTTGGAAGAGCCACAACTTTTGACCAGTCAAAGCCACAACTTTTGACCAGTCAAAGCCGCAACTTTTAACCAGTCAAATCCGATCTTGACCGTGTGAATAGCTAGGATTATTTCTCTATTTTTCATATATTTACCATTTCTCAAATGAACCTAAGACTACACACACACACACACACATATATATATATATACATAATATATATAGGGGTAGTTTAATTTGCAACTCATATAAATCTTACAACTTATGCAACCCAAACGGTTACAATAGATGTGGGCCCAATATTTTCAATTAAAAAAAACAAAAAAAATAAAAACAAAATAACCGCTTATCACTAATCCAACGGTTAAGATTTGGTTGACTGAGTTGTAAGATTTACAAAGGTTGCAAATTAACCTTGGCATATATATATATAAAGAAATAAATAAAATATCAATATCAATATAAATATAAATTTATGTAAATTACAGTTTGGTCCCTGTAACTTAATCAAAATTGTGTGACTAGTCCTTATAAAGGTAAAAAGACGAAAATACCTCTGACTTAACGGACGATTTTAACGGAGTTAGTGACCAGGGACGATTTTCAATGCAAAATGCAAACCTCAGAGACGATAATTGCAGTTATTGAAGCACAGAGACCACTTTCAAAGGAAGTGGTAAACCACATAGACCAAAATTGTAGTTTACTCTTTTAATAGATATAAAGTTTGATGGACAACGAACAAGAATCTAACACTTACAAAGGACAAAACAAAAAAAAAAAAAAGAAAAATTATGGTAGTTGCATTGCATTACAAAAAATGTGAAGATTTTTTTTTTAAATTGCAATATCTTGTACATATCTATGCTAACTTTTGGACTATTTTCACAATGATATTTTCGACATTTTCTTATTGATTACAAAGTTTTATAGACATAAGTTTTACCCAAAGGTTTCCCTAGTCATGCGAAAACAATATATTGGAAGTCCTCTATATCGGAAAATCTTAGTAAAAACTCATTTTTCACTTGATGTTATTACTTTTGGATCCTTCGTTGTACAATCTAGAAATATATCCTCAACATGGGCAATCATATTTTCGGTTTTCATGAGCTAGTACTAATTTATATGTTCTAGAAAATAGGACTATTTAGTTAAACGACATTCTATGGAAGTCATTTTTACAAAACTAATTTTCTAGTGTTTTTCAAGAGTTTACAAGGGTATAGTGTTTTAAACCAAAGGCAAAGTGTGTAATGCCATATGCAGATCATTTGAAGGTTACTGAGTTAATTCTTTTATTATAAAAAAGTCACGCTTCTAATTGAAAACTCATTAAAGGTTATTTAAATAAATGATCCGCTGGAGATAGCTACGACATATATATAGGGGCTCGACTCTATCAAACATCATAACCACACAGCTCGTTTCTAACCCATCTAGGCAAATATTGATCAATACATCACTCGTGATCGCATGCAGTGACAGATCCATAATTTGTAACGTGGGTATGCAATCGTTCAACATAGTTTTTTAGGATACAATACAATCAAAAAAAATTTACACTACAAAGGTTTACAATTTTTTTTCTAGATATGCACGATATATTGGAAATGTTGTTCCGTGTCTGATCTCATATATATATATATATATATATATATATGAAATTTCAAATGAAAACTCATTTTTCATTGTGCACGTGAGGACAAATCTCAGACACTCGATCTCTTTTGATCCAACAACTCATATTAAATAGAATTTTTAATTTTAAAATGCTTAGGGGTAAAATTGGAAGAAAATTTAAACACACACCTACCATATTTGACTTTTTATTTTCATTTTTAATTAAAAACTTTTTACCCAATTAAAGTTTAAAATAAATTTTCTTAAAAAGCAATAATATTTTAATCAAACAAATTACATAAAAAAAACGAGAATTTCGTGCTCTTCGATATGACATCCATCTCGATATAGTTTTTTTTGTCATTTTAACCGTTTTTACGTGAAATGTTATATATGTGATATATTCATTATGAATATTTATGTACGTTCAAGTTTGTACAACGCCTCGACACCTTAAGTATGTAACCCGACATCACCTTCTTCAGCACTTTCTTCAACGTCGTAAGACATCACGTTTCTTCAGCACCGTAACCCAACACCCATCAAGACGAATCGCGAACCTATCGAGTAATTCTGTTGTGAATCGGGGAACAAAAGAGAGTGCGTCACGTCTCCACATCTTCACAGATCATTCATGTGTTATTCATCATGAATAATGTATCTTTCATGATGAATAATACAACATTCAGGGGGAATAATTCATGATTCATGAATTCGTGTATTATTCGTCATGAATGTTGTGTAATTCATCCAGAATACTATATTATTCATCATGAATAATAAATGAATGTTCACATTTGTTATTCATACTGAATGTGGGACATCTGGGGATGCGCATACATATTCATAATGAAATAAACCAAATTTCGGTTGTGAATTGGGAAACAAAAGAGAGTGCGCCATGTGTCTACACCTTCACGGGTCATTCATTTATTATTAATCATGAATAATGTATCATTCAGGATGAATAATAGAAATTCACGGTGAATAATACACGATTCATGATAAATAATACATGCATCATGGATTCGTGTATTATTCATCCTGAATACTGTATTATTCATCATGAATAGTGAATGAACGTTCACCTTTGTTATTCATACTGAATGTAGACACCCGAGGACGTGCATGTATATTCATAATGAATATAACACATATATAGAATTTCACGTAAAAAACGGTTAAAACGAAAAAATCCTGAATATTGTATTATTCATCCTGCATACGGTATTATTCATCATGAATAGTGAATGAACGTTCACCTTTGTTATTCATACTGAATTAGGACACCCGAAGACGTGCATGCATATTCATAATGAATATAACACGTATATAGAATTTCACGTAAAAAATGGTTAAAACGAAAAAAAAACTATATCGAGATGGATGTCACATCGAAGAGCACGAAATTCTCGTTTTTTTGATGTAATTTGTTTGATTAAAATATTAGTAATTTTTAAGATAAATTATTTTAAAGTTTAAGGGGGTAAATTTTTTTTAATTAAAAATAAAAATAAAAAGTCAAAGAAGGTAGACGTTGATTCAAAATTACAATTTTGTTCTTAATCACTTTCCAATTATCCTTAACCATTGATTCGTTTTCTAAGTTTTGATCAATGGTTAAGATTTGTCCTCATGTACACAATGAAAGATGGGTTTTCATTTGAACCCACCCCTATATATATATATTTATATCTTGAGGTCCCAATAGTACTACCGTAACTATCATCACGACCTTGATTCACCCTTTTGTAATTGAAGCTGCACAATAGAGTATAAGTTGGGACTTGGACATTGTTGGAGTTCCACATCGACTAGATTTAGACCTTTTTTTCTCGATATATGTTGCAACTTTTCTTCTCTTCTCAAAATCTATTTTGAAGGGTAATCTAGGTGTTCCACATCTCAACACACCAAGGAATCAATGAGTTTCAAGGGATAGGCCATGTTTGGCAAACATTTTTTTTGAACGACAACCGGAACATTTATTAAAAGGCTAGCAAGAAGCTAGCAAACAAGAGACAATATGTTTGGCAAACATAACCCGACTTATTTATTGAGCTTTCCTATGAGCCTTCAATTCATAAATGACTCATCCTGCCCCAAAGTAGAGTCATGCGTAATTTGTTCAGGAAAAGCTCAGTAAAACAACTCATGTGTGGATTATATCACCTGCATCAAATGTCTAGAATTCTGTTTTTGGAAAGAAATCAAAAGAAAAACGAAATGAAAGCAATTCTTATGGATATATATATATATATATATATATATATATATATATATACTACAAAATAAAGAGGCTTCACCGAAAGGTAATTTCCGACGGATTGACTATCACCGACGGATTTTTTCGTCACTGATTGTAAATCCGCACGATAATCTCAATCACCAGCCAAACTTTCTCCGACGATGAGATCCACCGGTAATGTGGTGATGGCTTTTTTCAGTGGAATACCGACATATTTTTCGTCGGTGAAAGCCTCATTAATTTGATTTGTATATATATATATATATATATATATATATATATATATATATATATATATATATATATATATATATATATAGGGGTGGTTTCAATTGGAAACCAAATTTTATTGGAAACTTTGGAAATCAAATTTCAACCATTGATTTTTTAATCAATGGTCAAGATTCATTTGAATTATATATGGTAATTAATTAATTAATTTATTAATAAAAGATAATAATAATATATGAAAATGGTAAATTTGTCTTTTTCTTTTGTGTTTCAAATTTGGCAACAAAGATGAAATATGATTAAATATAGAAAAACGTATATTTCTTAAAAAAAAGAGCATATCAATACTACCTTTTTATTATCTATTCATCAATATGCATTATGTAAATTAAGTTTCATTACCATTATTGTTTCATTACATTTCCATTATGTTTCACTCTATCAAATCTGTTTCATCAGGTTTCACTATATTAATATTTTGTTTCACTATATCAGGTTTCACTATATTAATATTTTCTTTCATTACATTTCCATTATGTTTCACTATATCAAATCTGTTTCATCACGTTTCACTATATTAACATTTTATGTCACTATATAAATATTTTGTTTCATTACCTTTCCATTATGTTTCACTATATCAAATCTGTTTCATCAGGTTTCACTATATTAACATTTTATGTTTCATCAGATTTCACTATATTAATATTTTGTTTCACTATATCAAATCCATTATGTTTCACTATATTAATATTCTGTGTCTAGAGGTAATATTGAAAATTTCATATGAATATCAACTTTCGTTCATTGGATAAATCAATCACTAGTTCATAAGAATCTAAAAAAAATTTGATTTGTAGCTTGCATATGATTCAATTTGTGTTTACCTAAATTAAATATTTCATGTTTAAATTAATAAATGATCAATATTACCATATATAAAATACATTAAAATTAAATAATTAATATTATAATAATAATTTACCATATATATTATGAAATTATGTAAAAGACTAAAATAACCTTATCAATTAAAAATAAAAATAAAAAAAGGAAATTCAATAATTGGTTAATTTTGGCTTTCAAAGTTTCCAATGTAATATTGGTTTCCAATTGATCCCTCCCATATATATATATATATATATATATATATCATTAGGTTCATTTGAGAATTGCTAAAAATATGAGAAATAAAGAAATGATTCTAACTCTTTATCTGGTCAACATTTGCGGCTTTGACCGTGAAGCACCGGATAATAATTTTTGTGTGGTCTGTAGAAGATAGAGGGTTGTTTCGTAAAATACGCGGGATGAGTTCATATATGAACCTGTATGATTCACATATGAATTATATGTTCATATATGAACCATTGTAATTCACATATGAACTCTTTTAACTGATTCATATATGAACCTTTGTGATTCATATATGAACTATACGTTCACATATGAATCAGTTAATTAGTTCATATGTGAATCACAAAGGTTCATATATGAATCTGTTAATTAGTTCAACTGATTCACATATGAATTTATAGTTAATTAGTTCATATGTGAATCAGTTAATTGGTTCATATATAAATCACATCAGTTAAAAGAGTTAATATGCGAATTACACTGATTCACATATAGTTCATATGTGAATCATACAAGTTCATATGTGAACTCGTCCCGTGTATTTATAAAAATTACGAAACTGTCCTTCTATTTTTGGAATAGCCGTAACTTTTGACCAGTCAAAGCCATAATTATTGACTAGTCAAAGATGTAATATTTGACCAGTCAAAGTCGATTTTGACCGAATGAAAAGTTATGATTACTTCTCTATTTCTTATATATTTAACATTTCTCAAATGAACCTCTCCCCCCTCTCTCTCTCTATATATATATATGTATATATATATATGTATATATATATATATATATATATGGTAGATATCAAAATATGTGGGCTGAAAGTGCCTTCTCATTTGCTTTGCACAAGGTCAATGCCATGGTGCGGATAACAAAACCCTCCATATCTCCTACACAAATTAAACCAACAAAGCATTCACACTTTTAAATAGAAGACAATGTAAATAATCAATAAAATACACTACCATGAACTATGTCGTAATTGTGTGCCAGAAGGAAACAAATATCTTCTAGATTTCTTGCCACTTTTGAGCCCAATAATAAATCCGATATTTATACATATTTATGTAAAATTGGTTGTGTGAAAATTCTAAACCCCCAAAATCTTATTGATAATCCTTCAATGAATACGTATCCAACAAACCCAAACCCTAAAACAAAAGAATAAACCCTAAAACTGCTCATAATAAATACATATGAATCGTATATCTTCCAAAAGTATAGCTGTTTTTTATTTAACTTTCACCAATAATGCTTCCCTATCTAGATATGAGTCGCAATTTTTTTACCCTTGAATTTTCAAAGAAAAACCAAACACTCCATCATGCCGGACAGTGCTAGAGGGTATTCCAACATGATATATGGAACTATGGCCTCCACATTTTTTGAGCTCTAACTATAGATGTTTTACCTTTTACTCAATTATAGATGTTTTAACCTTTAGTCCAATTAATTATAATGTTATAAGTTTTTATGTCTTTTAGCCAATTGATGATTCTCTCGATTCCGACTTTCGAAAAATTATTCTATTAAATGAATTTCCTATGCTACTTTGTCCTTTTAAAACACTTTGTTGTGTTACTTTGTAAGACTTTTAATATAATATATATATATATATATATATAACATTTATATATATTTTTATTACTCGTCCATTCGATCTGTAGTTATAGTACATGTGTAAAAGGGCATCTAAAAACACTGAAACGTCCTCCAAGAATAAAATCATCAATATATAATGGAACCGGAACAATATAAAACATACATAATGAGAACATATTACATTGAAAAACACTATTAACAATCTCATTATCCCCCCTCAATTGGCATTAGAAAAAATCTGAAAGAAGCAACTTACTACATATAAATTTATGTTGTGTAAGACTCAAAGCATTAGTGAAGAAATCGACTACATTTTTAGATTGATCGACTTTTACAGTTTTAAAACACGGCACAAATACTTTATCAAATCAAATGAACATCAATATTGATGTGTTTGGTTCTCTCATGAAACATGGGATTCGTATCCATTTGAATGCTCAATTTATTATCACATAGAGACTTACGGCGAGTAAGAAACTAACATTCAAATCATTCATAAAGTTTAACGCTTATATGATCTCACAAGTAATAGTCGCTATGGCATGATATTCTATTTCAGAAGAGGACTGAGACATTGTGGACTGTTTGTTGCTGTTCCAAGATGTTAAACAATATATTTACCAAAATATAAGCAAAAACCAGTAACAAACCTTCTAGAAGTCAAAACACTTTAGATACCTGAAAACTTAACACGAAATGAAAGCTTTATATGAGACTGATGAGGAGAATGCATAAACTGCCTTAGGTAGTAGAGGTGTTTATCTAAACCGCCAAACTGTATAAACCACCCACACTTTATCGTATTGTGCGGTCAGAGGTGGAGCCAGGATTTAGTATGAGGGAGAGCATAGATAAATCGAATAAATTAAAACTGAAATAAAATATTATTTTTTCGAAAATGAAAAAAGAAAAGATGTAATATTTGTTAGGAATTGTGTAACTTAGAGATGGTATCGAGATTGGATAAACTTAAGAATCGTGTTGGAAATCACTTTCCAAATACAACAATTCAACCCTATAAGCCTTGAGTTCACGAACTTTGTATTGGGATAATTCTTAAGGTTTTTTTTCCTTCCTTTTTCAAAGGTTGTGAAAAAGAAATATATATTTACCCAGATTCTCAAATTACATATTTAAATGAGAAATCGACTGTTATAGGCGGTTAGACGGTTGTACAATGGTTATAACCATTAATGGATAAGGTCAAAAAGTAGTTACAACCGAATTCAAGTTCTGGACAACAACTTTTTCGCGACAGCTGACAGCTTTGGGCGACAACTTTCAGCGATAGTCTTCAGCTTTCAGCTATCAGCTATCAGCTTTCAGCTTTCAGTGACAGCTATAAGCTATCAGCTTTCAGCGACATCAATCAACCATCAGCGACAACTATCATCTTTCAACGATAACCTTCAGATTTTCAGCGATAGCCTTTATAATTGCTGAAAACACAACTTAAATAAATTTCTAAGTCCTTTAGAACTTCGACCCCTCTTTAAGATAATAAAGGTAATATTTGTAAGTGTGCACTCCGCACCTTCTAACTTACGTATGTTTACCTTATCGTCTCAATCGATCTCAAGTAAATCACAATTACACCAAAATGTTTGATGACACTAAAATCACCAATATTCCTCCCATATTTTAGTGTAATCCTTTGATTCACTATTCAAACATAAATATGTAAAATGCAAACAAATGCATAAATGAAAATGTCACGAAGATTGAATTTCCATTTTAGTATATTACACATTCCAAATATTCGAGAATCGGGGTGTTCTAAGAACTGAACCCATCAACCCATTTGAATACATGAAGATAATATACACATATGTTCGTACAAATCTAGATAACACACTTGACACATTTGTAGAGGCTTTGCGTCCTTATCCATTCATGAATGTATATAAAGCCAAGTCGAAAACTTTCTTGAAGCGACCACACTTCACGTCCACTTAGGTGATTCTTTTATGTCTTGCACCTGCATATGCAATTTTTCAAAAGAATCATTAAGAAATAATTTTTCAACGTTACAACACTTGCAGGTCTAAGCACATACCTTGGGATGATATTATCATGTGCTTCAATTTTATTAATAAGCCTTCCACATTGAATTCAACCTTTAACGTTGTATTAAAGGGGAATTGGGTATCTTATTAATAAATATTTATATGGACGTTAACCCATCCCGATCACGGACTTGTGCACTAAGTCCCTAACCAACCCCTTTGTTAAATGGATGACTAAATTATTATGAGTTCTAACGAATTCTACGGATATCACCCCATGCATGTTTAATTCTGTAACCATGCTATGTCTTACTCCCAAGTGCCTTGACTTTCCATTATATACTTGGCTATATGCCTTAGCCAAGGTTGCAGCACTATCACAATGAATACAAATCGGTGATATCAGTTTCGGCCACAAAGGAATCTCGTATATTAAATTCCTTAGCCACTCCGCCTCTTTACCGGTGGCCGCCAAGGCCACAAATTCAGATTCCATTGTAGAATTTGTGATGCAAGTTTGTTTCTTTGAGGCCCAAGAAATGGCACCTCCACCGAGCAAAAATGCCCATCCACTAGTAAAAGAATGATCCTCTACATTGGATATCCAACTCGCATCCGTGTAACCTTCGATTACCGAAGGAAACCCGATATAAGTGATACCATAATTCATGGTTCCCTTCAAATACTTGAGTACTCTTCTTACCGCTTGCCAATGATGAGCACTCGATCTACTACTAAACCGACTCAACCTACCAACGGCGTAGGCAATATCCGGGTGTGTACTTGTCATCGCATACATCAAGCACACGATTGCTTTAGAGTATTCTATTGTGAAACCGCTTCACCCTCGTTGGGCATAAGCTTCTCACTTGGATCCATCGGAGTACTTACGGGGGAACAATTCAACATGTTAAACTTCTTTAACACTTTCTCTACATAGTGAGATTGTGTTATAGTCCCGTTTAATCCTTATCCCAAGGATCACTTCGGCCTCCCCCAAATCCTTTATCGAGAATTGTGATGACAAATATTCTTTTGTCAAGTCGACTTGTTTTTGGTTTGTGCCAAAGATTAACATGTTGTCTACATATAAACAAATTATGACGCCTCTACCGGAATCGTCAAATTTGCTATACACACATTTATCCGATTGGTTTAAACGAAAGCCATAAGACAAAACAATTTCATCAAACTTTTGATGCCACTGTCTTGGGGCTTGTTTCAAACCATAAAGTGATTTAATTAATTTACACACTTTATGTTCATTCCTCGGCATCACAAAGCCTTCCGGTTGCTTCATGTAAACCTCCTCCTTTAAATCACCATTAAGGAATGTCGTCTTGACATCCATTTGGTGAATTAGCAAGTTATTAATAGCCTCCAATGCTATTAATAATCGAATAGTGGAGATTCGAGCAATCGGTGCGTAGGTATCGAAATAATCGATGCCTTGTTTTTGACGAAAACCTTGTATTACTAACCGAGCTTTAAACTTATCGATAAAACCATCAACTTTCATTTTTCTTGAAAATCCATTTGCAACCCAATGGTTTGCAACCCGGTGGTAAGTCGGCCAACACCCACGTGATAGACTCCATCTCATCATTCATTGCCTCCTTCCAAAAGGCAACATCTTGAGACTTCATAGCCTCATCATAGGTTCTTGGATCTTCCTTTATGCTATAACAATAAGCATATTGAGATCCAATTTCATCTCGTGAACCTTCAACTAAGTATAGTTGAAAGTCGGGACCAAAAGATTTCTCAATCCTTCCTCGTTTACTTCTTCGAAGCTCAAGAAATTACAAAGGAATTTCCTTTTCTTTTCCACTATCTTTGATTCAACTCGTACTTGGAATCATGTCTTTTGGTCTCAGTATCGAAGTAAATCGATTCTCATCGAATATGGCATCTCTCGATTCTATTACGGTATTAACCGAAACAAAATCGTTTGGTTCGATGACATAGAACCGATATGACTTAGAATGATCGACATATCCGATAAATATAAATCGATTCCTCTTTCCCCCAATGTCTTCCTTTTGGGATCCGGTAATCTTACCATGGCTCGGCATCCCTAAACTCGTAAACAATTCAAGTTAGGTTTCTTCTTGAACCAAAGTTCATAAGGAGTCACCTTACTCCTTTTGTTTGGTACCCGGTTCAAAACGTAACAAGCCGTCAACATGGATTCACCCCAAAATCCGTCACTAATACCGGAGTAGGATAACATCGAGTTAACCATTTCTTTCAAAACTCGATTTTTCCGTTCCACAACACCGTTTTGTTGAGGTGTGTACGGTGCCATGGTCTCGTGAATAATTCCAACAGACTGGAAAAATATAGGATCGAAATATTCACCGCCTCTATCGGTTTTTAACTTTTTAATTAAAATATTTTACTGCAATTCCACTTCGGTTTTATAAATTTTAAATTTTCCTAAAACTTCATCTTTCGGATGAAGTAGAAAAACGTAACAAAATCTCGAAGCGTCACCTATAAATGTAGCAAAAAGCTTTTTATTTCCAAGTGAAGGAGTCGCATGCAAATCACACAAATCACTATGGATTAAATCCAAAACCATAGATGATCTTTTAATTTTAGGAAAAGGTTGACGTGTGATTTTTGTAAGCATGCAAGTCTTACACTTTTCAATATTTAAATCAAAGGATGGAATCATGCCATCCTTGGACATTTCATGCATTCTTTTATAATGCACATGTCCAAGTCTAGCATGCCATAAAAAATAATTTTCAATCTCAACCAAACACATAGAATTATCACAAGCAAATTTATTAATTAGATTCAACATAAACATACCATAATTCAAATATCCAAATCCAATAAACACACCACGTCGCGATAAGGTATACTTATCACTTTCGAATACTTGTTTGTAACCCAACTTGTTCAACATACTACCGGACACTAGATTCTTCCGGATTTACAATACAAATAAAACATTATTAAGAGTTAATAAGTTTCCAGAGCTAAAAGTAAGATCCACACGATCACGACCCAAGATTGGAGCATTAGACTCGTTGCCCATATGCAAGACCGATCCATATTCCACCGGTTCGAACTTCTTGAACCATTTTTGCTTCTTGCACACATGACTCATGGTACCCGAGTCTATCCACCATGCGATATCATCATCCTGTACATAAAATACATAGGAAATTAGCGATACATAATTCTCACTTGAATTATAAGAAAAGATCAAAATTTGACCTTAATTTGGGGGTTGGTCGTTCGACCCTTGTCCCGCCCCACTCGTACTCGCTCCATTCTTGTTACCTTTATCAACTCGAAAATCTCGTTTGAAATGTCCTGTTCGACCACAAATCCAACAAGTCATTTTTGACTTTTTGTTGGGTCCGTGTTTGGGGTTGTCGAACATCCGCTTTTTACCTTTGTCGAACTTCCTTTTGGTCGTGTTCTTACACTCCTCAACCATGTTTACATTGGATGAATTTGGGACATCCTTATCCTTGGTCTTACCACTTTCTTGTACATGTAACGATTCCTCAATACGTAAGTGGCTGCCAAGTTGCACCAAAGAAAGTTCTTATTTTTTGTGTTTAAGTGTGTGTTTGAAATCTTTCCATGATGGTGGCAACTTGTCAATTATACTCGAAACCGATATGGATTCATCCATATTCATATGGTGTTGAGTAAATTGACCAAGGATCTGGAGAAATTCGTTGTATTGCTCCATAACGGGCCTGGAATCGATCATCTTGTAATTGTTAAAACTACTTACGAGGAACTTCTTACTCGAAGCATCATCGGCCATGTATTTTGATTCCAAAACATCCCATAATTCCTTGGATGTTTCTACATTCTTGTAAATATCAAATAAAGTATCAGACATACCGTTAAGAATATTCCCACGACATATGTAGTTGTCGTTCTCCCACTTGTTTCTACGTCGGACCGCCTCCAGAGTTGAATCTTCAAGAATCTCGGGCATCGCGGTGCTAAGAACATACACGACCTTCAAAGTGGTGAGAAGGAAGTGCATCTTCTTTTGCCACCAACGAAAGTCGTTTCCTTGAAATTTCTCTAGTTTGCCAAATTTCGAAGTCATATCGCGAATGGACTCCTCTCGATTTGCCATCGTTAATTAATCAGGAAAATTGTTGTATTTGAATATTAGGAATTGTGTAACATAGAGATGGTATCGAGACTGGATAAACTTAAGAATCGTGTTGGAAAGCACTTTCCAAATACAACAGTTCGACCCTATAAGCCTTGAGTTCACGAACTTTGTATTGGGATAATTCTTAAGGTTTTTTTTCTTCCTTTTTCAAAGGCTGTGAAAGAGAAATATATATATATATATATATATATATATATATATATATATATTAACCCAGATTCTCAAATTACATATTTAAATGAGAAATCGATGGTTATAGGTGGTTAGAAGGTTGTACAATGTTATAACCATTAATGGATAAGGTCAAAAAGTAGTTACAACCGAATTCAAGTTCTGGACAACAACTTTTTCGCGACAGCTGACAACTTTAGGCGACAACTTTTAGCGATAGTCTTCAGCTTTCAGTGTAACACCTCGAATTTTCAATATTTAATTCCCGTGTTTAAGACTCCTAGTCTTCCTTATTTTGAATCGCATTTATTCGTGTTTACCGTTAATCGTATGTCTCGTGTGAAGCTGCCAAGCTTGTGTGTTAAGTTTAAGTGTTAGAGGTAAAACTCAGTGACTTGCGCGGGTTGCGGCGCGACCTCAAGCTGCGGCCAAAGCTGAGTAACTCACTGTTCGTTTTCAAACACAGAGACACGCGCGGGCCACGCCGCGGCTTAAAAGTCGCGGCCAAAGCCGCGGGATGCACCTGCAAGTCTTATAGACGGTTTTCCCTCTTTTCCCTCATTTACTCCTCACCTTCCCCATTTATCACTCTCTCAAAACACCTCCCTCTTCAAGAACCGAAACTAGGGTTTCATCATACCCCATCTATCTCATTTATTGCTAAGATTTGAGTGCATCAACCAAGGAGTCAAGCTAGGAGCATAAAACCATCATCTCCATTGTCATCTTCTCCAAGAAATCAACTAGGGTTTTGGGTTTTCATAAAAGACCCACTTGGTGAGTTCATACTTATTTTCGAAAACATTATACATGTCAAAACGAACCTTTTGACTTCTAATCATCTCCTTGTTTATGTTTTATCAATGAAAATGATATTTGACCTAATTTATGATTTTGGAGATTTTTAGGGTCTCACTACCATTTTGATATATGATGAAATACCAAGTGTTGGAGTCATGAAATATGTTTTTACTTATACACTTGTGATGAAATATGGAAATACATACATTTTAGACCATATTTATGGTTCTCATATGTGATGGAAATGTTTACTAAAGATATTTTGAAAGAAGGGAAAGAAAAGTGTTTTGGTCAAGGAACGCCAAGTTGACTATCGGCAAGTTTTAACAGATGTGATAACTCTCATTTTGAGCGTTATTTACACGTCATTTGTGTGAGTTTTTCTTTCATTTTAGTTGTGTTTCCTTTTTATTTGTTTGTCTTTCTTCCTTTGATTATTTTATTTTCATTTGGAGTTGTTGAGAATGTTTTTATGGTTAAACGCATCATTTTTGGGTTAAAACGTCACTGTTCCGCAGTGGACACAGTCTGCCCACTGTGGGCACCCGAGGATAAATTCGGTATTGGCTACGTATTCGTATTCTGGGGTATTGCAAAAATAAAGAATGGAAATTAGCTGGAAGATGGATGCTAGCTGGAGAAATCATGCTAATCATTGTACTCTTTTACCCAATGGTTATTATCCTTTAGATTTTAGGTATTACCCATTAGGTAAAAGCTTGTTTTCCCTTATAAATAGGTAGGTTTGTTAGCATTTAAGAACACCAACAAAGCACCACAATGTAGAACTTCTAGTTTTCTTTACATTTTTTAGTTGTAGTTTTATTATTTTAGTTGTAGTTTAATTTATAGTCTTTTACTTTCTTGCATTTAATTTCCGCATTTACTTTCCGTCTAACTTTGTAGTTTTATTTCTCTCTTTATTTAATGCAAGTAGTTAACAAATATTTCTTTTCTTACATTATGTCTTTTATCTTTATTATGAGCTAATCATCTTTTGGGTAAGGGTGTGAGCCGACTTGATAGTAGGCAACACTTGGGTGTGGCCATCATTACTAGCTCTTAAGCTTGGTCACTAAAGTCGAGGCTTAAACTCAACGCTGATAAGCCGATCACTTTGAAGTGTTAATATTAAATCTTGACCTCGAGAGGGGCAAATTCGAAATACGGCTTAAGGGATGGACAAGGATTTGAGAGAGTCTTTGATAACCACGTAGAGATACGGGTTTTGCATGATTTATTACGGTTCAAACGTCGGAGGAGATTATATCACAAAGAGATTTGGGTGTAAATATCTGTACCGGTAGAACTTGATTTATTTCAACGTAGTTAAATCGGCAAGATTAAGAGTTGGTAACGATGGATACTTTATGGGCATTTTGTAGGACCGGTCTTTAAAAATCCACTTTCGAGAGATCGAGCTTTTTATAGACACTTCGTGCTACAAAGTGACTAACCATTTTGTTACTACGTAAATCTCAAGAAAAACTTACACCTATACTCATTTTAGTTTCTTATTTAGTTTTTGTTGTTAAAACACCAAACTCGCTCAAAAATATTTTCTTCTTCTCTAACTGAAATCGGTGTATTCTCGACTTAGGACTCGAAACTTTGAATTCCAATTCCTGTGGATACGATCTCAGTATATTTATCACTTTATTACTTGTAGCGACCATAGTGTCGGTGTATACTTGCGCCCACACTGTGGACCTATACGGTTTTTCCGCTACCAAGTTTTTGGCGCCGTTGCCGGGGATTGGCGTATTTACAGAGTTTCTTGAGTTATAAGTTGAGTTTTTCATTGATTTTTCTTTCACCATAATGGATGGTTTTAGTTGGGATGCCTCATATTTTAATACTTTAGATTATTCATGGGAACAACATCTTAACTTTTTGGCAAATAATCAAGATAATGGCACCTACCCTTCATTTTCACTTCCCTATCAGGATTGGAATGATACGTTTATAAATACATTTGACCAATCATGGGAGGGGACTTTTGATTATTCGTGTGATTTTGAAGGGAGTGATCCTTATTATGAATTCACGTCCTTTGTTTCCAACTACCCACCCGAGAATGTTTTTGAACAACCCGAACCATCTCACTCTTTTGAAACTTTTTCCCCAAGCATAACGGAAAATTTTACAACATTTTTGGGAAATTTCACATCCTCTTTTGAATCCTTGAATACTAAGATGGGACAACTAGTCGACGAGTTGAAAAATCAAAGTAGAGGTCCCTTACCAAGTGATAATGAAAAATCAAAATGTTTTGGTAAGGATGAGAGTGATGTTGAGAAAGAGTTGGATATTTTTGAGGCAAATTTTGAGCACATGATCAAGCCTTCTTTACTCCCCAATAGTGAAGAGGTGCTTCAAGATGCTAAAATTCCCAACTTAATGATTTTTGCTCATGTTGTGCAGCCTTCTTTTTGTGATCACAATGTTCCTACAGTGTAACACCCTAAGAATAGGGATAACAAAAATCCGAAAAACGGACATGCGGTATTTAAAATTGCCAAAGCAAGAGCCTCCCAAAAATGGAGAAAATACACAAACCTGTTTAAATACAGTCGTAATTAAACGGACAATAAATAATAACCAACTAATCTAATTTCTATAACTAGAAAAGAGATTACAAACAAGGGTGTCATTTATAAACTCAAAAGTTCTCCTACCGAAAGTAAGTCCAAATGCAATATTCCCAAATCTCTCACCCAAGCACTATGCCAGCTTAGAACCGATGCCGCTAAAACCTGAGATACACATCGACACCAAACAAGTGTTAGGCCAAAAAGCCTAGTGAGTTGAACAATAATAAGCATGCATGAACAATCACAATTCTTATCAGCAGTTAACCAGAGTTCAATATATGTGGAGTCATTAGGGGAGACCCAAAGCACCAATCAAGTCCCACCCAAGAGTCGATATACCTTGATGCCCTTAACAAGGAACACCTGAAAGGCCCGGCACACCCGAAGACTATCGCTAAGAAAATTCCCCGAATGGCGGAGGTCTAGGCACATACCATCACAGTGGCGCCCAAGACTACATCCTCCTAGTGTACTGACTTGGTTCGTCCAACATAACGTATATAGGAGGTCCTTTTGGTGTATTTCAACCCAACATATTTCCATACCGACTACGGGTACAATATTACCATCCTATCCTCATGAAGTCCAACAAAAGACCCAAATGACAATTATATTCATCATGCATATAAATATGTCACCAAAGTGGTATTCCAACTAGAACCATCATAATACCCATACATGCATACATTTAGCATAACAAGGTACCCACATTATGTATCCATGAGAAAAGCCCCAAATAATGGTACATGTAACATACTTCATGACATATCATCAATATCCACTTCTCCAACTATTTCCACAAAGAAACCCCAAATACTTGAACACATAGAGATAAGATAACAAATAGAAGATTATGATGGGTATCTAGTTTTAACAAAGATTTAGTAAACTCACCTTGCTAGATTTAGACTAAATCTAGATTTTACCACTTAGAGATTTCCTTGAAGAAACTTGGTTCTTCAAACCAAATCTTCCAAAACCTAGTTTCACAAGGTTCCAACCATGAATATACATATTCCACCATAAATAATTGTTCCCCAAACACTTAACATCAATATCTCTATTTTGGGCAAAAACCCCAATTTTGACTCAAAACTCCCAAAATCAACCAAACTGAAATTTATAGAAATCAAACACTAGGAAACCATCAATGGATCATTTATAACTTACTTCATGGTTTATAAATGGAAGGGATACACTTACCACTTAGGTTTTGATGAAAACCTAGAAAACCCAAAATAAGCTTGAGGTTGAAGATGAAGATGGAGATGGCAAATCCTTGACCATAGCTTTCAACCCTACCACTTGATGATGTTTTACCTCCACAAAATCCAAAGATTTGAGCCAAAATAAGTTCGGGTTTGAAGGGAATCGGTTTGGGAGAGAGTAGAAGAAGTTTGGATGAGAAGAAATGAGAAAAAGGGCTGAATTTCGCGATTTAACAGGTTCTGGACATTTTGGGCGACATTGCCCAGGGCAATGTCGCTGGTCACAGTCGCTGGTCACAGTCGCAACTTCTTCCAGTTTCCTTCTCGTTCACTGTTTTGGTCGTAACTTCTTCGTTATAGCTCTGTTTTCTCTCTGGAAAGAACCGTTGGACTCGTAATTTAATCCTTCATCTATAAAGACTATAAAATCAAGGATTCAAGTCCAAAATCAAATACCTTACTTTTCCTTAATATATCGGTTTCTGTATTAACTTGAAATGATATCTTTCGAAGAATCGGGGTGTTACAATCCTCCCAACCTTGGAATGATTTCGTCCTCGAAATCTACTCTTCTCAAAGGAACGTTGGCCGCAGGATAGATTGTTCTTAGACCACTTGTCAGAATTACCATCATAACTCTTATGTCGATACTCACGCCATCCGTCTCTCTGGGGCACATTACCCTCATAACCGAACGAACACTTAGCTCTCTGAAGAAACCTTTACCCACAAGGTTACGGTCGTCTCCCAACCTTGGATGACAATTACCACCTCTAGGTAATTTGTGACTCCGACTTCTCACTGACCAATCTCCTTCGGATCTATACGGTTCCGAACCCAATGTCTAAATCAAAACCAAATTTCCAAACCCTCTGATTTCAACTGATCCATTCCTAAGGTTGATAAAGTTGACCTCCTAAGGCGCACCAATGCGTCCTTCAGGCGACTGATTAGTCTAGATTCGGTTAACACACAACTCTATTCCAACCCCAACCTCGCAACAATCCTCTAATTCGATCTTTATCACCATGGAAAAGCTTATACACATCGGTACTTAATTATCAATATCTAACCTTCCATTAAATTCCATCACTGAAAAACTAATATTTCCCACGATCCAACCGGGATACACCCCAAACATTCCAAGATCCATTGTCATCAAGAAAACAAGTCGATGTCTAGGACCAAACGGTGACCTCGAAAACGTGGACATCCCGTCCAAAATTTCATTTCAGACGGATGGTCGCACTAAGGTTGACACCTAACAGAAAGTTAAAATTCCAGGTCTTACACTTCTACCAAACGGACCACAAAATTTCCTTTGATCGCGAAACCCACAAAGATAGTACACCACAACATAGACCATGATGTCACTGACGAGCATCTACCAAATCGAACCCAATCTAATCGCAGATAATCACCTACGACTTTATCCCGCATGATTACCGAAATATAAAATTACCCCTTAATTAACTGGGAAGACTTGAATCTATTATTTCTGTCAATACAAACGCGCACAGATTCAAAAATTGAAACCGCCAAAATTCAAGACTGACCGCCAATCGGATCGTCCGACGCTTAAAATCCTAAGAACTCTCTTAGTCCCTAAATACAGCTCTTTTCATCATAGGTTTTTAAACCTACAACCCTAATGAGTTCAAGGTTTTTCAACTGATATGCCAATTTGAAATTTATAAAACTCTCAAATACATAAGTTTTATAACAATTAAACGTGCGGTGAAAATACACTATCGTGCATTTGATAGGTTTCAAAATTGATCACCAATGCCACACATATAAAACCATTTTCAAAATTCATTTGATCAGTACTTATGCTAATAAAACGATAACGAAAGATGCGTAACAAAATTTTCAAACGGACCACCAGGGTCTTAGTATGCATCAATTTATGCTATGCGTATGAAAATAACTTTCCGTCCTATAACATGTGCAATAAAAGCTTGTACAATTCCCAAAAGAGGATTTCACAACTTCAAATTTAAAAATCTTTTACTTTAACACAAGACGTCGGAAGATAAAATTTCCAACAAGACCTATATACATCCGATCATTTCCCAAATGTAGCAACACAATAGGAACGTAAATATATATATATATATATATATATATATATATATATATATATATATATATATATAATTCGTGTTTCAAATTTGGGCCACACCGATAAAACGTACTTACCCATAATTGTAACTACAACGACATGCAAACCGGAAATTCATTTCATGCATTGCGGAAAACTCCTATCAGAAAAATCAATAACTGAAATATGTTCTGGGCAAAAGTTCTATCCGAAATAACATAAATCTTTCATACGATTACTCACACCAACAGTATAATTTATGTAATGAATGAGAAATAGTTTTACGTACTAAAACAGTGTATAACAAGACGTTCGTACAAAACTACAGAAGGGAAATTCACAAAATTGAACCCCAAAATTTCTGCAATTAACCATGAAATGTTATGAAATAAAACTTCCCAACGTGACTCATATACATCGGTTTATTCCCCAAAATTTAGTAAATACATGCATGCGATTTGAGCAATTGTAAGAGTAATTTAGTTTAATTCCAATTTGTATAAATAAACTGTTTCCAAAACCCAAGACAACATGCTCATGATATCGAACTCTTAAAGTTTTCTCTCTTTTAGTCACAATGTTGCACGAAGTAAGATTTCACAACAAAACTTGCATGTGACCGTTTATTTCACAAAGCTAGTAGATTGATATGCGTATGCACCCGGTTAAAACATGAAATACTTTATGTCGTTTTCGAGTTCAAAGCCAAATATAAACATGCTCTCATTGTTCTAAAACATTGACTGAAATACCATGACGAAAATTTCCAATAATATATGCATACATGAGATGTGCAACTGAATTGCTCCCACTAAACTCAAAGGGAAACAATACCACTGTTTTTAAAACCGGACAAATTTCTTCAAGACTCCATTTAGTTAAAACCGAGCCAACAACCCAACAGTTTACGTAAATACCCAATGAAAGTCAATATAAGTATTGAAACACATTGACTAACTATTATGCAAACATGACCGAAAGTATAATTAACTAAAATCTCAACGCTGGTTGAGACAAACCATTTTTCAAATGAACTCATACTCTTATATTTTCAAAGTTCCTCATAACGCAATAATATGTTTTTTCTGAAAAAGGTTTATAAGATCAAAGCACAAAATGACACTTACGTCAATTGAACTCCAATTATATATGTAAAATCATCGAGGAAACATCTCAACATAATTTATTTACCAAAATACCCAAAGATTCCAAAATGGATGTCTCGACATGTTCATAAAACTAAACATTTCAAAATAACCAAAACTTATCATTGGTTGCAACAAAATGTTTTCCAAATGAACTCTTTCTCTTCATGTTTCCAAAACGACTCCTAGTTCAATGACATGCATTTTCCAACGGTTTTTAAAATCATATGCACCAAATGGACAATTAAGTATCCAAAATATAGTGGCCGACAACGGGGGGTACCCGTATCCGTTGAGAACGGAAGAGCACGAAGTATGCCACTCCTACAACGTTCATCGTATAACACCTAACGACATGAAAGCCCAAGTGTCCTTACGAATCCTTGACAAGTTTCACCCAAATAATGAAATGTCTTTAAACAACGTTTATGAAGACACATACTTCAAATACGTGATTAACCCAAAACTCAACACGTATTGGGACCAAATAGTTTCAAAAGGTTTTATGGATGCAAATATGCCCAAAATGCATATAACGTAAAATAGACTTCATTTGTACAAAATCATCAAAAATGCATAAATCATAAAAATAAAGTTTAATTGTACAAAACCACCAAGAACACGTAAATCATGCTATTTAGTTGTTGAACTATTCAAAATCCAATCTGAGCATTTTAGGAGGTTAAAACAACCCGAGTTTACCAAATATGAAAATTTATCAAAATATTCATACTTTGACAAATAACCAAGTAAAATATATTTTTACTTCAAAATACACATTTTGGTATGTACATAGTTTTCACAAAGCATCTTGAACTCATGCTCCTCGATTTCTCTAGTTAAACTATTGTCATCCAGATGCTCAATATCTTAAGGCAAAGATCACGGACTTCGTAGGTTCACCTTACAATTTCTCCTCGAATACATCGATTCAAAAGTCTATGGTTCTAATCCAACCAATTAATCCGACTTGAAACTGTCCACTTAATGCAATCACCATACTTACCGTCATTCCAAGTAACGAATACTAAAATTATTAACTTTTTCTAATAGTTACTCATTCCGAAACTTTCTTACTACCCCAACGGTCGACATACCAAGGCAGTTCACGCAAGCACGAAAATGAATAAGGAGGATATTAACAGAATTGAACACAAAGGAAACGTACTACCACGTCAACCAAATATCATAACATTTGTAAGCCAAGCACAAGAGAACGTACTACTACATTACCAATTGTCACAGTAACGGCACTTCAAGCACCATCACGTATAAATAGTCTCATAATAACATTAGCTAGGTGAGATTATGAACATATAATACATAAAGGTTCTCGTTACCATCGCCACAACGCTTGATAACCATAGTTTCCGTCGACTCTAAGACTAACCCATCTTAGAAATTCTACCCATCTCACCAATCATTGCCTAACATACTCAGTCTAAGTTTAGACATTTTACATTCATGCCTAGTTCACTTAAACTAGAGCTCTGATACCAACTTGTAACACCCTAAGAATAGGGATAACAAAAATCCGAAAAACGGACATGCGGTATTTAAAATTGCCAAAGCAAGAGCCTCCCAAAAATGGAGAAAATACACAAACCTGTTTAAATATAGTCGTAATTAAACGGACAATAAATAATAACTAACTAATCTAATTTCTATAACTAGAAAAGAGATTACAAACAAGGGTGTCATTTATAAACCCAAAAGTTCTCCTACCGAAAGTAAGTCCAAATGCAATATTCCCAAATCTCTCACCCAAGTACTATGCCAACTTAGAACTGATGCCGCTAAAACCTGAGATGCACATCAACACCAAACAAGTGTTAGGACAAAAAGCCTAGTGAGTTGAACAATAATAAACATGCATGAACAATCACAATTCTTATCAGCAGTTAACCAGAGTTCAATATATGTGGAGTCATTAGGGGAGACCCAAAGCACCAATCAAGTCCCACCCAAGAGTCGATATACCTTGATGCCCTTAACAAGGAACACCCGAAAGGCCCGGGACACCCGAAGACTATCGCTAAGAAAATTCCCCGAATGGCGGAGGTCTAGGCACATACCATCACAGTGGCGCCCAAGAATACATCCTCCTAGTGTACTGACTTGGTTCGTCCAACATAACGTATATAGGAGGTCATTTTGGTGTATTTCAACCCAACATATTTCCATACCGACTACGGGTACAATATTACCATCCTATCCTCATGAAGTCCAACAAAAGACCCAAATGACAATTATATTCATCATGCATATAAATATGTCACCAAAGTGGTATTCCAACTAGAACCATCATAATACCCATACATGCATACATTTAACATAACAAGGTACCCACATTATGTATCCATGAGAAAACCCCCAAATAATGGTACATGTAACATATTTCATGGCATATCATCAATATCCACTTCTCCAACTATTTCCACAAAGAAAACCCAAATACTTGAACACATTGAGATAAGACAACAAATAGAAGATTATGATGTGTATCTAGTTTTAACAAATATTTAGTAAACTCACCTTGCTAGATTTAGACTAAATCTAGATTTTACCCACTTAGAGATTTCCTTGAAGAAACTTGGTTCTTCAAACCAAATCTTCCAAAACCTAGTTTCACAAGGTTCCAACCATGAATATACATATTCCACCATAAATAATTGTTCCCCAAACACTTAACATCAATATCTCTATTTTGGGCAAAAACCCCAATTTTGACTCAAAACTCCCAAAATCAACCAAACCGAAATTTATAGAAATCAAACACTAGGAAACCATCAATGGATCATTTATAACTTACTTCATGGTTTATAAATGGAAGGGATACACTTACCACTTAGGTTTTGATGAAAACCTAGAAAACCCAAAATAAGCTTGAGGTTGAAGATGAAGATGGAGATGGCGAATCCTTGACCATAGCTTTCAACCCTACCGCTTGATGATGTTTTACCTCCACAAAATCTAAATATTTGAGCCAAAATAAGTTAGGGTTTGAAGGGAATCGGTTTGGGAGAGAGTAGAAGAAGTTTGGATGAGGAGAAATGAGAAAAAGGGCTAAATTTCGCGATTTAACAGGTTCTGGACATTTTGGGCGACATTGCCTTGGTCACAGTCGCAGCTTCTTCCAGTTTCCTTCTCGTTCACTGTTTTGGCCGTAACTTCTTTGTTATAGCTCCGTTTTCGCTTCGGAAAGAACCGTTGGACTCGTAATTGAATCATTCATCTATCAAGACTATAAAATCAAGGATTCATGTCCAAAATCAAATACCTTACTTTTACTTAATATATCGGTTTCTATATTAACTTGAAATGATACCTTTCGAAGAATCGGGGTGTTACATACAGGGATCATGCCATGGACTGTTGGGAGGATTTGTGTGATCAAAAGTTTGGGAATTTTTCCTAGATCGTGTTCTTTGGGTGGTGGACTTTTTGGAAGAAGCTTTGGTATCGTGAAGGTGCCTATTATTTTGAAGCCACTCCACTTTTGGAAGATGCACTCGTGGGGTGGTGAATCACATCCTACATAACCTTGATGTAAACTCATCTTCTTCTCTCAACTCCAATTTTGTGTCTTTTATTTTACGTTTTTGTGTGTCGTTGAGTCTATTCTTTTTCGACTAGTATCAAGAATATTTGGGATCCAAAAAAAAGTCCCATGCATCCTATATCCTTAGATTTTGTTTTGTTTCATAGTTTGAATAATTTATCTACTACTAGTAGATTTCTAGAACTAAGCAACCAATTCCCCGGTATCCATATTGATTAAACTTTGAAACTCTAGAAATGACATAGGCATTTTTTTAACACTTGGCCGATACACTTTTCCTTTGTTGCCTTACCCGAGCCTTTGAGCTTACCATTCTCTCCACAATGAGAACATTGAGTATTTTAAGTTTGGGGGGGGGGGGGGGGGAAAAAAAGTGTTGAAAAAAAAGACCTAAATCCTTCGAAAAATTGGAAGGATAAAAAAAAGTTATAGATATACAAATAGTTGAAGTTGACACTTTGAGAAAATAAAGTTAGGTAAAACACATTAAATACATAATAGAAATATTCTTTTCTTGTGTAATCCAAAAAGACTAGTTTGGGGGAAGATGGAAAAAGTAAGGAAAGTGAGAAGCCCTAAACACCAACCATTTAAAGTTCTATGGATCTAAGTTTGCAAAGTCAATTTTCATAAAATGGGTGAATTATATCTTAGCTTATGGAAATCAAATTGCAATAAAAAGAACATAGTGGAAAGATTAGGAAAACTATGGATATTTTTAATCAAAGGGATTTAAGATGCAAAATAAAAAAAGATAAGAAAAAAAAAGAGTTGAAGATCCTATTTGTGATACTTAGTCTTGATGTGTATTTTGTATCTTTATTTGTTTTTATTTTGTCCTTTTAGTTACTTGGGGACAAGTAACAAGTTAAGTTTGGGGGTGTGATAACTCTCATTTTGAGCGTTATTTACACGTCATTTGTGTGAGTTTTTCTTTCATTTTCGTTGTGTTTCTTTTTTATTTGTTTGTCTTTCTTCCTTTGATTATTTTATTTTCATTTGGAGTTGTTGAGAATGTTTTTATGGTTAAACACATCATTTTTGGGTTAAAACGTCACTGTTTCGCAGTGGGCACAGTCTGCCCACTGTGGGCACCCGAGGGCACCCGAGGATAAATACGGTATTGGCTACATATTCGTATTCTGGGGGTATTGCAGAAGTAAAGGATGAAAATTAGCTAGAAGATGGATGCTAGTTGGGGGAATCTTGCTAATCATTGTACTCTTTTACCCAATGGTTATTAACCTTTATATTTTGGGTATTACCCATTGGGTAAAAGCTTGTTTTTCCCTTATAAATAGGTAGGTTTGTTAGCATTTAAGGACACCAACAAAGCTCCATAATGTAGAACTTCTAGTTTCTTTACATTTTTTAGTTGCAGTTTTATTATTTTAGTTGTAGTTTAATTTACAGTCTTTTACTTTCTTGCATTTAATTTCCGCATTTACTTTCCGTCTAACTTTGTAGTTTTATTTCTCTCTTTATTTAATGCAAGTAGTTAACAAATATTTCTTTTATCTTTATTATGAGTTAATCATTTTTTGGGTAAGGGTGTGAGCCGACTTGAGACTAGTAGGCAACACTTGGGTGTGGCCATCATTACTACCTCTTAAGTTTGGTCACTTAAGTCGAGGCTTAAACTCAACGCTGATAAGCCGATCACTTTGAAGTGTTAATATTAAATCTTGACCTCGAGAGGGGCAAATTCGAAATACGGCTTAAGGGATGCACAAGGATTTGAGAGAGTCTTTGATAACCACGTAGAGATACGGGTTCTGCATGATTTATTACGGTTCAAACGTCGGAGGAGATTTATATCACAAAGAGATTTTGGTGTAAATCTCCGTACCAGTAGTTATTGATTTATTTCAACGTAGTTAAATCGGCAAGATTAAGAGTTGGTAACGATGGATACTTTATGGGCATTTTGTAGGACCGGTCTTTAAAAATCCACTTTCGAGAGATCGGGCTTTTTTTAGACACTTCGTGCTACAAAGTGAATAGCCATTTTGTTACTACGTAAATCTCAAGAAAAACTTACACCTATACCCATTTTAGTTTCTTATTTAGTTTTTGTTGTTAAAACACCAAACTCGCTCAAAAATATTTTCTTCTTCTCTAACTGAAATCGGTGTATTCTCGACTTAGGACTCGAAACTTTGAAGTCCAATTCCTGTGGATACGATCTCGATATATTTACCACTTTATTACTTATAGCGACCATAGTGTCGGTGTATACTTGCGCCCACACTGTGGATCTATACGGTTTTTCCGCTACCAAGATGATGAGTCTATCTCGTGAAGGCAACAAAATAAATTTATGGGAACATTGATGTAAATCATACGTATGATTATGATTTAGTCACCAATGAAATGGTGACAAGCTTTAGACTACTACTAGTGGATCCATAGGTATTGGATTGACTTTTATTTACAATATCTTTTCCCCTTTGTAGCTAGTTGAGACATTGGGTCCTCGAAGGCAATTTGGTACGGTTATGTGGGACCGGTTACTAGTTGTGGGCCGTAAATGTAATCCTAGTGAATGAGTATGACTTGGTGTAATACCTGTAATTTTCGGTAAGTAAGGGTCACCTGGAATTCTTTGCAACTTGGAAGTGGTGGGATTCACGTTGGGAAAGCATTATTCAAAACCCCCAAGAGTGTCGAGGGTCTTGGTGTCGAAAAGGTCAAATTTCAGAGCTCGGGGGATCCTGGGCGATAGTGCCCACGACAGTGACAAGTGTCATTGTCTCCGTGTCAAGATCGCGGGGGTGGTACCACCCATGGTACACTCTCCGCGAGAGTGCCCTGGGAACAATCGTCGACGATCCCTGGTTCCTTTAAAACTCGAATTTTGAGCAATCACTCTCATTCTTTCAAACCCTTTCACCCTCTTCTCTCCAAAATCGACCCTCAAACCCTAACATCAGATTTTACGCATCCAAGACACCAAATCTAATGTGTTCCAAGTGTTTCTCCACCACCCAACAAAACTTGGAAGCTAGGGTCAAGAAGCTTCATCTTCATCTTCAACCTCAAACTCCATTTTTGGGTTTTCTAGGTTTTCATTAAAACCTAAGTGGTAAGTTTATTCTCTCCATTTCTAAACCTTATTTGGTGATATAAATGATTCATTGATGATTTCCTAGTGTTTGATTCCTCTAATTTTGTTTTGGAAGATTTTGGAGGATTTAGGTCAAAAATAGGGTTTTGGCCAAAATGGAGATTTTGATGTAAATTGTTTGGGGAACTATTCTAAAGAGTTGAATAAGCATAATTATGGTTGGAAATCTTTGGATCTAGATTTTTTGAAGGAATTTGCTTGTGGACTCGGATTTCTTCAAGGAAGCTTAAAGCGGGGTAAAATCTAGATTTAGCGTAAATCTAGCGAGGTGAGTTCAAGTTGATTTGTGAAAATGGTGTACATGCCAAAATGTTTATTTTAAAGTGTTTGTGTTTTACATTAAATTGTTAACTGCTGATAAGTTTGGGTTATTTGGATATATTTAACTTTATGAACTTATGTAACACACATCTTTGTGATTTTTGGGCATTTTGTTAAATAAATCATTTTGATATATTTATTCGATGATGTAATATATAAATGGAGGCCATTTCATATAATTGTCCATTTGGTGCATACGAGTTTATAACCCGTTGGAAAATGTATATCATTGAACTATGGGTCGTTTTGGCAACACGAAGAGAAAAAGTTCATTTGGAAAACATTTTGTTTCAACCAATGAGAAGTTTTGAGTTAATTACCTTTTGTCGTGGTGTTTGCATAATTGTTAGTCAAACGTATTTTGATGTCTCTACTAGCTTTCATTGGGTATTACGTAAAATGTTGGGCCTTTGGCTCGTTTTTGACTAAATTGAGTCTTGAGGACGTTTTGTCCGGATTTAATAACCGTTGTGGGGTTTTGAGTATGATGGCGCCTTTTCATGTCATTGGAGAGTTACATGTTTCGGGAGCTTTGGTGTAACACCCTAAAAACCAGAGTGAATTTAAAACACGGAAACTAGACAAATAACCATCAACACTTGGTATAAACCTCCCAAAAAAGGGAAATGTACTTAACCTTTACAAACCTGAATACTGATATTGAACTCAACAACAAACTAATCTAAACATAACCTATCTAGATTACTTCGGTTGTTAATCCAATATCACCAAAAGAATGGGACTTAAACATTTGCCCAACATCAATACTAGTTATCACAAAAATCCCCGAGACCAAGCTCTCCACTCAAGCCCTTAGCAACCCACCGCTAACGGGAACCTGTTATACACATAATTTGAGAAAAAGTGTTAGGCTTAAAGCCTAGTGAGAACATACAGTTTATAAATTTAAAGAGATATAAACAATTGCATCATAAGGAAATCTTTTCAATAAGGTTTAATTTTCAAATGAAACCTTTGCCACAACCGGGCCTTTTAAATGTAAACTCATCATACGATGACAAAGATGACCAGTTTTACCAAGGATTGTAGCGTAACACAAAGTAGTTCACAATCCGAGTTATGAGTCGAAACACTTGGAATCCATGGTCACGAACTACAAAGGTCCGTACTACGATGTGAGGAAGGGCGCTCGAGGAAACCAATTCAAAACTCGTTCACTAGGACTACACTATGACCCATAGATAGTAACCGGTCTCACATAACCGTACCAAATGGCCCCCGAGGATCACATGCATCCATAGCTACAAATAAGGGAAAATATGATCCATGGCTAGTAACCGGTCTCACATAACCGTACCAAATGGCCCCCGAGGATCATATACATCCATTTACAAAGAGGGGAAAAACATCCTAAATATAAGTCGACTTAATACCTAGGGATCCACTAGTAATGGTACAGACTCGTCACAACAACATATGTGACCAACCGTAGATAGTCATATGGTATAAAATAACATTTATAAACAAAAATGCATTTTCAAGTTTAACTTCTGGTAAGAATGAAAATCATCAAAAATGAACTTTAAACATTCTTTCAAGTAACCCACATAAATGTGCAAGTAAAACATCCTTTTACTTCAAATAAGATGGAACCCATCATTTTAGTCGAAAAAATGATCGGGAACCCTAAAATCTCCTAAAACTCAAGTTATGTCAAAATGTAGTAAACTTAGATATGAAACCATGGAGATATATAGAAGTTCAAAATGTAAGTTTTGACATGTATAAAGTTTAGAAAAAGGTAGTAGGAACTCACCAAATAGGTTTTAGACAAAACCCCGAAAAGCCAGATATCGACCACCGAGAGAAGACGAAGCTTTCTATACCGAACCTTTGCTAGATGCACTTAATACTAGCAACAAACGACAACCGGAGAAACCAAACAAGAAAACCAAGAAAGAGAGAGAAAGAGACTTGAAGAGAGAGAGAGATATTTGAGATCTTAAAACTAAATGAAGATATTTTGAAGAAACCCACCTAAGTTGGCCAGGCTATCACGCGGGTTATGCCGCGACTTCAACTCGCGGCATAACTCGCCCGCTAACACAAAACCCATACAAACAGGGGGTTTCGTGGGTTGTGCCGCGACCTCAACTCGCGGTGCAACTCGCGTGGTTCACTGTGGTTCGTCCAAAACCACTAAAATCCAAACTCAAACTCCCAACCAAACGCGGTGCTAACGACAACGCTTAAACACAAGAATAACAAGATTACCTAACGGAAATCCGGAGTGTTACAATCCTCCCCAACTTGGGAATGATTTCGTCCCCGGAATCCAACTACTCGAAAAGATGAGGATATCTTCGCTTCATATCCTCCTCAGCTTCCCACGTCACGTTGGCTCCTCGATGATGCTTCCACTTCACCTTGACCATAGTGACCTCTTTGTGACGCAACTTCTTAGACTTTCTCTCTAAGATAGCGTCAGGTTCTTCTACACAACGGTTACCCTCGTCCACTCTTAACTGTGAGAGGGGAATGGCGCTTTCTTCCTCCGCCAAACACTTCTGAAGGTAACAAATATGGAACGTGTTGTGGATTCTGCTCAACTCTGGCGGCAGTTCAAATTGGTAGGCTTGCAAACCCACCCTCTTAAGCACTTTGAAAGGCCAAGGAAACGGGGACTCAGCTTCCCACGTTTTCCGAAACTGATAATGCCCTTCCAAGGAGATACCTTAAGCAACACACGGTCGCCCACTTGGAACTCCAACGGCCGCCTCTTCTTATCGGCATAGCTCTTCTGCCGATCTTGAGCCGCTTTCAACCTTTCACGAATGCATTTGACCTTATCGGCCGTCTCTTGCACGATTTCAGGTCCAACGAATTGCTTCTCTCCCGCTTCAAGCCAACACACGGGAGTTCGGTACTTCTGCCCGTACAATGCCTCAAAAGGTGCCATCCCAATACTCGAGTAGTAGCTATTGTTGTAAGCAAACTCCACCAAAGGTAGGTGAGAGTCCCAACTACCCCCGAAATCGATGACACAAGACCTCAACATGTATTCCAACATTTGGATCGTTCTCTCGCTTTGCCCGTCGGTTTGTGGATGGTAAGCCGTACTCAACTTAACTCGCGTACCAAGCTCTTTTTGAAACCTATCCCAAAAGTTCGAAGTGAACCGACTGTCGCGATCCGACACGATCAACAAGGGTATTCCATGCCTCGAGACCACTTCATCGATGTAAAGTTTTGCTAACTTGTCCATCGGTAAAGTCTCGCGCATAGTTAAGAAGTGAGCGCTCTTAGTCAATCTATCAACTATTACCCAAATGGTATCGTGACCTCGAAGAGTTTTAGGAAACTTCGTCACGAAGTCCATGGTAATATGTTCCCACTTCCACTCGGTAATTTCTAAGGACTGAAGACTCCCATACGGTCGTTGATGTTCGGCCTTAACTTGCGAGCACGTCACACAACGCTCCACATAACGCGCCACATCAAGCTTCATTACTGGCCACCGATAATGCAACTTCAAGTCCCTGTACATCTTTGTACTTCCCGGATGAATGGAATACTTGGACTTGTGAGCATCCTCAAGCAATAGATCACAATTACCCCCAACTTTGGGCACCCACACACGACCGCTGAACAATTTTACCCCACGGCTATCTTCCGTTAAGAGCAAACGTTGTTTCGTCATGACTTCTTCCTTAAGGTTTTCTTCCAACAAAGCTTCAACCTGCGACATCATGATCTTTTCAACAAGACTAGACACTAACTCGATTCTCGAATGGGTAGACCGAATACTTCCGTTATAGTCCTTCCGACTTAACGCATCGGCCACCACGTTCGCCTTACCTGGACGGTAAAGCAATTCATAATCGTAATCCTTGAGCAACTCGAGCCACCGCCTTTGCCTCATGTTCAACTCCTTTTGGTCAAAGACGTACTTCAAACTCTTATGATCTGTGTAGAGCGTACACTTCGTTCCATAAAGGTAATGTCGCCAAAGCTTCAAGGCGAACACCACCGCTGCTAACTCCAAATCGTGGGTAGGATAGTTCTTCTCGTGTATCTTAAGTTGCCTCGAGGCGTATGCGATTACCTTGCCTCTTTGCATCAAAACACATCCTAATCCCATCTTCGAAGCGTCGCTATAGACCACGAAGTCTTCTGACCCTTCTGGCAACGACAAGATTGGAGCTTCACACAATTTCTTTTGCAGAATACGGAACGCCTTCTCTTGCGTTTCGGTCCAATCGAACTTCACATTCTTCCGAGTTAAAACTGTCAAGGAAGAAGCGACCTTCGAAAAGTCTTGAATGAATCTCCGGTAGTACCCCGCCAGACCCAAGAAACTGCGGATCTCGGACGGACTCTTGGGAGGCTCCCAATTCATCATAGCTTCAATCTTGGAGGGATCCACTTTCACTCCGTCTCGAGTGACAACGTGACCCAAGAATTGCATTTCTTCAAGCCAAAAGTCACACTTGGAAAAATTGGCGTACAATCTTTCTTTTCTCAACACATCGAGAACTTCGCGTAGGTGTTTCTCGTGCTCTAACTCGCTCTTAGAGTACACGAGTATATCATCAATGAATACGATGACCGACTTGTCGAGGAATGGTAGGCACACCCTATTCATCAAATCCATAAATACCGCTGGTGCGTTCGTTAGGCCAAAAGGCATTACAAGAAACTCATAATGGCTGTAACGCGTTCTGAAAGTTGTCTTCGGAACGTCTTGTTCTCTTACCTTCACTTGGTGGTAAACCGAACGTAAGTCGATCTTGGAAAAACACCCCGCTCCTTGGAGTTGATCGAACAAGTCGTCAATCCTGGGAAGCGGATACTTGTTCTTCACTGTTGCTTTGTACAGTTCACGATAATCGATGCACATTCTCATTGAGCCATCCTTCTTCTTGACAAACAAGACCGGATCTCCCCACGGCGACGAGATCGGTCTTACGAAACCCTTCTCCAAAAGCTCTTGGAGTTGTGCCATCATCTCTTGTATCTCCGCTGGTGCTAACCAGTAAGGGGCTCTAGCAACAGGAGCCGCTCCTGGTACGAGATCAATCCCAAACTCTACTTGACGATCGGGTGGTAACCCGGGAAAGTCGTCCGGAAAAACGTCTGGAAACTCACGCACAATCTTCATATCTTCAAGCTTTAACTTCTCTAGCTTAGCATCGATCACGTAGGCTAGGAAAGACGAGCATCCTTTCACCAAACACCTACGTGCTTTAGTCATGGTGATTATTCCCACATCTCCCTTCCTCTTCTCACCATAAATCACAACAACTTCACCACTGGGATTGGGAAGTCGAATTAATTTCTTGGAACATATGAACTCGGCATGATTGTTCACTAACCAATCCATGCCGACCACAACATCAAAACCCCCGATTAACATCGGCATCAAATCGATTGGGAAATCTCTCTCTTCGATTCCTAGAATACACTTCTTCAGAACATCGCGAATCAGAACTTGACTACCATTTGCTATCTCAATTACTAACGCATCCTCAAGACTAGTAGTGGGCATAACAATCTTTGGACAGAACAACTCAGATATAAAAGAGAAACTGGCACCCGTATCGAATAAAACACGAGCAGGTACTGAGTTTATAAGAAATGTACTCGATACCACATTAGCTGATGCCTTGGCCTCATCGGCCATCATCTGAAACGCTCGACCCGGAACCCTAGATGGATTCTCTTTCTTTGATGGCGCGCTCCCCGACATGAGCTTCGGGCAATCTCTCTTCATGTGCTCCGGTGTCTTGCACTCATAACAAACAAGACCTCTGATCGGACAGTCACGAGCGATGTGATCAGATTTACCACACTTATAGCAAGATTGAGGAGTGGTGCCACAGTTACCGTGGTGCTTGGTTCTGCACTTCTGGCACCACCTAGCTTTTTGATAACTGCTGAAACTTCGGTTTTCGACAGAAGGTCGGGTTCTCTTGGGAGGTACTGAACTGCTCTCCCATTTCCTCTTTTCAACAACTGCCACATCCTTCTCCGGTTTACCTCTTGCGTAAACCTCTTCCATAAACTGTGCCTCTTCGATAGTCTCCCGAAGGTTAGAAGCCTTCGAGTTTCGGACCATAGTCATCATGTCCGACGGTAGACCCTTCAGATAGGCCTTAATCTTCTCCTTCTTAGTTGAAGCCACATGCCCCACTAACCCCAACTTTTCCATGAACTGACGGGTATACTCTCTCACCGTCAAATTCCCTTTCTCCAGTGCTCGGAAATCTGCCTCGATCCAATCCATAGCCCTCTCATTGCAGTATTCTTCCAACAGTTTTACCTTGAATTCGCCCCAAGTCAGTTGGGCCAAGACAGTAGTAGAGAGAGTGGACTGGATAACATTCCACCACGTCAGCGCCGTATCCCTGAGCAGTTGAGTACCGAATCTTACCCTCTGGTCATCACCACACTTGGATGAACCGAAGTCCTGTTCGACCGCTCGGATCCACTTAACACACGCAACTGGATCTTCGGAACCAGAGAACTCTGGTGGTTCGCAACCTAGAAAAGACTTGTAGGAACAACTCTTCCCACTCTTCGGAGCACTCACAACCCTGTTCTCCTCCGTTCTGACTCTGTTCCCGGTGCCCCCAGAGCCAACCAACACATTCTCCTCCATAGCCTCATGCCTCCTGAGGCTCGTATCCCGGTCCTCCAACATCTTCTGAAAAACCTCTTGTTGTTTCTCCATGGCCGACGTCACCATCTACATGACACTGGCCAACATATCATCTTGAGGGTTTGCCACATGAACAACGGGGCTGGTGGATGCCAAGTCTACTCTTGGCCCCAACTCTACTTCCCTAGTAAATATCGGTGGCATGCCTGGAGGAACAACTGCTGACACCCTAACCACAGGATTCAGCTCACGTGAACTAACATCGCGAAGATCTCCGCCGCACGACGGACGACCACGTGTGTTCACCATACCTAAATAATGGTTGCCACACAAGCACGAAAAGAATGAGAGACAGATCAACAGAATAACACAAGGAACGTACTACTACATCACCAATTGTCACAGTAACGGAACTTCAAGCGCAATCACGTATAAATATTCTCATAATAACATTAGCTAAGTGAGATTGTGAATATACAATACATAAAGGTTCTTAATACCGTCGCCATAACGTTTGATAACTATAATTTCCGTCGACTCTAAGACTAATCCATCTTAGAAGTTCTACCCAATCTCACAAATCCATGCTTAACATACTCAGTCTAAGTCTAGACATCTTACATTCATGCCTAGATCACTTAAACTAGAGCCTTGATACCAACTTGTAACACCCTAAAAACCAGAGTGAATTTAAAACGCGGAAACTGGACAAATAACCATCAACACTTGGTATAAACCTCCCAAAACCGGAAAATGTACTTAACCTTTACAAACCTGAATACTGATATTGAACTCAACAACAAACTAATCTAAGCATAACCTATCTAGATTACATCAGTTTTTAATCCAATATCACCAAAAGAATGGGACTTAAACAATTGCCCAACATCAATACTAGTCATCACAAAAATCCCCGAGACCAAGCTCTCCACTCAAGCCCTTAGCAACCCACCGCTAACGGAAACCTGTTATACACATCATTTGAGAAAAAGTGTTAGGCTTAAAGCCTAGTGAGAACATACAGTTTATAAATTTTAAGAGATATAAACAATTGCATCATAAGGAAATCTTTTCAATAAGGTTTAATTTTCAAATGAAACCTTTGCCACAACCGGGCCTTTTAAATGTAAACTCATCATACGATGACAAAGATGACCAAAGGATTATAGCGTAACACAAAGTAGGTCACCATCTGAGTTATGAGTCGAAACACTTGGAATCCATGGCCACGAACTACAAAGGTCTGTACTACGATGTGAGGTAGGGCCCTCGAGGAAACCAATTCAAAACTCGTTCACTAGGACTACACTATGACCCATGGATAGTAACCAGTCTCACATAACCGTACCAAATGGCCCCCGAGGATCACATGCATCCATAGCTACAAATAAGGGAAAATATGATCCATGGCTAGTAATCGATCTCACATAACCGTACCAAATGGCCCCCGATGATCATATACATCCATTTACAAAGAGGGGAAAAACATCCCAAATAAAAGTCGACTCAATACCTAGGGATCCACTAGTAATGGTACAGACTCGTCACAACAACATATGTGACCAACCGTAGATAGTCATATGGTATAAAATAACATTTATAAACAAAAATGCATTTTCAAGTTTAACTTCTGGTAAGAATGAAAATCATCAAAAATGAAATTTAAACATTATTTCAAGTAACCCACATAAATGTGCAAGTAAAATATCATTTTACTTCAAATAAGATGGAACCCATCATTTTAGTCGAAAAAATGATCGGGAACCCTAAAATCTCCCAACACTCAAGTTATGTCAAAATGTAGTAAACTTAGATCTGAAACCATGGAGATATATAGAAGTTCAAAATGTAAGTTTTGACATGTATAAAGTTTAGAAAAAGGTAGTAGGAACTCACCAAATAGGTTTTAGACAAAAACCCGAAAAGCCAGATATCGACCACCAAGAGAAGACGAAGCTTTCTATACCGAACCCTTGCTAGATGCACTTAATACTAGCAACAAACGACAATTGGAGAAACCAAACAAGAAAACCAAGAAAGAGAGAGAGACTTGAAGAGAGAGAGAGAGAGAGAGATATTTGAGATCTTAAAACCAAATGAAGATATTTTAAAGAAATCCACCTAAGTCGGCCAAGCTATCACGTGGGTTATGCCGCGACTTCAACTCGCGGCATAACTCGCCCGCTAAGACAAAACCCATACAAACAGGGGGTTTTGCGGGTTGTGTCGCGACCTCAAGTCGCGGTGCAACTCGCGTGGTTCACTGTGGTTCGTCCAAAACCACTAAAATCCAAACTCAAACTCCCAACCAAATGCGGTGCTAACGACAACGCTTAAACAAAAGAATAACAAGATTACCTAACGGAAATCCGGGTTGTTACATTTGGTCTTTCAATTGGAGTCATGTAACATTAGACAGTGTTGTAATGGATCCATAGGCACGTAAGTTTGTCTGTTTTGTAAGGCCTGAGGTTTTGGGTTACATTTAGTGACCTCTGGGTTTGCTAGCGACTAGGCAATAGGAGGGCTCGAGCCTACGAGTTGTAACTCGTCTAGATTGGATAGGCACCCATGTCTGTAAGTCCTTGAGGTAGAACTCAACGGAGTATGGCCAGAGGCATAATCGGTCCGAGGATTGTGATGTCGGTGGTGGCATGGGAACTAGGTCCAGGATATGTGGTGAAATCTAATAACATCACGGGTGGCCCCATTCACATGTTCTCGCCACCCAAGATGGAAACGTTTAGATGACATACGAGGAAGTTGTATGGGCGGCCTACTTGCGTGTTCCTCTATTCTCAATGTATACGGGTCTCTCCGTCGTAGATCCGTGGTATTTTTAAATGTTAATGTTGTATTTTACCAACTTTGATTTGTGTGGTCGACGATAAATGATGGCCTTAATATTGGGTTTCCCCACGTATATTAAGGTTTGAATGGAATGTGTCACTTCCACGTTTCGGTATTTGATTTCGTCTATTTTATGGTCGTGTGAGTTTTGGGTCTAATGTCCGTGCTCACGACAATATTTATTTATATAGATTTTCATCTAAGGGTTATGAGTTGCGTATCATGTTCCACCCGTGATGGGTATTTCGAGATATAATATTTTTTACCCGCTTTTTATAAAATTGGGAATTCTCACTCTTTTCTCATTTGGAGCAAGTTTTGGGTTAAATCTAAGTTACGAAAGAATGTTTTATATTGGGATCTTGGTTTGTAAAACAGTTTGGTTTGGTTAACGTTTAACTTGGTGTATCTTTCGTTTGAAATGCATATTTATTGGTAAACGGGTCGTTTTCATAAGCGAAACATATCATCTTGAAAGATTATGATTTTAATTGCATTCTTCCATTTTAAACGATTTATTTATTTGTGTTGAGAACTCCTGAGCTCACTAGGCGTTAGGCCTAACCTTTTTTATTTATCGGCATGTGCATTAGGTTCCTGTTGGGGTTTGGTTCTAGTAGCTATGAAGAGTTGAGCCTTAGATTTGTGCAAGTGTAAGTAGATGGTGAAGTCTTCCGCAGTTTGGAGGTAGCGACTGGGTTTTAGTAGCACCCGTTCTTGCTATAGACTGTATGTAGAGATTAAATTATGTTTGTTGAGGTTAAACCTTATTTTGTGATTGTTGATGAATTCAATTATCGACGTATTTGGAAAATTTTAAATTAGTTGCTATTTCCAGAATTGAGGGTGTTACAAGTTGGAATTATAGCTTAAGTTTGAGAGAATTAGGTATTGAGTTTTGGATGCCTAGACTCAAACTAGCGTTCTTTTGAGTGATTGTAAGTGAAGTTGCACATTAGGTACCTTAAGATTAGATATTTGGGGTTAATCGAGTCGCTAGAAACAGGAAACTTGTCAAGGGTCGCAAGGATGATTATGTACGGTACGTTCATAATGGCACCTGGCCAGTGTTATAGTGAACCTACATGCTACATATGTACATTTGAACTACCTTGGTATGATGACCGTTGGGGTAGTGAGAAAGTTTCTAAGCGAGTGATCTAAAGAAGGGTTGATGTTTATAGCAATGTCACTTGGGAATGATAGTTAAGTGCGATGAATACATTAGGTTGACCATCTGGAGTCAAAATTATTGGTTGGATTAGAGCTATAAGTTTGTTAGACCGATTCTATTTCGAGGAGAATTTGTAAGTCAACCAAACTAGTAGAATTGTTGCTCTAAGATGTTTGATACATCTGGATGACAATAGTATGTCAGGAAATTGAGAAGTGTAGTCCTAAGATGCCGAGTGCCGACCAAATTCATGCACGAAATTTATTTCTAAATAAGTTTGCATAAATTGTTTCTCATATTTTCAAAGCATAGATTGAGTATGTTACGAAGTCTTGGTAGAGCATCTAACACTCATTAGATTTTAAACCGTGAGCTTAAACATGCACGATTGTTGCACGTGGTTGCACATATTTTATTGAAAATCTCTTTATCCCTGTTTCGTGTCTAACACTATTTACGGATCTTGTAATATCCGTGTTTTAATATTATTTGGGTTATTGGGCAAGTAACTATGGAATTTTTGACCTTGACATTGGATCTCCTCCACGTATGTTAAGGTTTTAAAGGAAGAGTTGTTCCCATGTTGTTGAGTCTGAATTTTCTTGGGAATCTTGGTTTGTACGAGTCGTGTTGAATTTTATGGAATATTGTTTTACGACGTTTTGGGTGCGTGAGTGTACTTGGAAATGCGTGGGTTTTAATTTTATTTCGTATAAATGTACGAGCTTTTTGGACGTCGTGTCTCATGAAAGTGTTGTTGAAAATGGTCACTTTATCGTACGTTGTGGTTTAAAATTTTGACATTTTTAGACTTATTGTCGTTTTATGTTTTTGTTTATGTTGGGAAATGAAAATTTTGACACCACCTGATTTTTAGCGTTAATGAGTTTCACAAAAAAAATCAGTTGGGTTTTATGGTGTCTTATCTTACGACATTTTGCGTCGCGTAGATAAATTTTGGAACGTGTATACATGCATTATTGTGTGCGTTATTTTATACGTTTTGTTAATAGATGTCATCCCATGTGTTATAGTTGGATTAAATTATACTGTTGGTGTGAGTAAACATATAAAAGAATTATGTCGTTTCAAGTAGAACGGCTGATCTAAACGTGCTTCAATTGTTGACTTTGTTGTCTTAAGTTTTCCTAAACGCATTAAATGAATTTTCGGTTTGCATGTCGTTGTAGTTACCGCTCTGGGTAAGTGTTTTTTATCTGTGCGGCCCAAAATTAGAGCTTGATTTAAAATTTTATTTACGTTCCTATTGCGTTGCTAAATTTGGGAAATAAACGGAGTATATGGGCCTTGTTGGGGATTTTATCCTCCGAGGTTTTGTGGTTTAAAGGAAAAGATTTTAAAACTCAAAATTGTGAAAATCCTCTTTTTGGGAGTTGTACAACTTTTATTGCACATGTTATGGTGCAGAGAATTATTTTCATATACATAGTATAAATTGATGCATACTAGGATCATGGTAGTTCGTTGAAAATTTTGTTGCACATCTTTTGTTACCGTTTTTATTAACGTAAGTGTTATTCAAATGAGTTTTGGAAATGGTTTTATATGCGTAGTGTTGGTGATTAATTTTGAAACCTAATGAATAAACGGTAGCAGATTTTTACGCATATGATAAATTATTATAAAACTTTTGCATTTAAAGGTTTTACAAATTCTAAATTGGCATATTGATTGAAAAACCTTGAACTCATTAGGGCTATAGGTTAAAAACCCCTATAGTGAAAGGAGTTGCAATTAAGGGACTAGAAGAGTCCTTGGGATTTGAAGCGTCGGATGATCCAACTTATGGTCAACCTTGAATTTGGGTTTCAGTTTTTAAATCGGGTCATGCATGAATAGTGGAGGCATTAGACTTTGTTCCCCATTTAGTTAAGAGATGATCTTTATGCTTCGGTAAACCTGCAGATAAGGTCTTGTATGATTCTAGGTATGGTTGGATTGGATTTGTCGGGGCGATGGACCGTTATACATCATGTTATACGTTGCTAGTATATCGTCTTGATGGGCTTGCATGAGCAAAGGAAATATTTTGGTTTGTTGGTTAGAAATGTAAGATTAGGAATCTTAGCACCCTGTTAGGTATCAACTTTATCGCGACAATACTTCGGGAATGAAATAACGGGCGGGTTGTCCATGTTTTCGGTACTACCATTTGGTTATGGCGTCAATTTCCTTTTTGAAGTCAACAAATCGTTGGAAGGTTTGAAATCCCTGTTGGATCAAGAGAATGTTGGCCTCTTGGTGGTGGAAATTAAAAGAAGGTTAAATGTTGGTAATTAAGTATCAACGTGTATAAGTTTTCTGTTGTGATAAAGGTCTTACCAAGGGAAAGTTTTGAGGTTAAGGTTGGATCGGAGTTGAGAGATAGTCGGATCGGTGTTAACCGGTTACCTGAAGAACACGTTGGTGCGCCTTAGAAGGACATCTTTATCAATATTAAGGATAAACCAGTAGGAATCGGAGGATTTATGGGAACTTAGTGTCGATCTTTGACTGGGTTTAGAATCTTTTGGATTTGAGGTGAATTGGCCGGTGAGAAGTAGAAATCACAAACCACCCTAGAGGTAGTACGTGTCGCCCAAGGTTGGGAGACAACCGCAGTTTCATGGTTAAGGGCTATGTTAGTAAGATGACTGGTCATTTGGATATATCTGGGTTGTGCCCAAGGGGGCACTTATCGAGAGAACCGACATAAGGTTATAAGGGTAGCTCCGGCAAGTGGGCGGAGTTGATCTTTTATGCGAGCATCGTTCATGGGAATCTAGATTTCGAGGATGAAATCTCTTCTAAGGTTGGGAGGATTGTAACACCCGTAATTTTCGGTAAGTAAGGATCACCTGGAATTCTTTGCAACTTGGAAGTGGTGGGATTCACGTTGGGAAAGCATTATTCAAAACCCCCAAGAGTGTCGAGGGTCTTGGTGTCGAAAAGGTCAAATTTCGGAGCTCGGGGGATCCTGGGCGGTAGTGCCCACGATAGTGACAAGTGTCACTATCACCGTGTCAAGATCACGGGGGTGGTACCACCCACGATACACTCTCCGCGAGAGTGCCCTGGGCACAATCGTCGGCGATCCCTAGTTCCTTTAAAACTCGAATTTTGAGCAACCACTCTCATTCTTTCAAACCCTTTCACCCTCTTCTCTCCAAAATAGACCCTCAAACCCTAACATCAGATTTTACGCATCCAAGACACCAAATCTAATGTGTTCCAAGTGTTTCTCCACCACCCAACAAAGCTTGGAAGCTAGGGTCAAGAAGCTTCATCTTCAACCTCAAACTCCATTTTTGGGTTTTCTAGGTTTTCATTAAAACCTAAGTGGTAAGTTTATCCTCTCCATTTCTAAACCTTATTTGGTGATATAAATGATTCATTGATGATTTCCTAGTGTTTGATTCCTCTAATTTTGTTTTGGAAGATTTTGGAGGATTTAGGTCAAAAATAGGGTTTTGGCCAAAATGGAGATTTTGATGTAAATTGTTTGGGGAACTATTCTAAAGAGTTGAATAAGCATAATTATGGTTGGAAATCTTTGGATCTAGGTTTTTTGAAGGATTTTGCTTGTGGACTCGGATTTCTTCAAGGAAGCTTAAAAGCGGGGTAAAATCTAGATTTAGCCTAAATCTAGCGAGGTGAGTTCAAGTTGATTTGTGAAAACGGTGTACATGCCAAAATGTTTATTTTAAAGTGTTTGTGTTTTACATTAAATTGTTAACTGCTGATAAGTTTGGGTTATTTGAATATATTTAACTTTATGAACTTATGTAACACACATCTTTGTGATTTTTGGGCATTTTGTTAAATAAATCATTTTGATATATTTATTCGATGATGTAATATATAAATGGAGGTCATTTCATATAATTGTCCATTTGGTGCATACGAGTTTATAAACCGTTGGAAAATGCATATAATTGAACTATGGGTCGTTTTGGCAACACGAAGAGAAAGAGTTCATTTGGAAAACATTTTGTTTCAACCAATGAGAAGTTTTGGGTTAATTACCTTTTGTCGTGGTGTTTGCATAATTGTTGGTCAAACGTATTTCGATGTCTCTACTAGCTTTAATTGGGTATTATGTAAATTGTTGGGCCTTTGACTCGGTTTTGATTAAATTGAGTCTTGAGGACGTTTTGTCCGGATTTAATAACCGTTGTGGGGTTTTGAGTATGATGGCGCCTTTTCGTGTCATTGGAGAGTTACATGTTTCGGGAGCTTTGGTCTTTCAACTAGAGTCATGTAACATTAGACAGTGTTGTAATGGATCCATAGTCACGTAAGTCTGTCTGTTTTGTAAGGCCTGAGGTTTTGGGTTACATTTAGTGACCGCTTGGGTTTGCTAGCGAGTAGGCAATAGGAGGGCTCGAGCCTCCGAGTTGTAACTCGTCTAGATTGGATAGGCACCCATGTCTGTAAGTCCTTGAGGTGGAACTTGACGGAGTATGGCCAGAGGCATAATCGGTCCGAGGATTGTGATGTCGGTGGTGGCATGGGAACTAGGTCCGGGATATGTGGTGAAATCCAATAACATCACGGGTGGCCCCATTCACGTGTTCTCGCCACCCAAGATGGAAACGTTTAGATGATATACGAGGAAGTTGTATGGGCGGCCTACTTGCGTGTTCCTCTATTCTCAATGTATACGGGTCTCTCCGTCGTAGATCCGTGGTATTTTTAAATGTTAATGTCGTATTTTACCAACTTTAATTTGTGTGGTCGACTCTAAATGATGGCCTTAATATTGGGTTTCCCCACGTATATTAAGGTTTGAATGGAATGTGTCACTTCCACGTTTCGGTATTTGATTTCGTCTATTTTATGGTCGTGTGAGTTTTGGGTCTAATGTCCATGCTCACGACAATATTTATTTATATAGATTTTCATCTATGGGTTATGAGTTGCGTATCATGTTCCACCCGTGATGGGTATTTCGAGATATAATATTTTTTACCCGCTTTTTATAAAATTGGGAATTCTCACTCTTTTCTCATTTGGAGCAAGTTTTGGGTTAAATCTAAGTTACGAAAGAATGTTTTATATTGGGATCTTGGTTTGTAAAACAGTTTGGTTTGGTTGACGTTTAACTTGGTGTATCTTACGTTTGAAATGCAAATTTATTGGTAAACGAGTCGTTTTCATAAGCGAAACATATCATTTTGAAAGATTATGATTTTAATTGCATTCTTCCATTTTAAACGATTTATTTATTTGTGTTGAAAACTCTTGAGCTCACTAGGTGTTAAGCCTAACCTTTTTATTTGTCGGCATGTGCATCAGGTTCCTGTTGGGGTTTGGTTCTAGCAGCTATGAAGAGTTAAGCCTTAGATTTGTGCAAGTGTAAGTAGATGGTGAAGTCTTCCGCAGTTTGGAGGTAGCGACTGGGTTTTAGTAGCACCCGTTCTTGCTATAGACTGTATGTAGAGATTAAATTATGTGTGTTGAGGTTAAACCTTATTTTGTGATTGTAGATTAATTCAATTATCGACGTATTTTGTTGGGAAATTCAGAAATGATTGAGTATGGTTAATGCTGCTACAACAGAGTTACTACTGCCAGTACATCATGATTACTACTGCTAGTAGATTTTAGTACTGCTAGTAGTTAGTACTGCTGGAGTTAGTACTGCTAGAACAAAGTTAATACTGCTGAGGATAGTTAGTACTGCTGAACTTAATACTGCTCAGAGTATTAATGCTGCAGAAGAATTAATGCTGCTTATGAGATGAAGATTATATGGCAAGGATGACAGCTGGATTGAAGATATTCATGGAAGTTTGGAGATAATGATGGAAGATTATAATGAAGATCTTTTATTATTTTGTAATTATCTTTTATCTTCAGTATATGTATAGAATAGTTTGTTTCTTGAGTTATAACAATAATTCTGAGTTTTTTAGCTTTCATAGAGAGAATCAACCTCAAGGTTAGAACCCTAATTCTAGAAAAGTAGAATTCGTATTGGTGAGTCTGTTCATCAATATTGAGGTTGTGTGTTTAATCTTGTAACTTCAATCTGTCAATACAAGTTTACAAGTTTTGATTTTGATTCACTGTTTCATTGTTTTCTGAATATTAAAGTGCTATTCCGCAGCTTCTTTAATATTGTTTTCTGAGAGTTTATTTTTGTTAAGAATTTAAGATCCTGACAAGTGGTATCAGAGCCTTTATTCTCAGAAATCTTATTCATCATAGAAAACGTAGTTGAATGAAGCAGTACCTTGGTCTCAAAGGTTCCAATGCTCAGACCCAATGAATTCGACATGTGGAAGATCAGAATTAAGCAATACATTCTCCTCACTGATTACTCTATGTGGGACATCATTGAAAATGGCCCATATGATGCAGGAAAGATTGGTGCAGATGGAAAGAGAACACCACCAAAGACAGATGCAGAAAGAAAAACAAGACAGACAGAGATGAAAGCCTTGAGCACTCTGCTCTTGGCTATTCCCAATGAATATCAACACCAATTCTGCAATTGCACTGATGCACAGATGCTCTGGAATGCTCTAGAGAAGAGATTCTCTGGTACCAAAAGTACCAAGATAAATCAGAAGGCTATACTGAAGCAACAATATGAGAACTTTATGTCAACCAAGAATGAGTCCATGACTCAAACTTTTGACAGATTTAACAAGCTAATTGGTGAACTAGCCACTGTGGGAGTACAAATTGATCAAGATGATCTAAACAGGAAGTTCTTAAGGTCCCTGAGTGATGAATGGACCATGTATACTGTCTCTTTCAGACAGAATGATCAACTGGAAGAAAAAGAACTTGATGATCTATACAATGATCTAAGAGTTTTTGAATCAGAGGTAGAAGCTAAGAAGAAGCCGTCTGGGTATGTTCACAATGCTGCACTCCTATCAGCATCAATTGATTCTATTTCTAACCCTGAATCAGTTAGTGCTGCCAATGGAGCAAATCAAGAGAAAGGCACTGAATCTGTGTTTGAAGCCTTTCTGTCCAGTCATGGAAACTCTTCTCTAATTAATGATGACTTGGAACAACTCCATCCAGATGATCTTGAAGAGATGGACATTAAATGGCAGATGGCCATGCTCTCTATGAGAGTAAAGAAGTTCATCAAGAGAACTGGGAAAAACAACTTCTCCCAAAGAAGAGAAGATGGAGCAGGTTTTGACAAGTCAAAGGTGGAATGCTATAAATGTCATCAGAAGGGACACTTTGCCAGGGAATGCAGAAGTGGAGTGTCTCACAACAACAACCACCAACAAGCACAGTCTGGAAGCTTCAATAATAACAGAAACTCTGCACAAGCCCTAGTCTCTCAACAAGGTATGGGGTTTGATTGGAGTGATCAAGCAGAAGAGGCTATCTAAAACCAAGCTCTAATGGCAGAGGTGTCTGATCTCCCAACAGAGGTAACTTCTAATCTTTGTTCTCAAAATTGCATTAACACTGTTAAAAGGTACAGGGATCCCAACCAGAACATGAGTGATGACCTTAAGAGATTAGAAAAGGACATAAAATATTATGTGAGGATTGTTGAGAGGTTTGAAGATCAGATTAAGAGTTTTCAAGCCAATGAGCTTCAACATTCATATGACACAAACTACTGGAAGTGGGAGAAGAATGACCTAGAACTCCAACTGACCAAATCTAAAGAGGAGAGTGATAAGTTAAGAGGAGAGTTAGCTAAAGTCAAGTTAGATGTAGAAAAGTTTTCCAATGCTTCTAAAGCAATGGACTCTTTACTACAAACTCAGATTCATGATAAACTGAGAAGAGGAATAGGGTACAATACCACACCACCACCCTACAACAACAACTATATCCCTCCTAGTTCAGACTTGTTAGAGACAAAGGATAGGAAGGACCTGCCTGAGGGAGCCACTGAGATAGATCCCTTAGATGAAGTAGTTGTTGAGGATAAAACTGAGAAAGAAACTATCAAGAATAAAGACAACACTGTGAGTGGTGAGATTCCTATAGAAAACCACATAATTACCAATGAGGGATGTGGAAAGCATTGGGTCAAGTCCAATGAGATAGAGAAGACTGAGGGAAAGACCAAGAAGGTTCATTATAAACAGACCACTGTTGTGAACCCTATCCCTTGCAAACAGTGTGCATGCAATAAATCTGAGCCCCAAAAACTTGATAAACCAAGGGGAAATCAGAGAAACTGGAATAATCAGTGGGCACAAAAACAAGGGATTGATCTGAGTAAAATCAATAGACCAAACCCCTGTTTTATTTGTGGAAAGCTTAATCACATTGCCAAATACTGCTATTTCAATCCTATGAACCAAAGGCTGAACTTTCAGAGACTTACTCAAAAACCCTTTGATTATAGGAAGAAAGAAAAGAACCATGTGGCTAAGAAAGTTGTTAAATATAAAAGCCACATGAAGAAAAAGAATGTGGAAGACAGTGTCAAGATCTGGATACCTAAAAGCACTAAAGCTGTTAGTACTGCTACCACAAATAGTGCTGCTGACAGTGATAGTGCTGCTAGAAGCAATAATACTACTACCAAGGTTAATACTGCTAACTCTGTTAGTACTGCCAACAAGGTTAATACTGCCAAACCTGTTAGTACTGCTAACCTTGTTAGTACTTCTAAAGATAGTGATGCTTCTAGTATTAGTGCTTCTAGACCAATAATATTGACAAAGTACTCAAATAATAAGTGTTCTGATTTTAAAAACCTCATTAAAAAGGAATGTAAGTATTTTGATGAGAAAGGGAGACCCAAGACCACTTTGGCTTGGGTTCCCAATCAATACTAATTGTTTAATCTTATGTGCAGGGCAACCAGCAGCTCAAGGGTAAGAGCATCTGGCATGTTGATAGTGGTTGCTCTAGGCACATGACAGGGAACATGTCATTCCTCAAGAATTTCAAGAAGATTGATGGTGGACATGTTGCCTTTGGTAATACTCCAGATGGAGGTAAAATCAGTGGTAAAGGTGATGTGACCAAAGGTAAAATGACCTTTGAAGATGTATTCTATGTTGAACAGTTAAGGTACAACCTGTTAAGTGTATCACAGGTCTGTGACAAACAACATAGTATATTATTTACTGATTCTGAATGCATTATCCTTGCTCCTGGATTCAAGGTAGTTGATGAAAAGATGATACTACTAAGAACCCCCAGAAAGGATAATGTATATTGTTTAGATATGGAAAGTGTTTCATCTGATTCATCCCTAAATTGTCTTGTTTCAAAAGCTTCTCTGGATGAATCATCACTATGGCACAGAAGGATGTGTCACATGAACTTTAAAACAATAAATAAACTTGTTAAAAACAACCTTGTAAGAGGTTTGCCATCAAAAGTATATTCATGTGATGATCATTGTGTTGCTTGTCTCAAAGGCAAACAACACAAAACTTCTCATAAGTCCAAAGAGGTGAACACAATCTCTAATTCTCTTCATTTATTGCATATGGATCTGTTTGGCCCTACAAATGTTATGAGTATAGGTAAGAAATCATACTGCCTAGTTATTGTTGATGATTACTCTAGATTTACTTGGGTATATTTTCTAAGGACTAAGGATGAGACAAGTGGACTGATCAAATCCTTTATTCTAAGAATTGAAAACCAAACTAATCAAAAGGTAAAAGTCATTAGGTCAGACAATGGCACTGAATTTAAAAATATTTACCTAAACACCTTTTGTGAAGAAAAAAGGAATTGAGAGACAATACAGTGCTCCTAGGTCTCCACAACAAAATGGTGTTGCTGAGAGAAGGAATAGGACACTGATTGAGGCTGCTAGATCTCTGTTAGCTGATTCTAAACTCCCAATAACTTTCTGGGCAGAAGCAGTTAATACTGCTTGCTATGTCCAAAACAGAGTACTAGTAGTCAAGCCTAAGAACAAGACACCTTATGAGCTTTTTAATAAAAGAAAACCCTTTATTGGATTTTTCAAACCTTTTGGGTGTCCTTGTACTATTCTCAATACTAAATCTCACTTGGGAAAGTTTTATAGCAAGGCAGATGATGGTTTCCTTGTTGGTTACTCATCTCAGAGCAAGGCTTACAGAGTTTTTAATACTTCTTCTAGAATAATTGAGGAAAGTGACAATGTCAAATGCAATGAGAACACACCAAATCCTATTGGGTCTGGTCCTTAGTGGCTATTTGACATTGATTCACTAACTAACTCTTTTGGTTTCAATAGTGATGATTATGCAGGTTCAGGAAGTGGAGGATCAGGGGACACACAAGTTCAAGACACTATTCCTCAGTCTGTGATCTTTCTTATGCCTACAAAAGAACCTGTTGAATTCTGTGAAAAAGAAACTATAACTGAGCCAATACAGAGGGAAGAAGAAAGAAGAGAAGAGGAATCTTCAGTGCATAAAGAGCTAGAGGTAGCTGAGGTGATCCCCTCAGCTGACTTAAATGATTCCAATCTAGAGGTGGGAATTCATGAAGAACCTAGTCTTCAGACTAGAACTCAAAAGAATCATCCTCCAGAGCTGATCATAGGAGATATCTCTTCTCCTATGATAACAAGGAATCAAAGCAAACTTCAAGAGCTGCATGATCAACAACACACAGTACTCTCCTGCTTCCTATCCCAGATTGAGCCTAAGAAGGCATGTGATGCAATGAAAGACTCAAGTTGGATAGAAACCATGCAAGAAGAGTTACTTCAATTCAAACTACAGGATGTTTGGGACTTGGTGGATCTTCCAAAAGGTCATAGAGCTATTGGCACCAAGTGGATCTTCAGGAATAAAAAGGATGAGAGAGGAATTGTGATCAGGAACAAAGCAAGGCTTGTGGCTCAAGGGTACACTCAAGAAGAGGGCATAGATTATGATGAAGTGTTTGCTCCAGTGGCAAGGGTAGAGGCAATTAGGCTGTTCCTAGCCTATGCCTCATACATGAAGTTCAAGGTCTATCAAATGGATGTAAAGAGTGCCTTTCTATATGGTACAATTGATGAAGAAGTATATGTATGTCAGCTACCTGGTTTTGAAAATCCTACATATCCTGACAGAGTATACAAGCTGAAGGAAGCACTCTATGGTCTACATCAAGCCCCAAGAGCATGGTATGACACTCTGTCTACCTATCTCTTGGAAAATGGGTTTGAAAGGGGCATAATTGACAAGACCCTTTTCATTAAAAGAAGTAAGAAGGACATCCTGCTAGTTCAGATCTATGTGGATGATATCATTTTTGGATCCATAAAAGATCAGATGTGTAGAGACTTTGAAGAGTTGATGCACAAGAGCTTTAAAATGAGTTCAATGGGTGAACTTAACTTCTTCCTTGGACTTCAGGTGAAACAACAGACAGATGGAATCTTCATTAGTCAATCAAAATATGTGCAAGACATCCTGGATAAATATGGTTTAAAAGACTCAAAGCCAGCAAGCACACCAATGGAAACTCACAAACAGATCACTGCTGATCTTGAGGGGGAGGATGTTGATGTCCATCTATATAGATCAATGATTGGATCTCTAATGTATCTCACAGCCTCAAGACCAGATATCATGTTCCCAGTATGTGTATGTGCCAGATTCCAAGTCAAGCCAAAACAATCACATCTTCAAGCTGTGAAGAGGATTTTCAGATACTTAAGAGGGCAACCTAGATTAGGTCTTTGGTATCCATATGAATCTTCATTCGACTTGATTGCATATTCAGATAGTGACTTGGGTGGTGCTAACATGGACAGAAAGTCTACTTCAGGGGGATGTCAACTTTTGGGTGCAAGACTAGTATCTTGGCAGTGCAAGAAACAAACCACAGTGTCCTTATCAACAACAGAAGCTGAGTATATTGTTGCTCTCAGGTTCTATGGATTCAGAATCAGATGCTGGACTATGGGGTAACCTTTCTGCACACTCCAATCTTTATTGACAATAGCATTGCTATAAGCATTGTTAACAATCCAGTCAAGCACTCCAAAACAAAGCACATTGAGATCAGGTATCACTTTATCAGAGATTGCAATGAAAAGAAGCTCATTCAAGTTGCTAAAGTTCATACTGACAACCAGTTTGCAGATCTATTCACTAAAGCTTTTGATGTGAGTAGATTCACTTTCTTGGTCTCAAGTGTGGGCATGATCAACTCTGAATGAGCTCATGGTTTTTAAAAAGTGTTCCTATACCTGCTATTTTGGTTATTTATGTGTTGCTAATCATCTTTCACAGGAAGTTAATGCCTTGATCAGACCTCCATAAGCTTCAAAAGGAGCAAGTATAGTTAATACTGACAATGCAGTTTTAATACTGCCAGTGCACAGTTAATACTGCTAGTGGTTAATACTGCTCTCAGTTAATACTGCAAGTTAGTTAATACTGCTCGTGGTTAATACTGCTCTCAGTTAATACTGCTAGGTAGTTAATACTGCTAGTGGTTAATACTGCTCTCAGTTAATACTGCTAGGTAGTTAATACTGCTCTAGGTTAATACTGCTTATGTCCCATACACTATAAATACCCTTTGCCCGCCTAAAAGTTCATAACGACTCTTTGAATACTGTTCACTTTCTCTCTAACCCTTTTCTCTCAAGAATCAAGTGTTTCAGGCAAGAATACTCAAGCTCAATGGCGTCTATGGCATTTATTGACGAGCACAATGAAATCGCGATTCTACAAAAGCCAAAGCAAACTGCAGGCTTTCATCAGATAGTGGATTTTCTGAAGTCTAGCCATATCACCCATGCTCTCACTATGTCTCCCACTATCTACATTGAGCATCAAAAGCAATTCTGGGCGAATGTCACCATAGTCACAGAGAATGGTGTGCAGATTCTGAAAACAAGGGTGTGTGACAAACCCTTGTCAGTTACTGAAGAGGTGATACGCATATGTCTACGTCTAGACGATGCTGAAGGTATTACCTCTCTTTCCAATGAGGACTTGTTCTCAAATTTGTCAAGAATGGGGTATGGAGGCCTATTGGGTGGTTTTAAATTCTCAAAAGCAAAATTTTATACCCAATGGCGTTTTCTTGTTCATACCCTTATGCACTGCATCTCCAAAAAGACTACTGGATGGAGTGAGTTTAGCAGTACAATTGCCTATGCTTTGGTCTGTTTGGCCACTGCCAGAAAGTACAATTTTTCTAGAATGATTTTCAGTGATCTTTCCCAAACTTGGGAAGCAAAAAGAGCTTTTATATGTACCCCAGGTTTGTACAAGAAGTTATAACCCACGAATTGACGGATATGCCTCCCTTTGATGAGGTATATGTACCAAAAATTCCCAAAGGTAAGGTCTTTTCAAACATGAAGAGATCCCGTTTGGACTCGGAAGGAGTTGACACCCCATTGTTCTCTACAATGATGGTGGTGTCCCACACTGAAGAAGGTATGGCAGCAGGGTCAAGGCCCTCATTAGACCATCCCACTGCTAGCCAATCCCAACCTTCCCACTCTATATCAATCCCCTAGTCTCTACTTCAAAAGCCAACCTCTCCAATTACCCAAACTTATATGAGGAAAAAGGTAAAGAAGGCTCCTTCCCTTCATGTACCATCATCCACAGAGCCTTTAAGCCTTCTAAGGGAGAATTATCCTTTAGAGAATAACTACAGGGAAACCACAAGGGTGTCTCCCAACCCCAAGGAGGTGCTCACTGAGGAGATGTTTGAGCATATGGGTGAGCAGGCTGTCACTACTCCTGCTAACACAGAGGAGGACAGTGGTAACATAAATAAGACCTCCCCCATGGCAACTTTGAATGAGCAATCATTCAAAGGTCCCAGGTGCCAAGAAACCAAAGGGGTGGATAGTGCTTCTGCTAGGCAGAAGACTTCCACTACAAAAAGATCCAATGATCCTTCAAAAGGGAGTAACACTCCTGGAGAAGGTGAGGACAGATATGACTATAATGAATTGATGGAAACAATGGGCAACATCAACCTGGATGTTATTCAACAAAGAAAAGAGATAGATGAAATGAAAATGGTGATTCTGTCACAACAAGTACAGATTGCAAAATTGAAGAAAATGGTGACAAGGTTGGTGCAAAAGAAGAGGAGAAAGCAGTTTGTGTTGAAGAAGAGGTCAAATGATAAAGATGCTTCCAACAAGGGGGAGAAAGAAAGTACTGCTGAGAAGGCATTTGAGGTTGAGGGGGAGCAAGAGGCAGAAATAGTGAAAGTAACAGAATCAATAGCAACAGAAAAAGAAACATAATTTGCTCAAGCAGCAGAAACTGTTAATGCTGCTGAAGCAGCAGAAACTGTTAATGCTGCTGAAGCAGCAGAAACAGTTAATACTGCTGAAGTAAAAGAAGCAGCAGTAACAGAAGCAGCAGTAATAGGGCTTTCTGCTGAAGAAATGGAAATTGCAGAAACATTGGTAAAATCAAAGAATGACACTCCTAAGGCTTCTCAAATGGCCAAGGGAGTGGTCATTACAGAAGGAGGCCTTGAAAGGAAAAGAAAAGAGATAAATGAGGCAGGTTTAAAAGATGCAAAGGGAAAAGCAAAGATGGTTGAACATGAACAACTTTTAAAGAAGAAAAGTCAGATTGAGTTGGATGAAGAAATGGCAAAGCTACTTCAGGCTGAGATGGAAAAGGAAGAACAACTTCAATCAGAGAAGGATAGAGAGCTTGCAAAGATAATGGCCAGAAAACTCAATGCTGAGTATCAAGAGAGTTTAAAAGCAGCAACTGAAACCAAGAAAAGCTCTGTGAAAGTTTCTAAGCAAAGAATTCCAGTTATGAAGCAGAAAAGACAACCTTCCAAGACCTTTTTGGCCAATCAGGAAAGGAGGAAAATGATAAATTTCCTGAAAGGCTCAATTGGTGTCAAAGGAGAGATATTCACCAACATGGCATACAGCAAGGTTGAGGAGCTGTATAAGAAAGAAATGGCTAAGCTTCAAGGGGACTCCTCACAAAGGGAAGAGGCTGAAAGAAGAATGAAAGAGAGGCATGATCTCAACATTCAACAACCATTTCCAGAGGAAGTCACACCTACAAAAGAAGAGCCAGAAAATGTTGGTATGGAAGTTAAATCTGCAAAAAGGGTGAAGTCTATAGCTTCCAAAAAGCAGTCCAAAAGGCCAAGAGTTGAAGAAAGAGCAGAAACTGAAGTAGAACCTCATGTGACTCCTTCAGCAGAATCTGTGTAGAACCCAGAACAGGCCAATAAGCAATCTAATGTGCATCTTGAGATTTATATGACTATAACAGATGATGAACCAGTTCAAGCTGATCCCATTTCTATGAAAGCACCAGAAGTCATCTTTTGGGATATTTTGGAAGATCAAAGAAAGAAATACTTCAGGATTAGGAGAGTGGTATTTTTAAATGTTAATGTCGTATTTTACCAACTTTAATTTGTGTGGTCGACGCTAAATGATGGCCTTAATATTTGGTTTCCCTTGGTATATTAAGGTTTGAATGGAATGTGTCACTTCCACGTTTCGGTATTTGATTTCGTCTATTTTATGGTCGTGTGAGTTTTGGGTCTAATGTCCGTGCTCACGACAATATTTATTTATATAGATTTTCATCTATGGGTTATGAGTTGCGTATCATGTTTCACCCGTGATGGGTATTTCGAGATATAATATTTTTTACCCGCTTTTTATAAAATTGGGAATTCTCACTCTTTTCTCATTTGGAGCAAGTTTTGGGTTAAATCTAAGTTACGAAAGAATGTTTTATATTGGGATCTTGGTTTGTAAAACAGTTTGGTTTGGTTAACGTTTAACTTGGTGTATCTTTCGTTTGAAATGCATATTTATTGGTAAACGAGTCGTTTTCATAAGCGAAACATATCATTTTGAAAGATTATGATTTTAATTGCATTCTTCCATTTTAAACGATTTATTTATTTGTGTTGAAAACTCTTGAGCTCACTAGGTGTTAAGCCTAACCTTTTTATTTGTCGGCATGTGCATCAGGTTCCTGTTGGGGTTTGGTTCTAGCAGCTATGAAGAGTTAAGCCTTAGATTTGTGCAAGTGTAAGTAGATGGTGAAGTCTTCCGCAGTTTGGAGGTAGCGACTGGGTTTTAGTAGCACCCGTTCTTACTATAGACTGTATGTAGAGATTAAATTATGTGTATTGAGGTTAAACCTTATTTTGTGATTGTAGATTAATTCAATTATCGACGTATTTTGTTGGGAAATTCAGAAATGATTGAGTATGGTTAATGCTGCTACAACAGAGTTACTACTGCCAGTACATCATGATTACTACTGCTAGTAGTTAGTACTGCTGGAGTTAGTACTGCTAGAACAAAGTTAATACTGCTGAGCATAGTTAGTACTGCTGAACTTAATACTGCTCAGAGTATTAATGCTGCAGAAGAATTAATGCTGCTTATGAGATGAAGATTATATAGCAAGGATGACAGCTGGATTGAAGATATTCATGGAAGCTTGGAGATAATGATGGAAGATTATAATGAAGATCTTTTATTATTTTGTAATTGTCTTTTATCTTCAGTATATGTATAGAATAGTTTGTTTCTTGAGTTATAACAATAATTCTGAGTTTTTTAGCTTTTATAGAGAGAATCAACCTCAAGGTTAGAACCCTAATTCTAGAGAAGTAGAATTCGTATTGGTGAGTCTGTTCATCAATATTGAGGTTGTGTGTTTAATCTTGTAACTTCAATCTGTCAATACAAGTTTACAAGTTGTGATTTTGATTCGCTGTTTCATTGTTTTCTGAATATTAAAGTGCTATTCCGCAGCTTCTTTAATATTGTTTTCTGAGAGTTTATTCTTGTTAAGAATTTAAGATCCTGACAAGTGGTATCAGAGCCTGTATTCTCAGAAATCTTATTCATCATGGAAAACGTAGTTGAATCAAGCAGTACCTTGGTCTCAAAGGTTCCAATGCTCAGACCCAATGAATTCGACATGTGGAAGATCAGAAATCTTTTCCCATCTCGAGTGTTTTACTCCAATGCAAACGTCATATTGCCAAATTTTTATTTTGTAAAATTAGCCCAGATTTTAGGGTGTTACATTCAACTATCAGCTTTCAACGACAGCTATAAACTATCAGCGACCAACTATCAGCGACACCTATCATCTTTCAACGATAGCCTTCAGATTTTTAGCGATAGCCTTTATAATTGCTGAAAACATGATTTAAATAAATTTATAAGTCCTTTAGATCTTCGACCCCTCTTTAAGATAATAAAGGTAACATTTGTAAGTGTGCACTCCGCATCTTCTAACTTACGTATGTTTACCTTATCGTCTCAATCGATCTAAAGTAAATCACAATTACACCAAAATGTTTGATGACACTAAAATCACCAACAATATTGATAAACACCGACCTTTACAAGACTCAAAAATAATATCGACGTTTTCTCATTTTTGAAACTTATCTATGAACTTCATCTTGAATATTAGGACTATAATCTAAAATCCTAACTAGTACTCCAGGAAGATCAGTTAAGTTCATTTTCATCCTAATTTCTATTAGCATTCTTCTTATTTGGCATAGATAACAATCACTAATTGTTTTTCATTTTAAAAATTACTTATCAATGATTGTTAAGGGTTCGGTTCGATGATAATGAAAGTTATGATGAGAAGGGTAAGAAGGATCTCCACCCTTGGATGCATATTAGGATGAGATGCACCAGATCAATTATCGTATCAAACGCGATTCATGGGGTGGAAGTGTGATTAAAAGTGATCAAGGGTTGAAATCCCTTATTACCTTAACTCTTTTTCTCACATGATTCTTCGTCTGATTATTAATGTAGTTAACCATTTATATATAAAAATGACGGAAAAAACAATTAGAAATAAATCAAAATAACTGAAGTTTAAGGGAAATTCAACAAATCTTAGTAACTGCAATTGTAAGCATATTTACAAAATTCAAAATTCAAGTAATGTGGCCTTGGAGGTAGCTAATTGTGGAGAAGAACCATTTACTAGTAAACATATGGCTTACATCATATATCAATAAAAAAAATAAATAAATAAACTTTCATGCCTTGAGGGGGAGCAAATGCCCTCCCTCGCTCTCAAGTGGTTGCGTGCGGTTTAGAACTTTCATGGTGCCATTTACGTTTTTATCAAACATCATTTTACGGTGGGGTGGGGTTGGTAGTTTTGAATTACCAAACCACACCTCATCACATAGTTTTATATATACCCGCACATTATATGATTATATTATAATTGATTAATTGAAAATAGAGTAAACTACGATTTTCGTCCTTGTGGTTTGTTGTTTATAACCATTTTCGTCCTTGACTTTAAAAGTTGATTTTTTGATCCTTGTGGTTTGCAATTCCTTTTCCTTTTCGTCCCTAAAATTAATATTCTCAGGGACTAAAAGCAATATAGAGATTAATTATGAGACTTTATTCATGCGATATAGAGATTAATTATGATACAATTAATACAAATTAACACCACTAAGGTGTCGTTTGTTTTTTAAGAGGTCTAAAGTCTAAAGTCTTATTTTAGTTATGATTAATAAGAGGTGGTGTGTAAAAAGATCTGAACGATTGAAACTTAAGAGTCATTAAGAGGTTTTTTCTTAAAAACAAACAACCCCTAAGTGTTGGAATTGTTCACGGTGAAATCTTAAATGCTTGGTGGATTTGTTAAGATTTTTTTCAACTTGCTAAATATTTGTTTTAATTCTAAAGGTAGATGGTTTTGTTTTATAATTTGAAGATATTTTAATTATGTTTTCTTAACTTAAAGAACATATATAATAGCGCAAACCAGTCATACTAGATTACTTTTTTGTGGTCCGGTTTAATCAGTTTGGTTACTGATGCCAAACCGCTTGGTTTGGAGAATTTCCTAAACCGCTATTACGGCTTGGTTTGTGGTTTGGATGGTTCAATCGTTTAAACCGGACCACGAACACTGCTAATATTGTGGTGGACAAATCTGTTGTGATGACATTCTTCAAGTACCAATTCATGCAACCACTTTTGAGTTGTGATGACAGAGAGAGATTCATTTAAAACCTTAAATATTTTAAGAATATGTGAACCACCTATTTTATGTAGTATTTGTAATGAACAACCTTGAAAAATAATAAATATTATTCATCATAAATATCTACACAATATATGTCATGAATATATAATGATCATGTTATTTATTATAAATACTACATAAAATAAGTGGTTCACAAATTTTAAAAATATTTTAAGATTCCTACACAAACTTGTGTGACGATGGTTATCAATAGAAGAAATCAGACACAGGGGGTATGGGGGGAGTTACTTAACATGCTTTTGTCTTATAATGGTCTATCAAGGATTCCTTTTTGGGAAATTAATTAAAATAGCTATTTTTCGACTTGGATCGACCTTTTACCCACTTCTTTTCGGGTTTATCAAAAATTCAAGATAGCCATAGGTCCACAACCTAACTCAAACACCTAAAAAATACGAATCTGATCAATTTTCATTCAAAAAATATTTTTTTCGACTCAGATCCGCAATTGTGGACCCAAGTCCACAATTTTTTGTTGCAGGGAAAATCGATCAGATCTTTTTTCCTTTTGGTGTTTTCGAGCTATGCGGATTTAGTTTTTGCAAACCTATGACAATTTTAATAAAACTCGAAAAGAAGTGACTAAGAAATGAATCCACTAATGAAAAATAACTATTTTTATTAATTTCCCTTTCTTTTATGCATGCTTCCATTCTTTTTCTTGATTTGTGGTGGACAATGGAACACAACAAATATTATTTATTAAAAAAAGAAAAAAGCAATGACAATCCTTTTCTAAGGATTTGGTGAATGTTGTTGACGTGGTGCTCTCTGGTCCTGTGTATGAGAACTACAAAGAAGCTAGCTATATAGGCCTCTCTGAATTTCTCAAGTCTCAACTCGTATATCTATATGATTTTGTAATTACTTGTTTGTTTATATTCATTAAAATAAAGAAGTTTTTGATAAATATCAAAAAGGTTGGCCAACTAATTTAATTAAAAATATCTCAATTAAATTTGAGATTTAATCTCGTCAAATTAATTGAAATTTGAGTGTTATTCAATTATTCTTATTGGTATAATTTAATTAAATTTAAGTATACGATAATTATTTAATTGGGTTTGTTGTTTTATTTGGGTCAATTAATGTTTATATATATTATCTCTTTAAAATTTGGGTTACTACTAGATGGTTTAATGAGTTGATGTTTCATTTATAATGAGATCATTAATATCGATTTTAATTACTTTAAGACCAACTTATGTAATTTATTAAATCTTAGACAAGTTAATTTGATGTCATTCCTATATTTGATCAGTTAAATAATTCGATTCGATCTATTGATTCAAAGCCAACATTTATGCTATGGAACATTATTGTAGATTATTTTAAGTGGATTTGTTAAACATATCAATCCAAATTTAGGTTCCTCAAATTTATTTAAAAGAGCATGTTAATCTCATTTAATTTACTTAAATCTGCTATCACATATTTTGTAATTGGTTTAACTCAAATTTTGGTCATTAGTTTAATTTGGATAACTTTCAGGGCTCAATTAAGCTTAATTTTGGGTTAATTAATTTAATGATATTTGTACTTAAATTAAATTATTCTAAGATTGTGAAATTGAAATTTTACATTTTTTCAGGCTATAGAAGCTTAAACTTGATATTTGAATAAACCTTATCATATAAAAGATGTTGGGATTCATATCTTAAAATTGGGATTCATGTACCTTAGTCTTGATAGGAATGAAAGTCCTAGTGCGTGAAAAATTATATAAAGTATTTTATTTATTTGTTTATTAAAAACGTTGTAAAAGCCTTATTTTGTTATTGGGCTTAGTTTTGTTTGTTGGGCCTTGGGTCTGTAGGGTTTTAGGCCTGAGTATTTAATGTTTGTTTTCTAATCATTAGGGTTAGAAGTTGAGAGAAACTGTATTGTGCGTTTATCAAGTTTAGAGAGAGAGTTTGTTTTTCAATCTTATGTTTGTAACTCTCCCAATCATTCAATACAATTAATCATTCTATTATTCATTGTTACTTGAGCAATCTGAGATTCACAAGTCTAAATTAACGTTATCAAATGGAGATACAATTTGTTTTTGCTTTCTTCTAAAATTGGTGTTGTTCCATTATTGGCTAAAGTATTTTTTCAATATCAAGATTGATCAGATCTGATGGATCAAATTTTAAAACCTAGCTATTAATTTATTTTGAGTTTATGTATTCTTCAATATATTTATAGATATGCATGTATGTTATGCTATAAATCATGTAAGCCAAGTATTGAACACCTGTTGTACTTAACTGATAACCAAAATGCTCATAAATTTTTAAGCAACCTTATATCTCCCAATCTATATGAATTCTGGATTGTCTATGATCTTTATCAATTCACAACTACAAAACATTGACTTAAAATTTTCTACATAAATTATTAGATCTTGTTGTCATAACAATTCATAATTTCAAAAAAATTTGTACAAACTTATAAACGTGTCCCAATTGTAAACTTTGCTGTCATAAGTTTCCGCAATGCATGAAATGAGTTTTCGGTTTGCATGTCGTTGTTGTTACCGCGTTGGGTAAGTGTGTTTTATATGTGCAGCCCAAAATTGGGACTCGATTTAAAATTTATTTACGTTCCTATCGTGTAGTTAAATTTGGGGAAAATAAACGGACGTATATGAGCCTTGTTGGAAATTTTATCTTCTAATGTGTTGCGTTCTTTTAAAGAAAAGATTTTAAAATTGAAGTCGTGAAATTTTTCTTTGGAAGTCGTACAAACATTCCTTGCACGTGTTGTGGTGCAGGAACCTATTTTCACGTATATAGTGTAAATTATTGCGCATGTTTTATTATTGTCTCTATTAACACAAGTATTAAACAAATGAGTTTTGGAAATGGTTTCATATGCGCTGTGTTGATGATCAATTTTGAAACCTATCAAGTGAACGATCAAGTGAACGATAGTGTATCTTTATCGCACGATTAATCGTTAAAAAGCTTATGTATTTGAAAGTTTTATAAATTTCAAATTGGCATACTGGTTGAAAAACCTTGAACTCATTAGGCCTACAGATCTAAACCCATGTCATGAAAGGAGTTGTAATTAGGGACTAAGGAGTCCTTGGGAAATGAAGCGTCGGATTATCCGATCCGTGGTCGGTCCGAATTTTGGATTCCAATTTATGAATCGGCACGCGCACGAATAATTGAAGTAGTAGAATTGTGTATTCTCCTAGATAGTTAAGTAATGATCTTTATGCTTCGTTAAACCTGCGGGTTAAAACCGTGTACGGTTGATTGGGTATGGTTGGTGTTGAATTTGTGGATTAATGGTACGACGTCATGCTATGTATCTATGGTGTATCACCTTAATGGGTATCTGTGAATATTGATGATGTTATGTTGGCTAGTAAGGATGTTTGATTTGGGTGATCATTTCCAAGAGTAGGTGTCGACACTCTATTTTGAGGACGATAATTGTTGGTGTACTTCAGTGTACTTCCGTTAGATCTGGTGTGTCTGCAGGACAAGCGGTAAACTTAAGGAAATTAGATGTTGATAATTAAGAATCAATCATTGGTGTTTTGATAATTGTCAGGACTTTCACTGATTTGGCAATCGATGCTTGAGTGCATGGTGGGAGTTTGGTGGTAATGTTTATTGGATACATTTAGTGAGAATGTCGAGGTGGACTTTAAGTACAAATCGATTATCGAGGAGACCTTGACGCATCGCATTTAGGGGTATCTAAGGGAAATGTTTGCTTTGGGGTATTTTGGTGGAAATGATTGAATAAGGCCGTAAGTTACTCTTAAGGTAATATGAGCAACATAAGGTTGGGAGGCAGCCGGGATGTAATGATTAAGAAAATGATTAAACAAGGACTCAAGTTCATCCCGTCATGGGTGAATTATATCGAACGTTGGGGTTGAGTTGGGATGACTCAGTATGAGAAACGTAGCGACAACCTCAACCGGGGTGTAATCAGGTTCGTTTATGAGGTAAGGTTTCGTGAAGGTATTCCTTTTGGATAGGGAATCAATTGACCTCGCCAAGGGAGATATTGGGTGATTGGTTGGTGCTAGATTTCGAGGACGAAATCTCTATTAAGGTTGGGAGGATTGTAACACCCCGATTTTCGAAAGGTATCATTTCAAGTTAATTCAGAAACCGATATATTAAGGAAAAATAAGATATTTGATTTTGGACTTGAATCCTAGATTTTATAGTCTTGATGGATAAAGGATTCAATTACGAGTCCAACGGTTCTTTCCGGAGAAAAAACGGAGCTATAACGAAGAAGTTACGGCCGAAACAGTGAACGAGAAGAAAGCTGGGAGAACCAGCGACAATGCCCTGAGCATTGTCGCATGGCAAAGTCGCACAAAGGGCCCAGACTGCTGTTAAGTCGCGAAATTCAGCCATTTTCTTCATTTTCTCATATCTCCTTCACCACAACTCTGATTTTGGCGATTTAAATTGCTATGGATTCGTATTTGAGAGCTTTTCAAGGTTAGATTGTTAGTTTTGGGAAGATCCAAAAGTATTTGGTGGTGTATTGGAAGCAAATATCAAGAGTTCATCATCATCGCCTACATCTTCAAGAATTTTGGGGTTTTCTAGGTTTTTATCAAAACCTAAATGGTAAGTTCATCCCTTCCACTTCCAAACTTCTTTATGGGTTATAAATGCTCTATTGATGTCAACCAAGTGTTTGATTTCTCTAATTTCGGTTTGGAAGATTTTGGGAGTCTTGGGTCAAAATTAGGGTTTTACCCGAAATGGAGATTTTGATGATTAAGTGTTTGTGGAATGTTTCTTTGTGGTTGGTGTCAGGATCTAATTCTTAACAAGAATGATGAACTCAGAAACAATATTAAAGGAGTTGCGGAATAACACTTTAATATTCAACTATCAATGAAACAGTGAATCAGAAATCACAACTTGTAAACGTTATTGAATGATTAAAGTTACAAGATTTCAAACAAAACCTCAATCTTGATGAACAGGCTCACCAAGACGAATTCTACTTCTCTAGAACTAGGATTATAAACCTTGAGGTTAATTCTCTCTAAAAACGTATATTAATCAAAAGTTAATTCTATCTATACTATTTATACAAGACATATTACAAGATAATTATCAAAATACAATTGATCTTCAATCCATAATTATCTTCTTTACTTTGGCAAGTCTTCTATACAGCTGTCTTCCTTCCATACTGAGTCTTCATCTCATAAGCAACACTAACCTTCTTCAGAAGTATTAACCATGTTCAGCAGCATTAAACATGTTGGCAGTAGTAATCCCTTAGCAGTACTAACTACTAGCAGTACTAACTCTCCAAGCAGTATTAAATCTACTAGCAGTAGTAATCATGATATACTAGCAGCATTAACCATACTTGAACAAAACTTAAATTCCCAACAATCTCCCCCTAACTTGACTTTTAGGAAGAGAAGTCAAGTTCTTCAGATATTGTCTTCAAGATGCTTTCAACACTTCAACTTAGTTGCCCAAATTTGGATCCAGTCCCAGACTTTGATTTATTGTTCTTCTAATCACAATTTTGGCCATTTTCAGATCCTTTTGCACACACTAGCTTGGCTTTCAGCATTCCTCCCAGCTTCTCCTTGCTATGATCATACACTTTTTCCACCAGAAAATACTCATGATAGCAATTATCTATGGTGATCATATAGACACCACAGTTTTCAAAGAGTATCCATTTATCAATCCTTTTGAACCCATACTCATGATGCAAATCCTTGATCCTGTACAACACTTTTTCTGGTTCAAACATCATACACAAATATTCCATTACAATCTTGAGTAGACTTTCTTCAGTTCCTTTCATCACTGGCTCATATAGCTTTATTCCCACCTTATGCATTTCTTCTAAGTCAGCCCTGGAACAACTTCTGATCACTTTCCCCCAAGTTGCATATACTTCAAATATATCACCAACTCTTTTGAGTCTGAAGTACTCTTTTCTGTTGTCTCTCAGAATATCCCAAAAGATGACTTCTGGTGCCTTCACAGAAATGGGAACAACTTGTACTGGTTCTATTAAAGTCATGTAAAGGCCAACATGATCATCTGATTGAGTTGGTTGTTGTTCACTTTGACTTGTATGCTCTGTATGATCTGCAACAGATGGTTCTGCCTCCTTTTCTGCTTCTTCAATCCTTGGCCTTTGGGACTGTTTCTTGGAAGCTATGGTCTTTACTCTCTTTGCAGATTTGGCTTCTACATCAACTTGCTCTTCCTTCTTTTGTTCAGCTTTCTCCTTTGAAGGAGTGGTTGAAGGAGTGGTTTCCTCAGGAAAGGGTTGTTGGATGTTGAGATCATACCTCTCTTTCATCCTCCTTTCTGCTTCTTCCCTTTGAGAGGAATCCCCTTGAAGCTTTGCCATTTCCTTCTTATATAGCTCCTCAACTTTGCTGTATGCCATGTTGGTAAACATCTCTCCTTTTACACCAATTGAGCCTTTTAGAAAGTTGATCATTTTTCTCCTTTCTTGATTGGCCAAAAAGGTCTTGGAAGGTTGTCTTTTCTGTTTCTTGACTGACATTCTTTGCTTGATTGCTTTTACTATACTTTTCTTGGCCTCAGCTGCAGTTTGCATGCTCTTTTGATACTCTTCATTGAGCTTTTTAGCCATGTCCAGTGCAAGCTCTCTGTCTTTTTCTGATTGAAGTTGTTCCTCCTTTTCCATCTCTGATTGAAGCTATTTTGCCACTTCTGCATCTAATTCTATCTGAGTATTCTTCTTTAATAGTTGCTCAGGTTCAACCATCTTAGCCTTTCCTTTCTTCTTCAAATCTGCCTCTCTGATCTCTTTACTTGTTTTCTGCTCAAGACCTCCTTCTTTGATGACCACTCCCTTGGCCTTTTGAGTAGCCTTAGGAGTGTCATTCTTGGCTTTGATCAATGTTTCTGCAATCTCTAGCTCTTCAACAGATAGCCCTGTTACTGCTGCTACCTTTTCAGTTACTGCTGCCTTACTACTTTCTGCTGCTAGGTTAACGGTTTTTGCTTCTTTGGTTACTGTTTCCCTGTTCTGCTCCCCCTTAAACTGTGCTTCCATACCAATGGGACTTTGTTTCTTCCCCTTGTTGAAAGCATCTTTCCTTTTCTTCAGAACATATTGCTTTCTCTTCTTTTTCTACACCAATCTCCTCACCATCTTCTTCAATTTGGTAATATGTACTTGTTGAGACAGAATCACCATTTTCATCTCCTCTATGTCTGCTCCCTGTTTGATAACATCCAGATTAATGTTGCCCATTGTATCCATCAATTCTTGGTAGTTATATCTATCCTCACCTACTCCAGGAGTGTTACCCCCATTTGAAGGATCATTGGAACATTCAGTAGTGGAAGTCTTCTGCCTAGCAGAAGCCCCCTCCACCCCCTTGGTTTCTTGGCACCTGGGACCTTTGAATGATTGCTCATTCAAAGTTGCCATGGGGGAGGTCTTATTGATGTTACCACTGTCCTCCTCTGTGCTAGCAGGAGTAGTGGCAGCCTTCTCACCCATATGCTCATGCATCTCCTCAGTGAGCACCTCCTTGGGGTTGGGAGACACCCCTGTGGTTTCCCTATAGATATTCTCTAATGGAGAATTCTCCATTAGAGGGCTTAAAGGCTGTGTGGGTGAAGGTATAAGAAGGGAAGGAGCCTTCTTTACCTTTTTCCTTATGTAAGTGTTGGTGATGGGTGAAGTTGGTTTTTGAAGAAGGGACTGAGGGATTGATATAGTGATTGAAGGTTGGGATTGGCTCTCAGTGGGATGGTCTAATGAGGGCCTTGACCCTGAAGCCATACCTTCTTGATTGTGGGACACCACCATCATTGTAGAGAACAATGGGGTGTCAACTCCTTCCGAGTCCATGGGAGATCTCTTCATATTTGAAAAGACCTTGCCCTTGGGGATTTTAGGTACATACACCTCATCAAATTGAGGCATATCCGTCAATTCAGTGGTTATAACTGCCTGGACAAATCTTGGGTACATATAGAAACTCTTTTTATTTCCCAAGTTTGACACAAGGTCATTGAAAATCATTTTTGAAAAATTATACTTTCTGGCAGTGGCCAAGCAGACCAAAGCATAAGCAATGGTACTACTGAACTCACTCCATCCAGTAGTTTTTCTAGAAATGCAATGCATGAGGGTATGGACAAAGAAACGCCATCGGGGAGAAAACTTAGCTTTGGAGAACTTGAAAACACCCAATGGGCCTCCATACCCCATTCTAGTCAGAGTGGAAAACATATCATCATTAGAGATAGATGAGATACCTGAGGCATCGTCTAGTCGAAGACTGATGCAAATTACCTCTTCAGAAACTGTCAAGGGTTTGTCACACACCCTTGTCTTGATAACCTTCACACCATTTTCAGTAATAGCAGTGGCATTGGCCCAAAATTGCTTCTGGTGCTCAATGTAGATTGATGGTGACACTGTAAGAGCATGAGCGATATGGCTGGACTTGAGGAAATCGATTATTTGATGAAATCCAGCAGCCTGCTTAGGCTTTTGAAGCATTGCGATCTCGTTGTGTTCATCAATAAACGCCATTGATGCCATCGAGCTTGAGTAAACTTGACTGAGACTCACTAGGTGCTTGAGAGAAAAAGGTTAGAAAGAAGATGAACAGTATTCAAAGAGTCGTTATGAGCTTTTAGGCGGGCAAAGAGGGTATTTATATGATTCGGGAAAGAAGCAGTATTAACTCAGAGCAGTATTAACTAACTAGCAGTATTAACTGAGAGCAGTATTAACTACTAGCAGTATTAACGAACTAGCAGTATTAACTGAGAGCAGTATTAACCACTAGCAGTGTTAATGAACTAGCGGTATTAACTGAGAGCAGTATTAACTACTAGCAGTATTAACGAACTAGCAGTATTAACTGAGAGCAGTATTAACCACTAGCAGTGTTAACGAACTAGCCGTATTAACCAACTTACACTCTTGAAGCTTGTGTTGGTCTGAACAAGGCAATACACTTCCTGAGAAAGATGATTAAGAGCACCAAAAAACAAACAAATAACAGGTATACAACCACTTTTTAAACATGAGCTTATTCAGAGTTGATCATGCCCACACTTGTGACCAAGAAAGTGAATCTACCCACATCAAAAGCTTTAGTGAATAGATAAGCAAACTGGTTGTCAGTATGAACTTTAGCAACTTGAATAAGCTTCTTTTCATTGCAGTCTCTAATAAAGTGATACCTGATTTCAATGTGCTTTGTTTTGGAGTGCTTGACAGGATTGTTAACAATGCTAATAGCACTGCTATTGTCAATGAAGATTGGAGTGTGCAGAAAGGTTACCCCATAGTCCAGCATTTGATTCTGAATCCATAGAACCTGAGAGCAGCAACTTGCAGCAGCAATGTACTCAGCTTCTGTTGTGGATAGGGACACTGTGGTTTGTTTCTTACACTGCCAAGATACTAGTCTTGCACCCAAAAGCTGACATCCCCCTGAAGTAGACTTTCTATCCATATTAGCACCACCCAAGTCACTGTCTGAATATGCAATCAAGTCAAAGTTGGATTCATAAGGATACCAAAGACCTAATCTAGGTTGCCCTCTTAAGTATCTAAAAATCCTTTTAACTGCTTGAAGATGTGACTGCTTTGGCTTGACTTGGAATCTGGCACAAACACACATTGGAAACATGATATCTGGTCTTGAGGCTGTGAGATACATGAGAGATCCAATCATTGATCTATAAAGATGGACATCAACATCCTCCCCCTCAAGATCAGCAGTTATCTGTTTGTGTGTTTCCATAGGTGTGCTTGTTGGCTTTGAGTCTGATAAACCATATTTGTCTAGGATGTCTTTCACATACTTTGATTGACTTATGAAGATCCCATCTTTCTGCTGTTTCACTTGAAGCCCAAGGAAGAAAGTGAGTTCACCCATTGAACTCATTTTAAAGCTCTTGTGCATCAACTCTTCGAAGTCTCTACACATCTGATCTTTTGTAGACCCAAAGATGATGTCATTCACATAGATCTGAATAAGTAGGATGTCCTTCTTTCTTCTTTTGATGAAAAGGGTTTTGTCAATTATTCCTCTTTCAAACCCATTTTCCAAGAGATAGGTAGACAGAGTATCATACCATGCTCTTGGGGCTTGATGTAGACCATAGAGTGCTTTCTTAAGTTTGTACACTCTGTCAAAGATATGATGGATTTTCAAATCCAGGGGGCTGACAGACATATACTTCTTCATCAATTGTTCCATAGAGAAAGGCACTCTTCACATCCATTTGATTATACCTTGAACTGCATAAATGAAGCATAGGCTAGAAACAGCCTAATTGCCTCTACCCTTGCAACTGGAGCAAAAACTTCCTCATAGGCTATGCCTTCTTCCTGAGTGTACCCTTGTGCCACTAGCCTTGCTTTGTTCCTGATTACTATTCCTCTCTCATCCTTTTTATTTCTGAAAATCCACTTGGTGCCAATAGCTCTATGACCTTTTGGAAGGTCCACCAAGTCCCAAACATCTTGCAACTTAAACTGTAGCAACTCTTCTTGCATGGCTTCTATCCAACTTGAATCTTTTATTGCATCATAGGCCTTCTTAGGCTCAATCTGAGATAGAAAGCAAGAGAGTATTGTATGTTGCTGATCCTGCATCTCTTGAAGTCTGCTTTGATTCCTAGTTACCATAGGAGAAGTGATGTCTCCTATTACCAGCTCTGGAGGATGATTCTTTTGAGTTCTTGTCTGATGACTAGGTTCTTCATTAATTCCAACATCTAGATTGGAATCATTTAAGTCAGCTGAGGGGGTTTCATCAGCTACTTCTGGCTCTTCATGCTCTGGATTCACCTCATCTCTTCTTTCTTCTTCCCTCTGAATTGGTTCAGTAATAGTCTCCTTTTCACATATTTCAACAGGGTCCATTGTAGGTATGGGAAAGATCACAGACTGTGGAATAATCTTTTGTACTTCTTCATCCCCTGATCCTCTACTACCTGATCCTGCATAATCATCACTACTGAAACCAAAAGAGCTAGTTAGTGAATCAATGTCAAAAAGCCACTGAGGACCTGAACCAATAGGATTTGGTGTGTTCTCATTGCATTTGACATTGTCACTTTCCTCAATTATTCTAGAAAAATATTAAACACTCTGTAGGCCTTACTCTGAGATGAGTAACCAACAAGAAAACCATCATCTGCTTTGCTATCAAACTTTCCTAAGTGAGTTTTGGTATTGAGAATGGTACAAGGACACCCAAAAGGTTTGAAAAATCCAATAAATGGTTTTCTTTTATTAAAAAGCTCATATGGTGTCTTGTTCTTAGGCTTGATTACTAGAACTCTGTTTTAGACATAGCAAGCAGTATTAACTGCTTTAGCCCAGAAAGTAATTGGAAGTTTTGAATCAGCTAACAGAGATCTAGCAGCCTCAATCAGTGTCCTATTCCTTCTCTCAGCAACACCATTTTGTTGTGGAGTCCTAGGAGCACTGTATTGCCTCTCAATTCCTTTTTCCTCACAAAAGGTGTTTAGGTCAAGATTTTTAAATTCAGTACCATTGTCTGACCTAATGACTTTTACCTTTTGATTTGTCTGGTTTTCAATTCTTAGAATAAAGGATTTGATCAGTCCATTTGTCTCATCCTTAGTTCTTAGAAAATATACCCAAGTAAATCTAGAGTAATCATCAACAATAACTAAGCAGTATGATTTCTTACCTATACTCATAACATTTGTAGGACCAAACAGATCCATATGCAACAACTGAAGAGAAGAAGAAATTGTGTTCACTTCTTTGGACTTATGAGAAGTTTTGTGTTGTTTGCCTTTGAGACAAGCAACACAATGATCATCACATGAAAAGACTTTTGAAGGCAAACCTCTTACAATGTTGTTTTAACAAGCTTATTCATTGTTTTAAAGTTCATGTGACACATCCTTCTGTGCCAAAGAGATGATTCATCTAAAGATGCTTTTGAAACAAGACAGTTTAGGGATGAATCAGTTGAAACATTTTCCATATTCAAACAATAGACATTATCCTTTCTGGGAGTTCTTAGTAGTATCATCTTTTCATCAACTACCTTGAATCCAGGAGCAAGGATAATGCATTCAGAATCAGTGAATAATATACTATGCTTTTTGTCACAAACCTTTGATACACTTAACAGGTTGTACCTTAACTGCTCAACATAGAAAACATCTTCAAAGGTCATCTTACCTTTTGTTACATCTCCCTTACCACTGATCTTACCTCCATCTGGAGTATTACCAAAGGCAACATGTCCTCCATCAATTTTCTTGAAATTCTTGAGGCAAGCCATGTTCCCTGTCATGTGCCTAGAGCAACCACTATCAACATGCCAGATGCTCTTTCCTTTGAGCTGCTGGTTGCCCTGCACATAAGATAAAACAATTAGTATTGATTGGGAACCCAAGCCAAAGTGGTCTTGGGTCTCCCTTTCTCATCAAAGTATTTACATTCCTTTTTGATGAGATTTTTAAAATAAGAGCACTCTTTACTGGAGTACTTTGTCAAGATAATAGGTCTAGCAGCACAAACACTAGAAGTAGTACTAATTTTAGAAGTACTAACAGAGTTAGCAGTACTAACAGGCTTAGCAGTACTAACCTTATTAGAAGCACTAACAGAGTTAGCAGTATTAACATTTGAAGAACTACTAACAATGTTAGCAGCACTAACATTTATAGCAGTAGTATTGCTTCTAGCAGCACTATCTTTGTCAACAGCACTATTTGTGGTAGCAGTACTAACCGTTTTAGTGCTTTTGGGAACCCACATCTTGACACTCTCTTTTACAGTCTTTTTCTTCATATGGCTTTTAGATTTAACATGTTTCTTAGCCACATGGTTCCTTTCATTCTTCTTATAACCAAAGGGTTTTTGCATAGATCTTTGAAAATTTATCCTTTGGTTAATTGGATTAAAATAACAGTGCTTGGCAAGATGATTCAATTTGCCACATATGAAACAAGGTTTTGGTCTGATGATTCTACTCAGATCAACTCCTTGTTTCTGAGCCCACTGATTACTCCAATTTATTTGATTTCCCTTCCTTTTATCCTGTTTTAGGGACTCAGATTTATTACATGCACACTGTTTGCAAGGAACAGGATTCACAACTGTAGTCTGCTTGTAATGAACCTTTTTGGACTTTCCCTCAGTCTTCTCTATGTCATTGGATTTGATCCAAGCCCTTCCACAATCCTCATTGGTGATAATGTTATTCTCTAAGGGAATCTCACCACTTACAGTGTTATCCTTACTCTTACCAGCTTCTTTCTCAGTCTTGTCCTCAACAACTACTTTATCTAAAGGATCTATCTCAGTGGCTCCTTAATGCACGTCCTTCCTATCCTTGGTCTCTAGCAAGTCTGATTTAGGAGGGATGTAGTTGTTGTATGGTGGTGGTGTGGAATTGTACCCAATTCCTGGTTTAAGCTTATCATGGATTTGGACCTTTAGAATTGAATCCATGGCTTTAGAAGCATAGGAAAACTTTTCCACATCTAGCTTAACCTTGTCTAGTTCTCCTCTCAACTTTTCATTCTCCTCCTTGGACTTTGTCAGTTGGATTTCTAGATCATTCTTCTTCCACTTCCAGTAATTGGTATCATATGTGTGTTGAAGTTCATTGGCTTGGAAACCTTTAATCTGTTCCTCAAACCTCTCAACAATTCTCACATAGTCTTTTCTATCTTTTTCTAACCTCTTAAGGTCATTACACATACTCTGGTTGTGATCCCTGTACCTTTTAACAGTGTCTATGCAAGTTTGAGAACAGAGATTAGAAAGTACCTCAGTTGGGAGATCTGATACTTCTGCCATGAGAGCTTGATTTTGAATGGCCTCTTCAGCTTGATCACTCCAGTCAAACCCCATTCCTTGTTGAGAAACAAGAGCTTGAGCAGAGTTTCTGTTCTGGTTGAAGCTTCCAGTCTGTGCTTGTTGGTGGTTGTTGTGAGACACTCCACTTCTATATTCCCTGGCAAAGTGTCCCTTCATGTGACACTTGTAACACTCCACCTTTGACTTATCAAAGACTGCTCCATCTTCTCTTCTTTGGGAGAAGTTGTTCCTCCCAGTCCTTTTGATGAATTTCTTCACCCTCATAGAAAGCATGGCCATCTGCCATTTGATGTCCATCTCTTCAAGATCATCAGGATGAAGCTTCTCCAAGTCATCATTGATTAAAGAAGAGTTACCATGGCTGGATGGAAAGGCTTCGAAAACAGATTCATTGCCTTTTCTTGATTTACTCCACAGGCAGCATTAACTGATTCAAGGTTAGCAGTAGAATCAATTGATTCTGATAGGAGTGCAGCATTATGAACATATCCAGTAGGCTTCTTCTTTGCTTCCACCTCAGATTCAAACACTCTTAGATCATTGTACAGATCATCCAGTTCCTTTTCTTCCAATAAGTCATTCTGTCTGAATGAAACAGTGTACATGGTCCATTCATCTCTAAGAGATCTGAGAAACTTGAGGTTGACATCATCTTGTTCCATCTGGACTCCAACCGTAGCCAACTCACCAATTAACTTATTGAATCTGTCAAAAGTTTGAGTCATGGACTCATTCTTTGCAGATGTAAAATTCTCATATTGCTGCTTGAGAATATCCCTTTGATTCCTCTTGGTGCTCTTGGTGCCAGCAAATCTCTTCTCTAGAGCATTCCATAGAATCTGAGCATCTGTGCAGTGTTGAAACTGATGTTGATACTCATTAGGAATGGCCAAAAGCAGGGTGCTTAAGGCTTTCATCTCCAACTGTCTGACTTTCTTCTCACCATCAGTTTTTGGAGGTGGTCTTCTTCCAACTTGACCAATTTTACCTTCAGCAGAGGGACCATTCTCAACAATGTCCTACATAGAACAGTCTGTAAGGAGGATGTACTGCTTGATCCGAATTTTCCACATGTCAAACTCATTAGGTTTGAGCATGGGAACCTTTGAGACAAAAGTACTGTTTGATTCACCTGTGTTGTCCATGATGAATGAATGTTTCTGAGAAAACTAGCTCTGATACCACTTGTCAGGATCTAATTCTTAACAAGAATGATGAACTCAGAAACAATATTAAAGGAGTTGCAGAATAACACTTTAATATTCAACTATCAATGAAACAGTGAATCAGAAATCATAACTTGTAAACTTTATCGAATGATTAAAGTTACAAGATTTCAAACAAAACCTCAATCTTGATGAACAGGCTCACCAAGACGAATTCTACTTCTCTAGAACTAGGATTATAAACCTTGAGGTTAATTCTCTCTAAAAACGTATATTAATCAAAAGTTAATTCTATCTATACTATTTATACAAGACATATTACAAGATAATTATCAAAATACAATTGATCTTCAATCCATAATTATCTTCTTTACTTTGGCAAGTCTTCTATACAGCTGTTTTCCTTCCATACCGAGTCTTCATCTCATAAGCAGCACTAACCTTCTTCAGAAGTATTAACCATGTTCAGCAACATTAAACATGTTGGCAGTAGTAATCCCTTAGCAGTACTAACTACTAGCAGTACTAACTCTCTAAGCAGTATTAAATCTACTAGCAGTAGTAATCATGATATACTAGCAGCATTAACCATACTTGAACAAAACTTAAATTCCCAACAGTGGTTATGGTTATTTACGGTTGGAAATGTTTGGATCTAGGTTTTTGAGGTTTTGGCTCGAAGGATTCAAGTTTCTTCAAGGAAGCAAAGTGGGGTGAAATATAGATTTAGCCTAAATCTAGCGAGGTGAGTTCAAGATGATTTATGAAAACGGTGTACATGCCAAAATCTTATTTTAAAATGTTTATGTTTTACACCAAATTGTTAACTACTGATAAGTTTGAGTATTTGGATATATCCATCTTTATCAACTCATGAAACATGCATTTTTGTGATTTTGGGATTGTTGACAAATAAAGCATTTTGATATGTTTCTTTGACGTATATTATATAAATGGAGCCCATTTGGTGTAAATATCATTTACATGATTTTGTACTTACGTCTATTTGGAAAATGTGCATAACTGTGTCACGAGGTATTTTGGGAAATAAGAGTAAAGAGTTTCATTGGGAAAAAATGGTTTGTCTCAAACAAGGCTGGGTTTGTGTTATTTTACACTGTTGGGTCGTTGTGTCTTCGTCGGTCGGTTAAACGTGTTTTTAATGTTTACAAAGGCTTCGTTGGTGATTTACGAAAAGTGTTGGGCTTTTGGCTCGGTTTTGACTATTATGAGTCTTGAGGACATTTGTCCGGATTATTAACCAATGTGGGGTTTGAGTATGATGGCGCATATTTCGTGTCATTTGTGAATTACATGTTTTGGGAGCTTTGGTCTTTCATTCGGAGTCATGTAATTTCAGACAATGTTTTATTGGATCCATAGGCAAGTAAGTATGTCTGTCTTGTAAAGCCTGAGGTTTTGGGTTACATTTAGTGACCTCTCGGGTTTGCTAGCGAGTGGACAACGAGTGGCACAAGCTGCGGAGGGGGAAACTCGTCTAGATTGGATAGGCACCCATGTTTGTAAGTCCTTGAGGTGGAACTCGACGGAGTAAGGCCAGAGGCATTAAACGGTCCGTGGTATGATGTCGTGGGAGGCATGAGAACCAGGATGTCGGGATCTGTGGTGAAATCCAATAATATCACGGGTGGCTCCATTCACGTGTTCTCGTCACCCAAGATGGAAACGTTTAGATGACATGCAAGGAAGTCGCGTGAACGGCCTACTTGCGTGTTTTCTATTCTCAGTGTATACGGATCTCCTCATCGTTGATTCATGGTATTTAAATGGTAATGTGGTATTTTACCAAATTGGGTTTTTAAGTGGTCGACGGTAAATGATGGCTTTAATATGGGGTTCTTCCCAAGTATATTAAAGTTTGAATGGAATGTGTCGCTTCTATGTGTCGGTATTTATTTTCGTCCATTTTATGGTCGTGTGAGTTTTGGGTCTAATGTCGTGTTCATGGCGATATTAATTATATAGATTTCACCTATGATTTACGGGTTGTGTGTCACGTTTCACCCGTGTTGGGTATTTCAAGTTATAATGTGTAAACCGTGTCTTATAAAATTGGGAGTCCGTCCTCTATTTTACTTTTTAGCAAGTTCCATTTTATAATACCTAAGTGCGTCTCATATTAAGATTCTCGTCTTTAAAATAATTTGGTTTGGTTAAAAATTAACTCGGTGTCTCTTTCGTACAAAATGTATAGTTATTGATAAACGAGTCGTTTTCATAAGTGAAGCATATCATTTTGAAAGATTATGATTTTTATTCGCATCCTTCCTTTCTAAATGATTAAATTATATGTGTTGAAAACTCTTGAACTCACTAAGCGTTAAGCCTAACCCTTTTTATTTGTCGGCATGTGCATCAGGTTCCAGTTGAGAGTTGGGTTCTAGCAGTTCTATGAAGCGTAGAGCCTTAGCTAGACACTAAAGTAAGCATTTGGCGAAGTCTTCCGCAAGTTGGAGATAGTGACTATTATTAGGTTTTAGTAGCACCCATCCTTTTATAGTTTGTATGTTAAGATTGAATGTTTGTGCATTGAAGTTGAATCTAATTTGTGGTTGTAGATGATTCAATTATTGATGTATTTAGAAAATTTTAAATAAGTTGCTATTTCCAGATTTTAGGGTGTTACATTAGCTTATTGCGATTTGGCACCTGAGATAAGCACTTTTGAGTGTTTGGATGAGACAAAATTAAAATGGCTTATAGCGGTGTCAAACCGTTGAAAAACACTTTTTGATATGTCATTTGGTTTTAACTTATCAACTTAATTGAAAAGTGCTTATGACTTTTTTGGTTATTTTATATGTATAAGCAATCCCAAACACCTTAAATAACAACTTATTAGCTTATTACGTTTTGGTAACACAATAAGCTAATCCAAACACTTTTTTAAAAACTTTGATTTGACACCGCATAAGTTGATAAGCACTTTTTAAAATAAGCATAAGTTGTTTTAAATAAGCAATCCCAAACACCCCCATAGTATGATGATACATAATTTAAAATGTCGACTTTTATGCTATCACACTATTACTTCAAGTGCCGTCAAATATGGGACTTGAGATAATAACCCTTTTACGATTTTTGCAAATACTCTGTGTTTTTTTTTTCATAATATCTAGCGTTTAAGCACGTAATATAATTACATACATATTTCTAATTCCATTTGCGTTCATTTGATTTGTTGCATACGTGTACGGTTTTTTTGTTTTGATTTAGATTTGTTCTGTTCGATTTGTCGATAATGTGTTCTTTTACTTCCACCAAAATCGTTTTTCATTTCTGTTCGATTAGTAGATCGTTTGATCGTGATCTATTCTCGGGTTTGTTTTCTTTTGGTTTTGCATACAATAGATTTGAGATTTCTATATGTTGGAAACATCAAACTCTATTTATTAACCTGTTGATTTTTATTCTGAAAATTTGGTGTTATTTGGTGCATAAAATGCATTTAACAGATATTGTGTTATTCATCTTGTTATCTTGATCCCTTTTATTGCATTTCGTTAATGATAAATGTCACACGATTTGATGCGAAACAGATCCAAGAGTTCACTACTAGAAAAATGCTTAATTCCGACCAGATATTACTGACGGCCAAAATCCGTCGGTAATTTCCGACGGAACACCGACGGATATGAAGCATTTGCAACGGATACACTATCCCTCGGTTAATATAGCCATTTCCGACGGATCACCGACGAACCGAAAATTATTTTATTTTTGATTTTTTTAAATATTTCAATCCATCGGTAATCCGTCGCAAATTACCAACGGATTTCCGACAGCCTTTAGGAAATCCGTCGGAAAATAATTTATTTCTTTTTTCCAAGATCATGTATGTATGTATGTATGTGTAGGTGTATGCATGTATGTGTGTCTGTAGATCCCAGTACAGTGCAATCATGGACAATAATATCAATGAAGAATAGTTAATGAATCACAACCTCTAGTCATACGATTAATATTCAAGAAAGATTTAGGTTTACAGAGAGAATATCTGATAAGCAAAGTAAACCTATTGACTAGAGAATTATGAATGAGATCTAAACTTTCTAACCTAAAACTAGGTTTAGAAAACCTTTAAATACTAAGCGTATAGGCCTAATGGGCGTCAGGCCCAATAACCATTAAACTATCAAATAATAACAATTCAACCCCTTATAAATGCTTTATACAACTTTCAACACACAGGACTTTCAGTCCTAACAATGTCCCCCTAAAGTTGAATAAGGCATTTATCTTCCTGAAATCTTCATGCCTTGATCTTCTTTCCCTCTTAAATCTTTGAAGAACTTTGGTGTTGCATGTCTTCATGTCTTTCCCAGCTCCCCCTTGAATAAAGCTCTTGGTCTTCATAGTTTCAACTTTGTAACCAGATTCAATGTACAGTATCCTTGACTGAATGCACTATCAAGCAGCTTTCAACTGTAGAAACTCAACACATCTAATAAGCATACTAGAAAGATAATGTGCGAGTTACGTGAATTTCCACAGTGCATCTTCAGTTTAATAACAAAGAATCTGTCTTTGAACCGCGAGTTGAATAAACTTTCAGCTTCAAAACTTGTTTCAATCAGCTCGTAGGAGGGACAAACTTGTAGCAGACACCACATGATACGGGATAGAAGAAATGCAATAAAACCTTTTCTGCTTAGCTGCAATCTTTGAATCTAAAGGCTTTTCAACCTCAGATTTAAGATTTGACTTTGAAATTGAACTTTGTAAATCTCTCCCCCTTTTTGATGATTGTGAACATTAGGGCTGTAAACGAACCGAACGTTCAGCGAACCTTTCGTGAACCGTTCGGCGGGAAGTTCGTTTATGTTCGTTTATTTATTAAACGAATGAACATGAACATATTTTTTTGTTCGTTTAGTTAAACGAACGAACATGAACAAAGACCTCGTTCATTCATTTATGTTCGTGAACGTTCGTTTATTTATGTTCGTTAACGTTCGTTAATCTGTTCGTTTATGTTCGTTTATCTGTTCGTTTATATTCGTTTGTTTATTTATATTTACATATTATTATTATTATTATTACAAATTATAATTATAATTATAAATTATAAATATTAATAAAAAGAATAACAAGCATTTTTGAAGAGAAAAAATAATAACAAATTATCAACAGATGGTTGGCTTGTGTATACCTTAAATAGTGATTGTCCTCCTTCTACTATGATTATACTTTCAATGTGGGATAAGTATTTGTATGTTCATTTACTAGTTGAATGTTGAGAAATGAGAACTCTCAGATTTTATTTAGGATTTCATCCCACATCGGTGGGGAATCCATCCAAAGCCTTTTCTTTTAGGTATAAATAGGACTACCCCCTTCCCTTTATTTGTCATTCAACAGCCTTCATGCCTTTGCCTTTGTATTGAGGCAAGTGGCTCGAGCCCTTTGGCTTGAGCCTGGTGGCTTGTGCTTGGGTGTTTGTTTTTGGTTTACCTTCGAAAGTAGGTGAACCGTTAGTTTACGTTTGTTCGTTTATGTTCGATTATCAGTTCGTTTAGGTTTGTTTAGCACCTAAACGAACGAACATGAACAAACACGAACAAAACCATTTCTTAAACGAATGAACACGAACACCTAAAATTTTGTTCGTTTAATGTTCGTGTTCGTTCGTTTGTTCGGCTAAGTTAAACGAACGAACATGAACATGCCTCCGTTCGTGTTCGTTCGGTTCGTTTACAGGCCTAGTGAACATCATGATCATCAAAACTCTTCAATTTCAACACATTCTTTGATCTCCTCCTTTGTGATGAACTAACAATCTCCCCTTTATGATAATTTGACATTCTCCGCCCTTTGATCTGAGTATCCGTCAATTCATGAAATATATATATCCGAATCTTTTCAAATTCAGATATAATAGGAATTGGAAACCTGAATCAACAAATGATACAGTTAGTATGCCTGTAAGTAGCACGGAGCCACTTTGTACAACGAATGTACTTTGGAAAGGAGCTTTTGTGATATTCACTCTCCAGGGCTTCCATTCAATCATCGAAAAACCACAAAGGAATTTTCTATGAATGTTATGACAAGAAAACTCATTCCTTGTGTGTACGTGCAAGTGTAGAATGATTGAAGCTACTTAGCTTTCTCAGGCTCAAAAATGTGTAACTGTTGAGACAGCAACAAATATTACATGGACTCAATGTGCATGAAAGAGGTGCGAAGGTGGGGCAACTTTCCTTCTTTTTCAATATCTAAATCTTCAGAGTAACGACTAGATAGCAGATATGTTGCGTCCCCAAAGAAAATGAAACATTTCTTTGTTAAGAAAGAAACGAGTGGTTGGTGGGGTAAAAACAATAGTTGGCATGGGCTCACTGCCTGTTTCAATGATGGTCACCAAAGAATGTGAACCAAATCAGTAGACGTGGATGCCTGACTCAGAAGGTGTTTAGTGCAGAGTTTTCATATTCTTTTAACTCTGTTCTCACACCCTCTTTATTTTTGTCATTAAAGCTCACTTCTAACCAAACTCTCATTTACGTGTTACCGCTCAGCACAATGAGAAAAACTCAACCGGATGAGTTATCTCCCCCACTCTTTGATTTAAGACCCCTCACCCCTCAATCACTCAAGGATAACTTCCGGGGTAGGAAACACTGGTTAACGTGAATCCATGGAAGTTCTATTTAAGTTCTCACACAAATCCCATGTAAGTCCTAACAAAAATAGTTGCTCAACAGTTAAGTACAAAATGTATGATAACATTGTCAAATTGTATGCTCATGAGATTTGAGCAATTGAACTTTGAAGATTTCTCAAAACAAAGATATTGAATGAATGAAATGAAATCAAGAGAATTGTTTTGAGAATCTGACAATGTATCAATCAGATCAAATAAAATGGTTAGGGTATCAAAGAACTGGATATTTTCTTTATATGAACAAATATAAACAATTTAGCAATGAAAGCACAAATTTGGAAATGATGATTGATGCTCAACAATATTTGAAAGCAAACGGGAGTATTACCATCGAAAAATTGGTTCGTTATGAGACATGGTAATAACAATTTCAAATGAAGTACTGAACCGGTGTGTATGATTACTTGACAATATATTGAAAAGATAATACACAAGTATTTATCTTTGGAAACACACAGTCAGTTAAACATTAATGCTCAAAAATTGAAAAACATTTAAAATCACACTTCTAAATTCATAAAATCTTTTGAGAACCAGAAGTGGTTTGAACATTTCAGAAAACGTTTTTCATGTTCGAAAGTTGTTCTTCTTTCAAACAATCAGAGATCTAGATCAGAATAAGCTCCCCCTGGATATTTATAAAATATCCTTATCTGAATACTGGAGAACGGGTCCTGATCTGTTATAATCAGAAGCCATCACCTTTACTCCCCCTATAAATTATGCATCTAAAATATGTCAGTAAAAAAACACAAGATAGAAATCAATACAACTCCCTATTGAATTGAAGATCGTCATATCTTATCGGATGCAAATGAAAAGAATGTACTCCCCCTTGACGGTTGATTTCCTCATTCAAGTATTTGAGTACAATCTCTTATCGGGACAGAAGTAAGGTCTTTTGATCACTGAAGTACGAGTCCTAAACTGTTGTGTTTATAAGTCAAACACCGTTGAAGTACGGGTCCTAAGCTGATTTGCTTAGAAACCTTTGTTCTCTTACTCCCTCTTGACTTGAGGTGCCTGCAACACAGAATCAATTTTAGGCTTTGGTACCCACTGGTATTTGGGTCCACGTTTGTTGCAGTTCTTGTGGGGGTAATTGAATAAGAACCATACCAGAAATGATCACTTGTTTTGTAAACATGATCATGTGTACAGCAGTAAGAACAATAGTATTTCTTACCTGATAACCTGAGTAATTGATCTCTCGAGTAGATATGGTCAGGTTTACCTTTATGCGCTTTGTTCTTCTTGGCTTTGTGTGTTTGTACACATGATTTCTTTCCTTTCAGCTCATCTTTCTTCTCATCTTCAACTGGTTTCTTCTTCCAGACCAGTTCCTCTTCCTTGTATCTCCTTCTTCGTCGATGTGTACTTGAACCATCTATATTTCTATCATAGAAAAGGTTAGTACTACGAATCTGATCAGAAGATTTAACTGACCACTTGGAAGAAACAGTTTTCTGATTTGAACTTGATGCTGTCTTTTCAAGCTCTTTAATCTTTGAAGCAAGACTATCTCTTTCTTTGACAAGAAGGTCAATCTTCGTCTCGCATTCAGACTTCGTTTTCTTCTCTTTCAGCACACTTTCAGATAGCTTCTTAGTAAGCTTTTTGATCTCAGCCTCAAACATACTTCGTTCTTCTTCAAATCCCTTCTCAGTATCCTTTCTTTGGCCGGATATTTCTTTGAAGAATCCCACATTCTTTTGTTCAATAGCCTTCTTCTCTGTGGCAAACTTTTCCCTTTCCAGAATGATTACTTTCTCAAAATCAGAAACTTGCTGAGAAAGTTTTTATACACTTAAGCTCAACAGTCTTTGAAAAATATGAGAACTTCTTTGAAATTCCTTTCTTTTCACTCTCAAAATCAGCTTTATCTTTGACCATCTTTTGTTTCAAATCAGATATTTTCTTTTGAAGCTTAGCATTAGCATCCTCCAGACTCTTAGTCTTCTCATCATACTTTTCAACAGATACTGCTTGCTGGATTTGCACAATCTGATATTCAAAATCAGAGATCTTTCTTTTTAGCTCAGAATTCTCAGATTCCAATTCTCTTCCTTTTAATACTACCTTTGGCCCTAACATCAACCATTTAGAACAATCCCACAACTCTTTTCCTGTCATTTTGTAAGTATTTATTTGACCAGAAATTTCACAAAAAATGTCACGAAAAAGTTCACAAGAAATACTATTTGTCATAAAATTTCGAGCTATATTATTAGCCCTCTGTCTTTTCTCCTGTTCCTCAGAAGAAGCTTCTGTTGGAATTTGGGATTGCATCTCTCCTTCAGTCAATGATAATCTGATATAGTGACCCAACTCATGTTCATCCACAAAAGTCAAAAAATTAACTTTCCACTCTTCATATTTTCCTTTGAACAACAATGGTGCCTTCATCCTTTTTGATCGTATCGAATAGAATTAATTTCATCCGGCTCTGAAAAGCTTGATTTCCAGGGACTGAACTTGACAAGAGATGAAACTTGAACGAGTTTAAACTTTAATCTTAAATGCACTGTAGCGATCGTGAGACAAACAAATTGATCAAAAACAAATAAATAAAAAGGACAAGGACCCGGTCGAGCAAGAACCCGGTCGAACAAGGACCCGGTCGGTCCCGGTCGAACCCGGTCGAAACAAGGACCCAGTTGAACAAGGACCCGGTCGAAACAAGAACCCGGTCGAACAAGGACCCGGTCGGACCCGGTCGAACAAGGAACCGGTCGCAAGGCACCGGTCAAGAGCACCGGTCCAGAGTCCGGTCAACAAACCACCGGTCAACAAGGAATCGGTCGCAAGCACCGATCAACAAGGAACCGGTCGCAAGCACCGGTCGAAAGGGTTCGGTCGACAACGTCCGGTCGCAGAGGTCCGGTTGATGTCAATAACAGATAAACACAATCCGATTTCCGATTAAGCAGATTAAAAAGATCGAATTGATAGATAAGCTTAAATTCAAACGATATGCAAACCCAGAAAATTCGATTTATGCGTAAAATTCAATCGATTTGCAAACCCACAAAAATTTAATCGACCAATAAGAAACAATATGCAGAATCAAAACAGACTTAATCCAGAAATCAAATATGAACAGATAACAGAAGCAATAACCAGGAATCGACCCAGAACCCAGAAAAACAAGATTTAATCTAGATTTTAATCGATCGAACTTTACTCAGATTGAACACAGATCAAACACTTCAGATTTTAGAAAATCGTTAATGCAGAAACAAAAACTCAGTCCAGAAAGTAATCGACCGAATTAGAAGAGAAAACGACCAACTTCACTATTTTTCCAGAAAAAAATTTTAATCCAGAAAAAAAATCGACTGATTTCAGAATATTATAGCAGATTAACTCACAAGCAGATTGAACGAAAAACAAACAGATGTGAACAACCTTAACCCAGAAAAGAATCGATCAATAAGAATATTATCTAATAAGCAATTAAAGGGTTTTAGACAAACCTTTTTGGATCAAAAATTATGTCTCTTTGCTCTGATACCAATTGTAGATCCCAGTACAGTGCAATCACGAACAATAATATCAATGAAGAACAGTTAATGAATCACAACCTCTAGTCATACGATTAATATTCAAGAAAGATTTAGGTTTACAGAGAGAATATCTGATAAGCAAAGTAAACCTATTGACTAGAGAACTATGAATGAGATCTAAATTTTCTAACCTAAAACTAGGTTTAGAAAACCTTTAAATACTAAGCGTATAGGCCTAATGGGCTTCAGGCCCAATAACCATTAAACTATCAAATAATAACAATTCAACCCCTTATAAATGCTTTATACAACTTTCAACACACAGGACTTTCAGTCCTAACAGTGTCGTATGCATATTAGTGTGTGTGTATATGATCATGTACGTATGTATATATAGTATATATATATATATGTTATGTATATATAGTATATATATATGTATGTATACATGTATTGCTTGTATGTATATAGTACATATATATATATGTATATCATGTATATACATGTCGTATGCATATAAGTGTGTGTGTGTGTGTGTGTATGTCTAGATCATGTATTGTATACATATATATGTATATATCACATATGTCTATAGATCATGTCTATGTATTGTGTATGTATGTATGTATGTCTATAGATCATGCATGTCTATGTATGTATGTAGTATGTATGTCTATAGATCATGTCTATGTCATGTGTGTATGTATGTATGTCTATAGATCATGTCTATGTAAGTGTGTATGTATGTATGTATGTCTATAGATGTATTGTATACATATGTATTGCTTGTATGTATATAGCACATATACGTCTATATCATGTCTATGTATGTGTGTATGTATATATGTATGTATGTCTATAGATGTATTGTATACATATGTATTGCTTGTATGTGTCGGTCCACAATACTATATCAAGTTTTATATCAAACAACACATTAACGATTACCAACCTGTATTGATTAATAACAATGGTTACAAGGTTTGATCTTTGAAGCTCTTGTGTGTTCTCTCTAGTTTTTACACCTTAAGTGTGTGTGATTTTGTGTGATCTGATCTTGTCTGATTTTCTTAGAGTGTTGAGCACACTTGCTTCAACCAACATATATCTTAACAAAGATATTATGTAAACTAATAATATAATATCTAGATATTATAACTAAACTAACTAATTACTTAATAACTTAGATATTTAACTAACTAACACTAAATACTAAATTTACATATAACAATAATTAACTTTGACATTTATTACAAACGACATTAGACTTTATATCGAGAGTCGACTTTCCGGCATTAGCTTCAGATTGGATCTTCAGATTGGATGATCTTGAATCCAATAGATATGTGATCTAACAATCTCCCCCTTTGGATCAAGATCATTACTAAAAAGATTTTAGCAATTCAGTCTTCTTGTTCAGCTCAGAAGATGCAATCTCTCTCTTAGTCTTCAAGATATAGTAAACTACCCAAAATATGTAGTTTTTCTCTCTTTCAGTTCATGGGAAGAAATTATCTCTAGTTTCAGCTCGAAATTCTTCAGCATTGTATCTTCAAAGAAAATTTCTCTCGAATCAGCATATCTTCAGAATACTTGCTCTTTGAAGAATTCAATCTTGGACGTGATTCTTGAAACATGTGATCTTTGCCATTTCTTGTGTAGTCATTCTCCCCCTTTTTGATGATAAGTGCACCGACTTCATCAAAACTTTGAGTAAGAAATGTCTTTCAGTTAGAGTCCCTGATCCGTCAATTCAAAAGATATTTATCCAGATCTTTGCAAATCTAGACAAAGTAGTCGTGTAAGACCTGAATCAACTAATGAATCAGTTAACATGCCTGTCAGTAACACTAAGTCACTTTGTGTAACAAATACACATTGGAAAGGAGCTGTTTGATGTTGACTCCCCCAGGGTTTCCATTTAATCATCGAAACACCACAAAGGTAAATTTCTATAAACGTTATGATAAAGAAACCAATTCCTTGTGTGTTCGTGCTTGTGTTGAAAGAATTAAGCACTTGATGATTGCTTATAGGCTCAAAATTTGTGTAAACCACTGAGACAACAGTAAGTTAAACACATACTCAATGTGCATGATTGAAGTGCGAAGGTGGGGCAAACTTCCTTCTTTTCAATATCCAGATTTTCCAAATGAAAATCAGATAGCAAAAATGCTGCTTCCCCTTAGAAAATGTGAAACACTTTCTATTTAAGTAGAAAAATGAGTAGATGGTGAGGTTTGATCAAGAGTTGGCATGGGCTAGTTGCCTGTTTCAATAATGATCACCAATGAATTGTGAAACATTAGAATTTTGGCTGCCCGACTCAGAAAAAGTTGGTGCAGAGTTGTGATATTCTTTTAACTCTGTTCTCTCACGCTCTTTCTTTTAAACATTAAGCTCACTCTAATCACACTCATTTCTTTTCGACTTCTCACACTCAATCACTATGGATTAACTTCTTGGGTAGAAATCACTGATTAACGTGATTCCATAGAAGTTGTGTGAATTCCTCGCACACTGAAATTCTTGTTTTCCTATTATGCATATGATGCTCAGATTGGTTTAACTATTTCAGTTAAAGCACAAATATGATCTTTGAAAACATTTAAAGTCACACTTCCAAATCATGAATTCGTTTTAAGAATCGGGAATTGGTTTGAACATTTGATAACAATATTTTCTATGATTGAAAGTTGTCCACTTATCAACCATATATGAGATTAAGATAAAGGATTATACCTTAACGTGCGATCTTACATCTCATGAAGCTAAACTTAAAGTCATAAACATATGATCTTGTGTGCATCTCTCAAAAATTCTGCAAAAGTCTTATGTCAAGTCAAAGCAAATTTATTCACTTAAATTGAAAAGACAAAAAGCAGTAAAACTTTTAAAGTACGAGTTCTGATCAGAAATAATCAGAAGTCATCACCTTTTTACTCCCCCTAAAATTATGCATCAGTACATTATCAGTTGTAAAAGATATGCATAAAATTTCAGACAAATATGTATGTACTCCCCCTTGATGGTTGATTTCCTCATTCGAGTATCGGAGTTCAATCTCTTTTTCAGCACGGAGTAAGGTATTTTGATCATTGAAGTGCGAGTCCTAAACTGTTGTGTTTAGAAGTCAAACTTCGTTGAAGTACGGGTTCTAAGCTGATTTACTTAGAAGCCATTGTTCTCCTACTACCCCTTGACAGTAGGTGTTTGCAACACAGGTTTAGTTTTCTTTGGTACCCACTGGTATTTGGGTCCATATGTGTTAGTTGCAGTTCGTATGGGGGTGACAGAGTAAGAACCATACCAGTAATGGTCACTCGTCTTGTGAACAGGATCATGTGTACGACAATAAGAACAATAGAATTTCTTACCTGACAACCTGATTAATTGATCTCTCGTGTAGACGAAATCAGGTTTACCTTTACGCGCAATGTTCTTCTTCGCATTATGCGTAAGTACACATGAGTTTTTACATTTTAGCTCTTCTTTAACTGGTTTCCTGTTCCAGACCAGTTCAGCTTCTTTGAAGTTGTTTCTCCTTCTATGTGTACCTGAACAATCTATATTTCTGTCATAGAAAAGATTAGTAGAATGAATCTGATTAGAAGATTTAACTGACCTTCTTAAAAGAGCAGTTTTCTGATGTGAGGTTGCGGCTGGTTTGTTAGAACCAAATGAATTATTTCTATGTGTGTGGATTTTTGACTCTGGAGTCGTTCGCTCAGTCACTACCACCATCTTGGAAATAATATCTTGAAGGTCTTTGACCTTTGAAGAATAAATGTGTCTTTCTTTGATAAGGAGATCGATCTTTGTCTCAAACTCACACTTCTTTTTCTTCTCTTTCTGTACAAATTTAGACAATTCAGATAGCTTTGCATTAAGCTTCCTAATTGCAGCTTCAAGGATGCTTCTTTCTTCTTCGAATCCCTTCTTAGCACCCTTCTGATCATTTGCCTTCCTCTCTTTGGCAAACTGATCTCTTTCCAATATGATTACTTTCTCAAAGTCTTCAACTTTTTGAGAAAGCATTAAACATTTAAGCTCGAGAGTCTTCTTCTCTTCACCACTTTTCTTAGAAAATACTGAGAACTTCAGTGCAAACTTTGAACTTTCCTGTTCAAATTCAGATTTGTCCTTGACAAACTCTTGATTTAAGTCTGATAGTTTCTGTTGAAGATTAGTATTTGCACTCTCCAAGCTCATGAACTTCTCCCCGTTCATCTTTACAGACTCTTGCTTCTGTATTTGAGCTTCTAAATTAGAAATCTTTCTTTTAAGTTCAAAGTTCTCAGCTTCCAAATCTTTTCCTTTTAAGAAAACCTTTCGGTCTGAGTTAATCCATTCAGAGTTTAATGCAAGATAGTCCCAAATCTCTTTCCCTGAAGCTTCGGGAATATCCATTAAATCATATATTTCTTTATAAATACTCTTTCTCAGATAAACTCTAGCTCTATAATCAGCAAAATCTCTTTGCACCTGTGCTCCCTCAGATAATGATAATCTCATGTTTTGACCCAGATCATCATTATCTATGAAGATGAAAAAATTCTTTTTCCACTTTTCGTATTCTCCTTTATTCAACATTGGAAAATAGGAAGACATTCTGTTTTAGATTAAGAGAAAACTTGACAGATATGTTCGTTAAAGCAAATTAAAATCAGATTAAAATTCAGAAATAAAAATTTCCAACAATTTCCAAATTTAACCAAGTCTGGATGTTGGGAACTGAAGAATTCATCAAGTATGGTTAATGCTGCTGGTTCAAAGTTACTACTGCTAGAAGACTTAAAGGTTAATACTGCTGAGTGTTACTACTGCTAGTACTATTAATACTGCTAGTCATAGTTAGTGCTGCTTGAACAAAGTTAGTACTGCTTAGCTAGTTAGTACTGCTAGTAGTTAGTGCTGCTTAGTAGTTAATGCTGCTAGAAGAAGTTAATGCTGCTGATCATGGTTAGTGCTGCTAAAGAGATTCGGATGGAAAGAATGACAGCTGGATAATCTGAAGATTATGGAAGCTTTGAGATATACATGGAAGATATACTGAAGATTTGTTTAATTATTGTAATTATCTTTTGACTAGTATATGTATAGAATGTATAGAATAGATAGAAGATGCAATCTCTCTCTTAGTCTTCAAGATATAGTAAACTACCCAAAATATGTAGTTTTTCTCTCTTTCAGTTCATGGGAAGAAATTATCTCTAGTTTCAGCTCGAAATTCTTCAGCATTGTATCTTCAAAGAAAATTTCTCTCGAATCAGCATATCTTCAGAATACTTGCTCTTTGAAGAATTCAATCTTGGACGTGATTCTTGAAACATGTGATCTTTGCCATTTCTTGTGTAGTCATTCTCCCCCTTTTTGATGATAAGTGCACCGACTTCATCAAAACTTTGAGTAAGAAATGTCTTTCAGTTAGAGTCCCTGATCCGTCAATTCAAAAGATATTTATCCAGATCTTTGCAAATCTAGACAAAGTAGTCGTGTAAGACCTGAATCAACTAATGAATCAGTTAACATGCCTGTCAGTAACACTAAGTCACTTTGTGTAACAAATACACATTGGAAAGGAGCTGTTTGATGTTGACTCCCCCAGGGTTTCCATTTAATCATCGAAACACCACAAAGGTAAATTTCTATAAACGTTATGATAAAGAAACCAATTCCTTGTGTGTTCGTGCTTGTGTTGAAAGAATTAAGCACTTGATGATTGCTTATAGGCTCAAAATTTGTGTAAACCACTGAGACAACAGTAAGTTAAACACATACTCAATGTGCATGATTGAAGTGCGAAGGTGGGGCAAACTTCCTTCTTTTCAATATCCAGATTTTCCAAATGAAAATCAGATAGCAAAAATGCTGCTTCCCCTTAGAAAATGTGAAACACTTTCTATTTAAGTAGAAAAATGAGTAGATGGTGAGGTTTGATCAAGAGTTGGCATGGGCTAGTTGCCTGTTTCAATAATGATCACCAATGAATTGTGAAACATTAGAATTTTGGCTGCCCGACTCAGAAAAAGTTGGTGCAGAGTTGTGATATTCTTTTAACTTTGTTCTCTCACGCTCTTTCTTTTAAACATTAAGCTCACTCTAATCACACTCATTTCTTTTCGACTTCTCACACTCAATCACTATGGATTAACTTCTTGGGTAGAAATCACTGATTAACGTGATTCCATAGAAGTTGTGTGAATTCCTAGCACACTGAAATTCTTGTTTTCCTATTATGCATATGATGCTCAGATTGGTTTAACTATTTCAGTTAAAGCACAAATATGATCTTTGAAAACATTTAAAGTCACACTTCCAAATCATGAATTCGTTTTAAGAATCGGGAATTGGTTTGAACATTTGATAACAATATTTTCTATGATTGAAAGTTGTCCACTTATCAACCATATATGAGATTAAGATAAAGGATTATACCTTAACGTGCGATCTTACATCTCATGAAGCTAAACTTAAAGTCATAAACATATGATCTTGTGTGCATCTCTCAAAAATTCTGCAAAAGTCTTATGTCAAGTCAAAGCAAATTTATTCACTTAAATTGAAAAGACAAAAAGCAGTAAAACTTTTAAAGTACGAGTTCTGATCAGAAATAATCAGAAGTCATCACCTTTTTACTCCCCCTAAAATTATGCATCAGTACATTATCAGTTGTAAAAGATATGCATAAAATTTCAGACAAATATGTATGTACTCCCCCTTGATGGTTGATTTCCTCATTCGAGTATCGGAGTTCAATCTCTTTTTCAGCACGGAGTAAGGTATTTTGATCATTGAAGTGCGAGTCCTAAACTGTTGTGTTTAGAAGTCAAACTTCGTTGAAGTACGGGTTCTAAGCTGATTTACTTAGAAGCCATTGTTCTCCTACTACCCCTTGACAGTAGGTGTCTGCAACACAGGTTTAGTTTTCTTTGGTACCCACTGGTATTTGGGTCCATATGTGTTAGTTGCAGTTCGTATGGGGGTGACAGAGTAAGAACCATACCAGTAATGGTCACTCGTCTTGTGAACAGGATCATGTGTACGACAATAAGAACAATAGAATTTCTTACCTGACAACCTGATTAATTGATCTCTCGTGTAGACGAAATCAGGTTTACCTTTACGCGCAATGTTCTTCTTCGCATTATGCGTAAGTACACATGAGTTTTTACATTTTAGCTCTTCTTTAACTGGTTTCCTGTTCCAGACCAGTTCAGCTTCTTTGAAGTTGTTTCTCCTTCTATGTGTACCTGAACAATCTATATTTCTGTCATAGAAAAGATTAGTAGAATGAATCTGATTAGAAGATTTAACTGACCTTCTTAAAAGAGCAGTTTTCTGATGTGAGGTTGCGGCTGGTTTGTTAGAACCAAATGAATTATTTCTATGTGTGTGGATTTTTGACTCTGGAGTCGTTCGCTCAGTCACTACCACCATCTTGGAAATAATATCTTGAAGGTCTTTGACCTTTGAAGAATAAATGTGTCTTTCTTTGATAAGGAGATCGATCTTTGTCTCAAACTCACACTTCTTTTTCTTCTCTTTCTGTACAAATTTAGACAATTCAGATAGCTTTGCATTAAGCTTCCTAATTGCAGCTTCAAGGATGCTTCTTTCTTCTTCGAATCCCTTCTTAGCACCCTTCTGATCATTTGCCTTCCTCTCTTTGGCAAACTGATCTCTTTCCAATATGATTACTTTCTCAAAGTCTTCAACTTTTTGAGAAAGCATTAAACATTTAAGCTCGAGAGTCTTCTTCTCTTCACCACTTTTCTTAGAAAATACTGAGAACTTCAGTGCAAACTTTGAACTTTCCTGTTCAAATTCAGATTTGTCCTTGACAAACTCTTGATTTAAGTCTGATAGTTTCTGTTGAAGATTAGTATTTGCACTCTCCAAGCTCATGAACTTCTCCCCGTTCATCTTTACAGACTCTTGCTTCTGTATTTGAGCTTCTAAATTAGAAATCTTTCTTTTAAGTTCAAAGTTCTCAGCTTCCAAATCTTTTCCTTTTAAGAAAACCTTTCGGTCTGAGTTAATCCATTCAGAGTTTAATGCAAGATAGTCCCAAATCTCTTTCCCTGAAGCTTCGGGAATATCCATTAAATCATATATTTCTTTATAAATACTCTTTCTCAGATAAACTCTAGCTCTATAATCAGCAAAATCTCTTTGCACCTGTGCTCCCTCAGATAATGATAATCTCATGTTTTGACCCAGATCATCATTATCTATGAAGATGAAAAAATTCTTTTTCCACTTTTCGTATTCTCCTTTATTCAACATTGGAAAATAGGAAGACATTCTGTTTTAGATTAAGAGAAAACTTGACAGATATGTTCGTTAAAGCAAATTAAAATCAGATTAAAATTCAGAAATAAAAATTTCCAACAATTTCCAAATTTAACCAAGTCTGGATGTTGGGAACTGAAGAATTCATCAAGTATGGTTAATGCTGCTGGTTCAAAGTTACTACTGCTAGAAGACTTAAAGGTTAATACTGCTGAGTGTTACTACTGCTAGTACTATTAATACTGCTAGTCATAGTTAGTGCTGCTTGAACAAAGTTAGTACTGCTTAGCTAGTTAGTACTGCTAGTAGTTAGTGCTGCTTAGTAGTTAATGCTGCTAGAAGAAGTTAATGCTGCTGATCATGGTTAGTGCTGCTAAAGAGATTCGGATGGAAAGAATGACAGCTGGATAATCTGAAGATTATGGAAGCTTTGAGATATACATGGAAGATATACTGAAGATTTGTTTAATTATTGTAATTATCTTTTGACTAGTATATGTATAGAATGTATAGAATAGATAGAAGAGAATTTTCTTGGTAATTCATTCTTTTAGAGAGAAAATCAACCTCAAGGCATAGATCCTAATTCTAGAGAAGTAGAATTCGTATTGGTGAGCCTGTTCATCAATATTGAGGTTGAGTGAGTAATCTTGTAACTTCAAAGCTTTCAATACAAGTTTACAGTTTGTTAATTATATTCTGTTTTGATTTCCTGTTTGATTAAATATCAAAGTGTTATTCCGCAAACTTCTTTGATATTGTTTCTGATAATTAATTCTTGTTGAGAATTCGATCCTGACAAGTGGTATCAGAGCCTAACTCTCTCAGAAACAGTTATTCATCATGGAAAATCTTACAGAATCAAGCAGTACTTTGGTTTCTAAGGTTCCAATGCTCAAACCAAGTGAGTTTGACATGTGGAAGATCAGAATCAGACAATATATTCTTCTCACTGACTACTCAATGTAGGATATCATTGAGAATGGTCCTTCTGAAGCTGGAAGGATAGGACCAGATGGGAAAAGACCTCCACCAAAGACAGATGGTGAGAGGAAGATCAGACAGACAGAGATGAAGGCTTTGAGCACTCTGCTCTTGGCCATTCCCAATGAATATCAGCATCAATTTTGCAACTGCACTGATGCTCAGATTCTCTGGAATGCTCTAGAGAAAAGATTTGCTGGAACTAAGAGCATCAAAAGAAATCAGAGAGATGTTCTAAAGCAACAGTATGAGAACTTCACTTCTACAAAGAATGAGTCTATGACTCAAACTTTTGATAGGTTCAATAAACTCATAGGTGAACTGGCTACTGTAGGGGTGAAGATGGAACAAGATGATATCAACAGAAAGTTCCTCAGATCTCTTGGAGATGAATGGACTATGTACACTGTCTCATATAGACAGAGTGACAATCTGGAAGAGAAAGAACTTGATGATCTATACAATGATCTAAGAGTTTTTGAAACTGAGGTAGAAACCAAGAAGAAGCCCTCTGGTTATATTCACAATGCTGCACTTCTTTCAGCATCCACTGATACTACTGCCAACCCTGAAGCAATTAGTACTGCCAGTGGAGTAAGTTCAGAAAAAGGCACTGAAACTATCTTTGAAGCCTTTTTGTCCAGTCATAGCAGCAATTCTCTAATTAATGATGATCTTGATCAAATTCACCCTGATGATCTGGAGGAGATGGATATTAAATGGCAGATGGCCATGTTATCCATGAGGGTGAAAAAGTTCATTAAAAGAACTGGAAGAAATAACTTCTCTCAAAGAAGAGAAGATGAAGCTGGTTTTGACAAAACCAAGGTGGAATGTTATAAGTGTCACAAGAAAGAACACTTTGCTAGAGAATGCAGAAGTGCTGTTCCAAACAATAACCACCAACAAGCTCAGAATGGAGGATACAATCAGAACAAGAATCCTGCTCAAGCCCTTGTTTCTCAACAAGGAATGGGATTTGACTGGAGTGATCAAGCTGAGGAAGCCATTCAGAACCAAGCTCTTATGGCAGAAGTGTCTGATCTCCCTACTGAGGTAAGTTCTAATCTTTGTACTAAATCTTGCATTGACACAGTTACAAGATACAGGGATCACAATCAAAGTATGTGTGATGATCTCAAAAGATTAGAAAAAGACAGAAGAGATTATGTGTTAATAGTAGAGAGATTTGAAGAGCAAATCAAAGGCTTTCAAGCTAATGAACTTCAACACTCTTATGACACAAACTATTGGAAGTGGGAAAAGAATGAGTTAGAAACCAAACTGTCTAAGTCCTTAGAAGAGAATGATAGACTGAAAGAGGAACTGTCAAAAGTTAAGCTTGACATAGACAAGTTTTCCTATGCTTCAAAAGCAATGGACTCTCTTCTAAAGGCTCAGATACATGATAAGATGAAGCCTGGTATTGGATACAACAATACACCCCCTCCTTACAATAACAACTATATTTCTCCTACATCAGACTTGTTAGAAACTAAGGAGAAAAAGGACTTGTCTGAAGAAGCTTTTAAGATAGATCCTTTGGATGAGGTAGTAGTTAAGGATTTGACTGAAAAAGGAGCCAGTGAGAACAGGGATAATAATGTGAGTAAAAAGATACCATTAGAAAACAATATTATCACCAATGGAGGATGTGGGAAAATCTGGGTAAAGTCCAAGGAGATAGAGAAGAGTAAAGGAAATGATAACAAGGTCCATTACAAACAAACCACAGTTGTGAATCCTGGATCTTGTAAACAGTGTGATTGCAATAAAGCCAAGAGCCTAAATTCTGGTTTAAAAAGAGGAAATCAAAGAAACTGGAATAATCAAAGGGCTCAGAAACAAGGAGTTGATCTGAATAAAATCAATAGACCAAAACCTTGTTTTATATGTGGCAAGTTGAATCATTTGGCTAAGTATTGTTACTTCAACCCAATTAACCAACAGATGAACTTTAAAAGATTTGTGCAAAAACCTGTTGGTTATAGGAAGGCTGGAAAGAAACATGTGATAAAGAAATCTGTTGAAAGTAAAGGCACTTTAAAGAAAAAGATTTTAAAAGAAAGTATCAAAATGTGGGTACCTAGAAGTACTAACAGTATTAGTACTGCTAACAATATTAGTACTGCTAACACAGTTACTACTGCTAACAGTATTAGTACTGCTAACAATATTAGTACTGCTAACACAGTTACTACTGCTAACAGTGTTAGTACTGCTGAAAATATTAATGCTGCTAATACTGTTAATACCTCTTCAAAAGTTAATACTGCCAACACAGTTACTACTGCTAACAAGGTTAGTACTGCTAAGCATGCAAGTGCTGCCAAGGCAGTTAGTACTTCTAAAACTAGTCCTGATTCTAGCAAACATATTTCCAAGTCTATTATTGTAACAAAGTACTCCAAGAATGAAGAATTAAAGTTCAAAAATCTTGTCAAGAAAGAATGCAAGTACTTTGATGAGAAAGGGGTACCCAAGACCACTTTGGCTTGGGTTCCTAATTCATACTAATTGATTTATCTAATGTGCAGGGCAACCAACAGCTCAAGGGAAAGAGCATTTGGCATGTTGATAGTGGTTGCTCTAGGCACATGACAGGCAACATGTCATGCCTTCAGGATTTCAAGCATATCAATGGAGGACATGTTGCATTTGGAGACAATCTTACTGGTGGTAAGATAAGTGGAAAAGGTAATGTCACCAAAGGTAAGATGACATTTGAGGATGTCTACTATGTTGATCAATTAAAGTACAACCTGTTAAGTGTATCACAGGTTTGTGACAAACAACATAGTATATTATTTACTAATATTGAGTGTATGTTTCTTGCCCCAGGGTTCAAGGTAGTTGATGAAAGCATGATACTACTTAGAACTCCAAGAAAGGACAATGTTTACTGTCTTGATTTGGACAATGTTGATAGTGATTCATCTCTAAATTGTCTTGTTTCAAAAGCTTCTGTAGATGAATCCTCTCTTTGGCACAGAAGGATGTGTCACATGAATTTCAAGACTATGAACAATCTTGTTAAAAATAACCTTGTAAGAGGGTTACCTTCAAAAGTCTTCTCATGTGATGATCATTGTGTTGCTTGTCTTAAAGGCAAACAACACAAAACTTCTCATAAGACCAAAGAGTTAAATTCTGTTTCTTCTTGTCTCCAATTACTGCATATGGATCTGTTTGGTCCTACAAATGTTATGAGTATAGGCAAGAAATCTTACTGCTTGGTTATTGTTGATGATTACTCCAGATTCACTTGGGTATATTTTCTAAGGACTAAGGATGAAACAAGTGGTCTTATCAAATCCTTTATTCTAAGAATTGAAAACCAAACTAATCAAAGAGTAAAAGTCATTAGATCAGATAATGGAACTGAGTTTAAAAATCATGATCTAAACACCTTTTGTGAAGAAAAAGGTATTGAGAGGCAATATAGTGCTCCTAGGACTCCTCAACAGAATGGTGTTGCTGAAAGGAGGAATAGAACACTAATAGAGGCTGCTAGATCTCTGTTGGCTGATTCAAAATTGCCAATTACCTTCTGGGCTGAAGCAGTTAATACTGCTTGTTATGTCCAAAACAGAGTTCTAGTGGTCAAGCAAAAGAACAAGACCCCATATGAGCTTTTAAATAAAAGAAAACCTTTTATTGGTTTCTTCAAACCTTTTGGGTGTCCTTGTACAATTCTAAATACCAAATCTCACTTAGGTAAGTTTGATAACAAAGCAGATGATGGATTTCTTGTTGGATATTCATCTCAGAGTAAGGCCTACAGAGTATTTAACTCTTCTTCTAGAATAATTGAAGAAAGTGACAATGTCAAATGCAATAAGAACACACCAAATCCTGTTGGGTCTGGACCTCAGTGGCTATTTGACATTGATTCACTAACTAACTCTTTTGGTTTTTGTAATGAGTATACAGGAACAGGAAGTGGAGGATCAGGGATCACACAAGTTCAAGAAAGTATATCTAAATCTGTGATTTTTCCCATACCCACAGTAAATTCTGGTGAAGACTGTGAAAAGGAATCAATTACTGGACCAAGTCAGAGTGAAGAAGACACTAGAGATGAGGAGACTCAAGAAAATAATGAAGTGGCATCTGAAAACACTTCATTTGAGTTGCATGAATCTAATCTTGAGGCTGGACTGAATGAAGAACCTAGTCATAACACCAGAGTTCAAAAGAATCATCCTCCACAGTTGATAATAGGAGATATCTCTTCTCCTATGATGACTAGACATCAAAGCAGGCTTCAGGAAATGCAAGATCAACAGCATACAGTGCTTTCTTGTTTTCTATCACAGCTTGATCCTAAAAAGGCACATGATGCTATGAAAGAATCCAGCTGGATAGAAGCAATGCAAGAGGAACTGTTACAGTTCAAGCTACAAGATGTATGGGATCTAGTAGACCTTCCTAAAGGTCACAGAGCGATTGGCACAAAGTGGATTTTCAGAAACAAGAGAGATGAAAGAGGTATTGTCATAAGGAACAAAGCAAGGCTGGTGGCTCAAGGCTATATTCAAGAAGAAGGTATAGATTATGAAGAAGTTTTTGCACCTGTGGCTAGGATAGAAGCAATCAGACTATTCCTAGCCTATGCTTCTTACATGAATTTCAAAGTCTATCAAATGGATGTAAAAAGTGCTTTTCTCTATGGATCAATTGAAGAAGAAGTATATGTCTGTCAACCACCAGGGTTTGAAAGCCCAAGCTATCCAGACAGGGTATACAAATTAAAGAAAGCACTTTATGGACTACATCAAGCCCCAAGAGCATGGTATGACACACTGTCATCCTATCTCTTGGAAAATGACTTTGAAAGAGGAGTCATTGATAAGACTCTATTTATCAAAAGAAAGAAGAAGGATATTTTGCTGGTCCAAATCTATGTTGATGATATTATCTTTGGATCTACAAGAAACAACATGTGCAAGGAGTTTGAGGATTTAATGCATCAAAGGTTCAAAATGAGTTCCATGGGGGAACTTACTTTCTTCCTTGGACTCCAAGTTCAACAGAAGTCAGATGGCATTTTCATCTGTCAATCCAAGTATGTGCAGGATATTCTAACCAAGTTTGGTTTCTTAGAATCAAAACCTGCCAGCACACCTATGGAAACACACAAGCAGATCACAGCAGATCTTGAGGGGGAGGATATGGATGTGCATCATTATAGATCCATGATTGGCTCTCTCATGTATCTCACAGCATCAAGGCCAGATATAATGTTTCCAGTTTGTGTATGTGCAAGATTTCAAGTTAGGCCAAAGCAATCTCACTTTCAAGCTGTTAAGAGGATTTTCAGATATCTCAAAGGGCAACCCAGATTGGGACTTTGGTATCCTCATAACTCACCTTTTGACCTAATAGCATACTCAGGCAGTGATCTAGGTGGGGCAAACTTGGACAGAAAATCTACTTCTGGAGGATGTCAGTTTTTGGGTGATAGACTAGTCTCATGGCAGTGCAAGAAACAAACCACAGTATCCACATCTACAACAGAGGCAGAGTACATAGCAGCTGCCAGTTGCTGTTCTCAAGTCTTATGGATTCAGAATCAAATGTTGGATTATGGGGTAACCTTTCTACACACTCCAATCTTTATTGACAACAGCAGTGCTATTAGCATTGTGAATAATCCAGTCAAGCACTCAAAAACAAAGCACATTGAGATCAGGTATCACTTTATAAGAGATTGTAATGAAAAGAAACTTATTCAAGTTGTCAAAGTTCACACTGATAATCAGTTTGCTGATCTATTCACTAAAGCTTTTGATGTGGGTAGATTCACTTTCTTGGTAACAAGTGTGGGAATGATAAACTCTGAATAATCCCCTTCTAAAAAATAAAAAAAAAGTGGTTTTATATCTGTTTATTATTCTTGGAGTTACTAATCTTCTGTTTCAGGATATGCATAGCAGTACTCAGTGTTTAGCAAGTTTAAAAGGAGTAAGTTAGTTAATACTGCTAGTGGTTAATACTGCTTTCAGTTAATACTGCTAGTGGTTAATACTGCTTTCAGTTAATACTGCTAGTGGTTAATACTGCTTTCAGTTAATACTGCTAGTAGTTAATATTCTTTCAGTTAATACTGCTAGTGGTTAATACTGCTTTCGGTTAATACTGCGTTCAGTTAATACTGCTAGTAGTTAATACTGCTAGATAGTTAATACTGCTAGCTAGTTAATACTGCTAGCAGTTAATGCTGCTAGTAGTTAATACTGCTCTAGGTTAATACTGCTTATATTCCGAATACTATAAATACTTTTTGCCCGCCTAAAAGTTCATAACGACTCTTTGCATATTGTTCTCTTGCGCTCAAAACCTTTTCTCTCTCAAGTTCGAAGTTTTCAGGCAAGCTTTTCCCTAAGATCAATGGCATCCATGACTTTCATCGACGAGCACAACGAGATTGCGATGCTACAAAAGCCAAAGCAAGCTTCAGGATTTCATCAGATTGTGGATTTCCTCAAGACAAGCCACATTGCTCATGCTCTTATTGTATCCCCTACAATCTATATTGAGCATCAAAGGCAGTTCTGGGCTAATGCAACCATTGTTGTTGAGAATGGTGTGCAGATGATCAAGACAAGAATCTGTGATCAATCACTCACGGTTACTGAAGAGGTTATTCGCATCAGTCTACGTCTAGACGATGCCTCTGGTATAACCTCTATCCCAAATGATGAACTGTTTTCAAACCTTACAAGAATGGGGTATGGAGGCCCATTGGGAGTGTTCAAATTCTCTAAAGCAAAATTCTCACCCCAATGGCGTTTCTTTGTCCATACTCTTATGCATTGTATCTCCAAAAAGACTACTGGATGGAGTGAGTTCAGCAGCACTATTGCTTATGCTTTGGTGTGCTTGGCCACTGCCAGAAAGTACAATTTTTCTAAAATGATTTTCAGTGATCTTGTCTCAAACATGGGAAACAAAAAGAGCTTCTTTATGTATCCCAGGTTTGTTCAAGAAATTATTACTCATGAATTGACGGATATACCTCAACCTGTTGGGGTATATGTACCTAAACCCCCCAAAGGCAAGGTGTTCTCAAATATGAGAAGATCTGCTGGGGACTCTGAAGGAGTTGACACCCCATTGTTCTCTACAATGATGGTGGTGTCCCAAACCAATGAAGGTATGGCAGCAGGGTCAAGGCCCCCATTAGACCAACCCACTGCTAGCCAAGCCCAACCTTCCCTCTCAAAATCAATTCCCCAGTCTCTTCTTGAAAAACCAACCTCTCCCATCACCCAAACTTACAAGAGAAAACAGGTAAAGAAGGCTCCTTCCCTTCTTGTACCATTACCCACTAAGCCTATAAGCCCTTTAAGGGAGAATTCTCCCCTAGAGAATATCCAAAGGGAAACCACACGGGTGTCTCCCAACCCAAAGGAGGTGCTCTCTGAGGAGGAGGTAGAGCATATAGGTGATGAGGCTGCCACTACTCCTGCTAGTTCAGAGGAGGAAAGTGGTAACATCAATAAGACCTCCCCCATGGCAACTTTGAATGAGCAATCATTTGAAGGTCCGTGGTGCCAAGAAACCACAGGGGTGGATAGTGCCTCTGCAAGGCAGAAGACTTCCACAAATAAAAGATCCAATGATCCTTCAAAGGAGGGTAACACTTCTAGAGAGGGTGAGGACAGATATACGTACGATGAATTGATGGTAACAATGGGGAACATCAATCAAGATGTTCTCAAACAAGGCAAAGAAATTGAAGAAATGAAACTAGTAATTCTGTCACAACAAGAACAGATTGCTAAGCTGAAGAGGATGGTGGTTAGTCTGGTACAAAGGAAGAAGAGAAAGCAATTTCAATTAAGAAGAAGGACCACTGAGGATGATGCTCCCAAAAAGGGGGAGATCAACATGGAAGAAGCCACAAGAAAGGGGGAGCTTGATGGAGAGAAAGTTGATGTTCAGGGGGAGCAGCAAGCAGAAACAGTTACTACTGCTGACATTAATAAAGCAGCAGAAACTGTGAAAGAAGTGTTAACAGATCTTGAGATTGCAGAGACCTTACTAAAAGCCAAGAATGATACTCCCAAGGTCACTTCAAAGACCAAAGGTGTAATCATAAAAGAACAAGGTGAAGTGATCAAGAAAGATAACAGTAAAAAGGCAATGAGCAAAGACAAAGGAAAAGCAAAGATGGTAGAATCTGATCAACCAATCAAAAAACAAAGGTTGGTTGAATCAGATGAAGCCCTAGCTAAAAAGATGCAGGAGGATATTGAAAAAGAAGAAAGAGTTCAGATGGAAAAGGACAGGGAAATGGCAAAAGCTCTAGCTGCTGAATTGAATGAAGCTTATCAACAGAGTATGGCAACTGAAATTGCACAGAAGAAAGCTGCAAGTATGAAGAAATCTGTGGTGAAAACAGTTGCAAAGAAGAGAAGACCCTCAAAGACATTCCTAGGTACCCAAGAGAGAAACAAGATGATTATATTTCTCAAAGGTGCTGTAGGAGTCAAAAAGGAGATGTTCTTCAAAATGTCTTTTGAGAAGATCAAAGAGCTCTATGATTCAGAAATGTTAAAGCTTCAGGGAAGTGAAACTGCTAGGGTGGAGATGGAGAAGAGAATAAAAGAAAGTAATGACTTTGATTGTCAAAAGCCATTTCCAGATGAGCAAGAAACACCTCCTAAGAAAGAGTCCACTCTGGGAGAAAGTCTAAGGACTTTAAAGAGAACAAAAATGATGGCAAGGAGAAAGCCAATCAAAAAGCCTAGAGTATCTGAAGAAAAGGCTGATAAGGTTGGTGAAGAAGAAGGGGCACCTGAGTCATCTAAACAGACAGAGCCATCTAACACTGATGATGTAAATTTGTATATGATAGTGATGGACAAAGTGCCTGAACCAATTTCAGCAGAACCTGTAGGAGTTAAGCCTCCTGAGGTCATTCTCTGGGATACATTGACAGTGGATGGAAAGGAATACATAAGGCTGAAAAGAAAGGATGAAAAGTATGAAGTGTTCAACACATGGGCAAAAATTGTCAGAACATGCTCTAGATCAGATCTTGAAGAGATGTTTGAGATAGGAATGAAGTTGTATGCAGATATTCTAAAGGCTCCAGGAATTTCAATTACAAAACTGGTAATGGAGTATCTGTGTATGATGTTCAAACCTGAAGAAGTAAAGCATATGATCAAGGATGTATTCAAGTCGGTCAACAGTTGGACTCTATATGAAATTAGTGGAGTATATACAGTGACTTTGGATTTAAATCACACTGAATACTTCCTAGTGGATAGAGTGTATAATCATAGCAGATTGAAGCTACATGCCATGCTGAAGAAAAAGTTAAGGTGTGTTCCAGATTCAGAAATGGCTAAATACTTGATTCAAAGAACCATCAATCAGAGTTTAGGATTGGATGCAAACACTGGAATTTAGGCCATGATAGAGTTTTGGGAGCATCTTGAAGAAAAAATTTGAAGAACTTGACTTCTCTTCCTAAAAGTCAAGTTAGGGGGAGATTGTTGGGAACTGAAGAATTCATCAAGTATGGTTAATGCTGCTGGTTCAAAATTACTACTGCTAGAAGACTTAAAGGTTAATACTGCTGAGTGTTACTACTGCTAGTACTATTAATACTGCTAGTCATAGTTAGTGCTGCTTGAACAAAGTTAGTACTGCTTAGCTAGTTAGTACTGCTAGTAGTTAGTGCTGCTTAGTAGTTAATGCTGCTAGAAGAAGTTAATGCTGCTGATCATGGTTAGTGCTGCTAAAGAGATTCGGATGGAAAGAATGACAGCTGGATAATCTGAAGATTATGGAAGCTTTGAGATATACATGGAAGATATACTGAAGATTTGTTTAATTATTGTAATTATCTTTTGACTAGTATATGTATAGAATGTATAGAATAGATAGAAGAGAATTTTCTTGGTAATTCATTATTTTAGAGAGAAAATCAACCTCAAGGCATAGATCCTAATTCTAGAGAAGTAGAATTCGTATTGGTGAGCCTGTTCATCAATATTGAGGTTGAGTGAGTAATCTTGTAACTTCAAAGCTTTCAATACAAGTTTACAGTTTGTTAATTATATTCTGTTTTGATTTCCTGTTTGATTAAATATCAAAGTGTTATTCCGCAAACTTCTTTGATATTGTTTCTGATAATTAATTCTTGTTGAGAATTCGATCCTGACACTGGAAATGGAGGAAAAAGTCAAACTTTGCGTTTGAAGAAGCTGGCGCAAATGGGGTTTTGCGCGAGAAGCGGGTCGCGCGAACTGGAAGGTTTGCGCGAGTCGTGTATGGAGCAAAGCAAAGTTGTGTTTTTCGTGAGGAGTTGATCACGCGAACTGAGGTTTGCGTGATGTATTGGTAGCGAGAGTTGAGGTTCGCGTGACTAGAGGGTTGCGCAAACTAAGGTTTGCGTGAGACGTTGGTTGCGCAAAGTGAGGTTTGCGCGAGACGTTGGTTGCGCAAAGTATAGGTTTGCGCGAGACGTTGGTTGCGCAAAGTTGAGGTTTGCGCAAGCGGTTGGTTGAGCAAAGTTGAGGTTTGCGCAAGCGGTTGGTTGAGCAAAGTTGAGGTTTGCGCAAGCGGTTGGTTGAGCAAAGTTGAGGTTTGCGCAAGCGGTTGGTTGAGCAAAGTTGAGGTTTGCGCAAGCAGTTGGTTGCGCAAAGTTGAGGTTTGCGCAAGCAGTTGGTTGAGCAAAGTTGAGGTTTGCGCAAGCAGTTGGTTGAGTAAAGTTGAGGTTTGCGCAAGTTCGTCCCTGAGTTCGAAAAATCGACTAAAAACCTGTTTTTCCAAGATTAGCAGTACCAAACTCTAACAAAACGACCACAAACACTTCTAGAACAGATTGTTACCACTCGATCTCAATAATAACCACTTTTCGAAAAGCAAATCGATGGTACAGTGACTTTAAGAACTCGACTTTCAAACCACAAAATCACAAAATTGGAACTCGATTTAAGCTTTATATTGAAATTAAACACTCACAACTCGATCTAGCACCCTAATCGATCACAACCTGGTCGATTTCAACCTCTAAAACACTCAAAATCTTGAAATCGAATTTTCAAATATGAACACAGAGTCGTTTTTCTTAAAACTTGATTTTGATCTTTAATCAGGCTCTGATACCAATTGTCGGTTCACAATGTTTATCAAGTTTTATAGATTAACAACACATAAACGATTTACCAACCTGTATTGATTAATAACAACGATTACAGGATTTGATATTTGAAGCTCTCGTGTTTTTCTCTCTTTTACACCGTGAATGTGTGTGTTTGTATATCTGAATATGTACTGATTGTGTTAGCTTCTCTAACACATTACACCAACCCACTTGCAAACCAAGTTGCAATATTAAAACAATAAAGCTAAATATCTAAAACTAATAATAAACTAACTAATATCTAAATATCTGTTAATTAGATATTTAGAATAAACATAAAATACTAACAACTTTACTATTTATTACAAACTGACCCTAGACTATTGTTGAGAGTGACTTGTCAGCTTTTAGCTTCGGATTGCGACCTTCGGATTGGATGATCTTGAATCCAATAAGACTGTGCTCTAACAGTATGTATATAGCACATACGTCTATATCATGTCTATGTATGTGTGTATGTATCTATGTATGTCTATAGATGTATTGTATATGTATATCATGTGTACGTATGTATATGTCATATATATGCATATGTATGTATATCATGTGTATGTATGTATGTATGTCTATAGGTGTATTATATACATATGTATTGCTTGTATGTATATGTATATGTCGTATGCATATAAATGTCTGAATGTCATGTACATGTCTATATATGTATGTATGTATATATATATGTCTATATATGTATTTATATGTCTATATATGTATGTATGTATGTATGTCTATAGATATATGTATGTGTGTATAACACTTTTGGTCCCTGATCTAACTGGAATTAATGAGAAAAGATAAATGCCATTAGCTGTTTCCGTTAAGTCCAGTTAGTTTAGGGGTATTTTAGTCAATTTAACTATAATTTGATAAATTAATTAATAATTTATTTAATAATTTTAATATTAATTAATATATGATAATTTATTTTAATAATTTATTAATAATTTAAAAGTAATTTTTTTAATTTAAAAAAATTAATATCCGTCGGAAATTCGTCGGTAATCACCGACGGTTAAAATCCGTCGGTAAATTAGATGTAGTGTGTTCAATAGACTTCTAACTTCATTGACACCTACGGTTTGACTTTGAAATAGTCAAACCATTACACGTAGGGTTTTAAAGTCATCCAAAGCTCCTCTAAACCTACGGTTTGACTTTCAAGTAGGCAAACCATTACATGCAGTGTTTTCAAGTCATTCAAAAGTCTTGTACACCACCTCTGTCTTGATTATGTCGACTAACGACTTCTTTCTTTGTTGTAGTTGTTGAATATGTCGATAGATAGATGATGGATGTATAGAAAGAACGACAGTCGGGGGTTTCTTAGCGTCGACTATATTGTTGCAATAGGTAGGTTTTTGGACTATGCCTATGCAGATGAAGGGATTGTTGAATGGAAACCTACACATGATGGGATAGTGCTTCGTATCAGATGCCCTTGTAAGAAGTGTCAAAACTTAGGCTATAAAGAAAGTGATGATGTGAGGCTGCATTTGATGAAGCACGATTTAATTGCCTGATTATACCACATGGTGGGCATATGGTGAAACCTATTACCATAATGAAGGGCATCAAGACGTGGGTCAATCTTTTACTCTGGTAGTAGATCATAATGAAGGGTATGTTGAAATGGTGAACGATCACATGATTCATGATGGCATGACATGGGAAGAAGAAACCCCTAATCCTTCTGCCCAATGATTTTATGACATGTTACAAGCTGCTGACGAGCCATTATGGGACGAGTGTCCAAATTACTCGAAATTAGGAGCTGCGACGAGATTGTTGAATTGGAAGGCAGAATGTAATGTACCCGAGACGACTTATAATCGAGTTGTTCCTATAATTAAAGAGATGCTACCTGAGGGTGACAAACTACCTGATAACTTCTTCGAGACGAAGAATAGTTTGAAAAAGTTTGCTCTACCAAAAGTAAAGATTGACGCTTGCAAAAACCATTTCATGCTATTTTACAAGCATGATTCTGAGTTGACCCATTGTCGGTATTGCAATGAAAGTCGTTACAAGACTAGTGGACGAAGCAAGGTCCCAAACTTGGTGTTGACGTACTTGCCTATTGTTCCTAGACTTCAAAGATTGTATATGTCAAAGAAGACGTCTAAAGAGATGACTTGGCACAAGGATCATCAGACAGAACTGGGTGTGATGGTACATCCAAGTGATGGTGCGACTTGGAAGCATTGCAACATGGTACATCCTGACTTCGCTTCTGAGGTCTGGAATGTGTGTCTTGGCTTATGCACCGACGGTTTCAACCCGAATAATTCAAATTCGAATCCATATTCACTATGGCCAGTGTTTCTTACCATCTACAATTTACCTCCTTGGTTGAGTTTGAAAGATTCATATGTTAAACTTGCATTGGTCATTCCTGGTAGAAAGAGCCTCAGTCAGAATTTGGATGTGTTTCTTAGGCCGCTAATAGATGATCTCAAGATGTTGTATACAATGGGTGCTCTTACGTAAGATGCTTATCATAAGAATAATTTTGAGATGAGGGCTATACTTCTATGGATCGTCAGCGACTTCGCTGCCTACGCAATGTTGTCGGGTTGGAGCACGCACGACAAGCTAGCCTGCCCGTTATGCATGGGTACAGTCGATTCTTTTTAGTTAAAAAATGGAGATAAATCTTGTTTGTTTGACTGTCATCAGAGATGGTTACCTAGTGCACACCCCTTTTGACGTGATCGAACAAGATTTTTGGACGGATCTAGGGTGTTAGCCGATCCACCACCCGAGTTAACCGGTGAAGAAATATGGGAGCAGGTCCGTCATCTTCCAACTGTTTACGATGGATCCCCATTTTTATCGACCAATAGAAAAATTACCGTCTTTGGAATCACTCATAATTGGGTGAAGAGAAGTATCTTTTGGGAGTTTCCATATTGGAAGAAGTTGTTAATCCGACACAACCTGGATGTCATGCACATTGAGAAGAACGTCTTTGAGAATCTCTTTAACACTGTCATGGACACATCAAAAATGAAAGACAATATAAAAGAAAGGAGGGATGTAGAGATTTATTGCAACCGATCGCAGTTGCACATTGCCATGTCAGGCAATAATGTAGTGAAGTCGAAGTCGTCGTACACTTTGACCAACACAACAAGTAAAACAAGTATGTGAATGGTTGAAAAGACTGAAGTTTCCGGACGGGTATGCTTCGAATATTGGGGGGAGGGTGTAAACATGGCATACTACCACTTTTATAGCTTCAAGAGTCATGATTGTCATGTGTTTATGCAACAATTGCTCCCTATTGCCTTACGAGGGATGATACCGACTCCCATATGGGATGCGATAACGGAGTTATGCACATTCTTTCGTGCAATCTGCTCAAGGGTGTTACACTTAGAAGACTTGATTCCATTGCAAACAAGTATCGTTCAAACAATTTGTAAGTTGGAAAAAGTCTTCCCGCCCGAATTCTTTGATTATATGGAACACTTAGTGATACATTTGACACGAGAAACCATAAATGGTGGGCCGGTCCAATATAGGTGGATGTACCTTTATGAGAGGTCTATGAACTTTTCCATTCAAATATTTTTTATTTAGGAAACTTGGGTCATTGAAGAGGACTGTTAGAAACAAAGCAAGGGTGGAGGGGTCTATCGTTGAGTCTAATCTAGTAAATGAACTCCCCACCTATTACTCCCTGTATTTTGATCCACAGATAGAAACTCGGCATAATCGCGAGTCAAGAAACTTTGCCCCAGATATTCCTAGTTCTTCAGGAATAGATGATTGATTGAGCATATTCAAGGTTCCATCTCGTAGATTATTCGAGAAGGGGGGAAAAGACTATCTTGACTCAAGCCTAGATTCACAAGATGCACACATATGTGTTGTTGAATTGTGAAGAAGTTCGACCTTTTCAATAGACCTTTATGAGTGGATACGGCAAAGAGAACCTGATCTTGATGTAGTTGCATGAGATAAAGCTCGGGATGTAAGGTTTTCTACTTGGTTCGAACAACATGTGAGTATAGAAATATGAAATTTACTTATGTAATGTTACAAAAATGTAATTTATTTTATATTTGTGGTTTTACAGGTCATGCTCAGATCAGCCGATTTCTCCGATCATTTGAAATCCCTAGCACGTGGACTGGGACGATATGTTTGGTTGCATAAGGGATATTTTATCAATGGTTACAAGTTACATACGGTAACACATGCTACTGGGCGTATCACACATAATAGTGGCGTATGTGTGAGAGGATCTTGTTATGACGACTCCGAGTTTGACTATTACGGATTGTTGGACGACGTGTTAGAGGTGGAGTATTACGGTGTGGGCTATTGTGTTGTAGTTTTGTTCAAGTGTACATGGTTTGAAAGTCCAGAGGGAGTTAGAGTTTACGCTAAACATGGGTTGGTTGATATCAAATACAAGTCCAGACTCAGAGGTGAGGACTATTACGTCCTAGCATCACAAGCGGAACAAGTGTATTACACACCCTATCCTTCAGGCAGTAAGGATTTAAAGTACTAGTGGGAAGTTGTGAAGACCAAAGCCCGTGGAATATATGAAGTTGCAGAAAGTGCTATCGATGGGTTGGATGATGATAACGTGGATGGAGAGCCATTCTTTCAAATCAACGAACGGGTAACTCATAATACAAACAATTGGGTAAATGAGGACCTCGATTCCGTCCCTCTTGTCACTGGGGAGCTCAACGTAGTCGCCACAAATGAAGAATCTAGCGACGAGGAAGTTGCATCAGATCACGAATCTAGCGACGGGGAAGAAGAATTTGAAGACGTGGACGATGATAAAGATAATGAAGACGAACTTATGTTATCTGATCAGTCGTCTAATCACTAGTGTGCCTTTCTTATGTAGACATTATTCATAATAATTATATCCTTATTATATGTTTGTACACTCATATTTTAGTGTCTTATGATTTATGTACACTTATATCATTGTGTGCGAACCATTCTCTACTTTTAGATGGTGGGACGCAACACTAGGGGTAGGGGTAGGGGTAGAGGCGCTAGCAGGGGCAGTAGCAACTCCGCTGGACGTGGTGACCCCCGCGCCAACGAGCCTATAGACGAGTCCACCTTTGTTGCAGCTACTGACGAAGGACTAGATCAGATCCAGCCTGAGGACGGGATTGAGTCGCCTGGAGCGGGCTCGAGGGTTAGAGGCCCCAATATTGCATCACAGACGCCCCATCTGAGTCAGCGACTGGCGTTTGTGTTGTCTGCCGCCGGTGGGTAAGTAGATGTGATATATTATTAATTCTAGTACATAATAAACCGATCCTAATGTTTTTATGTTGTATATTTTGCAATTGTGAAGGTTTAAGGACCAATCAGTGGTCCGGAGGGCCACTGCCATCTTTCGGTCCATGTTTGCTGGTCCATGGGCTCATATTAGGGATGTCCCTGAGGAGCACTATCCACGAATGAAGGATCATTTACGGGTATGTACTTTACTCTATTTAACTAATTGAGTGGATTTATTTTTACTTAATCTAAACAATGCGTATGCAGTTGTATACTTGTATTATTATTGGCCTCCTGAGATGGACGTCGACTTATTATTTGCATTCCAGCATACCCTGACGAATAGGTACGCGGACATGATGTGAGATGCCCGTAATTCGGTCAGGGATAGGGCTTTAGCTATTGATGGTGTCTGGTTCGACGGACATGCCTACACGGTTCTTCACGCACACAATCCATAGTGGATCCGACATGATTTTTAGGTCGAGATGATTGATCAGGTTTGTTTTGTTTTGAATACTTGTATCTGGTTGTACTAGGATTTATATTGATTTATATCTTGTTTTTAACAGGTATGGAACACCGATGCGTTCAGACGTGTATCTGCGGCCAATCGGGCCACCGAGTATGAGGGGATGACGTCCATGCACTGCACCGGATCTATTAGTACCGCTATGCATCGGGACCGCATTGTAATTTATCATCCACTAGACTAAATATATATAATTGATGATTATGTATATATATATATACACACATATGATTTTGTTACCTACTAACAATTTAAGTTGTCTGTTGTAGAGAGATGCATGGGGCCGTGAGCCTACTAGCGACGAGGTTTGGGAGGCTACACACTGCACCAACAGGAAGCTTGTTCTGGGTGCGACTGGTCCGCCCACGGATCCTCCGATCTACGTTTACCCAAAGGTGGCTCGTATGGCAGTAAGTTCAATTATGTATGTCTAGATTTTTGTTTGTTTTATAAGATAGAAATTATAGCAAACTTAGTTTGGGTTGCCATTGTTGGGCAGACGATAGGATTCTTTTGATAAAAGTAGGTTTTGGATATAGATATTCAAATTACAGTTGAAATGCTGCCGAATTTTCTATAGGTTAGTTGACTTGACAATGTCTAATTTGGTAAACTGTAGGATAACTACCATCGGACTAGGGAGGAGTACCCGGACTTACCTCCCAATGACGCCGAGTTGTGGGAGCACAGTGTCGGAGGACGGCGTAAAGGACGTATTTTTGGATGGGGGACCAGTCAGGATCCCTATTATGCTATGACCGGTGATTTAGGTGCCATTACGAGCAAGAGCTTGCACGACTATCGTGATGAGGAGTTGTGCTTGTCAAATGTTGTTTAACATTATTAATTATATGTTTGTTAAATGTTGTCTAACATTGTTATATATATGTTTGTCAAATGTTGAATTTTAGTTGGATGAGCTGAGACAGAGGCTAGAGAGAGAGGAAGCAGAGAGGATCCAGATGCAGGAGCGACTAGAGAGAGAGAGGAAGCAGAGAGGATCCGGATGCAGGAGCGACTTGACCAGTTTGAGGCGTTCATGAAGAAGTTTCAAGATCACCCCTTCCCCCCCCCCCTCCCCCGATGTAGGATAGTTTGTATTACGTTTTAATTTTTAGATATTAAATGAAAAATGGGCAGGTTTTGTACAATTTTAAACTGGAGATTAAATGAAAAATTGGCAGGTTTTATATAGGTTATAAACTGCATTTATTAATTTTTAATTATTTTTTTAATAAAAAATGAAATTACCGACGGATAATCCATCCGTAAATGTATTTTAATTTAATTTTTGTTTATTAATAATCCGTCAGAGATCCGTCACTAATTCCGTCTGAAAATATCCGTCAGTAATCCGCCGGTGATCCGTCGAAAATAACCCACGCAGTTGGTGATCCGTCGGAAAATGTAGTCATCAGTGATCCGACAGAAATATTAACGCCGACCACAAGAATTTCTGAGGGCTATTTACTGACGGATCACCGACGGATATGACCTTCACCGACAGATTTTTCCGTCAGTGATAAGCCTCTGTTTTGTAGTGGTTGATAGACTCTTTCACAGATCAATTGGATAAAGTAAAACATGACTCAAAAGAAACCCAAATTAAAAACCTAACACCGTATGTTTTTTTAAATGGCCATATTTTTAGTTTTGATTACTTGTTTTTGCAAGAATTCAGTCATTTTTCCATGCATAAGTTTCTCTAATTAGGATAGTATTCATCTCATGGATTTTTGATTATTTGATTTCGATTCATAGTTTGTCCTCCAAGTTTAGTTTAGTCTATAAAAGGACATTTTGTAACTTTTAGAAACAATTTTTGATATATGGAATAAATACAAAATTTCCAGTTTTGAGTGAATTCTCAAATATATGGGTTCATCCTATTCTCCATCTTGCGTTAGGTGGTATTTGATCTCGTTAGCATTCTGATGGCTAACGAACAAGACAATTAACCGCGTCCTATGGATTTAGCTCGGGGTGTTGAAAACCTGTGGCGAGTATTTGAGGATATCACTACTAGGTTCGATAGAAGTATCACACTTATATAAAAACTATGCACTGTGATCGTAGGTGGTGGAAGTGTCCAAGAGAATCGAAAGGATAGTGTTTACAGTGTCAATTAGCGGGGACCGGTCAACAACAACTGAACTGGTGATTTTGTGGGAGTCTACCGACCTTCGGTTAAAATTAGAAGACCAAAAAAAAAACCTGGGAGAAGGTGAGTTTGTGGAACTTGTAGCACAAGGGATCTCATGTTCTCCAAACTACAAGATCGTTCACAAGATAGAAAAAAACCTTACATTCCAAATGCTTATCGATCAAACAATATGTTCTCTAACTTATAAATAATTACAGACCGAAATCCAAGTCTTTAAGGACCTTGTCAATCACTTAAAATTACCAACTTAACCACATCCAAAGCCTTATCAGACCCGGTACATCAAAAAGGGGCTAGTAAGTGAGGTGACCAACACTATATAAAATGTTGTCTTAGGCAAAGTGTAGTTTTATGTTGCCTAAATGAGACCTTAGGCAACATACAAATGATTGTATGTTGCCTCAAACTATCTTAAGCAATGCCTTCCCTTATGTTGCCTTGGTTGTATGTTGACCACTCATACTTTTTTAAAAATCAGTCAAAGTTATCTTAGGCAACATATAATCCATTTCCTTAGTTGCATAAGATCTTTCATAGGCAACATAGTTTTCTTGTGTCTATGTTGCCTAAGGTCAAAAACATAAATAAAAATATAGGTAGTTGAAAATTTTACGGTTGACCACTGATACCCTATTAAAGATTGGTCAAAGTTAATTTAGGCAACCTATAATGTATTCCATTGGTTGCCTAAGTTCTGTCTTAGGCACCATACTCTATTGTTTCTATGTTGCCTAAGGTAAAAAAAATGTAATTACTCGTACAATTGAAGGTTTTAAGGTTGACAATTGAAGGTTTTAAAGTTGACAATTTAAGGTTGGCAACTATTTGGGTAAAAATACTAATAGTCCATTATCGTACGACCAGCGATAACCGTCAGGTAGAGAATCCAACAGTCCATCAGTTCATCGCCACACGATCAGAGAGATAACCGACGCCCTTCCTTTGGGGCGACCACGACTAAAATATCCGTCCGACAAATACTGTCGTACGACCTGATTTCAGTTACTAACCTGCTACATACGTTATATCATGTTTAATGCAGAATTCAAAGACATTCATGACCAAAGATTGTAACGAAAGTCATCATCAATAACAATAGACATAACGGACGCTATCATCAATATCAAACGGTCATACACATTCAAGACACATCAACGGAAAAATAGAGTATAAATATGAAGATAGAACTTTACATTTGGGACATCTGATTCTAAGACCTCACAAGCTCACGAATTACGCTCTCAAAGATTGCTCAGACTTTCAAAGCTCATAAAGTATTCTGCCGTTCAACACGCGACGCACGACAGGAATTTTGATTATACACAACACACGACCATCCTTACTTTATTGTACTGTTGCAATACACTGTTAACATTTGTTATCAAGGACGACGTCCCTGATTGACGTCCATAGTGCACGACGACTTACACTCGTCCGCGGTTTTTACCCATTTTAGGGGGTTTTCCGCGTCACCAATTCTCTCGTCTCATTTACTTTATTTTTCTTTATTGTCGTACGATTATTGGAGTTACTTTCTTTGGTTGGATCAGGCTTCACATTCACCTTAAATTTTCCTTGGGAGATTTTTGGCATAAACAGTTTGGCGCCCACCGTGGGGCCCCATCCAAAGGAAATCCTCGATAATCTTACGACGTACTAACATTTTCCTTCTAGTGTTTCTCTTTTTACATCCATTCAGGACAATGGATTTCCAAGGAACCCAAGATCATGTTGTGGCCCAGATGAACATGGGGCTTACTGCTGCTCATGCTCGTATTGACGCCCTAACAGCTCAGGCTCGACAAGCAGCTGAAACCATCGAGCATCTAAGAAACCAGAACGGAAACAATGTGACAGGGACTACGAATGCTTATGTCGGTGCTTGGAACGTGCCACCTTCATTGCCTAATTATCCTCGTCCACCAGCAGTCAATCCTACGACCTTCGTAATCCCAACCATGCCTATGGCCTCTATGTCAATCAATGGATATGCCTCAGATTCCTCACAATAGACTAGCCTCAATGGATCAGGTTATGTTCCATTGGGTGTCCCAAGGGGTATCCCGATAGATCCCGTTGCGCAACGATTGAAGCTTCTAGAAGAGCAGAATGAACGTGTCTTGTCGATGCTAGCCAAATTGTCGGGGGCAGCAGTCCCAATCGATGTCGAGCCACGTGCAAGATTTCAGGCGTCCCCGTTCGTTGATGAAATCGCGTTGGTGGACGTCCCAAAGAAGTATAATATCTCGACTTTCACCCCAAAATATTCAGGTGTCACTGATCCGACAGAACACGTCGCCCAATACAAACAGCTTATGTGGACCGTCTCAATACCGCACCAGTTTCAAGAAGTCTGCATGTGCAAGAGTTTTGGAGCGACCTTGACTGGAGCAGCATTACAATGGTTGATAAATCTCAATCTGAAACCCAAAACCATCGAGTCTTTTGCAGAATTGGTGAACCAATTTTCTCAACAGTTCGCTAGCAGCCGAAAAATGGAAAAACAGACGAGCGATCTTTACTACGTCGTACAGAAAAATGGAGAGTCCATCCGGGACTATTTTAACCGATTTAACACGGAAATGATCGGTATCCGAAATTACGACGTAAAAACAACCATTGAAGCATACAAATGGGGTTTGGACGATAGCTCAGGGTTATATCTCGACCTTACAAAATATCCTCCAGAAACCTTCGAGGACGTACGAGCAAGGACGCTCGCTCATATGAGGGTCGAGGATGACCTCGCTTTCAGAAATAAACACTCGAGCGACAACAAAGGCCTAGGTATTAAAAAGCCGGACTTCAAACCAAGGCCGGTCGGTCGATCAGAGTCTGCCAGACAGATTTCAAATGTCAGTTTTGAAAAGAAAGGGCCGACGACTTCCAAATCTGTCCAGTATCCTAAGGTATCATCTTATGGCTTCCCTGGATCAGCCAAGGACGTCGTCGCGTCCCTGAAGCAGCTACAACAAAACATTCGATGGCCAAAGAAAAGCGATAGAGACAATGATAAGAAAGACAAAGCAAAATGGTGCGATTTCCATGATGACTTCGGTCATGTAACGGACGACTGTATCGCCCTAAAGAAAGAATTGTCTTGGCTCAACTCGAAAGGCTATTTACAAGAATTGACGGGAAAAAAGGACATGCATCCCACGTCCCTAGAGCATGCCAAGGTGATTAATTGTATCACCGGAGGATCTGATGTCTGTGGGACTACATATTCAGCTGCCAAGAGACATGCTAGTCGCGGTCCTGAAGACCGACCAATTCCAAAGGAGGCAAGATCAAAGGAGAACGCGAGCTTAGAAGCTATGCCCTTGACATTCGACCAAACAGATCTCGACGACGTACATCAAAAACATCGCGACGAACTAATTATCCAATTGAGCATTGGAAATTGCCTGACAAAGAGAATACTCGTCGACGGAGGTAGTTCCGCTAACATTATCTTTTTTGATGTAGTAAAAGCTATGGGGATCGACAAATCCGAGATTACCCGACGCTCGACTACACTCGTCGGATTTAACGGAGGAGCGACAAATACCATGGGGGAAATCACACTACCAGTATATGCTAAAGGAATCAACAGGCAGACGAAGTTCAACGTCGTCGACTACTCATCGGCTTATAACGTTATCCTCGGGCGACCATGGATCCACGATATGAAAGTCGTACCCTCGACGTACCACCAAAACTTGAAATTCCCCACACAATGGGGAGTACAGGAGATCAAAGGTGAAAGAAAAGTTGCTAGAGAATGTTACAAAGTCTCTTTGAAGCCCCCGAAGCAGACAATATAGCAATTACAGAACCAGGACGTTCCCAGGACTGATGACGATTGTCGCTTGGAAACTGTCGTCCTAAACCAGGATAAGCCTGATCATATGGTCTACATAGGTTCGACACTCGATCCATCCTTTAAAAAGAGACTAATTTCTTTTTTGCAGGACCACTATGACTGCTTTGCATGGACACACAAAGACATGGTGGGTATCGATCCGAGTATTATTTCCCATAAACTCAACATCGATCCATCATTTAAACCCGTCCAACAGAAAAGACGAAAATTTGCTCCTGAAAGAAATACAATCATCAACGACGAAGTTGATAATTTGCTTAAAACAAGAAAAATACGAGAAGTCAAATATCCTGATTGGCTCGCCAACGTTGTTGTCGTTCAAAAGAAAAATGGCAAATGGAGAGTATGTATTGATTTCACAGACCTTAACAAGGCATGTCCAAAAGATTCATTTCCATTACCACACATCGATTCTATGGTCGACGCTACAACTGGACACGAATTGCTTACCTTTATGAACGCGTATTCTGGATATAACCAGATATTGATGCATCCCGACGATCAGGAAAAAACGGCCTTTATGACCGATAAAGGTATTTATTGTTATAAAGTGATGCCTTTTGGTCTTAAGAATGCAGGTTCGACGTATCAGCGGCTAGTGAATATGATATTCAAAGAACATTTGGGCGACACTATGGAGGTATACATCGACGACATGCTTGTCAAATCGAAGCATACGGATGATCACATAGAACATTTGAAGCAATCGTTCGACATTTTACGGGAATATAAAATGAAGTTGAATCCGACAAAATGTTCTTTTGGAGTTCGAGCTGGAAAATTCCTCGGTTACATGGTCACACGACGAGGAATCGAAGCTAACCCAGATCAAATTAAAGCAATTATCGAAATAAAATCGCCCAGAAATTTTAAAGAAGTCCAACGCCTAACAGGACGTGTAGCAGCATTAAACCGATTCATCTCTCGGTCGTCCGACAGATGTCACTTATTCTACAACGTCTTGCGAAAAAATAAAGGATTCGAATGGACTGATAAGCATGAGGAGGCGTTGCAGCAACTCAAGGAATACATGACATCACCCCCCCCCCTTCCTCTCCAAACCCGAGAAAGATGAAATTCTACAACTCTACCTAGCCGTCAGTGCCAATTCGGTGAGTGCAGTCCTTACCCGAGAAGCTGACGGACGACATTTGCCGATTTACTATGTAAGTAAAACTATACTAGACGCTGAAACCAGGTACTCATCTATGGAAAAACTCTTGCTTTCGTTAGTTATGGCCGCTAAGAAATTACGACATTATTTTGAATCACATCTTATAACTGTTGTAACTAACTTTCCATTGAAGTCTGTGTTAAGAAAACCCGAACTAACAGGACGACTAGCCAAATGGAGCGTCTACCTCAGTAGTTACGATTTGGATTTTAAGCCTAAAACGGCGATCAAATCACAGGTCTTGGCAGATTTTGTTACAGATTTCAGTCCAGAACTAGAAGAAGTGACGACGTCCGACGAGCTAATTGTGGCGACTTTGCATGACACTACTTGGACGCTCGACGTCGATGGATCGTCGAACATACGAGGAACAGGCCTGGGTGTCGTCCTACAGTCCCCACAAGGGGGCAAGATAGTATACTCCATACGGCGCGACTTCAAGGCAACAAATAATGAGGCAGAATATGAAGCCCTGATTGCAGGAATCAAAATTGCTCATGAATTGGGGGCAATGCATCTGCGTGTTCAAAGCGACTCGTCCCTAGTCATTAACCAAGTCACTGGAGAGTTCGCAGCAAAAGATTCGAGGATGATTGCCTATTATAAAATAGTAAAAGAAGAAGCAAAGAAGTTCAGTCGCTTCATAATTGAGCAGATACCAAGAGATCAGAACACTCAAGCTGACGCACTAGCCAATTTGGGGTCAGCACTTAATCAAACGACATTCGACAGTATTCCAATTGTCCACCTCGCAACATCGTCCATCGAAGACAATGGTAATACTTTGATCGCACCGATTGAGGAAAAAAACTCTTGGTCGGACGACATTAAAAATTATCTAGAGAACGATCAATTGCCTGATGACAGAATGGAAGCAAGAAAGGTCAGGTTTAAAGCATCAAGGTACGTCGTGATCAGAGGACACTTATATCGAAGATCTTCAACTGGTTTGAATCTACGATGTATTACCAACAAGATGCAAGTCCAGAAAATCTTACAAGACATGCACGACGGTGAATGCGGAAATCACTCAGGAAGTCGCAGTCTAGCCAACAGGATATCACGACAAGGTTATTATTGGCCGACACTAAGGCAAGATGCGATCAGGTATGTACAATCGTGCGACGCATGTCAACGACATGCAGGTATGTCTCATAAACCATCTGAACCCTTACACTCGACTTTAGTCCCATGGCCCTTTATGAAATGGGGAATGGATATCGTCGGAAAACTACCACCTGCCCCCGAGAAAAAGGTATTTCTTCTAGTTTTAACAGATTATTTCTCTAAATGGATAGAAGCAGCGGCTTTCTCCCAGGTTTGGGACAAAGAAGTCGTTTCTTTTATCCAAACTAACATCATTTGCAGGTTTGGAATTCTGTCCGAAATAACGTGCGATAATGGGACACAATTCATCAGTGATCGGACGCGAAAATTCTGTGAAGAAAGGAACATTAAGTTGGTAACATCGACACCTCGATACCCACAGTCAAATGGCCTTGCCGAGTCAAGTAATAAAACTATCATCAATTCGATCAAGAAAAGACTCAAAGCTGCCAAAGAAAAGTGGGTAGAAGAATTACCCTCCGTTCTATGGGCCAATCGTACGACACCACGTACGTCCACAGGACAAACCCCTTTTCCAAGAAGGAGACTACGTCTTACGTCGAGTGTTCCAAAACACTCAAGAACTCAACGCAGGTAAACTTTCCACTAAGTGAGAAGGTCCTTATCAAATCTCTGGCATCGTGGGTAAAGGAGCTTATAAAATCCAAACCCTTGACGGTCGAGATATCCCACGAAGTTGGAATGCAGTTCACTTAAAAAAGTATTTCTTTTAAATTCCGAATTTGTTTCCTTGGATTATCTCTTAAAAAGATTACTAACTTAAGCATCAGAGGGTCGTTGGTCAAACCAACGACCACCCCGCTAACGTTGTTCTTCGCAGGGACGCACGACTTAATTAAGATTTTCATGTCGAGTAATACTCATACGATCGCATGTATATGGTTGGTCGTAATTGTTGATAAAGGTTAATTTTTTACACTTGACTTTCGATACTTATATTCGAAAAACATTATTACAATTGCACTTGTTCGATCGTAAAACTCAGTTGATTTCATTATAGCATGTTAATGAATGATAGTTTGGTCGAACGTATGATATACTGTGTTTATATTTTAAAATTACTCGACGTGTGATAAGAGATATAACAAACATCGATGTACAAAAGAGACTTTGTCATTAGAAGAGAAAATTACAAAGTTAAGGGACGACCACAGACGACCGACCCTTAGATAATAGATCCAAAAAGCTAAGAAGGAGGAACGTCAGACTGTTCCTGCACGTCATCAGTCTCTGCTGCTGCCGCCTCTTCTCCACCGTCACTTCCCTCTAATTCATCGTCTTCGTCAAGGTCCCTTTCAGTCCCTACGGTGTCAAGGTAGGTCTTGAGCTCCTCAACGGTCAACGCCATAGGATTTTTACCAGTCAGATGACGCCTCATCAAAGCAGCTCGGGCCGTGAAGCGAGAGAAGGCTTCAATTTGCCTATTCTCAGTCTCCAGGTCCTTGACGTCGCCCTCCAGCTCCTCGACCCTCTTTTTGAGGGACGCGACTTCATCAGCAGAAGTAGCAGCAGCAGTGATGAATTTAATCTTCTCGACCTCTAATTTGGTCGACAACGCCTCGAGCTCAAGGAGACGATCCCCGAGCTTAACCTTCTCACGATCTGAAATCTCTAGTAGACTTCGGGCATCGGAGAGCTCAGACTTAAGGCCCTCGACCTTTGCCTTCTCAGCCTCAGCCGCCTCCAAGGCGACTTTCTCCCTTTCGAGAGCCTCATCGGCCCTTTTCTTGACGTCAGGGAAAGACGCCCTAAGACCTTCCGTCTGAGCGAAGAAGCTCAGACAGGCTTGGAAAGCCTACACGACAGAAGGGAAATAGTTAAAAAATGAGAACAGTGAGTAACAAAGAAAATAGAAAATAAAGAAAGGCTTACCATAAAGGAGAGACCAGCGGCGTGCGCCCCAGTATCCTCGACCCGAGACTCCTTGTATCGGTCATAGAAGGTCGAAAGAAGAAATTTCCTCAGGTGTGGAAAAATGATGTCCCTCTCGAGGACGTCATTAGCCATGAAGTCAGATGGGAGAGTGACTTTAAACGTCGTCTCTCCCACTTTCTCCTTATTCTTCTCCTCACTCTTAAAGGAGGAAGAAGGTGCAGGGAAGGGCTTATCAACGCCCGACACCCCCGACATTGGGGCATCCTTCGTCACCTGAGTCAAGCCTCCGAGCTCGATCCCAACAACGGTTCCTTTCGATGGTGTCGTCCCTGCAAGGGATGATAGAGCAGCGTCGCTCGTCTTCTTGGGCGAGAGTCGAGGTTTGCCTCGTACCCGTCTTGTGTCTGGCCCCACAGAAGGGGCAGATCTCTTCTTCGTTTTTTCCCTCCCTTGACGGGCAAGCTCCAGTTGTTCGACTCGTCTAAGTGCGGACGACTTCGCAGGTGCATCTCCTGGATAAAATAAAATAAGTTAGAAAAAACATACGATACGAAAGTAAAATAATGTCAAAGCGACATACCAGTCATTTCTTCTTCTCTTTCTTCTTCTCCTTCTTTCTTCTCTTCTTCCTGACAAGAACTCTCGACGAACGTCACTTCTTTTACGAAGACGACCTCCTCTTCTTCGTCGTTCGACCGAGTAGAGAACGAACGATCAGCGATACTTCTCTCCAAGATCCTCTGAATCTTGTCGTGAGAATCGCGATTCGGCTTCACTTTAGTAAAGTCGATTGTTGCCAAACAAAGAAAGACATCAGTATATATATTAAATAAACGCACGACGAAAACGCATGACAAAGCAGTAAGCCTACCCGACTCATTCCATCCAGACGACAACCACTGACTATCCTCGTCGCTCACAGACGCCACTTGGAGGAAAACGTACTGGCGTTTCCAATCACGGTCGTTCACCGCAGTATTATGCACCAGTACATTATCTCCCTTCGATCGAGGGAATAGACTATACCGGTGATAATTATTCGGTCGAACGCTGTAAGCAGTCAGGAGGTCGTTCACATTGAACGGAACCTCCCAGTCGGCCATAAGACGCCCGATAACCTGGACAATTCTCCAGAACTGAGGCATTAACTGTCCAGGCATCAAGTCGAACGTATCTAAAAACGCCTTGACCAAAGGACTAAATGGCCAAGTAAATCCTATCTTGAAGGGATACTCATATAAAACACAGTACCCCTTCGGAACCTCGTCCGACTTTAAATATTCCGGCGTCATCAGATTGATTCCATCTGGAATCCTGGCCAATTTTTGAAAATAATCTAGGTGTTCTTCTTCCCTATACATACTTACAGGTTCAGTCGACATCTGAAAATCTGGGATATTCAGGGTCGAACACCAGTAACTAAGTATATCCCAAGCTTTCCTAGGCTTCCTGGCTATGGACTTCCTACGCATATAATCGACACAGAGGGAAAACGGGAAATCGTACCTTAAATAGAACTCTAAACCTCGAACTAAGAATGAAAAGGATTCTGATCGCTCGGAAAGTGAATCTCGCCGGAGGAATATGATCTCTAAAGGGTAAGCGTAAAAAAGGAAAAGATTGAAGGCGATCCATATTTATACCGAAAATCGGAAAATGAATCGCCAAGAAGAAATCGAATCGCCAACCGACACGTGTCGTCCGTGTCAAGCAATCTTTTGAGCACATCCGTCGGATGCGTGACACCTGTCCAATATTAGCTATCTAACTGTTCATTTTGCAGGAAATGACGTCATTATTTAGTTGGAAACAAACCGATTCAGTTCCATACGAACTACCCGCGTTCTTTTATGACACGTGTCTTGATTTTAAATTTAAATTTCAAAAAGTTGCCGCTTGGATTTTAAATTTGGGGGCAAACTGTTTGGGTAAAAATACCAATAGTCCATTGTCGTACGACCAGCGATAACCGTCAGGTAGAAAATCCAATAGTCCATCAGTTCATCGTCACACGATCAGAGAGATAATCGACGCCCTTCCTTTGGGGCGACCACGACTAAAATATCCGTCCGAAAAATACTGTCGTACGACCTGATTTCAGTTACTAACCTGCTACATACGTTATATCATGTTTAATGCAGAATTCAAATACATTCATGACCAAAGATTGTAACGGAAGTCATCATCAATAACAACAGACATAACGGACGCTATCATCAATATCAAACGGTCATACACATTCAAGACACATCAACGGAAAAATAGAGTATAAATATGAAGATAGAACTTTACATTCGGGACATCTGATTCTAAGACCTCACAAGCTCACGAATTACGCTCTCAATGATTACTCAGACTTTCAAAGCTCATAAAGTATTCTGTCGTTCAACACGCGACGCACGACAGGAATTTTGATTATACACAACACACGACCATCCTTACTTTATTGTACTGTTGCAATACACTGTTAACATTTGTTATCAAGGACGACGTCCCTGATTGACGTCCATAGTGCACGACGACTTACACTCGTCCGCGGTTTTTACTCATTTTAGGGGTTTTCCACGTCACCAATTCTCTCGTCTCATTTACTTTATTTTTCTTTATTGTCGTACGATTATTGGAGTTACTTTCTTTGGTTGGATCAGGATTCACATTCACCTTAAATTTTCCTTGGGAGATTTTTGGCATAAACAACAACTACCATTGTTAATTTTACTTAGGCAACGTAAAATCTATTGTGTTTGTTGCCTAAGAGTTGTCTTAGGCAACATATTTTCTTGTTTCTTTGTTGCCTAAGATCAAAATCAGTAATAAATATTGGTAGTTCCCCAATTTGCAACATTTCTTGTCCATTTCAAACATTTTTGTTTCTGAGGGTTTGAGACGCGATTTCAAGCGACTTTGGCAACTTTTAGCTTCCAACAAACGTCATTTTCATCATCAATAGGCATTTAGAGATTGTTAGGTAATTATTATCTTATTTTGTAGTTATTTCATGTTTATCTCATGTAAATTTGGAACGTGATTTGCAGCGATTTTGGCGACTTTTGGCTTCCAACAAACATTTTCATCATGAAAATGCATTTAGAGATTCTTAGGTAATTATTATCCTATTTTGTCTTGTTTTTTTTATTTCATGTTTATCTCATGTAAATTTGGATTACTACGTGTCTAAAAATACATTTACTCTTACTTTATTTATGTATTTATTTTTCACATACAGACATGACAGAAAATGTGGACAATAGTTGGATCAATTTAAGAAGATTTGAGGAAAAATAAATTTTGGGAATATATACATTTTTGGAATTTGCTAAAAAGAATTCAATGAGTTGGAATGGTTATTACAAATACCCCTGCATAGACTGTGGCAACATGTTATTTCAAACGAGACAGATATAATTTCTCATTTGAAAAATCTTGGTATAATGAAAAATTATATTGTGTGGGATCAACACGGTGAGGTTACAGATATACCTACTGCATGGCAACGAAGGTTGAATATGATAAGCGATCGAGCGTCTTCGAGTCACAATGTCAATCATGTTGTTCATTTTGTAGAAGATGCATTTCCATTCCGTGAGCGGTACAATAATAATGAATCAATCGCCTAGAAGGGTACTCCTGTTTGTGATGTGGACACTATTGTTTTCTAAGTGATTGATGCATATTGAAGACTGCTAGTGGAAATGAATACTCCATTGTACGAGAGTTGTATAGAAACTTCCTTGGGTGCCTTTCTAAGAGCAATTTCTCTTAAAGAAGAAACTTGAATTTCTATCAATGCATTTAATAAGCATTTGGGGTTTCAAAAATCTTTATTGCCCACTCCAAACAAGCTTCCTAAATCATACGCAGAGGGAAAAAGATCCTCAAAAGCGTTGGGATGGGGTATAAGCTTATCCATGCATGTTTAAATGGTTGTTTCTCATACTACAAATAGTGGGGCATGCATGACCAGTACTACGTTATTTTCCTCTGACACCTATGTTGCAGCGTTTGTACATGTCAAAATATACTACAGATCATATGCGATGGCATGGTTAAAGGGAACATACCCGAACAATGATGTATTGAGACACCCGACGGATGGTGAAACATGGAAATATTTTGATAGGTGAATGCTTTTAGTATACTCGTTGACACGTAAATGATTTTAATATAGTTATATTTTGTTGACATGTAAATGTTTTTAACATATTTATATTTTTCTGACACATAATATGTCATATCCTCAATTTGCGAGTGCCCTCAGAAACGTTCACATCGCTTTATCAACTGACGGGTTTAGTCCATTTGGGGATTCTGCTACTCCATATAGCCTTTGGCCAATTGTTGTGATTTCATACAACTTACCTCCTTTGATGTGCATGCAAAAGGAATTTAATATACTAACGATGTTGGTATCTGAACCAAAATCCCTAGGGAAATGTCTCAATGTGTTTATGAGACCACTGATTGATGAGCTCAAAATTATTTAGGAGACGGGTTTTAGGACATGGGATTGATACGGGGAAGAGTACTTATGATGAAAGTTGCGAAAACGTGGACCATCAGTGATTTTTCGGGCTTTGGAATGTTAGGAGGTATTAAGACTAAAGCGTACAAGGCGTGTCCCATATGTTTGGATGACACTGATGCTAAGTTCTCTCATGGTAGAATGTCGTATATGGGGGCACATTGATGGATAGATTTGAATCATGTTCGAGGGAGAGATTTTAACGGAAAGGACGAGTTTCTACTAGCTCCATAAACTCGAACTGCAATTGAGGTTTACAGGGAAACTGTCTCCCACCGATACCCTCGTTTAAGTCTGGTTAAAGAAAATAAATCGAGACAGGTTTATAAATTTATTATATTCGGAACTTGTATTTACTTATTATATATGAAATTTGAACTGAGGTTATTGTAAATGTTATAGAGGATGAATGAGTCAAAGTTGTGTTGGACTTTCAAAAGTATATTTTGGGAGGTCACGTATTGGAAGAAATCTGGAGTGAGACATGCCTTGGATGTCATGCACATCGAGAAGAATGTATGTGACAACATTCTTGGTATTGTTCTTGGGTTTGATGGGAAGTCTAAGGATAATCTTAAAGCTCGCAAAACTCTTGAAGATTTGAAGATACACAAGAATCTTTGGCCGAATAAACCCCGAGGCACTTCGGGAAAGACACCACTACCTTATGCTAATTACACAGTGAAGCCTCAGTTTCGACTCGAAGTACTTGATCAAATTGTTAAGGTTCAGTATCCCAGTGGTTATGCTGGAAGATTAAAGATCAAGGTAAACATAAATGACAAGAAGTTTTATGGTTTGAAAACTCATGACTGGTACGTGTTGCTTCAACGCATTCTTCCTGTGGTCATACGACCATACGTGGTCAATCATGTCGCTCACATAATTTATGACTTATCTATATTCTTTCAGATGTTGTGTGCGCAATAGTTGAAGAAGTCGGATGTTGAACAGATGCAAAAATACATTTTTTTTATTTATGCAAGTTAGCGGTGATATTCCCTCCAGCTTTCTTCCCAATCATGGTACATCTTTGCATCCATCTTCTTAAACAAGTTTTCCTATGTTAGGGCTACTTTGTTAGTTAAATAGAAGTTCAGGGTAGATTATGACAAGTTATTAAAGTTGTAAGCTTGTTGGGCCTTAAAGCCCATAAGCCCATTAGGCCTGCGAGCCCATGTATTTAAAGTTATTTCTGTTGTCATTTATCAGTCTAGAGATTCATTATTCAGTTTACTAGTTGTTAGGTTTACATACTATTATCAGAAATTCTCTCTGTAAACCTTAGCCCTTTGAAGTTTATATTAATCATATAACTAGTTGCTGTGGCCAATATCTTGTTCATCATTGTTCATATATCTGTTGATTGCACTGAAACTGGGATCTACAATTGGTATCAGAGCAGATAGGCAAAAGGTTTGATCCAGAAAAAGGTTTGTCTAAAACCCTATAATCATTCTTTTATGTGTTAATCGCTAATATGTGCCTTATTTTGATTATCTGGTTATGTTTTTCTTTTATCGATCGAATCTGGTATTTTTCTGGAAAGTAAACATTCGGTCTTAGTGATTCTGGGTTCTTCGTATCCGGTCATTGTTTCCTTCGATCTTAGTGATTCTGGGTTCTTCGTATTCGGTCTTAGTGAATTGGTATTTTGATTGATTTTTTTTGAATTCCTTCGATCAAAGGATCGAAGGATCTGAGTTTGGGTTCGATCGAATCCCAGAAACTCTTCGAGTTCTTCGGTCGAACTCATCGGGTTCTTCGGGGTTAATCGATCTTATCCTTATTTGTGGTTATCGTAATTTAAGTCTTTCGACCTGAGTATTAGACCGGACACCTGTGCTCCGGTCTTGTCCTTTCGACCGAATAGGACTTCCTCCTTCGACCGGACACTTGTGCTCCGGTCAAACTCCTTCGACCGAATAGAGTTTCCCCGGTCTTACCCATTCGACCGAATAGGAGTGCTCCGGTCTTGTCCATTCGACCGAATTAGAGTTCCTCCGGTCGTGTCCTTCGACCGGATACGCGTGTCCCCGGTTGTATCATTCGACCGGATAAGTGTATCCCCGGACGTGTCCTTCGACCGGATACCTGCTTCCTCCGGGCATACCTTCGACCGGATATTGTTTGACCTGATTTTCTGATTAGACCAAGTGTTTTCTGTGTTTCTTCTATTTTATTGTATTTGGATCATTCTGCTTGCCTAACGATCATTACAGTGCTCTTAAGTTAAGAAGTAAAGATGAACTCAAGGGATGCTCTAGCCATCGGTTCTGACCAAAAGCCCCCGGTGCTCTTTCGGGGAGAGTACCCTCAGTGGCATGACCGATTTATGAACTTCATAGAAGCAAAATCTAACTATGAAGATATATACAAATGCCTGACTGAGGGTCCACAAGATTGGCCAATGAAAGTGGTACCGGGAAACCCAGCTGAAGGAAGGCCAGAGCGTCAGATTCGGAAATCTGTTGGTGATTTTACTAAGGAAGAAAAGGATATGTACGAGGCAGAAAAGCTGGCAAAATCGTACCTTCTTCAAAGTCTACCGAATGACATCTATGCTTGTATAGATAGTTTCAAGGACTCATCGAAAAAGATGTGGGACCAAATAGAGAAGATGATGATGGGAAGCCACATCAATAACCAGCTAAAGGTGACAAACTGTATCACCAGATATGATGGGTTTAAAGCACGAAAGGGTGAAACGCTGACGGAAACCTACGAAAGGTTTAATATGCTTCTGAATGATCTTCAGAAAAATAAGATCACAAAGACAAACACGGAAAACAACATAAAGTTTATGAACAACTTACAGCCTGAGTGGAAACCGTTCGTCTCCCATATACGTCACACTCAGACCTTGGAGAAGCTGTATCTTCATGAACTTTATGAAATGCTGCTTCAAGATGAAGAAGAAGTGATGGAACTTATTGGGAAAGCAGACGAAAAGCCAGCAATTGATCAAATAGCACTCATATCTGAGAGAAGAGGCAAGTCCGTCAGCCGATCATCTGGAAAAGAGCCCGTGCTGAGTGATTCTGAACCTGAAGATCCCGATAGCGACTCGGATCCAGAACTTTCCAAGATGAAAGAAGCAATGGTTTTTCTCACTCAAGCATTTCAAAAGAGGAAGTTTTTTAACAAGACTTCTAATAAGCAAAGAATCTCTACTCGACGTGATCATCGAGAAAAGTCTGAAGGTAATAGTCGTTTTGAAGCTGGTAAGAAACCTGACAGGCGAAATGAAGAAAAGCCGAAAGACGAACCGATCAAATGTTACAACTGTGGTCGGTTAGGTCATTTCGCCAGAGATTGTCGCAAGCCAATTGTGCGCAACGCCGACTACTACCGAGCCAAGCTGCTTCTTGCCAAAGAAAAGGAAGCTGGTAAAGCTCTAATGGTTGAAGACGATTACTGGCTACAAGTGTCGGATGAAGAACCCGAGGATGCTGAAGCTCATCTGTGCTTCTTGGGCAACCATTCATCACCATCTGATACTGATGAAGACGATAACAATGCTCCTTGCCAGGTATGTAACCCTTTTCATGAAGCTTTACTTGATCAGATGCAACTATCTATGAACAAACTTGACTCTTACAAGCTTCTGTTAAAAGAAAAAGAACAACTTATCTCTTCTCTGGAAAACCGTGTCACTAAGCAGTCTGACTTTATGGAAAATCAAAGCTTAGAAATCTCTAGCTACATGTGCACTATTTCTAATCTAAGAGAAGAAAATGTGAGGTGTTCAACAGAGTCACAAAATCTAATGACCAAAGTAGATGACCTGACCGATAAGCTCCGTATGTCTGAGTCCGAGAAAATTGATTTGTTAAATCAAAACGTGGCTTACAAAAATGAGAACATAATGTTATCCAATCAGCTAGAAGAGCTTGAAAAGAAACTTTATAAATTTGGTCAATCTGATCAAACGCTAAAGCTAATCGCACCAAAAGAACCAAAGTACGGAAATGCGGGTATCGGGTACGATAACCCTAATTATTTAAACAAGGCTTTATCCAAAGTTCCTACTTTATATGCATCTGAATTTTTTGGATTAGACAAAATCTTTCCTGAATATAAGATACATTGGACCACACCCACTGAGGAGGAAGACCTTGAAGATAAGTTGAGAAGAGAAAACTCTGTTCTTTCTAAAAGGACATTTCCTTTTGTTTATGATACTTTAAATGCTTCTTATAATACTGACAAACCCCGTTTCCTGTCATCCGATTTTTTCCATAGTTACTCTCAAGCTGAACTAGATACTAAAACCGTTAAAACTGAGGAGGAACCTCTAGATCCCAAGGTTTATGTTCCAACTCTGCTTTTAGAAAAGAAACTTGTTCAGCTAGAAGAATCGTATGCACTAGAAAGGGAAAATTTTCAAAAGGAAAAGCAAAGTCTTTTATCTCAAATTGAGTGTCTCAGTTCCAACAAAAAGGAGACTATGTCGAAAGAAGAAAAAGAATATTACCAGACAGAAATAAAGAAGTTGCACTCACAACTGACTGCTATGGCAGCAGATAATCTGAAAGTGCAACTTCACAAGGTTGACTCTCATGCTCAGCCTTCCATTCTCCAAAGAGAGTTATCGTCTCTGTCTGAAAACTCTTATCCTTCTTCTGACTCATCTTCCTACAAAGCTTTTATGGGTGACTCGTCACCGATCATTTCAAATAAAGGAAAAGAGCCTCAAAGTCTTAAATCAGATCAGTGTTCTGATTGTAAAAATGCTTCCGCATATGATCTGCACTCAACAAACTCTTCAAATGCTCTGAAGTCCTCATGTGATAAGGTCCTTTCTGATGAGGAACTTGAATTTTCCGCATTCTTGAATTCTGAGGTGTGTTTAGATAGCACTTTGAGCCAATTTGATTTTAATCCTTCTCTACCTAGCCATGTTGATTTTTTAAATGAGTCATGTGAGCCTCCGGTTAAATTTTATAAAGGTGAATGTTCTACATTTGCCTCGAGAAAACCTTCTGTGAACAATTCTTCAAAACCTTCCAAGTCTAAATCTAAAAGGCGTTCACAGAAGAAGAAAAAGACCGGTCGCTCTCAAATGTCACAATCGTCAAATTTCAAATCCTCTGACTATGGGTTTAACGGCATTTCAGATACGTTTGGTCGGCGGAAAGAAGTGAAATATGCTTGGGTAGCTAAGAAGTCAAAAGAGAGCTCGGCAACATCAGAATTAGTTGATCCAGTGTTAAAGTCTAGAAAGAACAATAACAATCATAATGTTTTTATTTCTAAACCTCTAGTTGATTGTAATGGAACTTTTCCTTTAAAAGTTTATTCAATTCCGCAATTACTTCAACTGTCGCATGATTGTTTGTGTTGTTCTCATTGTGGATCAAATGATTTTGTTGATAGCCGTTATGCATCTGATTGGTTTGGTTCATATCATATTGCTACTAATAATTCTCATAGTCATGTTTCCCGTGAAAGACAAAGACCCAACTCTAAACGGGTCTCTAAGTCGGGTGTTAAATCTAACCCCAAAGGACCCATTTACGAATGGGTACCTAAAAAGAAATAACCTGTTTTGCAGGAAGGTCATGTGTGGTATCTAGATTCAGGCTGCTCCAAACACATGACCGGAAGAAGGGAGCTTCTCACAAACTTCACCGAGAGGTTCTGTGGGAATGTACGTTTCGGGAATGATCACTCCTCTCCCATCAGGGGTTACGGCGATATTGTCAAAGATAACATCACGATCAAGAAAGTCTCCTATGTCGAAGGTCTCGGTCACAATCTCTTCAGTATCGGTCAATTCTGCGACAAGAATCTCGAGGTTACTTTCAAGGCTAAACGGTGTAGCGTTCGAACTGAGGATGGTAAAGAAATACTTGCTGGAACGGGACGCACCAACCTCTATACGATTGACCTCTCGTCCTTGAAACCTGACAAGGAAGTCTGTTTGTTGTCCAAAGCATCTGCTGAACAAAGTTGGCTATGGCACCGTCGTCTCTCGCACTTGAACTTCAAGAATATCAACAAGTTGGTGCTGGGTGGACATGTCAAAGGTATGCCTGATCTCAAGTTTGCAAAAGATCATCTGTGCGCTGCCTGCGAAAAGGGCAAGATGAAAAAGGCGTCTCACAAGCCGAAAGCCGTTCCGAGTACTTCTCGGTCCCTTGAGCTAATCCACATGGACTTATGTGGACCGATGCGCGTTCAAAGCATAAATCACAAGAAGTATGCCCTGGTGATGGTTGATGATTTCTCTCGTTACACTTGGGTCCGATTTCTCCGTTCAAAGGACGAAACTCCCGAGTTAATAATCTCTCTTCTGAAGAGCATCCAAGTCAGTCTCAACCAAGTAGTTCAGACCATCAGGACGGACAACGGCACTGAGTTCAAGAATCAAATACTCACCGGTTATCTCACTTCAGTGGGTATCTCGCATACTTTTTCCGCCGCTCGTACTCCTCAGCAGAATGGAGTGGTAGAACGTCGAAACAGAACTCTAGTCGAAGCAGCACGCACGATGTTATCTCATTCCAAGCTACCACTATTTCTTTGGGCAGAAGCTGTTGCTACCGCTTGCTATACTCAAAATCGGTCTATCATTAACAAGCGGTTCAACAAGACTCCGTACGAGATCATCAACAAACGTATTCCGAACATCAACTACTTTCATGCCTTCGGATGCACCTGCTTTGTCTTAAATGATAAGGATGATCTTGGCAAATTCAGTCCCAAAGCGGATGAAGGAGTGTTCATCGGCTACTCTCAGCACGCAAAAGCCTATCGTGTCTACAACAAACGGACGAAGACCGTCGTTGAAAGCGTAAACGTGACTTTTGACGAGGCCCCTGAAATGGTTTCTGAACATCTCAGTTCAGAACCCGCGCTTACTGGTGTGTTAGCTTCTGGACAATTTCGTACGGAGGCTACACAATCTCCAGTGGATTCACATCATGCGTCAAGAGCACATCTTTCTGATTTGGATTTACTGTTTGAATTCTTTTATACTGACTTATTTAATGTTAAGTCTAATACTACGTCATGTGACAGGAATAATGCTCAAGCACCAGAAGTGACACAAGTCACGGGCCCTACCGACTCCGGTGGTCCATCCTCGCCTGGTGCTCCATCCTCTACTGCCAATGATCAAGCTTCCCCGAGCTCAAGTGATAGACACCCTCTTGCTCAAGCTCTTGATGACGGTGCTACTGAACCAACTCATGTTTCCGTACAACTTCCTGCACCGACTTCTGTCGAAGGTGCTCTCGAAGCTTCCTCTCCGGCAATCTCGGAACATTCCATAGTTTCATCTCCAGCTGAGTCGTCCTCTACTCCTAGTTCGACTCCCACTACGAAGCTTACACCTCACAAGCCATCATCCCTCGAGGCAGTTCAGGATTTACCCCCAGGTGGTCATGTGGATTCCGATACCTCCCATCAGACATATCAACCACATCCACATACTACCAAATGGACTCGAGCACATCCTCTTCATCAGATCATTGGTGATCCCTCCACACCAGTTCAAACTCGATCCACCACCGCCAATGACTGCTTATTTTCCTCGTTCCTCAGCCGTATCGAACCTTCCACTGTCTCAGACGCACTGACTGATCCGGACTGGGTAATTGCTATGCAGGAGGAACTCAACCAGTTTGAGACCCTCAAAGTATGGCGCCTAGTTCCCCGTCCTAAGAACAAGACCGTGATCGGGACTAAATGGATTTTTAAGAACAAGAAGGACGAAAACGGCATCATTGTTCGGAACAAGGCGCGTCTAGTGGCTAAAGGATATCGCCAGCAAGAAGGAATTGATTACGATGAGACATTTGCACCGGTGGCCCGCATTGAAGCGATCCGCATGTTCCTCGCCTACGCCGCTCACAAGAATTTCATCGTCTTTCAAATGGACGTGAAATCCGCGTTTCTCAATGGCGTGCTCAAGGAGGAAGTTTATGTCTCGCAACCCGAAGGCTTCGTGAGTACTGAAAATCCGAATTACGTCTACTTTCTTGACAAGGCCCTCTACGGTCTTAAGCAAGCGCCACGAGCCTGGTATGATGCACTATCATCCTTCTTAGTCAAGTCTGGATTCTCTAAAGGTAAAATTGATACCACTTTATTTATTAAAAGAGAGAAGAATGATATCATTCTTGTACAAATTTATGTTGATGATATAATCTTTGGCTCCACGAACCCCAAGTATTGTCAGAACTTTTCTGCCTTAATGAGTAAACATTTTCAAATGAGCATGATGGGGCAAATGAATTTTTTCCTGGGTCTCCAAGTAAAACAATTACAATCAGGAATTTTCATTAATCAATATAAGTACATCTCGGATATTCTTCGGAAATACCAGATGGAACAATCTTCATCTATGAAAACCCCCATGTCCACTACTCTAAAGCTTCACTCCGATCCTGACGGTAAGGATGTGAATGCTACTATTTATAGAGGTATGATTGGCTCTCTGATGTACTTGACGGCTAGTCGGCCTGACATTATGTTTTCGACATTCTTGTGTGCAAGATTTCAGTCGAAACCTAAAGAGTCTCACTTAGCTGCGGTTAAGCGAATTTTTCGATATTTAAAAGGTACTGCTGATCTTGGTTTGTGGTATCCAAAAGAGACAGGTTTTGAATTGACAGCCTACTCGGACGCTGACCACGCTGGAAACATGCTGGACCGGAAGAGCACGTCGGGTCATGTTCAGTTCTTGGGCGATCGTCTTGTAAGCTGGGCTTCCAAGAAGCAAAACTGCGTGTCCACCTCCACCGCCGAGGCGGAGTATGTAGCAGCCGCCAGTTGCTGCTCGCAAGTCATCTGGATGCGCACCCAGCTCAAAGATTATGGATTTAATTACTCCAGGATTCCCATCTACTGGGACTCGAAGAGCGCTATTGCTATATCAAGCAATCCCGTCCAGCACACGAAGACGAAGCACATTGATGTGCGCTATCACTTTATAAAAGATCACGTGGAAAAAGGTACAATCGAACTCTATTTTGTTAATTCAGAGCATCAGTTAGCAGACCTATTTACCAAAGCCTTGGACGAAAAACAATTTAATTACCTTGTGTCCAAGCTAGGTATGCTAAATCTGAAAGTTTGATCCGTTCGCAGCTCTCTACGAGTTTCATTCAATAACGAATGACTGTGACAAATGCACCAGTGCCTTGTCTCTGGTTGCTATTATCCACACTCCTTGGGTATTGCATTTCACTCGTTCAGCTCTGTGTCCGTTACGAACTTCTGTATCAACAAAGTAGATTTCGTGTTTTCCCGCTTCTTTTGTGTTCGTATGTCTGTTTCTGTGATTATGTGTGCAGTTTATCTCTTGTTCGCTAAAAAGTGCAAGGTGGTTTGGGTGGTGGATCCACAACCCGGTAATGTGTTCAGGAGGACCACTAGCATCAGTTGGTTGGTAAGTCTCCCGGATCCTCTATTCGAGGGGGAGCAGGTAAAAGGGTTCTGTGTTTGGACCTCCTCATGGTAATCATTCAAGGGGGAGCTAGGTCTCGTGTCTGTTTATTTAAGTCATTTTATTTTTAAGTTTTTTTTCCTCCCTTGAATTTTTTTTAGTAGTTTTATATATCTCCGAAATCTCCAAAAAGATTTTTTAAGGATTGTTTCTTTGATTTTGTTTTGTGGTTTGGTTTGTTTGGTTGGTTGTTTCGGCCCATAGCCTACCCCCCCCCCCCCCCCGGCCCAATCCCAGACTCGGCCCAAGCCCATACAACCTTCGGGGGTTTATAAACCCCGGTCGAACGGTGGTCGTCCTCATTCGATCGATTCCTTCTATCGTATTCTCCCATCTCTCTTTCGCCCGGACTCCATTCGACCGAAACGACATTCGACCGAATCTCTCGTCTCCATCTTCTTCATTCGACAAGGTAGGTGTTATCATGTTTAGATGTGTTCAATCTGCATCGATCGATTGTAATTGATCGAGTTTTTCGGTGTTTAATCGACGACTATGAGTCTGCGTCGTTGACGATTCGACTCTCCGGGGGTTTTACTCCGATCTAGGTTTCGCCCCGGTCGAATTCACCCCCGGTCAAATTGTTCCTCCGGTTTAAGGTCACCTCCGGTCGAATGCACCCCCGGTCTTAGGTGCCCTACGGTCGACGACCCCATCCGGTCGACTAACTTCCGGTCTTAACCTAACCCCGGTCTTAACATGTCTCCGGTCTTAGTGACCTCCGGTCGTAGACCTCATCCGGTCGAAGACCCTATCCGGTCTTATTGACCTCCGGTCGAACACCCCATCCGAACGAACATTTATCCGGTCTTAGTAACCTCCGGTCGAATGCATTGTCCGATCATGCTTGTATCCGGTCTTAGAAAAACCCCGGTTGAATCTTATCCGGTCGAACCAATTTTTTTGGTGCTTATTTTTTTTATATGTTGTTTACGAGGAAATTTTTATTGGTGCTGGTGCAAGTCTATGCGCCTTGGTGACTGACCCTATTTCATGAGTAGGGTTTGCTCTTCCAATGTTTGGAGTTACTATCCGGTGTGATCTAAATCATGACTGAATAACTCCAACGGCTATTATTTTTTCTCCAAACCTGGGTACTAATCTGTCAATTCTTCACAGGTACAATGGCACAAAACAAGTCACCAGCGATTGACCCAATCGCAGATGCGGAACTGATTCCCGAGGATCAGTTCCTTCCTCTTACAGCCAATAACTACCATCTCGATGTAACCCAACCTGCTATTCAACATCAGGTTATCATCGAGATACTCAGGGGCCATCCAATCGCCTATGCTCTAACGGAAACTGCAACCGTACCAATTCTATACTTACAGCAGTTCTGGCATTCTCTCCATGCGTTAGAGGCCGATGGAGGATTTCATCTTGAAGGACGAATAGATCACACTCCAGTGCTTCTCACATGTGATCTTTTCCGTCAATTTCTTCGGTTACCGACCGCCGGATCCGTAGCCGGCCGCGAAACCTTTGACCCCATGGTCACTGATGCTACACTGTGCGCTGATCTTCTCTCGTTGGGTTACGGCGCAGAACTTCGCATTCCATCAACCTTCAACCGCAAACATCTATCAACAATATGGTATACGTTGTTCACATACATTAATCGGTGCCTTTCGTCTATAACGAAGGGCATTGATCAGACGAGCGCCCCGATTCTTCGCATCTTTCACGCGGTGGCTTTCAATCGCCACGTGGACTTTGCCGACTTTCTCTGGTTTGAACTCATACAGAGAGTTCGTTCTACTGCATCTCGCAGATCAAACTTCATTCCATTCATGCGGTTCCTACAGATCGTTATCCGGAACTACATGAACCTGTATCCCGAGATACAACGCCGCTCTACCCACCCGACGTGTCCACAACATCCAACGCGCAAGATTCCCTCCCGTGCTGATCCGGAAGGTGTTGTCTCCCGACAAATCCCAGTCGGGGTACTAGACCATGCTCGTCCCACGGCACTGAGTGTGATAGCTTATAGGCACACACACAACATTCCAGCTCCTATGGTCCGGCCAGGACCGGCAGGACCTGCCCAGGGAGCAAGACCTGAGCGACGTGAGGGTCCGCGTCCACAAACGAAAGGCAGGAGCGTCCGGACAGCTGGGGCTTCCGGACAGGGTGTGTCGAGAGCTATTATTGTAAGGGGATCTGGCGTGGGCAGTGCCGTTGGAACGAGCCAGCCTAGTTCTTCAAGACAACCACCGTCACCGCCACCAACCGAGACTCAAATGGCAGAAGAGGCCACAGATTCTGAAACCATTCATGTTCAGTCCTCTTCTGTCGCTACTACTACAGACACGGCAGCCAATTCCGACTCCGAAGAAACTCAGTTTGAATCATCGCCATCAAATGAAGAGTCTTCTGACTCCGATGGTGACGATGATCAGCCCTCATCTGGAGAGATAAGGAGAGCGGAGGGAGTCTTAGTTGAAAATCAAGAAGTGAGCTGTGTGAGGGAAAGGCGGAGTAAACTGCATTCAGAGAGTACACGAGTGACGGGACAACCATCTTCGGTGGTATCCCTCCTAGCCACGTCTAGCCAGGTAGCCACATCTACTACCCAGTCTCATGTGTTGGGACAGGGTATTGAAGAAGCCGCCGTGGACCTAGCGGCGCACTTGCACGCCCAACCAATCCACTCCACCATCTCTCAACAGATGGTGGTTTCACAAACTCACGGGGATTTAGCACATACGCTATCGGGCTCTCACTTGGAGGGTGCCGATATTGAAACAAGAGAACCGCTGCCCCCGTTCTCGCCTTCTTTGCATGCACGGAGTCTAGAGCCACTTGTTATTCATGCCATTCCTAGGACACAGATTCCTTTTTCGGCTATCGCCGGTAGCCTAAGTGGCCCGGCCGGAACATCCATAGTAAACCCACCTTCGGGTAGGTTACAAGGATTGGGTGGAAGTCCTACCACGGCTATCATCACGCCAACCGTGAACGTAGGCGGCTCGACTTCAACAGTCGTAGCTACAACGGGAAGTCTAAGTGACCCCGGAGTTACCCCACATGAGTTTGTCTCAAGGGAATACATGGACGGCGCCCTAAAGGCTGTCCAATCTATGATGAGGGAGGAGATGGACAACATCAAACGAATGGTCAAAGGCAAAGGTCCTGCGATTGAGCCGGAGACCACACCTATTCCACCTTCTCTATCAGCCACGGATCTTTCCATACCTGAACTCAAATCTATCCTTCTCGCCAAACTTATAGCCCAATCTCAAACCGAACCCACCCAAGATGCCGATTTGCTATCTCTACTTCGTTCTCAAGCATCCACACCTACTCCACCTACACCCCAGCCTACTGTCTCTACCGAAGCCTTCCAGATCCAGCAAGCTATGCTTCAGTCACTTCAGCAAACCGTAGCTGTTTTGACTGAACGCCTTTCAGCAGTGGAGGATACCTGCCGTAACCAGGCAGAACGGCTCAAGCGCCGACATGATGATCAGGATGATCCTGATCACCATGAGGGGGAGAAGCGCCAACGTCTATCTGAGCCGGAGACACATGTAGTGGAGTCAGAACAGGTTGAACAGGGTACGGGTTCGGGTACAAGAACAGAGGGACAGAGACAGGAACAGGAACGGGAACCGGTGACAGACTTGATACTATACGATTATCCGACGGTTGAAAAGCCTGAGGAATTTGAAGATGGTTCTCCGATAGTTCCTGAAGATTGGGCAATAATACTAGATCCGTATGAAGTGACGGACACGACAGAAGAATGTGCCAATACTGAAAGAGCTCTGGTGGTTATGCAAGAAGAAATTGATGAAATACTACATCCAGATGATCAGTCTTCTGCCGTGATTCCTTTATTGACCTATCCAGTTAATCACCCTGATTTTTCTTCTACGGTTTTTCCCGAGAGATCTCCTCCAGCTTCACCAGTTAGAGAACCAGTTAGTACTACTCCAGTTCGTCCATCCAAGTGGGAAAGAGTCCGAATCAAAGTTCCTTTCCTCGAAGAAAGTCAGAAAAAGATCTTTGCCCACTGGATCAGAAAGTATGATGAAGTCGTTATCCATGGTCTACAGTCAGTGAAAAATAAAGAAAAACAGCGTGAACTTGTGTTCGTGTACAGAAAGTTCCAGCACAAGTACTCCAAGACAAAGCTCAGGATTGTATCAGTTGATAAGATTATACCTGCCTACTTCATGAAGGTTAAGTATACGGACTTTATGGTTACTAGAGAAGATGGTCAACAATACTGCTTTTCTGATGCTGATTTTCCATGTCTGGAGCCACAAGATCTGCTGTACATATTACGTGACTTAAAGACCAGAACCGTCAGACCCGGAGAAGTCATTGATGCACTAGAAACAGTGAAAAGATACATGAAGTGCGCAATGAAACTTGCTTCGGTGGAAGATTTTCAGATTGGGTTAGAAAGTGATCAACCGAAGATTAATCTGTTCAAGCCTGATCTGAGTGTTCCGTCTGATGCTCTAAATGTACCTGCATTCACAGTTATAAAGTTTCCAGAGTTTGGTATGTCATATGTGAACAATAACGGTGTTCTACGCTTTATCCGTTTTGATCAGATTGCCAGATTTTGTGATGGTACGTTGATGTTTTTGAAAGACAAGTTGAAGCGTGCGCTGAGTCAAGATGAAAAAGGAGTTCAATTACTGGATTTTTCATACAAAGCACTTGTTCTTAAAGCACTGAATGTTATTGAAGAACGACTGGAGTATAGAACGCAAATCAGATATTTTGAGATCAGCTTTGGTTTCCGGAAAATTTTTGTTCCTAACTGGCGTGACTATCAACTTCTATTTAAAGGGGGAGATTGTTAGGGCTACTTTGTTAGTTAAATAGAAGTTCAGGGTAGATTATGACAAGTTATTAAAGTTGTAAGCTTGTTGGGCCTTAAAGCCCATAAGCCCATTAGGCCTGCGAGCCCATGTATTTAAAGTTATTTCTGTTGTCATTTATCAGTCTAGAGATTCATTATTCAGTTTACTAGTTGTTAGGTTTACATACTATTATCAGAAATTCTCTCTGTAAACCTTAGCCCTTTGAAGTTTATATTAATCATATAACTAGTTGCTGTGGCCAATATCTTGTTCATCATTGTTCATATATCTGTTGATTGCACTGAAACTGGGATCTACATCCTAACCGGTCTTGTGCATTACATTTGGATGTTTCCTATAGAGAGGTATATGCACACTACTGACATTGATAATTAAATATATTGAATTGTATTAATTAAGGATCACATTTTTCAGGAAACTTGGAGAATACAAGGAACATGTCACAAGCACACGTTACCCCTAGGGTTGTATTGTAGAACGATACCTCATGCATGAGTGTGTGACGTCCATGAATCTCTATTTGAATAACAGACCAGACGTACATAATAACCTTTTGATATCGGATTCATCTAAGTGGAGCTTCTCAGTCGTGTCTGATTATGTTATCCCGAATAGTAGTCTATGGAACGCCACTTTGACCAGTGAAGAAATGGAAACAACTCGTTGGATGGTTATTATTAACTGTAGGGAAGCACAACCAGATATTGATAAGTTCAATGAACTTTACGCAATAGACTACCCGGAAGGTTGCTTCGAGCATCGTATCGTGACGTTCCATTAGACTTTCAAAACTTACGTATCGAAATCGACCATAACTTTCAAAACTTAGGTAGATATTAATTATGTTTTTTGACTATTCATATATTTTATCATGCAAATGGTAGACGAAAAACGTAATGTACAACAGGAACTAGAGATACTACACGAGACCCTCAACAAATCGTTGTGTACCTATAGTGTAACGTGAAAGGTGTTAGATTCATATGTGAACAACGAGATGAGAGTCGTAAGACACAAAATAGCGGAGTGATGATAGTGGAAGAGGCATGTCGTACTATGAGGTTTTACTACAAGTTCTAGAGCTAAATTATCCAGAAGCAATGTCGGTCGTGTTGTTTTAGTGCAGTGGTACGACAAAGAAAATACAAAGTTAGATTGTGGTCTGATTTCGATTGATACAAAGGCTGATTGCTACAAAGATAGTCAATTTTGTCTCGCCTTACATGCAAAACAAGTATTCTACGTCTATGATCCAATGTTTGGTTTCATCAAATGTTTCAAGGAGGTACATACAAAGCGAGTACATTTGCACGAAACACAAATGTAGGTCCACAGTATGAGGGAAGAACCGTACCAAGAGCTTGTGACTACCACCATTCCCATATTTCAAATTTTTATTGACATTGGTCCTACTCGGTGTATTGATATACCAAATGACATGACAATAGCGATGAAGATTACAACGAGGAAGAGGACGAGGAAGAGGACGAGGACGAGGACGACGAGTACGACATTGATGACGAGGAAGGGGACGAGAACGGTGTGCTTGGAATCAATGATGGTACAAATTCAGATAATGATGTTAATGAGTTTCATAATACGAACGATGAATATCGTGATGACTCGGATGATTGATTAAATATTAGTATGTGTGAGGCAATGAATTAATTATGTTAAAAAAATCGTAACATTTACGTTGCACACCTTTACGTTGACTGTTTTCGTGTTTTTCTATTTAGTTAAAATTTTAATTTTTTTTTTGAAATAAGATTAGATATTTGTAAAATCCATATATAAATTTTATTTTTTATGAAGCTTTAAACTAGTATATATGATATTAAGTTAAAGTTAAAAAATTGTATTAATTTAAGTTAAATAGATAAAAAACGAATGTTTGTTTTTTATGAAGTCTTAAAATTATTTTTTAAGGGGAACATAATTTTTTTTATTTAAGTTAAAGTAAAAAAATCGTATTAATTTACAACAAGATAAATTGTATTTAATATATTGTTTATGAAATTATAAATTAAAAAAACATACAACATTTAATTCTCCCCCCCCCCCCCTCCCAATTCGTTTCCCACCCTCTTGCTTTACTAGGTCAAAAGTCAAAACCCATCTCTTCCCAAACTCACCGAGTCATTTAGGAAAATGACCTTAAATGAGTTTTTAATTAAATTCATGACCTCCTGACCTATTCATGAAAAATGGGTTTATACTCATGAGAAGGTCATGGGTTTAATTAAAATCTCATTTAAGGTTATATACCTAAAAATCTCACACCATCGAGAAGAACAGACGTCGTCGAGAGCCCTTCACCTGCCGAGCAATTGAGAGCCCCCACCAGCTACCGTCGCCGTCACCGTCGAGAGCCCTCACCACCGTCGCTGTCGCCAGGACCATCCACTACCACCAGTCGAGCGTGACCATCGAGAAGAAGCTACTGAGCGATCGAGATACACCAACATACGTCGTTGCCATCAGAAGCCCTCCACCGTTGCACCGTCGCCGTCCCATGACTGAAAGAGGTAAAACCATCTTCTTCTCCAAATTGGTACCTGCGATTTTTTTATTGTTCAAAAGGGTGTGAAAGTGATTTGAATCGGCAAGACCATTTTTTTCTCCAAATTAGTATCTATGATTTTAATATTGTTTAAAAGGGTGTGAAACTCCATTATGTGTGATTTGAATTGGTTGGTCCATTTCCTTCTCTAAATTGATACCCAGTGATTTCAATATTATTCAAAAAGATGTGCATTATGTGCATTATAGAACTCCATTATATGGGATTTGAAGATGATGGTACCTGATGAACACCAGTGTTTGCTGTAACACCCCAAAATCTGGAAATAGCGACTTATTTAAAATTTATATAATTACATCAATAAATGAATCATCTACAACCACGAATTCAGACTTTGCTACAATACACGTATACCATCTTATATATATACAGACTATAAGGGACGGGTGCCACTAATAACCCTGCATAGCCACTATCTCCATAATGCGGAAGACTTTGCCGAATACTTACTTTCGGATCTAGCTAAGGCTTTACTCTTCACAGGATTGCTAGAACCAACTCTCAACCTTGAAACCTGATGCACATGCCGACAAATAAAATGGTTAGGCTTAACGCCTAGTGAGCTCAAGAGTTTTAACATAAGTATATATCTTTAAAAGAAAAGAATTCAATTTAAAGCAAGGTCCTTCGAAATATTACACTTAAAAATGGAAACGACACATTTTCCCATAATATGCACATTTAAAGGCAAAGCTCCCAAAACACACATTTCTTATATAACGCGCAACGCATAACTCACCCAAACGGGATCATAGTTCGACACTTATTTGATAAAAACATGAATAACCATTTATAACCCAAAGTACCCAAAACGCGGGCGGGACAGAATGCTCGACCCATGAATCGTTATCAAAACCACAAATACCGTACATCCGAAAACATGGACACTCGGTCCAATACTCACGCGACCGTAAGGAACCAATGACAATAAAATAAGACGTTCTTATATTTAACATACTGATAGCCAACAACGGGGGAAACCCGTATCCGTTGAGGGTGGAGGGAACACAAAAGTATACCACCCAAACAACGTTAATCGCATGACACCTCCCGATATCCCAGCCCGGTGTCCCTACGACTTCTTTACAAGTGTCACCCCAAGTCAGTTGACCTTGATGGATCATTCCGAAGAACTCCATCCTGAAGGCCCGACACACTTAAAGACTACCTCCCAGGCATTACTTTAAGCGGCGGAGGTCCTAGCGCCTACTATTCCGGTAGCACTTGCCAACTCAACCCTCCTAGCGATCACTTGTAAAGTTTCCGGTCATAAAACATAGGTACCGAAGTTCAACTCCGCAATACCCAATTGACCATCCAAGACAGACTGACTCACGTGCCTATGGATCCATTACACACTGTCTAACGTTACATGACTCCAATTGAAAGACCAAAGCTCCTGAAACATGTAACTCACCAATGACACAAATTAAGTGTCATCAAATCCAAAACCCACGACGGTTAAAAAATCCGGACAAATGTCCACACGAATCGTTTAAGCCAATACCGAACTAAAGAGCTCAAAATCTGTTTGACCAATAATTACCGGTCTCCAAAATAGTGAAATGTCTTTAAATAACGTTTATGAAGACACGTACTTCAAAGACTAGATTTACCCAAAACTCCATACGAGATGGGACTCAGGATTTCCAAAGTGTTTATGAATGCAAATACACCAAATGCATAAACCATGAATTGGACTTTACTTGTACAAAATCGTCAAAGACGTATAACTCATAAAAAAGACCTTGCTTGTACAAAATCACCAAGAATACGTAATTCATGTTATTTAGTTGTTGGAAACGTTCAAAACCCAATAGAAGCATTTTAAGAGGTTAACACAGCCCAAGTTTACTAAGTAAGAAAACTTATCAAAATACTCACACTTTGACAAATAACTAAGTAAAACATATTTTACTTCTAAATACTCAAAACTTATCAGCAGTTAACCATTTCATATAAAACACTTTAAAATACACATTTTGGCATGTACACCGTTTTCACAAATCAACTTCCTTGCTAGATTTAGGCTAAATCTAGATTTCACCCAACGAGCTCTTTTGAAGGTCCCTTGAATCCTCAAGCCGATAACTTCCGAAACCTAGATCCAAACACTCTAAACCATAAATATCCATATTTAACCATTTAGAAATATTCTCCAAACATTATATACTAAAATCCCTAAACGAGATCAAAACCCTAGTTTCTCCAAAACTAACAAATCCGAGATTTGAGATACCAAACACTAAGAAACCACCAATGGAGCATTTATAACATTATTTCAAGAAAGCTTACCACTTAAGATGATGAGACTTTCCGAGAACACCCAATCCAACACTTCAACCCGAGCTCCCAACCGTTGAACTTGATGAGGAAGATGAAGATGGAGGTTTTGTGATTCAAGATCCCAAGTAGCTAGATGGTGAGTAATCATGTGGTTTGAGGAGGAAAAAACCCCCAAAATAGGTTAGGGTTCGGTTTTGGGGTTTGGGAGAGAAAAGGGAAGGAGTTAGGAAGTGAGAATGAGGGAAATGGTTGAGAATCGCGACTCTAAAAGACCCTGGGGCCGACCGCGATTGTACCCGGCGATTGTGCCAGGGCACTATCGCCCAAAACGTACCGCAGGCACACCCCCGCTGGCGATTGTGCCCGGCTATTGTGCCCAGGGCACTATCGCCCAGAGTGTACCGAAGCTCGCTTCTTCCCATTTTCCACACAGACCACTCATGACGCGATAAGGCTTAATAGGTAAGATATAGGGGATGAAATTCTATGATAAGAAACAAGAATTTCTCAAAGGGTTAACTTCACGGGTAGAGATTTACGAGTGTTACATTTGCATATAAAACTCCATTATAAGCACCATTATTTGTATTAGTTATAAAAGTTGTGATTTTAAGATGATAGTTTTTTTGTATGGTTTTGTTCACTGATTGTATGGTTTTGTTTGTATAAAGACCACTGTGTATTCATTACAAAAGTTATATAATTTAAAAATGATGGTTTCGTTTGTATTAACATCACTGCTTGTATGGTTCTATTTGTATGAACACCAATGTTTGTTTGTTTGTTTGTTTTGTGTTATACAAGTGTATGCTTATGTGCACTGCCAGTCTGGAACCATTGTTATTCAAGCACATGGAAAACTAAAAACTTCAATGATGTTGCTTTAGGAGTTTTCTCTGTAGTAAATTCAAAGAGGAAAAAACCAATCAATATCGTTGTTCAAGGAATTGTGAATTTCATGTTTATAAAGATGGATTAATTAATTACAATTTGCAGATCTATATGCATGTAAAAAGAAGTCAAGCGTTTAATTTAGCGAAGGTGTTAGTCTTGGGGCAGACTACCACACGCTCAAAGGGTGATTTGGTAGAGGTCTCGTCGGAGGTGACACCTTCCGATTCCATTCAACGCCAATTGTACCATTCCACTTCGGGGTCACCAACTACACCAGTGTCACCAACTACGGATATGACATTTCCTGACACAGAGACGAGCACACCTACTAGTGGGCCATCACCTCTAGATATACGTATCGATTGTCGCCACATTCATGTTGAACCGACGGAAGAGCCAGTGCGAAAGAAGGAAAACCGAGGGATTATCACGGGAAAGGCAACCAAGAGAGAAATTGCTAACAATGAAAATAAACGTCTTCCTCTCAGGTGGAGCATAGATAAGAATGTGCCTGACACAAACAATGTTAGTAGGATCTCAAAGAAAATCAAGAGCATTGTTCATGAACATATTTCGATGTTGACCGATAGTTTTTGAAAAAGAAACATGGAAGCTATTTAATGAGTAAATAACTAAATATACAAATTAATTTTTTGAGTTTAGATTGTAAAATAAGTGTTTCTCATGTTGTAGATTAAATCAAAGAGTGTGTGTCCCAATCCATAATCATTCAATCAAGCAAACAAGTAATTAACACAATAATTCAAACCTGATATTGATTAAGTAGATGATTACAATTGTTCTTGACAAGAAATCAACCTTTCTCTCTGTTTTTCTTCTGTTCACGGCGCACACCACTAACAGCCTCACAAATTGATAATTTTTCTAATTAAGCTTCTTCACCTCTCTAACCTAATTAGCATAAACAAAGCTAATTTATACTTAGGCTAACTAAGCCTAATGGGCTTTGCAAGGCTTTGTAATGGGCTTTGCAATGCTTGGCCCAACAACCTAAAACAAACTAATTTAACTAAAATTAAAACTAACTAATAAATAAAATACGTAAACAGACTTTGACTATTTATTACAAAAGGATCCTAGACTATTTGTTGAGACGACTTTATCAGCTTTGACTTCAGATTTCCATCTTCAGATAATTATGATCTTGAATCCAATAAATATGTGCTTTAACAAAGAGAATGTCAGAAACAATATTGTCAAAAAATAGGATCGAGCATAAATCAGGACTAACTTTGTTCCGGTTTAAGGCTAATAAACTTGAAGCTAATGGACACGTGGCTCCTCATCTCGGTACAATTACCAAGACCACTACAAGCGAAGACCGTAAAGTAAGTAAACTTGAAGTTAGTGTGAAACCGGGGTCGGGGTCGGGTAACACATCCCCTGACCTGTCCGTATGTATATATATATATATATATATATATATATATATATATATATATATTTAATTTTACCTATTTATCAATATTAATTATCCCCATATCACTTCCACGGTTTCACCTTCACACTACAAAACAAATGAGTAAATCCCACGAAATATTACCAACGGCCGAAATCCGTCGGTAATTACCGACGGATCCAAATATTACCTACAATACCATCGCCAACGATGTTTAATCCGACAGAGGTTACTATCAGATTTTTCCGCTAGTGATAGTCATTTGTTTTGTAGTGTCATTCTTATTTCTTGCTGATTGATTTTAATTATTGTTTGAATATGAATTTGGTTTTCCAGGGAGTGAATATTTTAACTGTTATGTATAGGAATATAAAAACTTCGAATTCTTCCTTAACTAATCAGGTAACCTCCCATTAGGTTTAGTCTTTCCTATTTGCTTACGGGTTGCGTAAAAACAAGTTAAAATGGGGAAGGTGAGGAGTAGTAATGGTAGCTATAGATTAGTTTGAGCACTTACAATATGGTAATTTGTAAACAAATAGGTTAATGCACTTTTTATCCATATTTAGTTTAAGCACTTGCAAGAATTGTAATTTAAAGCAATGTCATTTATTGATTTAAATATGTTAACAATTGTTTGAATCGTATTTACATAACTTGTTGAGGAAGCTATTGAGAAGATTAAAAACGCTTCCGGCGACACTTCAGATTCTGCCATGCCTCAAATGTGTTGCCCAATCGAAAAAGAAATATTAATAATTGAGCAAATTGTTGGTCAGTCGGTAGGGACGGTTGTTCGAGGTATGAGTAGCTTGGAGGTTCGAGCTCCGAGGATGAGAGGTTCGGCGAAGGGAACCTCTAAGCCAGTATCTTCGGTTAACGAGGATGATTTGCGGTGACAACTTGCGGAGCACGACGAGGAGATTCGCTTGCTAAAAGAGGGACAAACTGAGGTAGAAAAGGAAGTCGCTAAGAAAAAAGAGATGATAGAATTTTTGATGAGTATGTCTAGTGCTAGTGATGCAAACTCCAACTCAACAACCCCGACAAACAATGCTTTAGGTTACATTTTATTTTTGTGTTTTCAAACTTGTTGCCTACTTTTGGACTTATTTAGGAAAAACGTTATCTTTCAATTATTGAACGCATTAGTTTTGTTTGGTTATAGGAGCTATTTGTTTGATGACTCACGCGTGTTTGCTCGTTTATGGGAGTTTGTAGAAAACATGTTTGTTTGCTTATTTATGAGATTGTTTGTAGAAAGTGTGCAAGTAAAAAACTGCATCATGATGCACAAAATGAGCAGTAATGCTTTTTTTCATAAAACATCTTAGGCAACTTATAAACAATATAAGTGTTGCCTAAGAGAAATATAATATTATTTTAATTATAGTTCAAAGGCAACATATTCAAATAGAATATGTTGTCTAAGTTGATATCTTAGGCAACATATGCATAAATCTAATGTTGCCTTAGTGTTTGTTTGGTGCAAGATATGTTTTTTCCATAGGCAACTTAACCTTTTAAGTGTTGCTTATTGAGTCCGCTTAGGCAACGTATGATGTTTGCCTTTGTTGCCTAGGTTCTTATGCAACATTGAGAAGACAACACCACTTGGGCAACATGGACTTGTTGCCTAACCCTTAGGCAACACATAAACCCTTCTTAGGCAACATTTTTCGTTGGTTGCCTAAGTGTCATTTGAGGTAGTGCAAGACATGTCTGCCTCCCCTTTTGTAGTGAAAAAAATATCATGTGACGTGATTGATATGGATGCATGCAATATCTTGTTTGTAAGGACTTGGCAACTTAATGTGAAAGCGATATATAAAGAAAAGGAAAACATGTATATTTTTACTTGGGTAGGAAAAAGAATCAAGATTCCACCCACAACATTAGGACCATTGACGCCAAAAGATAGAAGGTAACACCCTCCTAAACAAGACCAGAGACCCATCAAAGGAGTCGAGCTTGCCCGAATGTTGATGTTGCCGATCTAGTGAGCCAATACTATCGAAGTTCAAAAAGGTAATAGTTGAAGACACTCCTAATATGTCGTCGCCTGAGAGTTTGAACCAAATCATACCATTCCCTCAAGGTTTCAAGAAATTGTTTGCATAAGATACTCCACCACCATTACCACAAATCCAACACCTGTTCAACTTGATGTTAGGTAGGAGTCTTCCAAAGCCACATCGCAACCGCATGAGCCTTGGGGAGTTAGATGAAACTTCCTACCCTGATAATTCGAGGTCAAGTTCTTTTTAGGCGAGAGGGAATGATACGGAACAAATACAAGAGTTAATAGACTCTTTCACAGATCAATGAAAGAAAGAAAAATAAACTCGAAAGAAACCTAAACTAGAAACATAACATCATAATTTCAATTTTCACTACTTGTTTTTCCAAGAATTCCATCATTTTAGGAAAAAAAAATCAATTATTATTATTTCCAAACATAAGTTTCTCTAATTAAGATAGCATCTATCTCATCGAAATTTTAACTTGATTTTGATTCTTAGTTTGTCCTCCAAGTTTAGTTTAGCCTACAAATAAGACATTTTATAACCTTAGAAATCAGTTTTTGATATATTAAATATATAAATTTTCAGTTTTGAGTGGATTCTCAAATATCTGATTTCATCTCGTTTTTCAACGTGCATCACATTTATCATTATCTTTTACTTAACACTTATAACTTTATCATTCATAGTGTCTACTCAACCTAACAGTTACACCTTCATATGGTCAATTAGTTATTTATTAAACACACGTACACACACACACACACACATATATATATATATAAAGACTTAGGTTCACATGAGAACCATAAAAATTGAGAACCATGAGAACTCGTCGAGATAACTTGTCTCACAAGGGGTATATTTGCAACGATCCTCACTCTTCTACCACCTTTACTTCTCGACATGTCCAATTCCATGAGATTATTTATCCTTTTACAAATACACCACCATCTCCGTCCTCTACTACTATTTTATCATAATTTCCTACTTATCAACCTTCTCCACATCATCTGATCTGAGTCCATCAATTTCTTCTGATCCTTTGTCTTCTTCATCTAATTCTCCATCATCGTCTGTTTCATCTCCTCTACCGACTCATCATATGGTTACACATATATGTGATCATACTCGTCGTCCATAATAGTTTCTCGATCATTTTCTTTATCAAGCTCAATATGATATTGTTTCTAACATCGAGCCAAACACATATTCTCAAACCTGAAAATGGTTTGTACGGTGGGTTGCTATGAGAGAAGAAATTTCTGCACTTCAACCGAAGAGAATTTGGGTATTGGTTTCACCTCCTTCCAGTGTGAGTATGATTGGGTGTAAATGGGTTGTATAAAATTAAACGACATCCGGATGGATCAGTTAGTCAGTACAAAGCCAAGGGTTTCTTTAGACCGAAGGTATTGATTGCATTGAGACGTTTAGTCCGGTGGTTAAACCATTGTGAGATTGGTGTTATTTGTTGCATATTCTCATGGAGGGTACATAAGAAAAATGAATGTGAACAATGCCTTTTTACATCGTGATCTCATGGAAGCGGTGTATATGGTTCAACCTCCTGGTTTTGTTGATGCCACTCGGCCAGGTCATGTTTGTTTGCTTCAAAAAGCAACATATTGACTAAAGCAAGCACCGCATTATGGTTTGGTAAGTTGTCTCAGACTTTGATTATGTTAGGATTTATTTAGTGTGTATCAGACATATCTTCGTTTGTGTATTCTTCATCCTGGTATATGTTGATGATGTGATCATTACAAGCAATTCTTCTACTTTTGTTGTTGATTTGATACAGAAGTTGAATGCTTCATGAGTTTGCCTTAAAAGATTTAGGATGACTGGATTAGTTTTTGGGTGTACAGACTGACTTTTTCTGAGATTGGTCTTCATTTATCCCAAAAGCAAGATATCTTTTTGATTTGTTACAGCGTAGTGTCTTGAGTGAGTGCAAGCCAATATCATCACCCGTATCATTCGGACCTCCTTTAGTTGATCCTCTTTTGTACACTGTTGGTGTTTTACAGTCTCTTGCTCTTAGTCGACTGGAGATTTCTTATGCTATTAGCAAGGTGTCTCAATTTTTACAACAACCTACTAATCAACATTGGATAGCCGTCAAATGTATCTGATACACATGGTCTCTTGATTCAACGATCTCCATCTTCTGTGATGCACGCGTATACCGATGTTGACTAGGCAGATGACAGACGCTCTACGAGTGGTTATTGTATTTTTCTTGGACCTAATTTCGTTAGTTGGAGTTCCAAGAAACAAAATATTGTGGCACACTGCAATACCGAGGTGGATACCGTGCGCTAGCTCATGCTGCAACTGACCTACGATGCTTATGTCTCTAACCAAAGAATTGTAGTATGATCTTAGTTGTCCTCCAATAATGTAGTGCGATAATCTTGGGGATACCTATTTGGCTATGAATCCCGTCTTTCTTCAGCGAACTAAACACATGGAGATTGATCTTCACTTTATTAGAGACATGGTATTGTCCAAGCAACTTGTTATTCCTTTTGTTCCTACGACGGTTCAACTAGCGGATATTTTGACAAAGGGTCTTTCTTCATCTTGTTTTATTACATTTAAGTCCAAGCTTCACATCATTCAACATGTATCGCGTGTGGGGGGATGATCATATGATATTGTAGCAAGGGTTATTAAAGTCTAATCACGAAGTTAGAATCAGTTATAAAGTTGACACGTATCTTATGTTGATCGGTGGCTATTTGTCTAAGTCTTGCATTCTTTTTGTAGTAGTTAGATAAGCTTGGCAAGTGGTTGTTTAATATAAAAGGATAGTTGCTAGCTCTTTCTTTTCTCATTAAGTAAGAATAATAAAAAAGTGTTCCCTCACTACTTTCTCTCTCTAGACTCTCTCTTATGACAATACACAGTTTATTTTATCTCTATAAAAACAAACCAATAGAGTTTGAGATTTACACCAATGACAATAATACATGGTAAATTAAACGTGGGATTCACATAACTACTATATGAATATGTTAAAATATAAGCTAGTAAGATATTGTTTTTTTATATATTTCCATATTTAGCAGTTAGTTATTATCGTTGACAATTAGTAAACTGTCAACCATAAAAGTTTGTGTCGTTTGATGAAGAGTTCCATCTCTTCACTGTCTTTTTATTCTGTCGTATGCCCAACTGTAAAGACTACTGATTTGTTCAATAAGAAAGTGATATTATATGTGGTGTATACTGTGATCCAACATTGTGGTATCAAAGCCACGTTTGAAGATGGATTCTACATCGAACAATCTGTTTCACACACCTCTTCCAAAATTGAATGGAAGGAATTACTATCACTGGAACATTCAGATGAGAGTGTTGTTTGAATCCCAAGAACTATGGGATATTGTGGAGCAAGGTTTTGAAGAACCCATCGAGATCGATGAATTAAATCAAGAAGAAGAATATGAACTAAGAGAATCAAGAAAGAGAGACAAAAAGGCACTGTATATGATTTATCAGGCTGTTGATGAAGTTATATTCGAAAGGATCTCTTCTGCAACTTCATTTAAAGATGCATGGGATATGCTTCATAGAACATAAAGTTACAGACTTTAAGATGTGAATTCGATAATTTGAGAAAGAAGGAATCAGAAACTATTGAAGAATTCTACAATTGTGTGATTCTAGTACTCAATCAATTAAGATTGAATGGAGAAGTGATAGATGGCATAAGAGTTGTAGAAAAGATTCTTAGGAGTTTGACTAGGAAATTCGAATACATAGTAGTAGCAATAGAGGAATCAAAGGATTAATCTTTATTTTCTCTAGAAAACCTCATTGGAACTCTACAATCACATGAATTGAGGATGAAACAGTTTGAAATTTCACCATTTGAGCAGGCTTTCCAATTACAATCTCCAAATATGCAAGAAAGGAATAAAGGATCAGATCAACAGAATGAAGGCAAAGGAAGATTCAAAGGGAGAAACACATCACCATTACAATGCTATCACTGCCAAAAATTTGGCCATATAGCCAAGTATTGCAGAAAGAGACTTGGAGAAGAGAGAGGATCTACTTTTATTAACATGGAAGATGAAGGTGACAATGATACTATGTTCATGATTTTGAGTACCCAAGAAGTTTTGATTAATGACAATTGGTATATAGATAGCGGTTGTAGTAACCACATGACAGGAAATAGGAGTATGTTCACTCAAATTGATGAATCATAAAAGAAAGAGGTAAGGACTTAAGATGACAAAAGACTGATTGTGCAAGGTGTTGGAGAGATTTCAGTCAATACTAATTTGGGACAGAAGAAGATTTTAAATGTCAAATTTGTCCCTGGTTTGAAGCACAATTTGCTTAGTGTAGAACAACTACTACAAAAGAAATATGACCTCCACTTCAGAAATGGGGCCTGTGAAATCAAAGATCCGAGTGGAAGCATTCTTGGTAAGATAAGCATGACAGGGAACAAGATGTTCCCACTGAATTTCAAAGAAAATACCATTTTTTTCATTTCATACGTCTGCCAAACAGAATTCAGTACTATGGCACAACAGGTTTGGGCATGCAAATGTGGGCTATTTAAGTTACATGCATAGACACAACCTTGTGAGAAGGATTCCCAACATCAACAACACCATGGAAGAAGTCTGTGAGGGTTGTATGCTCGGCAAACATGCAAGAGAGTCATTTCCAATTGAAAAAGCTTGGAGGGCTACAAAGCCTCTCGAACTTGTCCACACAGATGTCTGTGGACCCATGAATACTCCATCAATTGCAGGAAACAGGTATCTACTAACCTTTATTGATGACTATAGCAGAAAGTTGTGGGTATACTTCTTAAAGGAAAAATCAGAAGTATTCAATACCTTCAAGTTGTTCAAATCCTTGGTTGAAAAACAAAGCGATCACCAAATTAAAACACTAAGGTCTGATGGGGTGGGGAGTACAATTCTACGTATTTTTCAGATTTCTTAAAAGAGAATGGCATACACCACCAATTGACTACAAGATACACTCTCCAATAGAATGGGGTGGTAGAGAGGACTAATAGAACTATCATCGAAAAAGCAAGAAGTATGATGAAAAACAAGCAATTAGACAACTGTTTTTGGGCAAAAGCTGTTGTTTGTGCTTGCTATTTGATGAATAGGACTTCTACTAAAAGCCTCTCTAATATGACACCCCAAGAAGCATGGAGTGGGTACAAACCTACTGTGGCTCACCTAAGGACCTTTGGATGTATTGCCTATTCACTTATACCAGAACAGAAGAGAAGTAAGTTGGAAAGCAAGTCTAAAAAGACCATTTTTATGGGATATAGTGAAACATCAAAGGATTATAAGTTATACCATCCTATTACCAAAAAGACTGTTATTAGTAGAGATGTGGTTTTTGATGAAAATAAAGCCTGGGATGATGTTGCACATACACAAAATGATGATAATACTACTCAAGTTACAAGTGAAATAGAACCTATAAAGGAATCAGAAGGTGATCAAGGAAACCATACTAAGACTTTCGACTAGCAACAACATTCCTATGAGTCCAGATGTTGAACACAACAATCAAGAATCAGCATCATCGTCACCTACAAATTCAGAGAGTCCACCAAAGAGGGGCTATAGAAGTTTGAGTAGTATCTATAACAACACAAGGAGAATTGATCTGGATGAGGTAGCAGACTTTGTAATTTTTTCAGATGCAGATCCTATTAATTATGAAAAAGCAAGTCAGGATGAAAAGTGGAGAGATGCAATGAACAAGGAAATAGAAGCATCATGAAAAACAATACTTGGGATCTGGTTGATCTACCAAAAAATCACAAAGTTATCGGGCTTAAATGGGTTTAAAAAACTAAACTAAATGAGAAGGGAGAGGTGGATAGGTACAAGGCAAGGTTGGTGGTAAAGGGTTACAAGCAAAAATTTGGAATTGATTATCAAGAGGTCTTTACTCCCATTATCAGACTAGAAGTAGTCAGAGTGGTACTTGCAATCGCTGCACAACATAACTGGAAGATGTTTATACTGAACATCCTGAAGGATTTGTAAAGAAGGGTAAGGAGCATAAAGTCTGTTATCTTAAGAAAGCCTTGTATGGGCTTAAAAAAGCCCCAGGGGCTTGGTATAGCAGGATTGAGGGTTATTTTCTATCATATGGCTTCACGAAGTGTCCTCAAGAACATACGTTATTCACACAGAAAGTTGCAGGTACAATATTAATTGTTTGCATTTATGTTGATGACCTTGTATTCATAGGAAATTCCGAAAAGATGATAGATGCATTTAAAGACTCCATGAAAAAGGAGTTTGACATGACTGACATGGGATTGCTGCACTATTTTTTGGGAATTGAAGTGAAACAAGAAGATGAGCAGATCAAAATCTCACAGCAAAGGTATGCTCGATCTTTATTAGAAAAATTCCATATGGGACAATCTAATCCAATAAGCACTCCCATGGAATTTGGATTGAAATTGTCAAAGAATAGCAATGAAAAGGAAGTGGATGCTAGTCTTTACAGGAGTATGGTTGGCAGCCTTATGTACCTTACTACTACTACACCAGATTTGGCTTTCTCTGTTAGTTTCATTAGCAGGTTCATGGAATCTCCCAAAACAAGTCATTGGGAGGCAGGGAAGAGAATCCTTAAGTGTGTGAAGGGATCTATAAATCATGGAATAGTCTATGAAAAATGCAAAGATTTCAGGCTTACTGGATTCAGTTATAGTGATTTTTGGAACAGTTTGGACGATGAAAAAGCACATCAGGGTACATTTTTCTTTTGGGATCAGGGGCAGCCTCCTGGCAATCCAAGAAACAGAGTGTGGTGGCTTTATCATCCGTAGAGGCAGAGTATATGGCCCTATCCATTGCAGGTTGTCAAGCTCTTTGGTTAAGATCCGTATTGGCTGAGTTGGAACATCCACGGATTCATCCTACTACTATTTATTGTGACAACAAATCTGCCATTGCACTCACCAAAAACCTCGTATTCCATGGAAAAAGTAAGCATATCAGGATCAAGTTTCATTTTATTAGAGAGTTGGTTGCAAATGGAGAGATGAAGATTGAATTTTGTGGTACCAAAGATCAACTTGCAGATTGTTTGACAAAAGCTCTACAGATTGGAAGTTTCAAAGTTATGCAAGAAAGATTGGGAGTATTACTCTTACTAGCTTAAGGGGGTATGTTAAAATATAAGCTAGTAAGATATTGTTTTTTAGATATTTCCATATTTAGCAGTTAGTTATTATCGTTGACAGTTAGTAAACTGTCAACCATAAAAGTTTGTGTCGTTTGATGAAGAGTTGCATCTCTTCACTGTCTTTTTATTGTGTCGTATGCCCAACTGTAAAGACTACTGATTTTTTCAATAAGAAAGTGATATTATATGTGGTGTTTATTGTGATCCAACAGAATATACATACGCATCGTTCAGTTTTGAGTAATATATATGATTAACATATATAAGTATGACTTGGAACTTTTTATCCAGTTTCACAGGCTTCTCCATTTTCAATCTCCATTTTCTTGATAAATGTCTTTCCATTGAGCTTGTTCGAAAAGAATTCCTTGAGGTACTGCTCCATTACAAGTGTTTTATACAAGGGTGGGTTTCCTGTGTTGTTCAGGAGGCTCTTTGCAGGTCCCACCACGGCTTCAAGCTTTGGATTGAAAAACATGGCTAAAGATATCCTTTCTTTCGTTGCATTAACAGTCGCCCGATGCTCGATGCTGTGGTATACACCATTGCTCATTATCTGCATATTCATTAAAGTAATTACTTCGAGTTTAAAACTAGCAACCATGGGAGCGGATTAATCCATTTGTCGTTGGTTCGACATCTCCAAAACATTATAAATTTTGATGCAACATATATATATATATATAGAGAGAGAGAGAGGGGTTCATACGAGAACATCTATTTAAGAAAACACGAAAACAACCGAGTACATACAAAATCATATATGATTCACGTACAAAATCATATATGATTCACGTGACCATGCACGCGACCTGTGTGGTTGTGGATCGCAGTGGACATCGCCCGCATCCGATTTTTTCGGGTTAGTGCAAAATCACATGATTTTGTATATGATATGTTATTTTCTTAAATAGTTAGCGTTCTCGTTTGAACCTTTCTATATATATATATATATATATATATATATATAGAGAGAGAGAGAGAGAGAGAGAGAGAGAAAGATGTTCAAATACAACCCATTTACATGGTACAACTCATTTTATATTTACTTTTGTAATTAAGAAAAAATTAAAAATAAAATAAGTGGTGGATAAAGTGATTGCATGGGTTGCACCATGTAGAGGGGTTGCATAATAACCTACCTCTCTCTATATATAGATATATATGTTATACATTTATACAAATAAAAGACTTGAACTCCAACCTAAGAATTATCGAGATTAAGTAATACAATTAGACAAAATGAAGCTTGATTGCAACCAGTGGCGGACCCAGGATTTTAGGTGAGCGGGTGCACAAACGAAAAACTTAAGAAATTGTTGTCGATGTGTTTTTAGCATAATTCCCCTATTGGGGGACTTTTTATGTTTTTGGTTGATTTCAAGAGATTTTTTAAGTCGATGGGTTTTTTTGGGTTTTTTATGTTGAATCGAGGGATTTTTTGGGTTTTTTTTTTTTGGTTTCAAGAGAATTTTTCGATTTTTTGGTTGATTTCGAGAGTAATTTTTTGTTTTTTTGGGACTTGTGCATCTTTCACCCCTAAAAAACGTATATATCATGGAGCACCCCCTGTAGTAGAGCGGGTACACGGGACCCCCCCGGGAAGGGTAGGTCCGCCCCTGATTGCACCTAAACCAAGTCAAGATTATGTTAAAAATTGTGATACGAAACAACAAAACATGAAAATCCGTGAAAAACACATGGAACGGTCGTGCCTTATAATTAAGCACGACCATACGCAATTATAAAGTTGAAAACAGTATGTTTTGATAAAATCTGTACCTCCGTCTGTTATAATAATCAAGGCGTGGCTCCGACTTAATTTGCCCTATAGTCAAAAACAGGAGTGCAGTCTTGTAGTTTTGCAAATTGGAACTCTTGGGATTTTTGACACTGATTAAATCCAAACTTTCTAATTTTTAACAATTAGATCGAATTGAGATTCTTGGATACATGTACTTTTTTTTTTGGATACATATACTTGGTACAAATACCCGAGTGGATTTCCATAGGGGTGCTTATGGGTTGGGTTGATCGGGTTAAAGACATTTGAATAACCCAACTCAATGTTGACGGTTTGAAAATTTTCAACTCAACCCAACCTAACCCAAACAAATGTGCAATCCAACCCAACCCGTTCGGGTTGGTAGGTTTGGTCGGGTTCTATTTGAACAAAATAAAAACAACATTGAAAATATAAAAATAAAGAACCCATTTTTCGGAATATGATCAATCATTCAAGAAAATATACGAGTTTATCAAATATTTAGATATTACATGTAACTTTCCAATAATGTTCTCTTATGATTTCCATTGCTCGATATTGCCAAGTTGTTTTTGGTAAATTTATACATATTAAAGAGAAGTCGCTAAAACTTTTATTGGGGTATCGGGTTGGTCGGGTTACTTTGGGTTAATTTCATATCGAGTACATGTCAGGTTATCTCGGGTTGCCTTAATTTTGTATCGATTACATGTCGGGTTACCTCGGGTTGATTTTTTGGGGTTGATCGGGTTGGTCACTAGATTTCCATATCTGGAGGCGCAAATTGCGAGGGAAAACCCTAGTTAGAAAGAGTGACACGATAGAGAATTTAAACTCAATTTGATTGTGATTTGTGGCTTAATAAAGTTCAATTCTTTTTTTTCTTTTTGGGACGTCTCAACCGGTTGAACCACGTGGTAGGTACCAAATATATATTTTCATAATAAGTTTATAGTGGTTAAGTATGTAAATTCTGGACCACGTACGTCATGACTATAAATTATTAACTTTACAGCACAAATTAATCAATAGAAAACATTTAATCATATGTGTTTGGGTCAAACATGGATAACATTTAACCTATTTGAGATAGACTCCTAACCATAAAGTATGCAGTCGACCTGATATCTAACATTCAAGGGAATCAAATGTATACCCACGTTTAATACTTGCATCTAAAAATAACTTATCCATTCGTTGGTTTTGTACTTTTTTTATGCTATTTAATTATTTTTTTGGTGGGTGATCGTTTTCTTGAATTTGAGGTGGTGAAAGGAGAGATCTAACCTCGAGAACATCTCCGACGTTTATGACGAAAGCATCTGGAAGGAAATTTACGGGAATCCATATGCCGTCTTTCTTAACTTGCAGACCTTCGATGCCGTTAACTTGAAGAAGAATGGTGATTCCGGCAGCGTCAGAGTGAGGGGTAAGACCGATAACGCGATCTGGTTGAGGGCATGGCGGGTAGTAAGTCATCCTCACCGATTGCATTCCATCTTCGAAAACATCTAACATCTCTTGTTTGTCAATATCTACTGCTTGCCCGATTAAACCGAATAAAGTCATGGCAAGCCTATGCAGTTCTTGCAAATAATCCTCGAAGGTATCTCTATTGAAAGAATTGAAGATAATTAAAGAGACAAGGAAGCCAAAACGAAATCGGGTTTATATCTAGGACGTTAAAAACGTCTAAATATGTCTTAATAGACTGTTTTATAAAACTTGCGTTTATAGTATCAAACAATTGTATATCTTATATAAAGTTGTTACAATAGGATACTAGGATGTATTTGGACACCTTAAGAAATTTTTTAGAACATTTCTGAAATAAAGTGTATAGTTTTTTTTTTTTTTTTTTTCCATACGACACTGTTGAGAAAGTATCATATCAAAAGAGTTCTTTTTACAAGACACTTGAATTTATAAGACACTTTTTGAAAAAAAGACTAATAGGATGTTGTAATTAAAAAATGTCCCAAACGTGCTAGGACATCCCAATGCGTCCTATATTTAACACATTTAATTTATATAGAAAACCACTGTTTTGCAAAACGCGTCGCACAACCGCCAAAGGAACAAGGCTTATGCACAGTTTTCATAATGCGATATTCATTTTTTTTAAAGTTTTTAATGTCTTATTTGCTAGCTTTTAATTTTATATATAACATAATTTAACATGCTTATATTACTATTGACTCATTGAGTAACAGTAGAAAACATATGTTTTCATATATAATATTATATAAATCATAAATTTAATGCCATAAGTCACGTCTTGAAGAACGTCATGGCTTCCCCATGGCTCCTAAGGCTTGAGGTTTGGTCTCGCAGCCACGCCACACCACGCCTCACGCCATTTAGAACCTTGTAGAAATACAATTGTTTGATTAAGTGAGGTTTATTAAGACGCTTATTAAACACACCGGCGAATCCATGATTTTTGTCTAGTAGATGCACCTTTAAGGTAGATTAAAGGTCCGCTAAGTCGTCCGATGTGTTTTTAGCCTAATTCCACTCGTTCGAGTGATTTTTAATGTCTTTTGGTTGATTTCAAAGGATTTTTAAGTTTTTTTTTTTAATTCGAGGGATTTTTCGGTTTTTTTGGGTTGATTTCGAGAGACTTTTTAGTTGATTAAGAGATAATCTTTTTGGTTTTTCGGTTTTTTGGTTGGCGAGGGTACAGACAAAAAATTACTAGGAGAACTATGGTAAAATAATAAAAAAAAAATTGTTTTTAACTTAGATAATTTTTTTAAATGGGGACGCATCCCAACCTCTTTTACATACTAAGTCTGCCCCTATTATACATTAACGTTTTGTAAAACCGATTTTATTATAATGAAAAATGTACATCAATGAAACATATATATGATTTTCATATATACAAACTTAGAGAGAGAGGGAGAGAGAGAGAGAGACCTTAGCAGTTGAGGAAACTGGGGAAGTAAGTTGGATTTTCTTCTATGAAGAGGATTGGTGATCATATAAAAGCGATCAGCCCAATCAACTTTCTGATCTTGATCATGAATTATCGTTTGACCATACCCTTCATACTCACCTTCCTTCAACTTGTATCTCATCTTCTCTTCCTCCGGAGCCTGGAAAAATTTAACCATCTCCTCTTTCATTTTCTCCACCAACAATTTGTCAACTCCATGATTCACCAACTGCAAATTGAATTCAATTTCTGGTCATCTGCAATATATATATATATACACACATATAGAGAAAGGTTTAAACGATAACGCTAACTATTTAAGAAAACAGCAAAAAACAACAAATTATATACAAAATCATACGTGATTTTGCACTAACCCGAAAAAATCGGACGCGGGCGATGTCATGTGCATAGTCGCGTGAATCATATATGATTTTTTGTATATACTCGATGAACCCACCTCTCTCTTTGTATAGAGAGAGAGAGAACGTAAGTTTGAGCTACATAAAGATAATTGATTAAAGATACTTGATTAACCTGAAAGATTCCCCATTCATGGCAGACTGAGCGTAGATTGTTGAGTTCATCCATATGATCATCAGATCCTAGAACAATCTTGATCAAATCGTTCATATCAATAACAGGGAGAGAGGGCAAAGGCGAAGAGCCATTTGAGACAAAAGTGGGTTCTCGTTGTTCCTGAACATAGCGACGAGGAACCTCCAGTTTGAGCCCTTTTGCAAGCTCTTGAAGACTCCCATGGCACTGTGGCAATGGTTTCGAAGAAGAAGACATTTTCAAGGTTATATATGTTATAACTAACAATTGCGGGAATTAATTTGTCATCCGACAAGTATTTATAATGGCGTATAGGTGTTTGGGTACAAAAGACAACCTAGCACTTAAAGATATTGTCGTTTTTAAAATATTGCGTTAAATAGAAAAAGGGTGATGCAAGAATTGACTAACAAAAAACCACATGTGTATATAGTTGCGTGGGTTTGCTCAATTAGGTTAGATTAACTAAGCTAGCTAGTAGTAAAATTTTGAGTCGTTATGATGTCATGAGTTTTACCACTACTAAATATGAGGTTTTTACCCGAGGAAAAATCTACCGGAGAAAAGGATTTCTGGCAAATTTCCTGGCTGGTAAAAGCCTAATCGGGAAACAAGTTCTTCGACGGAAGTAGCGGTGGATTAACCATCACCCGGAAATCCGCCACTAAATGTTTTCTAATTTTTTTGATCTTGGCCGACTTAATTATTTGATTAAATCATCAACGGATTAGTGGCAGATAATCCGCCAATGATTTAGTTAATTAAATCCGCTAGTAATCTGTTGGTGATATAATCTGCCAAGGATTATCTGCCACTAATCCGCCAGTACATGCGAAGTTCAAAAAAAACATTTTTCTTATTTTTTATTTTTTATAATTTTAATTTTCTATAAATATTAAAAATACTGCTAAAATATAGGACGTATATAGATGACAAAAGAGTAAAACAAAATATTATACATTAAAAATAAATACGTTTGTCGGGGTGGAAATATAAATTGTACTGGGGTAGAAATACGATTGTTTGATTCAATGAAAAACAATTTATAAACAACCATATGATCAAAACTCTCACGGCAGTGGCGGCGGGAACCTAGGTTTTTGCGATTGGGACAACCTCTTGACCAACTCTATCATCTCTTCATGCTCATTAATTCTACCGGATCTCGTAACGCATCCTTAACTCTTGAACTTGGCTCTCTAATTCTTGAATCTAAAAAATACAAGAAAACATAAACGTTAGATTCTTTAATAAGCATTATAAAAAAATAGATAACATCAATGGAAAAGAGGTACACACCTGACCATCAGAACACGAGCCAACACTAGGGTTCCCATATGCATTGCTACATGACCCGGTCACGACCCAGTTGGAATTCTGATTGTACCCAAAGCCAAATAGTCGACCTTGCCACTACTAGAAAAGGGGGTATCAATGACGGAAAATCAGTGACAAAAATTTCCTTCACTAATTAGCGACATATTAGTGACGGATTAGCGACAGAATCAATTATGTCACTAATTGTTGTGGTGTCTATTAGGGCTCGACAACACCACTAAGACCAATTATAGCTTAGTAAGACCCAATAACATCCATTATAGCACAACAAGACCACTAAGATTACGAGTGATTTTGAAATGATAAACAACAATGGTCACTTATTAATTATATTGATATACGTGGTTACATACACACATACACACCTATACACCTTATTTATATATTCATAACATATAGTGCGCGGTTTACTAACACATGCATATGTACATCGTATGCGGTTACCAATAAACAACACACAAACATATACACTACTAAATAAAAGACTTTTCCGGCGGAATTTTCCGACGGATTTTTCCGCCAGAAATTTTCGGCGGATTTCCGACGGAAGTCAAACGGGTCAACCCACTTTGACTTTCGCCGGAAATCCGCCGGAAATTTTTATATTTTATTTTTTTTTAAAATCAATTATTTTCGACAGAATTCCGACGGAATATAATTTTTTTTATTAATAATTTATTTTCGGCGGATTTTCGGCGGATTTTAATTAATTAAATTAATTAATTAAAATCCGCCGAAAATAATTAATTATTTATCTTTTTAAAAGAATTAAAAAAATAAAAAATAAAAATCCGTCGGAAATCCGCCGAAAACATTATAAAACTTCCGGCGGATTTTCGGTGGATATTTTGTATTTTTTTTTAAAATTAAAAAAAAAAGATCCGCCGAAAATCCGCCGAAAATAATTAATTATTTATTTTTTTAAAAGAATTAAAAAAAATAAAAAATAAAAATCTGTCGGAAATCCGCCGAAAACATTATAAAACTTCCGGCGGATTTTCGGCGGATATTTTGTATTTAAAAAAAAACTAAAAAAAAGGATCCGCCGAAAATAATTAATTATTTTTTTTTTAAAAAATAAAAAATAAAAATCCGTCGGAAATTTAGAAACTAAAAAATAAATAATTTAGAAATAAATATTTTATTTTTCTTAAAAAATTTAACGGATCCAGTTGGGCTTTAACGGATCCAGTTGGGTTTTAACGGATCTAGTTAGGCTTTAATGGATCCGATGAGGCTTTAATGAATCCGGTGGGGCTTTAATGGATGCAATTGCGCTTTAACGGATCCAGTTGGGGCTTTAATGTACCCAGTTGGGCTTTAACGTACACAGTTGGGCTTTAACATACACAGTTGAGTTTTAACGGATCTAGTTGGGCTTTAATGGATTCGGTTGGGCTTAAATGGATGCAATTGGGCTTTAACGGATCCAGCTGGGCTTTAACGTACCCGGTTGGGCTTTAACGGATCTAGTTGGGCTTTAACGGATCTAGTTGGGCTTTAATGGATCCGGTGGGGCTTTAATGGATGCAGTTGGAGCTTTAACGGATCCCGTTGGGGCTTTAACGTGTCTGGTTGGGCTTTAACGTACACAGTTGAGTTTTAACGGATCCAGTTGGTCTTTAACATACACAATTGGGCTTTAACATACACAATTGGGCTTTAACATACACAATTGGGTTTTAAATGATCCAGTTGGTCTTTAATGGATCCAGTTGGTCTTTAATGGATCCAGTCATGCTTTAATGGATCCGCTGGGGTTTTAATGGATGCAATTGGGCTTTAACGGATTCAGTTGGGGCTTTAACGGATTCAGTTGCGCTATAACGGATCTAGTTAGGCTTTAATGGATCCGATGGGGCTTTAATGGTTGCAATTGGGTTTTAACGGATTCAGTTGGGGCTTTAACGGATCCAGTTAGGGCTTTAACGTACACAGTTGGGCTTTAACATACACAGTTGAGTTTTAACGGATCTAGTTGGGCTTTAATGGATTCGGTTGGGCTTAAATGGATGCAATTGGGATTTAACGGATGCACTTGGAGCTTTAACGAATCCAGTTGGACTTTAACATACACAGTTGAGTTTTAACAAATCCAGTTGGTCTTTAATGGCTACGGTTGGACTTTAATGGATCCAGTCAGGCTTTAACATATCCACTTGGGCTTTAACGTACATAGTTGGGCTTTTAACGTACCCGGTTGGGCTTTAACGGATCCAGTTGGGTTTTAACGGATCTAGTTGGGCTTTAATGGATCCGGTGGGGCTTTAATGGATGCAATTGGGCTTTAACGGATCCCGTTGGGGCTTTAACGTTCCCGGTTGGGCTTTAACGTACACAGTTGAGCTTTAATGGATCCAGTTGGTCTTTAATGGATATGGTTGGACTGTAACGGATCCAGTTGGGCTTTAACATACTCAGTTGGGCTTTAATGGATCCAATTGGTCTTTAACGTACCTACTTGGGCTTTAACGTACCTAGTTGGCCTTTAATGGATCCAGTTAGGCTTTAATGGATCCGGTTTGGCTTTAATGGATCCAGTTGGCTTTAATGGATCCTGTTGGCTTTAACAAATCAAGTTGGCCTTTAACATACACAGTTGTCTTTAACGTACCTAGTTGGGCTTTAACGAATCCAGTTGGTCTTTAATGGATTCGTTTGGGCTTTAATGGATCATGTTGGGCTTTAACAGATCTAGTTGGGCTTTAACGTACCCAGTGAAGCTTTAATGACCCACTTGATTTTTTTCATCTTTCCATTTTCAATTTCTAGAAGCGTACTCGTGCAATCCAGGGAGATACATCACGATTTTAATGTTTCATTTTATTTTATTTTTTGTCGATTTACAGTATTATTTTGGATGGTTTTAAGAAAAGTGATAATGTTTTTTTTTTTATATAAATTTGCTTAATCTAGGCTTAATAATATAATTTTTTATATAAAAAAATTAAGTATTTTGTTATAATTCAATGATTATCTTATATATTTTAATGAAATATAGAAAAAATAATCAATTAAATATTTAATAATATAATTAAAACAATTTTATAGTAATATAATATATTAATTAATAGTGATACATGGAAATTTCTGCATAAAAGGTAGGTCCTGCATATATACCAAATTTGTGGGTGTTATAAGTCTCCAGTAGTAATATGTATTTTGTGTTTTGATACTTGTAAATTAAGAGATTTTTAAAATCTTGTATAAAATGATAGTAATTTATATTTAATAGTTTTTTATCCGTGCTTTATAATATAGTATAGATAAACTTAACCATTTTTTATTTTAGTTTTTAGAGATAAAAACTATGATTATTAGATTTATATCTCATATATATATATATATATATATATATATATATATATATATATATATATATATATATATATATATATATATATATATATATAGGGGAGCGAACAAGTGGAAACCACTCTAATTTTGAAAACCGTGGAAACCCTCGATTTCATCAGAATGAGAAAAATAGATGAAACTACATAAAAACACAAATATATGAAACAATTTAATTAACAAAAGAATTATATGAAACAACTTGATCATATTAAACAACTTTATGAACCAATTTCATTAATTTAACCAATGAAATTGACGGTTTCCAATCTAATATGGTTTCCAATTGAAACCACCTCTCTCTCTCTCTATATATATATATATATGTATATGTATATAATATACTTCTTTTATTTATCCTAAAAGTTTCCCCTTGTTATTTTCCAAAAAAAATTAAAGAAGAAAACCTTTTCATTTCCCCCTAAAAATTTCCCACTTCTATTTTCCCCAAAAAATTAAAGCTCATCGTTTCCCCCCTTATTTTCCCAAAGCAGTATTAATAAAAACCCTATCTTAGAACAAACCCTAGATAAAACCACGCCTCCCTCATCCCATGCTTTTCATTCTCCTACCTCTAGATAAAACCACGCCTCCCTAGATCTCGCCGTCGCCATCTATCTCTCACCGTCACCGTTGTCGTCCATATCTCACCGTCGTCGTCCATCTCTCGCCGTCGCCGTCCTCGTCCTCTCTGTTTCTCATCGCACTGGTACGTCCATCTCTCGTCGTCACTGTCCATCCCTCACTGTTGACGTCTATCTCTCGTCGTGTCGTCCTCTCTGCCTCTCATCGCACTGGTACGTCAAAGTTACCGTCGTCGTCCATCTCTCGTCGTGCAGTCCTCTCCATCAAGGGTTTTTTGTATTTTTTGAGTTGGGGTTTTTTGTGATTCAATCTGTTACTGGGTTTCCAAATCGATTAGATTTTGGGTTTTGATTATTAGTGGATCTATAATCTTTTTTGTTCATAAGTTCTGAAAGTTATATAAAAGAATCATCCCAATGTGAAAACCTTATGATTTACTGGTTTGATATTGTTCTAAAAGATATAAAAGAATCATCCTAATGTGAAACCTTATGATTTTCTATTTTGATATTGTTCTTATGATGAGTATGAATGTGTGTTTGTATAGGAAACTTCAAATAAAATTAATAGTAGTGTTCAATTATTTTTTTAATAAAAAAACCATATTTTTTATTTATTAATTTTATTTAACAAAAATCTTATTCTTTTTATTAAATAGAAAAGGTTTTTGAATAATTTAAATAAATTTTCTGGCGGATAATTCGTCGGAAATTTTATTATATTTAGTAATTTTATTTTCAGGAAAAAAAGTTTGGAATTTTTTTTAATTTTCCGGCGGAAATATTCGTCGGAGATCCGTCGGAAATATCCGCCGGAAATCCGTCGGAAATTAAGTAATTATAATTAAGTCAACTATTGGATTAAGAAATTCAATTTTTTTGAAAAAAAAAATTCCGGCGGATTTTGGCCGCCGGAAAAGTTTAGTCCGCCGAAAAGTCTGCCGGAAAATTGAGTTTGCGGCGCCCCGGTTTTTGGCCTGCCAAATCCGCCGAAAATGCAAATTTTTCCGGCGGATTTGACCATCGGAAAAAGTCGAAAATTTTGTAGTGATATTATTAATACATTCATATATACACATGGGTATAATCACACACACACACACATATACATATATATATATATATATATATATGGAGAGAGAGAGAGAGACTTAAGATCATGTGAGAACAGACTATTTCCGTGAGACCCGTGAGACCACAAAAATAACACTAAACCTTCACAGCAAAAGATTGTGAAGGTATTGTAAATGAAAACCTTCACAGTGTTTTTGTTGTGAAGGTTTGCTGTTTTTCGATCCTTCACAATAAATCACTGTGAAGTTTTAGTGTTATTTTCTAGTCTCATCGGTCTCAAAAACAGGTTGGTCTCACGTGATCCCAACCCTATATAGATTCAATCAACACGAACCGAATAATCCATAAAATACAAACATATGTAACACATACAAATAAACATGTAACACATGCGAATGAGAAAAATAGAAAAATATTTTTTATGTCGGTAATCTGTCTAAATTTCGTCGCTAATCCGTCACTAATTAGTGACGGATTCTAAATTTCGTCGCTAATCCGTCACTAATTAGTGACGGATTAGCGACGGAATCTATTTAAAAAAATAAATGAATAAGAAAATTCATGTGTCTGCCACTAATTCGTCGCTAATTAGTGACGGAATTAATTCCGTCGCTAATTAGTGAATGATTAGCGACGGGAAAAATATTTTTCTATTTTTCTCATTCGCATGTGTTACATGTGTTTGTATTTTATGTATTCTTCGGTCCGTGTTGGTTGAACCCAACCCTATATATATATATCAATATATATATACATACAACACAACATATAAGCAAATAGATTCAATCGTGATTATTGTGCACATGAGGACCAATCTTAGTCATTGATCAAAACTTAGAAAACTAATCAATGGTTAAAATATAATAAAATTAATTAAGAAGTGATTAGGGACAAAACTGTAAATTTGAATCAACGCCTACCTTGTTTGACTTTTTATTTTCTTTTTTAATTAAAAAACTTTTACCTTCTTAAAGTTTAAAATAAATTATCTTAAAAATTACTAATATTTTAATCAAACAAATTACATCCAAAAAACAAGAATTTCGAGCTCTTCGATATGACATCTATCTCGATATAGTTTTTTACGTAAAATGCTATATATATGTTATATTCATTATGAATATGTATGCACGTTCCCGGGTATCCATATTCAGTACGAATAACAAAGGTAAACATTCATTCACTATTCATGACGAATAATACAACTTCAGAATGAATAATACACGAATTCATGATTCATGTATTATTCATCATGAATCGTTTATTATTCACCTTGAATGTTGTATTATTCATCTTGAATGATACATTATTCATGATGAATAATATATGAATGACCCGTGAAGGTGTGGACAAATGAAGCACTTTCTTTTGTTTTCCGATTCATAACCGAAATTTGGTTTAGCTCATTATGAATATATATGCGCATCCCTGGGTGTCCCACATTCAATATGAATAAAAAATGTGAACGTTCATTCATTATTCATGATGAATAATACAATATTCAGGATGAATCATACAACATTGAGGATGAATAATACACGAATTCATGAATCGTGTATTATTCACTCTGAATGTTGTATTATTCATCCTGAATGATACATTATTTATGATAAATAATACATGAATTACCCGTGAAGGTGTGGAGACGTGACACACATTCTTTTGTTCCTCGGTTCACAAGCGAAACTCAATAGGTTCTCGATTTTTCTTGATAGGTGTTGGGTTACGGTGATGAAGAACGTGATGCCTTACGATGTTGAAGAAAGTATTGAAGAAGGTGATATCGAGTTACGGACTTACGGTATCGAGGTGTTGTAGACATTTGAACGTACATAAATATTCATAATGAATATAACACATATATAGTATTTCACGTAAAAAAACGGTTCAAACTACAAAAAAAAAAAATATATCGAGATGAATGTCATATCGAAGAGCATTAAATTCTCGGTTTTTTGATGTAATTTGTTTGATTAAAATATTAGTAGTTTTTAAGATAATTTATTTAAACTTTAAGTGGGTAAAATTTTTTAATTAAAAATAAATAAAAAGTCAAATATGGTAGGCGTAAGTTTAAATTGTCTTCCATTTTTACCCCTAATCATCTTAAAATTAAAAACTCTATTTAATATGAGTTGTTGGATCAATAGAGATGGAGTGACTGAGATTCGTCCTCACGTGCACAATGAAAATTGAGTTTTCATTTAAACTTTCCTCTCTCTCTCTCTCTCTCTCTCTATATATATATATATATATATATATATATATATATATATAGGGTGGGTTATTCATGGGAGAACTCGGTTGTTTGTGATAATCATGAGATCAAATCTCAACCACTAATTATTATTAATCACCGGGTAAAAATTAAAAAAATTAAATTTGGTAAAACCTCCCGAATAAACTGCCCAAATGACATTTAATAATAATCAATAAGGGTATAAATGTCAATTGGCTTTGTGATTATTCGAAATTTAATTTAGGCGGGTTGTGAGAATCACGTCAACATATCATTCCCTATGATTACATTAACCGATTACAAAAGGATTTTTAAGATTGACTTGTTTGTAATATCATTTGTGTTACAATGTGGTAAGGAGTTATGTGGTACATTGTGGTAACCATTTATGTGCTTCATTGTGTTAACCAAGTAAGTGGTAAAATTGTGGTACATTGTGGGCACCTATTATATGGTTCATTGTGTTAACTTGTTAAGTGGTAAAGTTGTGGCACACGACCTACAACTCAACACTGTTTTCTCCCTTTGTATAGTGCACATTTGAATCATGGATCGTTGTCCTATGTTGTTAGTTGTGTTATCGGCCTTCACAGAGCTTACGATTCTCATGACCATACACATTTTTAGGGCTTCTTCCTCCTCCAACAACTATGTTGTTGATTATACTGATAATTGAATATGATATCTTTATCCAATTGAATAGAGAAATCGAAAAGTTTGAAAATCAATTAGTTGAAATAAAATAGGAAACGAAATCCTGGATTGAAATCCTTATTTTAAAACTGCCACAGAAAAATTATTTATTTAATTTAAATTAAAGAATTTATTGATATACCCCTAACTATTAAATAAAAAAACAATTAATCTAAATAAAATGTTTGGCTCACATTGGATCTCACAGTTATCACAAACTACACAGTTCTCATTTGATTAAGCCCATATATATATATATATATATATATATATATATATGTGTGTGTGTGTGTGTGTGTGTTTATACCCATGTGTATATGTGTATGTATTAATAATGTATGTTTATGTGTCGTTTATTGGTAACCGCATACGATGTACATATGCATGTGTTAGTAAACCGCGCACTACATGTTATGAATGTATAAATAAGGTGTATAGGTGTGTATGTGTGTATGTAACCACATATATCAATATAAGTAATAAGTGACCATTGTTGTTTATCACTTCAAAATCACTCGTAATCTTAGTGGTCTTGTTGTGCTATGATGGATCTTATTGGGTCTTACTAAGCTATAGTTGGTCTTAGTGGTGTTGTCGAGCCCCAATAGACACCACATGCAACACACACTTGCATACATAAATGTAATAAGTCAACAAGGATAAAAAAACTGAGTTTTATTGGGCTTTAATATATCTTAGTGGACCTTAATGGGTTCTATTGAGCTTTAATGGATCCATTGGACTTTAAACGATTTCATTGGGCTTTTATCGGTCTATTAGGCTTTATTCGGTTTCATTACGCTATAATGGGTTCTATTGGGCTTTATTCGGGTTTATTAGGCTATAATCGGTTATATATTGGACTTTAATTGACTATATTGGGCCTTATTCTATCTTATTGGGCTTTCACGGATCTTATGGGCTTTAATGAGTTTAATCGGTTTTATTGGGCTTTATTCGGTTTCATTAGACTTTATTTGGGTTTATTGGACTTTATTGGGTTCTATTGGGCTCTATTCGATTTATTGGGCTTTATTCAATTATATTTGGCCTTATTCGATCTTATTGGGCTTTAAAAGATCTATTGGGATTTAATGAGTTTATTCGGATTTATTGGGTTTTGTTCGGTTTCATTGGATATTTGGATTTTATTTGGATTTATTGGGATTTAATGGGTTCTATTAGGCTTTATTAGATTTGTTGGGATTTAATCGATTATATTGGGCCTTTTTCGGTCTTATTGGGCTTTAACGAATATTTTGAACTTTAATGAGTTTATTCGGATTCATTCGGCTTTATTCGTGTTTATTTGACTATAATGGTTTAATAATAAAAATAATAATAACTAAGAAATGATTTGATAAATAAAAATGATTACTATTTAATTTTTAATAATTAGATAATCTATTTAATAATAAATAACAAATGATTTAATAATTAAAAATAATAATTATTTAAATTATTAATAATTAGTTAATCTAATTATTAATAATTATGAAAATGATTTAATAAATAAAAATACTAATTTTTTAATAATTAGATAACCTAACTACTAAAAACTAAAAAAATGATTTAACAAATAAAAATAATAATTTTCTAATAGTTAGATAATCTAATTATTAATAATTAAGAAATAATTTAATAATTAATAGTAATTAGTAATAATTAATAATAATAATTTAATAATTAGAAACATATAATAATTAATTAAAAAATCGGATTATGTCAGAAAACCGTTGCAAATTAGCGACGGAAATTTCAGTCGGTAATTTGCGACGACATTTCGATCAGAAATCCGTCGCTAACTTGAAAAAATTAAAAACAAAACGAGTCTCTCGTTAAATGTATTCTGTGAACAAAACGAGGTCTAGGGTTTTAGATCTAGAGAGCCATCGCCAATGCCGATAGCCCATCGTCGATAGTCATTCGCCGTTCGCCACCGCTGTCTGCCTCTTCAATTTCGACCCTCAATCAGGTATAAAAACGATTTTGTTTGATTCAGTTTCAACTTTCCATTCCATCAAGTAAGCTTCTTCAAATTTTGGATCTTTTTGTTTTCAAATAATCAATCGTTTGGTATCTGAAATCTGCCTTTTGGATTTTGCTAGTATCTTTCTCTTTTAGCTAGGCTGTGATTTTTGAAATGTTTTAGATGTGAAATGTACTTGGGTTTTGGTTACAATTTCAATATCAGCGTTAACAAAATCACAGGCATGCTTTTCTTTTCTTTTACTTATACAGTTCATGGCCCAGATACACGTTTTGTGTTAATGGGATTTGATTTTTGATATCTTTTCTTGGATTATTTCTGTGTTATGGTTTTAACAGGTGTGGGATACCGAGCGTTGGAAAACAACGTCTAGGTCCGGTAGGACCAATCGGTTGACTGAGTTTGAGGGGGTGTCCTCAAGGCATGTTGGGGGATCGATTAGTACTGCACAACGTTGATACAAGATGGTAAGTCTACTATTGTTTTGAATATGTACCGAGATTAGTTTGTATGTTTAATAATAACTTATCTTAATTTTCTATTGTAGACACACGCATGGGGTCGCGACCTCCGGGTGCGTCCGACCCACCTACTGATCCTCCGGTGTATGTTTATCCCAAAGTGGCTACATTCGCGGTAAGTTTTCTAAAACCATTACATGTTGTATATGTATTGTATATATGTTTATATGCATGTGTATACAAATATGTTCAACGTATGTGTTGTTTGGTAACCGCAATGGATATATGTATATATGTACTTTGGGCTGCCACTGTTGGGCAGACGTAAGGCTATGGCTTAGTAGATAGGTTGGATATGTTTGATTTAGAGCCGTTATGCTGCTGAAATTTTTTCTTACCCGTTTTTGTTTTGGTAAACCGTAGACGCACTTTCGAGAGCATAGGGATGAGGCGCGGGCTAGCCAGACTCCCGATGCCCCTCCGATTGACGAGGCAGCTCTTTTGGAGCAGAGTGACGGAGGGCTGAAGAAGGGCTGTATTTTTGGCTTCAGAATGACCTAGGATCCCCGTTATGCTATGACGGGTGAATGTACTAGCAGCAAAAGCGGAAGATCATCTGGGACTACATCAACAACGGAGGTATGTTGGTTATATTTGTTATACTAGAAGCGTACTCGCGCAATGCAGCGAGATACATCACGAGTTTAATGTTTATTTTTATTTTTTGTTTTTTATTGATTTACAGTACGATTTTGGATGGTTTTTATTTAGTGATAATGATTTTTTATATATAAATTTGTTTAATTTAGGCTTAACAATATAATGTTTTTTATATAAAAAAAATTAAGTAGTTTGTTAAAATTCATTAATTATCTTATATATTTTAAATTTTTTATATTTAAATTGAGATGTTTATCCTGTTTTGATTATGTTTATCAGAATTCAAATTTCATAATTTTAGGGTTTGGGGATTAGAGATAAGGATTTTGGGGGATAAGGATGAAATTTATTAATTAGGGTTATAAGCATTTAAAAGTAGTACATATTGCTTCATTAATTGTTTTTAAGAGATTTTAAGTATATTAACATTAAATAATAGTACATAATGCTTAATACATCATGATTTTAATGTTTATTTTTATTTTTTGTTTTTTATTGATTTACAGTACGATTTTGGATGGTTTTTATTGAGTGATAATGGTTTTTTATATATAAATTTGTTTAATTTAGGCTTAACAATATAATGTTTTTTATATAAAAAAATTAAGTAATTTGTTAAAATTCATTAATTATCTTATATATTTTAAATTTTTTATATTTAAATTGAGATGTTTATCCTGTTTTGATTATGTTTATCAGAATTCAAATTTCATAATTTTAGGGTTTGGGGATTAGAGATAAGGATTTTGGGGATAAGGATGAAATATATTAATTAGGGTTAAAAGCTTTACAGGTAGTACATTAGGCTTTAGTAGTTATTTTTAAGAGATTTTAAGTAGATAACTTTAAATGATAGTACATAAAGCTTAGTGAGTTGTAATTAAGAGTTTTTTATGCCATCTTTATAATATAGTATAGATTGGTTATGTATCATGTTGTTACTTTTCATTGCCAATAAATACTAATTTTTGTCAAATACTGAATATTTACAGTTAGCTGAGTTGAGAGAGCAGATGACAAAGATTGAGGAGGATGTGAGGGAGTCAAAGCTGTGGGAATCGCGCTATTTGGCACAATTGAAGATCGAAAGGAAGCGCAACGAAGAGCTGCGGGCGAAACATGTCAGACATGCTACCCAGCTAGCTGAGTAACTCACATTATCGCAACAGTTTGATGCCTTTATGCAGTAGCAGGGATACGATTTCCCCCCTCCCCACCCTTCCCCCTAGTTAGATAGCTACGTTGTTTTTGTGTGAATTTGGAATTATATGAATTTGGATTTTCATTTTAGTGGGATGATTTGTATCAGTTTAATGGACAGGTTATTTATGTTAATTTAATGTGCAGGTTATTCGTATAAAAATACAGGAAATGCCAAATTTTCAATTTTTTTAAATTAACGACGGAATTAGTGATGGAAATCCGTCGCTAAAAACTTTAAAGTATTTTTTTAAACTAGCGACGGAATTAGTGACGGCAATCCGTCGCTAAAAGTGGCTTTCGCTAAATCCGTCGCTAATAATTTTCGTCGCTGATCTGTCGCTAATAAGTGGGCATCGCTAAATCCGTCGCTAAATATTTTTGTCGCTAATTCGTCCCTGATTTTCGTCGCTAATAGTATCACCCACTACATATTCAGTGACGGACTTTCACTGACGGAGTAGCGATGATCGATGGAAATCACTTTCAGTGACGGATCAACGATGGAATTTTCTGTCACTGATGGGTTCGATTTTTGTAGTGTGCTTGCTCCCGCCAACCGCCTGCTACCATAGATCTGTATATAATACGGGATAGACACCGTGATCCTCGCCATACTTTTGGGTAAGATTCGTCTGATAGTCAAGATGTGGTTTACAAAAATACTACAAATGAACTTCGACAGTATAACAACTGTAAATTAGACATTTCCAACTAAACCAATCATAATATATGCCCAACAAATGGCAACCTAAACTAGATAGAGACGTATATGAAGATTTTAACTTAAATAATCATTGTGTTTGCCCACCAAATGACAATCCAATTTAGAAAGAGATATATACGAAGATTTTGACTTTAACAATCCTAACGTTTGCGCAACAAATGACAACCCAAAATAGATAGAGATTTGGAATGAAAATTAAATTATTTTAAAGTTTAAAGTTAAACCTAAACTATATACGGGAACTAAATTTAATCATCATAGCATTTATACAAAATATTTACCACAACCGGGCTACACCTCAAAGTCACATAATCCCCTAGTGACTCGCTATCCGAAGAGGAAGACTCATACTTCGTCCACTTCCTATGGGTATGATTGAACAAATACAGACCATTGTCTAATCAAATAATGTGATTTTTAGTTAGTTATAACATATTAAAAATTAGGCACGCCTTGACTAATTAAATAGTATGATTTTTAGTCAAATAATATGATTTTTAGTCAAAATACGATTTTTAGTTAATTATATATGTAATTGATATACGTATGTGGTGTCTATATAAGTATATTACGTATATATAATTATGGAATATGTAAACAAAATGAGAATAACTATTTATTGATAAAAAAACTAAAATAATAACCAGAAATGCAATTTTAATTAAAAATGTACCACAAACCCCCTACAAAATAAAAGATAAATAATTAAAAATTAAATTATCGGCGGATTAGTGGCATATCCTCCAATCCACCAAAAACTATGTTTTTGATAAATAATTTTAAAATAAAATTTTTAAAATTTGTGGTGGACTTGTAGCGGATTGGAGGATCGATCCGCCACTAATTTGCCACTAATTTTATTAGATTTTTTTTATATTTTAAAAATCAAAAAATGTTTTTTATTTACCTGTGATTTAGTAGTGGATCTCCTCCAATCCGTCACAAATCCGCCACAAATCCATTTTTTTGAGTTAAATAATTTTAAAATCAATTTTTAAAAATTTGTTGCGTGGAGTGGAGGATCCGGTGCAAATTCACCGGTAATATCTATTAGATTTTTGTCTTATTTTCTTAAAAAACTAAAAATATTATTTTTATTTACCGACGGATCCTCCAATCCGTCACCAATTTCTTTTTCAGTTAATTAATATTAGTGATGGATTAGTGATATATCTTACTTAATTAATATCCATCACAAATATGCCACTAATATTAATTAAATAATATTTTGTTAAATAACATAACAAATAGAAAATCGTCACAAATCCACTATAAATCCGCTGCAAAACTAAATTAGAATTTATTTTTTATTTTAAAAAAATATCAGTAACGGATTTATGGCATAGGTCAATAATAAGTTGACTTTTTCCCATTGAACTTCTGTGAAAAAATCATGTACACTTTTTTAGATGAAGTTAGATTGAAATAACAAAGGTCACTTATTGCTGTAAATAGGAAAAGGTTGGGGACTTTATCCCCGTTTTGGGACTGAAAATTGTTTATGGCTAGCGGGAACTCGAGGTATAGATCGTGGGTGGTTAAACTCGATAACCGTGTAACCTTTAGTGAAGGGCTCGAGGTATAGATCGTGGGTGGTTGAACTCGATGCCCATTTGTAATCCATCATGGAATTTATTGTCCGCGTTTGAAGTCTAGTGAGTGGTCCCCAAGTCATGTCGTTATGTAAGCTTGCGGTGGTGCTCATTGTGAGCCAGATACGGGGACTTGTGGCTTTTGTGGTGACACTCATCTAGAGGTCGAGTAGACACTAGAGGCATTTGGGTATCTTGCGGTGGTTGCTCGGTAGGGAGCTGTATACGGGGACCCATGGCTCTATGTGAAACTCAAGAACATTGATAAGCGGCTTAACTTTGTGTGCCCACCACATTCGATGGAATTCGAGTTTCCCCCGCCATCGAATGGTGTTGTTTTGGGTATTGAGTTTTATTATCCAAGTTTTAGGTGACGTTTGTATATGTGGATTTTATTCATAGTTTATGGGTTGAGTATTATGCCCCACCCGTGTTTTGGGTGTTTCGGGATATAAAGTTTTATTCGTGTTCATAAATTGGGAGTTCGTTTTCTATTCTCATTGTGAGTGAGTTTTGGTTCGGATTTGATTTGCGAAAGAACATTTTACATTAAGATCTCCGTCCTTTAAATAATTTGGATTGGAAAACGTTTATATTGGTGTTTCCTTCGTCTAAAATGCATATTTCTGGAAAACAAGTCGTGTTCTTATTTGAAGCATATCATTTGGAAAGATTACGATTTAAATTGCAGTATTCCTTTTAATAAAATATTTATTAATGTTGAAAACTCTTAAACTCACTAGGCGTTAGCCTAACCTTTTTATTTGTCGGCATGTGCATCAGGTTTCGGCTGAGATTAGTTCTAGTGACACTGTGAAGAGAAGAGTACTAGTTGTGTGCTCGAAGAGTGTGTAGCTTGGAGAAGCCTTCCGCATTTATGATGGGATTAGCAGCTCGTTTTTGGGTTAAGTAACACCCGCCTTTGGTTTAGTCCTTGTATAAGATTGAAGTTTATAATTTTTAAGGTTAAATATAGAACTTATGTTGGAGATTTATCTTTTACTGGGTGAAATTTTGAAATTTTAGTTAGCTACTCTTTCCGGATTTGAGAGTGTTACAAGTTGGTATCAGAGCTTAAGTTTGAGAGAATTAGGTATTGATTTTGGAAGCCTAGACTCAAACTAGAGTTTTTTTTCTAAGTGATGAAAGTGAGATTGTACCATTAGCCACTTTAAGATAGGATATTTTGAGGTTGTAAAGTCGCTAGAAACAGGAAACTCGTCGAGAGTAGCAAGGATGATCATGTACGGTACGTTCATAATTGCACATGGCCAGTGTTATGGTGAACCTCCATGATACATGTGTATGCTTGAACTGCCTCGTTGTGATAACCGTTGGGGTAGTGAAGAAGTTTCTAAGCAAGTAGCCGATAGAAGAGTTGATGTTTATAACATTATCATTTGGAGTGACGGATAAGCATGATGAATATAATAAGTTGACCATTTTGGGTCAGGGTTATTTGTTGAATTAGAACCGTAGGCTTATTGTATTGCCTTTATTTCAAAAAAAAAAATTGTAAGGTTAACCAATGTAGTGTGATCGTTGCCTTAAGACGTTAAGCATCCGGATGTCGGTAGTGTGATCGTTGAACTTGGTGAGCTCGGTCCTAAGATTTTGAGTCTCGACCAAAATTCATGCACGAAACTCACTTTTAAAATATTTTGCATAAAGTATTTCAAACTTTCTCAAATTGTCATGCGGGTCGTATTTTGGATCCGTGGGAAGACGTTTAACACGCACAAGATTATAATCCACGAGTTCGAACATGCATAAAATTGTTTTATTTCACATGGTTGCAAACTTTGTTGAGATTTTCTTTGCTCCTGTTTTGTCGAACACTATTTTGGATATTGTAAGTATTTATGATTAAACCTTGTTTAAGGTCTCCGACAAATAACTGCGAATTTTGACCTTGCATTGGATCTCCTCCACATATGTTAAGGTTTAAAGGAAAAAGTTATTCCCATGTTTTGGTATTCGAGTTTTATTGGAAATTTTATTCCGTGTGAGTTTGTTGAGTTGGATGAAGTACTATTTTATGACGTTCTGCTATGCATGAGTGAATTCTGAAGTGCGTAGGCTTTAATTATGTTGCATGTAAAATTTTGAGCTTTATTGAGCGTCCTGTCTCACACAGGTTGTGCACATGATTTTGGTGGAGATAAAGACTTGGGACATGGAAACCTTGAACTCTTCACAATAAATGTCCAAAATTCTAGCCTTGATCACCCCTTTAATGTCTTCAATAACCTAAGGATGGAATTCAATGAAGGGAGAGGTTTGGAAGGGAAGAAAATCACACCTAGAGGTTCAAAATCGACTAACAAAGTGACTTGGGGAGAAAAGTGAGGTCAAAATAAGTCAAGGATCTAATTTATAGCATCAGACCCCGACGACGACTGTGCCCGGTGACTGTGCCCGGCGACAATGCCATGGGCACAGTCGCGTGGCACTATCGCTACACAACCACCACTCTCGGTACATCACTGGCGAGAGTGACACGCGAGAATGCCCTCGGGCACTATCGCTGTCACAATCGCGCAGTTTGTACCGCAAGCCCTCTTTTCCCCACGACCTTGACGTGCGACTGTAACACATGTCGTAGTCACCTGGCACAATCGCCTAGCACCTGATCGAGTCCGAAATTCTGTCTGATCCTTCGTTCTAAGTCCCAATACTAAGGGGTTTGTTAGATCTGTTTTTATAGTAATCATTGTATTTATTTTCTAGCTTTTACTGTTCTTAATGTTAGTTTCAGTATTGTAAAGGCTAGGGGTATTTAAGTCCCCTTAGAGCCTTTGTTTTGTAAGTTTGATACGCATATTCAATATATCTGAGAACTTTGCGCTTGTTACTTTCTCTCTCTAAAGAATCAGTGATCTTGGACTCTCAATTGGTATCAGAGCAATCTGAATCTTGAGAGGATTGAGAGATTGTTTTTCTATATCTGAATTTGTGATTGAAATCGAAAATTTGATCGATTTTCTTGAATTTTTTTAAGAAAATTTCGTTTTCTTGATTTCTCATAAAATTTGGATCTGTTTGTGATTGAATTTGTGTAAATTTGATTTCTTCAGTTGCGTTTGTGATAATCGATTGTTTTTGATTCACAAAGTTTTCCTTAAAAAACATGATTTGATTCTCAATTTGGTGATTTTGTGTTTTTCTGGAAAATACGCCGTTCTCGTTCTGTTCATTGTCGAATTTTAAGATTTTGTTGATTTTAATCGAAATTGTTTGATAAAATGTGTTAGAAAATAGTTTTCGAAATTCAGTGTATGTTTTTCTTGGTTAAATTTCAAAGTTGTAGTTGATCTTGCGTGAATTGGTTGAGTTTATGAAGTTTGCGTTTCATTCTTGTTAGTTTGCGCTTCATTCATATTAATTTGCGTTTCATTAATGTGACTTTGTGTGTCATTCATAGTATGCATGAATTAGTAGTGATTCCTGAACTTTGCGTTTTATTCATGAGAGTTTGTGTGTGATTCTTATTTGTTTGCGTGTGATTCTTATGCTTTGCGCCTCTTACATTCCTTCATAGATTTTGTGATCTAACTCGTATGTTAGTAACTTTTTTCAGGTTTGCGATTCTCATTGGAAACGCAAAGCCAAGTTTCTCGGTTCTTGTCTGACACGCAAACCATCAGTTTGCGTTTCTCTCTTCAAGTGAAAAGTCTTTGTGCTTCAAACGCAAAATATCTCATCCGCGAAGTCTCTCACCCGCGAAGTCTACAAACGCAAAGTTTCACTTTGCGTTCCCCTCTACAAACGCAAAGCTCAGTTTGCGTTCCCTTCAGCAAACGCAAAGCTCAGTTTGCGTTCCCCTCTGCAAACGCAAAGCCTTCTTTGCGCTCCTCATTACAAACGCAAACCTCTAGTTTGCAGGTCTCTCTTACTTAGACAATTTTGCTGAAATTTCTGATTTTTTCACAAGATGTCTCTACAAGCACAACTTTACAAGAATGACCTCATGATGTCTTTGGGGTCCGATACTCGTCCACCAGTTCTCATCAATGAGAATGAATTCGAACAATGGCAGGATAGATTCATCAACTTTATTGAAAGGCAACCAAATGGGGAGAACATGATGAAATCACTGACTCAGGGTCCTATGGAAACACCAAGGAAAATGATCCCAGCTACTGCTACTACTCCAGCTACAACTGTTGAAAAAGCTTTAAGAGAGTTTGAAGCTGAAGAAGTCTTAAGATATCAAGCAGACAGTCAGGCTAAGTCAAATTTGATACTTGCTCTTCCCAACTCCATTTATAACAGAATCGACTGTTTCAAACATAACCCAATGTTGATGTGGACACAACTTGAGAAGATCATGCTTGGTACTGCAATGTCTACTCAGTTACGACAGACCAGGTACATGAACAACTTTGAAAAGTTCAAGGCCAAGGATGGGGAAAGTTTGAAAAATGTTTTTGATCGATTCTGGGTTGTTATCAATGATCTCTACAAGATTAAAGTTACCAAGACTGAGTTGGAGGCAAACTTGAAGTTTCTGAACGCTTTACAACCTGAGTGGAACAAGTCATGCCATCGAATGAGAAATGATGTCAGAATCTCAACAATGCCAATTCAGGAGTTATATGAAATCTTGATGACAGATGAATCTTTGGTAATGGAGAAGAAGGCGAAAATGGATAAGAAGAACAAGTCTCTGTTAGTAGATCCCATTTCTCTTATAGCTAGCCAACTGGCTGAGCAAGCTTTGACTGAATCAACTTATGATGGATCTACAGATGATGATGGTGAAGCACTCGAAAAGGCCATGATTCTTTTGACTCAACATTACAAGAAACAGTTCAAGCACAGATCTGGTTCGAACAACTTGCGGTTTACTTCTGGTTCTAAGAAGATAGAACCTGGTGCTCCTTCAAAGCCATACACTCCAAAGTATGAACCGGCAAAAGTAGTTGACCAAAAGAAAGATGACAAAAAGGTGATGAATTGTTTTAATTGTGGGAAGCCAAGACATATGGTTAAGGATTGCAGAGTCAAGGTGGTTAAGGATGCTGCTTTTTACCGAAAGAAGTTGGCTTTAGCTGAAAAGAAGGAAAGTGGTACTATCCTGTTGGCCGAAGAAGAATACTGGTTGGACCATTCAGACAACGAGGCCGAAAATGAGGAGACTGCGGCTATGTGCTTTATAGGTGATGACAATTCTGATGATGAGGAAGAGGATACCTCATCTGATGGTTCTGAGGTATTATCTGCGTTTAACTATAATTTCTTCATATCTCAAATGAATGTTTTTATCACTGCTTTGCATGATTTACGCTCAAAGTTCGTTTCTAAAAAGGTTAAAAATCAAGAAAAGTTTGATTTAATTGATAAACTGCAAATTTCTTTAAAAGATGAAAAATCAATTTTAATTGATACAAAAGAGAAATTTCAAAAGCAGTTAGTTGATCTAGAAAATTCAAATCAGACTTATCGTGATTCGTTGACTGAAATGACTTCTTCAAATCAAAATCTTTCTGAAAAGATAATTGTTTTAGAAAAGAAATTGTATAAAAGAGAACAGTCTGAGCAAACGATTTACATGAATAAACCAAGGAGTGAAGAAGCCATAAAAGAAAAGTGGGGACTTGGTTTTGAAAACCCGCATTTTTTAAATCATGCTAAAAATAAAGTTCCTACTTTATATGAATATGATTACTTTACTCTTGCAAAATATGCTCCTCAGTTTAAATTCTTTTGGACAACTGAGAAACAAATTTTGGAAGAAGAAAATGTGAAAAGAATGAAAAACAAGAGGATGGAAATGCCATTTGTTTACACCTCTGAAAATGCAAAGTATTTTCCTGATCAATCTAAGAAATCCAGAAAATTTCAAAATATTATAAATATCAATTCTTCCAATAAATCTTCATTATCAACAGATTTTGTTGATATATTTGCTAACACTGATAAGGAAAATGTATCTCCGGTATCTTATGATACTAAGAAATGCATTCCTCCATTAGTGTTAGAAGGAAAGATTGTTGATCTTGAAGATAGATTGGAAGAACAAAATCTTCAAACTTGTTTACAAAACGATTTATTTCTTTTTATAATGAAAACAAGTTTTGAAGATAAAAGTTCTTCTGGATTTTCAAAAGTTTCAAAGGAAAATGCTAAAGTTTTGAAAAATAATGGCCATTTGCGTTCCACATTGGAAACGCAAACTGAGAGTTTGCGCATGCAGTGGGACGCGCAAAGCCCAGTTTGCGCCTCCAATGGGAAGCGCAAACCTCCTCCAGACTTGCGAATTTTTGAAAATTTTCACTCCAAGGCTAGTTCTTCAATGTCAAATGCTAAGACTGATTTCTTTGATAAAATTTCTTCTTTTGATTCAATTATTGATAATTATTTACTTCTAAATGCTCAATTTTATAAAAAGAAGCGTAAAAGAAGAAGATCAAAGAAGTCAAAGAAACATGATACTGTCTTATCTGAAAATTCTAATGTTTCTGATTTTTCTTCTTCAGATCGGACTGTGAGGAAGTCAACAAGGCAGATTTGGAGGATGAAACAACAAAGATTAGAATCTGAACTGTTAGGAGTAAACTGTGTAGACAATCTTTGTGATTCTGATACATTTGCTTCTTGTAATAAAAACCCAAAATACTCTTTTAAGCAAATGTTTGATATATCAAAGAATATCTCATATGCTTCTTCTAGTTCTGATTCTGATAATTGTGTTTTATCTTCTATTGATAATTGCTTTCATTCTTTCAAGAGAAATAAATCTGTGAGAAATAAAAGATATAAATCTAACAAGGGACCCATAAGCATATGGGTACCTAAAAAGGTGTAGTTTCTGTGTGTGCAGCTAAGTCAATTATGGTATCTGGATTCGGGATGCTCAAAACATATGACTGGCAACAAATCACTTTTGTCTAATTTTAAAGATAAATGTTGCGGTCGTGTGAAATTTGGTAACTGTGAGACTGCTCCGATTATTGGTTATGGTGATCTAGTTCAAGGTAACATAAATGTAAAAAGAGTAAGCTACGTCGAGGGTCTAAGTCACAACCTTTTCAGCATCGGCCAGTTCTGCGATAAAGACCTTGAAGTTAGCTTCAAATCCAAAAGAGTTGCAGTGAAGAATGATAAAGGCAAGGATCTTCTGGTAGGAAAAAGACAATCAAATTTGTATACCATTGATCTTTATAAGATCAAAATTCCTTCATATATCTGCTTGCTTTCTAAAGCTTCAGTTCAAGAAAGTTGGATTTGGCACAGACGTTTAGCTCATCTCAACTTCAAGTATATGTATCGCCTGGTCAAGAATGATTCTGTGAGAGGTCTTCCAGTTCTCCGTTTCCAGAAAGACCATCTATGCCATGATTGTGAGAAAGGAAAAATGAAGAAATATCCTCACAAGCCTAAACCTGAATACTGCACGTCGGCTATTCTTGATCTTTTACATGTTGATTTGTGTGGTCCGATGAAGATGAAGAGTTTAGGACGTAAGAAATATGTTTTGGTGGTTGTTGATGACTACTCCAGAAATACTTGGGTAAAATTTCTGAAGTCAAAAGACGAGACTCCTGAAGTACTCATCAACCTCATCAAGACAACTCAGACAAATAAGCAGAAGCAAGTGAAAGTGGTAAGATCTGACAATGGTACTGAGTTCAAAAACAGTACTCTTCAGGCATTCTATGAATCGCAAGGAATACAACAACAATTTTCTGCTGCACGTACTCCGCAACAGAACGACGTTGTTGAAAGAAGAAACAGAACACTTGTTGAGTACGCCAGATCAATGCTTGCTTATTCAGGTCTACCTTTGTCTTACTGGGCTGAAGTAGTGTCAACTGCCTGTCATACACAGAACAGATCAATTCTGCATCGTCGTTTCAACAAAACACCGTATGAACTTATGAACGAGATTAAACCGAACATCAAGTATTTCAAGTCATTCGGGTGTAAATGCTACGTTCTGAATGACAGGGAGAATCTCAACAAGTTTAGTCCAAAGGCAGACGAGGGTGTATTCGTGGGTTATTCTTCAAACTCTGCAGCTTATAGAGTTTTTCTGATCTCTGCAAGTAAGGTCATAGAGAGTGTCAATGTAAAATTTGACGAAGCTGCTGATTTGGTTTCTAGTCACTCAGGCTCAGAACCCACTATCATTGGAAATTCAGTTTCTGAACAAATCAGTTCAGAACCTGCTCTTTCACCGGATAACCAGGATTCTTCTACTCCCTCTCCTATTCTTTCTGATCTTGATTTTCTGTTTGAAAATTTTTATGATGATGTGCCTAAATCTAACTCTGTAAATGTTTCTAATGTTTTAAATCAGGAAACTGAAAGCTCATCTATTCCAAATTCCGCTGCATCTATCTCTGACAATGATGCTGCTCCAGTCCCTCCTGTTCAACAAGTACCGACACAACAAGAACCTGTTCAATCAGAAAATGTACAATCAGAACCAGTTCAAGAAGAACAACGTCCAGGAAGAAGTACAGAATGATGTTATTCAACAAACTGTTCCCGAATCTGATTCAGAGATTGTTGAGATACCTCCTCCTCAAGTGGAAACTATTTCTATCTCTTCATCTGATGTTGAAGTTTCTGAACCTCCCTCTCTTCAATTTGAAGTGGTTCAATTAAAACAAGAGTGTTTCCCAAATATTCGACTTGATCGAAAGAAAATCAAGAAAGGCATACAATATTCTAAATTAACTTACTAGCAGATTTCCAGATGTTACAATCCTCCCCACCTTGGACAAGATTTCGTCCTCGAAATCTTGTCCTACGCGAATAAGTGTGGGTATCTTCTCTTCATATCTTCCTCGGCCTCCCATGTGACGTTGGCTCCCCGATGATGCTTCCATTGAATCTTGACCATGGTCACTTCCTTGCGATGAAGCTTTTTTGTCTTGGACTCTAGTATCGCCTCCGGTTCTTCTACTCACCGATTCCCGTTATCCACTTGGATCTCCGTCAATGGAATGGCACTTTCTTCCTCGGCTAGACATTTGCGAAGATAGCATACGTGAAAAGTGGGATGTATTCCATCCATTTCCGGTGGCAACTATAACCGGTAAGCTTGGAGTCCAATTTTCTCTAAAATAACAAAGGGTCCAAGGAAACGGGGACTAAGCTTTCCACGCTTCCTAAAAGGCATTATTTCTTTCCATGGTGACACTTTCAACATCACACGATCTCCTACTTGAAATTCGACCGGTCTTCTCTTTTTGTCCGCGTAGCTCTTCTGTCAGTCTTGAGCCGCCTTTAAACGCTCTTGAATTTCTTTCACATTATTCGCGGTTTCTTGAACGATCACCGGACTGGAAAATTGCTTTTCCCATGCTTCAAGCCAACAAGTTGAGGTCCTACACTTTCGGCCGTAAAGGGCTTCAAATGGAGCCATCCCGATGCTCGAATGGTAGCTATTATTGTAGGCAAACTCCACTAACGGTAGATGCGAGTCCCAATTTCCCCCGAAATCGATGATGCATGATCTCAACATGCCTTCAAGGGTTTGTATGGTCCTTTCACTTTGCCCGTCCCATTGAGGATGGTAGGTCGTGCTCAACTTAATCTTTGTACCCAACCCTTTTTGTAGATCGTCCCAAAACTTCGAAATGAATCGACTATCTCGATCTGACATAATAGATAACGGAACACCATGACTTTACACAATTTCATCAATGTATAACTTCGCTAATTTGTCCATTAGCAACGTCTCTCGCATTGCCAAGAAGTGTGCACTTTTGGTGAGTCGGTACACAACTACCCAAATTGTGTCATGACCTTTCAAAGTTTTCGGTCATTTGGTGACGAAGTCCATTGTGATATGCTCCCACTTTCATTCCGGAATCGACAAGGGTTGAAACTCCCATAGGGTCTTTGATGTTCCGCCTTTACTTGCAAGTAAGTGACACATCTCTCCACATAGTTGGCCACGTCAAGTTTCATTACCGGCCACCAGTTATTCAACTTGAGGTCTATATACATCTTCGTGGTACCGGGGTGTATGGAATACATGGATTTGTGGGCTTCTTCTTTGTACCCAACCCTTTTTGTAGACTGTCCCAAAACTTCGAAGTGAATCGACTATCTCGATCTGACACAATAGATAACGGAACACCATGACTTTACACAATTTCATCAATGTATAGCTTCGCTAATTTGTCCATTAGCAACGTCTCTCGCATTGCCAAGAAGTGTGCACTTTTGGTGAGTCGGTCCACAACTACCCAAATTGTGTCATGACCTTTCAAAGTTTTCGGTCATTTGGTGACGAAGTCCATTGTGATATGCTCCCACTTCCATTCCGGAATCGACAAGGGTTGAAACTCCCGTAGGGTCTTTGATGTTCCGCCTTGACTTGCAAGCAAGTGACACATCTCTCCACATAGTTGGCCACGTCAAGTTTCATTACCGGCCACCAGTTATTCAACTTGAGGTCTCTATAGATCTTCGTGGTACTGGGGTGTATGGAATACATGGATTTATGGGCTTCTTCTAAGAGAAGCTCACGTGTTCCGCCCAACTTTGGTACCCACACTCTTCCTAGGAACAACTTTATGCCACGACTGTCTTTTGTCAATAGATCCCGTTGCTTCACCATAACTTCGGCCTTAAGATTCTTTTCTTGAAGTGCTTCTCGTTGGCATGTCTTGAGATTTTCGACTAGGCTTGGCACTACGTCAATTCTAGTGAGTGATAAAATGGCACCACTTCCGTAACTCCCTTGGCTCAAAGCATCCGCCACTACATTAGTTTTACCAGGGTGGTAAAGTAATTTGCAGTCATAGTCCTTCAATAGTTCTAGCCATCTCCTTTGCCGCATATTGAGCTCCTTTTGCTCAAAAATGTACTTCAAGCTCTTGTGATCGGTGAAAAGTGTACATTTAGTTCCATAGAGGTAGTGACGCCATAACTTTAACGCGAATACCACCGTTGGCTCTAAGTCATGCGTCGGGTAATTCTTTTCATGATCCTTTAGTTGACGTGATGCGTAAGCTATTACCTTTCCCCTTTGCATAAGTACGCATCCGAGACCCATCTTGGAAGCGTCACTATAGACTACAAAATCGTCCGATCGCTCGGGTAAGGATAAAATCAACGCTTCACACAACTTCTTCTTGAGGGTTCTGAAAGCTTGTTCTTACGTGTCCGTCCATAGAAATTTAACGTTCTTCCTACTCAACGATGTAAGTGGTGAAGCGATCTTTGAGAAGTCTTGGATAAATCTTCTGTAGTACCCGACCAAACCCAAGAAACTACGAATCTTCGTCGGACTCGTCAGCGGTTCCCAACTCATCATGGCTTCAATCTTTACTGGATCCACCTTTACTCCGTCTTTGGACACCACGTGGCCCAAGAATTGGACCTCTTGCAACCAGAATTCACATTTAGAAAACTTCGCGAATATCTTTTCCCTCTGAAGGACATCCAACACTTCCTTTAGATGCTTCCCATGCTCCACTTCGTCTCGCGAGTAGATTAGGATGTCGTCGATGAAGACTATCACTGACTTGTCCAAGAAAGGTCGACACACCTGGTTCATCAAATCCATGAATACGGAGAGTGCATTCGTTAAACCGAATGGCATCACAAAGAATTTGTAATGCCCATACCTTGTTCGAAAGGATGTCTTTGGCACATCGTCTTTCTTCACCCTTACTTGATGGTATCCCGACTGCATATCAATCTTCGAGAACCATCCTGCTCCTTGTAGTTGGTCGATTCAGGGAAGAAGATAATTGTTTTTCATCGTGACCTTGTTCAACTCTCGGTAATCGATGCACATTCGCATTGACCCATCTTTCTTCTTCACAAATAGGACCGGAGCTCCCCAAGACAACGAACTTGTTCGAATGAATCCTTTCTCTAGAAGTTCTTGGAGTTGAGACATCATTTCTTACATTTCCGTCGGCGCTAACCGGTAGGGAGCACGGGCTATTGGGGCCGCTCCCGGGGTGAGGTCGATATGAAACTCCACTTGGCACTACAGTGGCAATCCGGGTAGGTCCTCCGAAAAACCGTCCAGGTAGTCTCGAACAATCTTCACGTACGTCTTCAACCGACTTCTTCTCCAACTTTGCATCCACAATGTAGGCTAAGTACAATGAACATCCCTTCGCTTGATGTTTACGAGCCTTTAAGTAGGAAATCACGGGGGGTGGATCCCTTCCTCTTCTCTCCATAAACGGTAACCGTGCCGCCACTTGCCATAAGCACTCTAATCATCTTCTTAGAGAAAATAATGTCGGCACAGTTCTTAGTCAACCAATCCATGCCTATCACCACGTCAAAACCCCCAATTGCCATCAGTAACCAGTCCACTTCAAAACGATGACCATCTAACTCTAAATCATAACCATGATAGTGTTATCGAATCAACACTTGCTCCCCATTGGCTTCTTCTACCACTAAGGGGTCGGAAAGAGTACTAACAGGAGTTGGAAACATTGCACAAAAAGAATTCGACACAAACGACCGGTTTGCACCCGGAGTTGAACAAAACATGAGTAGGTAAGGAGTTTACAAGGAATGTACCCGATACCACATCGGCAGTCACCCTTGCCTCATCGGTGGTCATCTGAAAGGCTCGACTCGGCACTCTTGGTGGATTCTCTATCTCTGGAGTTGCCCCGCTTGAGACCCCGCGGTTGCTCCCAATCAACTTCGGGCACTCCCTCTTCACGTGCCCTAACTCTCTGCACTCGTAACAAATGGGTCCCCGAATGGGACAATCACGGGTCATGTGATCCTTCTTTCATCGGTGGCACCATCTCACTTCTCATCGTGGATCGATTCCCCTTCCTCTAAAGACCAGTTTAAACTGAAGGTTAGGTCCAGATGACCCTTCCCACTTCCTTTTCTCACCTAATAGTCCCCGCTCTTCTTTCCCCGCGACCAAGTCATCCTCCACTAGCAGGGACTCTTCTATCACCTCTTGTAGCGTCGACCCTCTAGCGTTCCTCATGGTCGTCCTCATTTCGACCGGTAATCCACGTTGTTAAACCCAAGGTTCTAAATGGCGTGAGGCGTGGCGTGGCGGCGAGGCCAAGCCTTAGGAGCCACGGCGAAGCCATGGCGTTTTCAAGGCGTGACTTATGGCGTCAAATTTCTATTTCATATATAATATTATATATAAAAACTTATGTTTTGTAGTGTTACTTAATGAGTCAATAGTAATAAGGAAGTTAAATTAGGTTGTATATATAAAAAAAACTTGCAAATAAGACATTAAAAACGTAAAGAAAATCAAATATCTCATTACAATAACCGCGCATTAGGCCATGGTGTACCATGGGCTTAACGTGGCGTGACACACAAGCCTTGGTGCCATGGCGCGCCATGACGGCTGTGCGGTGAGTTTTTTAGAACATTGGTTAAGCCTTGATTTTCGATCGCTCATAGGGGGACAGATGCCACACAAGGTTCAACTTTTCCAAGAAAAGCTTCGAGTAATCAGTAACAGACAACGTCCCCTTCTTCATGCTCCTGAACTCTTCTTCAATCTTTTCCAACGATCGCTCACTACAATATTTGTCCAAAATTTGGTGCTTAAACACCGACCAAGTCAACTTAGCCAGAACCTCGGGTGTAAAGGAGGATCGGGTGAGATTCCACCAGATCAAAGCCTCACCTCTAAGTAGTTGGGAGGAAAATTTGACCCTTTGTGAGATGTCACATTCGCTTGACTCGAATGCCATTTCTATCTCTTTGATCCAGTACATACACGTGACCGGATTAGTTACACCTACAAATTCTGGAGGTTTACTTCCCATAAAAGTCTTGTATGAGCATCTCTTGTCCTTTCTCTTCTCTTTTGTCACCACAAGTTCTTCAGTACTGACCCCATTTCCAACACCTCCTGACCCAACCACGGCGTTCTCCGCCACCGTCTCGGGTCGTCGGTGACTGGCATCGCGATCTTCCAACAATTTCAGGAAAAACTCTTGATGTTGGGCCATGGTTGCGTTCATGGCTTGCATCATGCTACCCATCATTCGGCTCTCAAGGGTTACTTCCTCGATATCCGGTCCGGTTGTAGAAATATTGTTCCTTGGGATTTGCTCCAATCCTCCGCCCAACACGGGTTGTCTAGGCTGAGCGGTGGCAACCACGGCTGCCTCTGGTTGATCGGTCGTAGACACCGATGCATCACCACCGTCCGGGGTTGTTGGCAACCTGCTCCGAGTGTTAGCAATGATGGTCTTCCATACATACGAGAAGAAGATAAGAGATAGACTAAAATACATACTACTATATTCATTAAGTATCACAACAACAATGACTCAAGCATGCTCACATAACAATATACACATAATTACAGTAGCTAAGTGGAATTATGAATATATTATACACAAGGATTCTTAATATCGTCGTAACAATTCTCAATTCAAGCAATTCCGTAAGTCCTAACGCTCTCCCCACTTAAGAATCTTACCCATGGATGGATGTCTTACCACAAACGCTTACAGTCTAAGTCTAGGCATGCTAATGTCAATACCTATTTTGCATAAACTAAAGCTCTGATACCAACTTGTAACACCCAAAAAAATGGGATAACAAAAATCTCCAAAAATGGAAATGTAACCACAACCAATTAATCTAATTCCTCAAGCAGAAATGAGATTACAAAAGGGGTGTCGTCTATAGTCCTAGAAATGTCTTCACAAAATGTGCACCCACTTGCACTCCCTAAGCTCACACGGGTCCGCCTAAGCCTTCTTAGACGCGGCGGCACTAGAACCTGAGATACATGTAAACACCGAACAAGTGTTAGGCCAAAAATCCTAGTGAGGTTGAATGACAAGTAATACATGCATGAAGGTCTGTTACATAACTTTTACCAACAATAGTTACCATATCCGGAATAAATAGGGGAGACCCATAACACCAATCAAATTACACCTAAGAGACGAGATACCCTAGTGTCCACTTCTATGAGTGACACCACAAGGCCCGACACATCCGGGGATACAATAAGGCATTGCCCCAACTGACGGAGGTCTAGGTACATACCAACACGGTGGCACCCAAGACTATGTCCTCCTAGTGCCTATTAGACTTGGTTTATCCACTTGACTTATTTATGATCAATTAAGCATAACAACTTTCTCATAAGATACATATAATGCCATAGATAGTCACTTGGTCCAATATGCATATTTCCAATACCCAAGGTATATATATATATATATATATATATATATATATATATATATATATAAAAGACAAGACATAACATGCAACACTTTTACCATGTACAAAATCCTAAAGAAGGGCTTACCCCCAATGGGAGGATTTCCCAACCTTTAAGAGTAATCCCTAGCATGAGATCAATTTTGGACAACAACATTTACCATTCTTTCACATTTCCCAAACCTAGATACTTTTCTACCTTCATAGAAGGTTACCATTCATTTTCCTAATTCCACAATATCCCAAATAACAAATATGAGTAAACCCAAAATTTCATATGACAAGTAAAATTAATATTAAAGCAATTAATAACATGTATCTCATTTAATAAAGGGTTGGAACGCTCATAATCTAGCTTTAGACAAAAACCTAGAAATGTTAACAAAACCCTATATTTGATGGAGATAAAGACTTGGGACTTGGAAACCTTGAACTCTTCATAATAAATGTCCAAAATGCTAGCCTTGATTACCCCTTTAATGTCTTCAACAACCCAAGGATGGAATTCAATGAAGGGACAAGTTTGGAAGGGAAGAAAATCGCAGCTAGAGGTTCAAAATCGGCCAACAAAGTGACTTGGGAAGAAAAGTGAGGTCAACATAAGTCAAGGATCTAATTTATAGCATCATACCCCGAAGGCGACTGTGCCATGGGCACAGTTGCATGGCACTATCGCTACACAACCACCACTCTCGATACATCACTGGCGAGAGTGACACGCGAGAATGCCTTCGGGCACTATCGCTATCACAATCGTGCGGTTTGTACCGCAAGCCCTCTTTCCCCCACGACCTTGATGTGTAACTATGAGACATGTCACAGTCGCCTGGCACAATCGCCCATCACCTGATCGAGTCCGAAATTCTGTCCGATCCTTTGTTCTAAGTCCCAAGACTAGGGGGTTCAATTAAAACAAGAGTGTTTCCCAAATATTCGACTCTACCGAAAGAATATCAGGAAAGGCATACGATATTCTAAATTAACTTACTAGCAGATTTCTGGATGTTATGAGTGTGTTGGTCGTTCATTTAGAGTCATGTAATTTAGACCCATAGGAAAGTGAGTCAATCGTTTTGATAAGTGAAAATTTTTGATGTTCTTACTTTAAGACAAATGTTCGAGAAAACATCATGGTCGTGTTCTTTATTACGCAGAGGAATCTGTGTAGGATTGGAGTTCAGGACCGTGTGGATATTGTAGAGATGAACTCTTATGAGTCGGGCTTCAAGACACTAGCTAATGTAGAGGTGATCTCTTGGTAATTCGGACTCCGTGATCCTGGGTATTAAGGTGATGAACTCATGAAGAGTTGGGCACCGAGACCTTTGTTTTTTAGGTTTTGGCCTAATAGAGTTAACAGTAAGTTATCGGGGGTATTGCAGGGATAAACTCGTGGGGATCCGGGCCCCATTACCATTGGCTTTGAATGTGTGATTCTATTGTATATGAGTAGACACTAAGATCAGGGGTATTGCAGAGATGAACTCGTGTGGGTCGGGCTCCGGGACCGTGGGTATTTCGGTGAAAACTCGGAAGGAGTTAGACATCAGGATCTGGATCCGAGGTGATACTCAGTAACATTAATAAATGACTTACTTTTTGTTTCCCCACTATTGATGGAAACTGGTCTCCCCCATCACCGAAAAGTGTTGTTTTTATAAATAGAATTTATCCATGTTTTTGGTGCCGTAATGGGTATGGAAGGTTATCCATATTTGTGGTTTTGATAAATTGGACCCTATCCATGTTTTGGTTTTGATTATTAAACCCCATGCACGATTTGGGTGAGTATTGAGGTTTGGTTTCATGTTAAAATGGGTGTTTTGGTCGTTGGGTTTTTTATAACGAAAAGGGTTTTGGGAAAGATATTGTTTTTATATTAAATACATTTCATTTGGGATACTGTGATTTAAACAACATTCTTTCAGTTCTACCGTTTTATATTACGGATAAAGACTGCTTGAACTCACTAGGCATTAAGCCTAACACCTTTTCTTGTCGGCATGCGTATTAGATCCTTGTGGGGTGATACTAGTGACACATGTGAAGAGTTGAGTGCTAGTTAGAAGCACAAGAATGATTTAGAGTTTTGGGAACGTTTTCCGTACCTTGGAGGTAGCGACAGTTAGAGTTTTTTTGTAACACCTGTTTTTAACCTAGTCCTTGTATGAGGTTTGGTTTGGAAATTTCTTGAATTTTAATTTGGTCTTACTTTGTAAGTAATCTCATTGATCCTATTTGGGAATTAATTTTGGAATAAACTTAGAATTAAATAAAAGTTTTAGTTTAGTTGTTCTCTTCCGGATTTTGGAGTTTTTCAAGTGTTCACAAGGTGTTCATAATGATGTTCACAAAATTTTCATGAAGTATGTTACAATGGTGTTTTATAATCTTTGTTTTGTGTCATCTTCGAGTTTTTTTATTCACATTGTATCTACAAGTGTTCATAATGATGTTCACAAGGTGTTTCACAATGTAAAAAGGAATTTCACAAGTTGTACAAAAACCCCACGAGAAGGGGTTTACATGCTTTTCTGAAACAATTCTCCTTGATATTCTTGGCATTCTTTAAAGAGTTCACAGATGTTTACAACCGTTCATAATGTTTTTGTCGGTTAGTGTTCACTAATGTTTTTGGGGTTTAAACGATTTTAAGATATTTGATTTGATTTCAGAAAATATTTTCTTGACATGTAGGAGAGAAGAGAGAAGAGAGAGAAGAGAGAGGAGAGACAAGAGAGGAGAAAGGAGAGGGGAGTTTTTGTAAAATTTTGTAAAATTCCCACAATGCCCTTATAGACATTTTTGCAAAATTACCAATTTATTAATTTAACACTTGATTTAATTTACTTCGTGGTCAAGATTGGATCTCACATATCTAACAAATTGTCCACTTCTCCCCCGAATAAATCCCTACATATATGTATGAAATAAAAAATAATTTGTTTGGTTCTTACAAAAGAATTCTTCCATTGTTATAAAGGGTAGAATTTTTAAAGTGCAATGTTTTTTTAAAACATAATTTGAAATTATGATGTTGTAACAAAAAAAAATGAAAGTACAATGCTCCAGTAAACATTTTATGAAAGTATGTTGCTATTTAATGTATTTAATTGATTCAATGGATGTGATATTACAACTTTATTTTTAAATTAAAAAATCTCCAACCCCCTAGTTTTTTAAATCGAAAAATACAAAATATGATCAAAACTCGAACTAAACATATTACACTAAAAAATCAATTATAGTTTTCTCGTTAATTTGACATCCATATTCATATATCTTTTTCATCCGTTTTTCGTGATTTTTCGGTTTTTTATTTATTTAGCGTTTTCCCCTAAACCTGATATATATATATATAGGGGAAAGTTCAAATGAAAACTCAATTTTCATTGTGCACGTGAGGACAAATCTTAGCTACTCGATCTATTTTGATCCAACAACTCATATTAAATAGAGTTTTTAATTTTAAAATGTTTAGGGGTAAAAATGGAAGAAAATTTAAACACACGCCTACTATATTTGACTTTTTTTTTCTTTTTTAATTAAAAACTTTTTACCTAATTAAAGTTTAAAATAAATTATCTTAAAAATTACTAATATTTTAATCAAACAAATTACAACAAAAAAATGAGAATTTCGTGTTCTTCGATATGATATCCATCTCGATATAGTTTTTTGTCGTTTTAACCATTTTTTACGTGAAATGCTATATATGTGTTATATTCATTATGAATATTTATGTACGTTCAAGTTTGTACAACGCCTCGACACCGTAAGTATGTAACTCGACATCACCTTCTTCAACACTTTCTTCAACATCGTAAGGCATCACGTTTCTTCAGCACCGTAACCCAACACCCATCAAGACGAATCGAGAACCTATCAAGTAATTCTGTTGTGAATCGGGGACTAAAAGAGAGCGCGTCACGTCTCCACATCTTCATAGGTCATTCATGTGTTATTCATCATGAATAATGTATCATTCAGGATTAATAATACAACATTCAAGGTGAATAATTCACGATTCATGAATTCGTGTATTATTCGTCATAAATGTTGTGTAATTCATCCTGAATAATATATCATTCATCATGAATAATGAATGAACGTTCACATTTGTTATTCATACTGAATGTGAGACATCCGGGGATGCGCATACATATTCATAATGAATTAAAACCAAATTTTGGTTGTGAATTGGGAAACAAAAGAGAATACACCATGTGTCTACACCTTCACGGGTCATTCATATATTATTCATCATGAATAATGTATCATTCAGGATGAATAATAGAACATTCAGGGTGAATAATACACGATTCATGATAAATAATACATGAATAACGAATTCGTGTATTATTCATCCTGAATACTGTATTATTCATCATGAATAGTGAATGAACGTTCACCTTTGTTATTCATACTGAATGTGAACACCCGAGGACGTGCATGCATATTCATAATGAATATAACACATATATAGAATTTCACGTAAAAAATGGTTAAAACGAAAAAAAATCCTGAATATTGTATTATTTATCCTGCATACGGTATTATTCATCACGAATAGTGAATGAATGTTCACCTTTGTTATTCATACTGAATGTGGACACCCGAAGACGTACGTGCATATTCATAATGAATATAACACGTATATAGAATTTTACGTAAAAAACGGTTAAAACGAAAAAAAAAATATATCGAGATGGATGTCATATCGAAGAGCACGAAATTCTCGTTTTTTTGATGTAATTTGTTTGATTAAAATATTAGTAATTTTTAAGATAAATTATTTTAAAGTTTAAGGGGGTAATTTTTTTTAATTAAAAATAAAAATAAAAAGTCAAAGAAGGTAGGCGTTGATTCAAAATTACAATTTTGTCCTTAATCACTTCCCAATTAAACTTATTATGTATTAACCATTGATTAGTTTTCTAAGTTTTGATCAATTGTTAAGATTTGTTTTCATGTGCACAATGAAATATGAGTTTTCATTTGAACCCACCCCTATATATATATATATATATATATATATATATATATATATATATATATATATATATATAGGACGATAATCAAATGAGAACCAAAAATAAGTTGAGAACCGTGAAAACCAATCTAAACCATTGATTAATTTTAATCCATGGTCATTAAAGGCAATGGCAATTTTGAATAAATTGGAAGTGAAACAACTTTTAATTAAAACTATAGGATCAAAACCAAATTACGGCTTAGATCGGTTCTCACGATCCTTAATCTTTTTTTAGTTCTCACATGATTTAACCCCTATATATATATAGGGGTTAAATGAGAACATGTTTCTTTTATGAAAACACGATAACAATCTATTATTAGAGTAAATCACATGTGACACTAAATAATAACCTAGGTTGCGGGCCAAGTTGCCCGCACACCTCCAAGTCTCCTCACCTGTATTATCACATATGATATGGGTGCTCTTGTGTTTTTTTGTAAAATGAAGATGCTGTTCTCATTTGAACCTACACCTATACATACATGTGTGTGTATCTATATTTATGAAGATGACGTGAACCAACGTTACAGATTACTCATACGGGTTTACATATGCATCTTCAAATGGATTTTTTCAGTGGTTCACATATGAACCTTATTTTCTTACATTTTCATGATATTTAGCAGCTTATTCGAACCGAGATACACACACACACATTCTCAATTATTTACAAACCTATATATATATATATATAGAGAGAGAGAGAGTCGGGTTCAAACGAGAACAGTGCATATTTAAAAGAACACGAGAACTAACAAAATCATTAGTTATTTTACATTTACACATGAAAAAGGGATTTTGGCTGTGGTTTTAGGTCCACGTGGATTTTTTGTGCGTTAATGTAAAATCACTAATGATTTTGTTAGTTCTCGTGTTCTTTTAAATAGTTACTGTTCTCCTTTGATCCTCCCTCTCTCTCTCTCTATATATATATATACACTATAAGATTGTGGAGAGCCTTTAGGATGCGCATGGTGAGTCATGCACGACACATGTGCTCATTTCTTCCTCACTCACACCCTCCTTTTTCACTACCACCGACTTACCTCTCCCTCTCTTACCCAAATTTCTTACTTCTCCAAAACCCTAGATTCTTTTTTATGCTAAATTCACAAGATTTATTTTTGTTCTCCTTTCGATTCGAAGCCTTATCGGAAATCGACGTCCTTCCTATTTCTATGATGTTGTCATTCCCGATTCTTGAATTTTATGTGTGTTCTTCAACATTTTCATTTTGAGAATGAGGAATTGGTTTTTGATTTTGGCGATTGGGTTTGGTATCTTTGGAAACTGGGTTTGTGGATATGAGTTTAACGAAACAGAGGTTCATTCCAATACAACTGAAGTACTTTCATTTTTGGAAGAATCTTCAGCTGTTGCTGCTGCTTCTAATACACTAATTGTGGGTCTCACTCTTATTCCAGGAGTTGCTGCTAAAGGCGTATGTATGCTCTTTCTCTATCTTCAATATCTTGTTGGTTTTGAACCCTGTTTATATGTGCATTTTGGTGGGTGATACGGATGATCGCATACCTCTAAGACATGTGATAATTGAATCTCAAAGCAAGTATACAATGGGATCCAATATCGTCTTTTCAAGTAATACAACGGTAAGATACCGAATATCGTCCCGCAAAGATTGGTGTAAACGTATAATAAAATTGTAATAAAAGAAGAGATTTCAGATGACGATTTTGAAGACTTTTTTTGAGTTGGTTAACACAGTGATATGATTAACAAGATATATAAAGGTAGTATGGGTGCAAAAATTAAGGTGATGAGTAAACAAAAATTATGGACGCCAATGCTATAAGGATGCTATAACATTAGTTCGACAACAACAAGTTCCACCATGTACTTTAAAGAGTATCCTTCCGGACATTCACCATTGCAATATTGTTTAGCCTTCAATCAACATATGCCTATGCAATATCTGGACCAGTGTGAGTGTCTAATGATATCTTTAAAGTATATGGATAAACAAATGCTTTTTGTTAAAAATCACCCTTCCGAGTCGATTCCCATATATTCAAGTTGACGTGTTCTTAGTGGCTCATTCCTGAGTCTACTACACTTTAACACTTTGACTAGTGATCAACCCGTCAAGAATCAGTCGGTTTGAAAAACATAGATAACAAGTTCCCTTGCTAGTAACTCTTCCAATTGCTAGTAACTCTTCCAAGTATACTTCCTGTATCATTCAAACTGACATGCTTATTCATGGCTTATTCCTAAGTCCATGGAACTTTAACACTTTAAGAATTGATCAATTCGTCAAGAAGTGCCTTAGATTTTATAGAACTTAAAATGACATAATGGACCATTGCAATATTGTTTAGACTTCAATCAACATATGCCTATGCAATATCTGGACTAGTGTGAGTGTCTAATGATGTCTTTAAAGTATATGGATAAACAAATGCCTTTTGTTAAAAATCACCCTTCCGAGTCGATTCCCATATATTCAAGTTGACGTGTTCTTAGTGGCTCATTCCTGAGTCCACTACACTTTAACACTTTGACTAGTGATCAACCCGTCAAGAATCAATCGGTTTGAAAAACATAGATAACAAGTTCCCTTGCTAGTAACTCTTCCAATTGCTAGTAACTCTTCCAAGTATACTTCCTGTATCATTCAAACTGACATGCTTATTCATGGATTATTCCTAAGTCCATGGAACTTTAACACTTTAAGAATTGATCAATTCGTCAAGAAGTGCCTTAGATTTTATAAAACATAAAATGACATAGTGGAACAATGTTATTGAAACAAAGTCCAATAGTTTATGGTTTACAACCTCCCCTTTTGTCTCACACCCAAACTATAAAATTTATCTATTCATTACGTAAAATAATATGCAAGAAATGTAAATGACATAAAGTAAAGACATAATGTAAATGACAGAATGTAAATGACGAAAAATAAATGACGGAAATGTAAAATGCAATAAGTAAAGACAATAAGTAAATAAGGAATTTAAAGACTTAATATTAAAGTTCAAGTTTCAAGAGAGAGTTCATTAATCAGTTCTAAACTGATGGAAAAAAAACATATGCAAACATAAAACCATCCATACCTATTTATACAAAAGACGAATGGCAAAGTTGTAAATAGAAAACTTAAAATATTAATAAAAGTACACCAACTAAAGGTTTTTTCCAAAGTCATACATAAATGATGTCATCATCTTTCTTCCTCCAGCCAAAAAGTCCATTTCTACTTTATCAAAAGATCTAGAGTGAAGAAAATCCGGATTGCAATCTTCATCAAAAATATCTTCAAAACTTCTTCCAAAAACTGTCCTAGATGTTGTAGCATTAATCTGGCATCAACATAATCATGAAACTTTTAGTTGGATTTCATATAATAACAAAATATAGGTAAATCATAAACTTAGCTCCATGAATAAGAGAAATGGAAAATAAGATATGAAAAGGACTCAATTGTTGTGATAAAAAGAAAATTATAATCCTAAGAGATAAGAAAAAGTGCACTATGCATTGAATTCTCAATGCATATCACAACCCCAAACTAAAAGTTTTGCTTGTCCTCAATAAATTAAAATAAAATAAGAAAATGACTCAATTTTGAAAGGATTGCAAGATAATGCCAATAAGTGCACACATCATGTAGACCATATCACATACAATTCTTAGCCTTTCTTAAATCCAAAGTGAGAAATTCATTGCCTAGTTATATGTATGGCCATAAGATAGTATAACTCTTTTTTTTGTCAAACATGACACAAACTTCATTTAGGATCATTAGGGCTTGTAGGATCACTCTTTTATGGCATATCTTTTCTCACACCACTATTTCAACAAAGTTTTCAATTTGTTTCAATTTTTTTCAATTTTTGGCACTTTATGCTCTTTTTGTTGCTTTTGTGCACCTTTACCCCTATGGGGCATTTTTGGTGTCCTTATCATATTAGAGTTTTGCTCTTTTGTATTGACATGCTTATCCCATTTTGGTTATCTTGTAATCCCCTAAACCCCAAACTTAAAAGTTGACAATGTCCTCATTGTCTTAGAATGAATGTGCATGATTGTGTCAAGGGTTACAAGTGGCTAAAATGTGGTGTATGTAAAGAAGGCCTAGATCATTCCCTAAATGTGTGAAGTTTGTGTAAGTTAAGTTGTGTCCCAAAAAGAGAAATTATAGTTCTAGGTGAAAGTCTTTCAACAATAGAATTATTAGGGCTATGTACTCAAAATATATTTAAAGATTTTCACATGCAATCTTGCAAAGAAAATAAACTTAAAAATGGTAAAAATATCCCAAATTCAAAAATGAAAATTAAAAGACATGGAGACTAAGGTAGATAATTAAACCTGCCCTACTCATGAGGAGTAGGTTGTGAAGTCCCTACTGCAGATCTTGGATCATGCTCATCATATCACCTCCTCCTCTCTCTTGTCTCATCCTTATCACTGCCTTCATGTCATTGCACCATTTCTCCTCACCCTCCTTTTCCTTCACTATCTCATCCTCATTGTACTGAGGAACACTAGCCTGGACCAAGAATTTGTGAAGCAAACTAGGGAAAAATAGTTTCCCCTGGCTCCTCCCAGCATAGACCTTGATATGATATCACCAACATTCATTGTTTTATCAGTCATCATGCAATAGAGCATGAGCATTCTTTCTATTGTGATATAGGTGTCATGGGTGGTGGGACTAAGTGAACATCTAATAAAATTTACCCAGACATTCACATCAGGCAGTAGGTTGCATCCTTTGAATTTCCTAAGCATATAGTTAGCATGTGGCTCCCATGAAGTTCTAGGATTTCCCAAGATTCTAGCAACCTCATCTAACTATGCCTCAGTGGTTATGTGTAAGAGTGTCTCATAATCAGTCACTGCTGGAGAGGTGAGGCCCAAAAGATTATTGAAGGCCTCACCATAAATTGTGACCTCTTTCCTTCTCACTGTCAACAGTATGGTTTTAGCCACACAAGCCTCTGCATAGAACTCTCTTATGAGAGTGATGTTGTATAGAGGTTTGACTTGACAAAAATGCATCTAATGCTTCCTTTCTACCACTCTTTTGATGAAATCAAGTTCACTCAAACTCCTCACATCAAATCAATTATCTACAATGAATAGCTTACCCTTTAACCTTTCATACATATTGTATGCATATTTTCTATTGAAACCATCCAAAGGCATTGATGGCCTTGGGATGAATTCAGTGTTCTGAGTGTCTGCTACAGGTTGCTTTGAGGATGCTCCAGCATCAGCTTGTGACTTTCTTGATGGCTTTGGTGCATCCACCTTCTCCTTCCCTTTTTTCTTTGGTGGTTCTTTCCTTGCATTGTTAGCTCTAGACGATTGCCTCTTACCCAAAGCTTTCTTTTTTCCCTTTTGAAACAACACCCTCACAAAGAGGGTTTCCAGTGGCCTTGACAGTTTCTGCCACTGGATGCTGTGGAGATGCTACAACATCATCTTCCTCTCCAACTTGAATGTCCAACCTTTCCAAGGATGTGTCCACTGTGTCCATAGGATCTCCCTGCCTAATCTTACCCGTGGCCAAGTTTTGGGCTAGGTGAGAGGCTGGAGATATCTGCTCAAAACCATACAAAGTTAACAACATTAGTGTTTTAGGAGGTGAAACCTTGGTTATGCTCTCCACTTCATCTTTGGACTTAGAGGAAATTTCATCATTAATGTTAGTATCAAAGTCAGAAAATACCTCACTAGGGACTTTGAGTTTGAGGTCAGGGACTCCAGTGTCTTGTATTTGTGCATCCTCATCTCTTGTTGTCTCATACATGACCACATTCTCATCTTCATTGTGCTCCACATTTGGTGCACCAAGTGAGAGGTTGGATTTAGGGACAAAGGTGCTTTGTGGGTTTATCGATTGAAGGGGCTGATTTGGGGCTTTCGATAGTTGAGTGGTTGATTTCAGTGGGTTTGTCGATTGAGGGTTGGTTTTGTGTTTCCACAGAGGGATTTTGGGTTGTTTCACTTGATGGAAGGGTTTCAACAATAACCATTGCTAGATGTTCAGAGGTTGAAGGTGATGGGGGTTTTTCGATAGAGGGGTTCGAGGGTGATTTTGGAGTGGTAACAACCGACGATTGTACCACTGACGACAATGGTGGTGTGGCCTCCTTCTCGATAGCAGCCGATGATTCCCCTTTGGTTGGGGTTGAGGCGACAGTGGGTCTTCTCCTGCTCTAGAGAGGGTTCTCCGTCGGTGGGTCTCTAATCGTCGGTCGCTTGACTCTTGCCATTGGTGAGAGTTGGTGGTTACGGTGGTGGTTGTGAAAGAGGGTAACCGAAGAAATTTTTTGAAAAGAATGGTGGTCGTGGGCGGTTTGCTAGAGAGAGAAATGAGGGAATTGAGGGGGTGAGTAAATGAGGGGTTTTTGAAAAGAATAAAGAAAGTGGTTTCCAGAAACCGATTCAAAGAAGTTTCCAAAAATTGATTTTATAATCATTTGTTTAAAAAGGAAACTAATCTGATATTTTTTTGTTTTTTTATTGATTTCTTTTTACCTTTTACCTATTCAGGTACAAGGTATGGCTTCTCACTTTTTTTATATTTCTTTCCTTTTTCTTGGTCTTACCAACTCAAGTACCAAAGGGTGTCCTTGTACCAACTAGTCGCTATTCAAAGAAAAAGCTTGAAAGGTTGGGTGAACTTAGTACAATGATGACTTTTCAGGAAAAAGTTTGTAAGAAAAGGAGAACCTTGAAATTTTTTTGAAAAGAAAACATCATATCCTTTTTGTACCTGATAAAGCCAACTTTTTCCCTCAACTTCTATCATCTTGAAAATATTTCAGCTTTTTCTCTCTCAAAATAAGAATGGCCTACAACACTCAATGTTGTAGCATTCTGAGAAATTCTTAACTACTGCAGAAAAATTGTCAAATGAAAATTATGTACACATTTGAAATAACCAAAAATCAAAATATATACAAACATTGGTGGACTCTAGAGAGTCTACAATTCCTCATTGGTTTTTTTCAGAGGATGGTAGCCAAATCCACAGAGCAATGCTCTGGGATTGCTACAACATCATGATAAAGTTTCACTCTCTGTCCATTTACCTTGAACACATTATTTGTCTCCGGATTCACAAGGTCAACAAAACCATAGGGATAGACTTTGTGGATTGTGAAAAGAACAGACCTTCTAGATTTTAATTTTCCTGGAAACAGTCTTAGTCTGGAATTGAACAACAAAACCTTTGTCCCTCTTTCAGTTCTCTGTGATGGATTCTTTTGTCATGCCATTTTTTGGTCTTTTCTTTATAGAGCTAGGCATTCTCATAAGACATATTTCTATGTTCTTCCATTTCACACAGTTGTAACTTTATCTTGTTTCCAGCATTATCTAAAGACATGTTCAGTTTTTTGATGGTTCGGTATGCTTTATGTTCAAGTTCTAGAGGAAGATGGCAAGCCTTTCGGAAGACTAACTTATATGGGGACATACCAATTGGTGTTTTAAAAGCAGCGTGGTATGCCCATAAAGCATCATCTAGTTTGAAAGCCTAATCCTTCCGGTTGGGTTTGACAACTTTCTCTAGAATTCCTTTTATTTCCCTATTTGAAAGTTCAGCTAATCCGTTTGTCTGTGGGTGGTAGGTAGTTGCAACCCTGTGATTAATGTTATATTTTGCAAGAACTCCTTGTAACAAATTGTTTTCAAAGTGGGTACCCTCATCACTAATCAGTTCCCTCGGGGTACCAAACCTTGTAAAGATTTGCTTTTGGAGGAACTTAACCACAGTCTTTGCATCATTTGAATTACAAGCCAAAGCCTCTACCCATTTTGACACAGAGTCAACAACAACAAGAATATATTGGCAATTGTTAGATGGTGGAAAGGGTCCCATAAAATCAATTCCCCACACATCAAACAACTCAACTTCCAAGATCCCATTTAAAGGCATTTCATTTTTCTGAGAAATGGAACCACTTCTTTGACATTCATTACACCTTTTTGAAAAGTTGTGGGAATCGTGGAAGAGAGTGGGCCAATAAAAACCAGATTGTATGTAACACCCTCGTCCCGCGTGGTTGAGGACGGGAGATGTCACAATTAGATTATACACAAAACATATTCCATCCAAAGGTTAAAACAGAGCAATTACTATAATTTACCAAAATATAATTACAAACCACAAATGGAAATAACAATTTGTACCAAAACACATTTCCAAAATACACATGTATGTCATCTACATTAGTTATCAAAAGCTTAACCAAAGCATATCATAATACATTATCTTCATTCTTGTTATCTCCACAGCTCTCATCCCAAAAGCTCTATTAAGTCATTTACCTGTTGAGGACAAAGAAAACCTCGGCTGAGCTTAAAACTCAGTGAACAGATAATAGTAATTAAACAATATACATGAGATATCAAGATCAAGACAAAAATTAACATTTATGATGATATTCCAGATTTAAGATGTTTCTGAAAGAAATCAAACACAAACGAATATTCCGAACGCATATTAAAGGTCTAAAAATCAACAAATATCACAAGAACGCTTTGTTCCCAAAAGGATGATCAGTCCGTTTGGGATCGAATGAGGAAAGGGGTATGGACACAACACGACAATCCTCTCAGTGGATTTAACCACGGCCGCAACATATTCTCCGATAACGGTTCCTAGGATCGATCCATACGCCCTATATTTGACCGGTATCTAATCAGTCCGCTTTTAAGGACTATATATAGTGAGGACGCCATGATTGTTTTAGCCACCATGGAAGCATCTCAACATCGGTGTCCCAAATGTCAAGTCTATAGACAAAAATCACAATGGATGCAATCCAACAAGTCAAGAAATCCATATTCCAAATCTCAATTGAAATGATAGTTCAAAATGAAAAATAATACTCAATTGTATTTAATAAGCATGAAGTCAAATTTGGAATCAATATATCTGGATTAGGAAGCCTTATGGAAATGGCTATCCCCGTGTCAAGTAAAGTATGATATCCGTACTTGATAAGCATATTATGGAATACCACAATCGGATGCCTGTAGTGTTGATACTAGTCACACAAAATCACCTTTACATAAAACAAGATACAATTACTATTTCGGTAGTAATCACTATATTTGCTTGAGTAAACAAGTCTTAGACCCTCTTTATACTCATTATTATATCTAGAGCAAATTTAGATAGTTTTAAGGTTGATTAGTATAAGATTCACTATATGGTACAAGTCGGATGTGCACAAGGTACAAGCAAAACTGCAGTTCAAGTTACTGTACATATCAGCTTCTGTCACTCTAAAGTTTTGCTTGTTTACACATACTTAGAGGACAAATTACACTCTTACTTATAAATGAAAGTTGTAATACTATCTCTTAGGAACTCAATCGAACAAGAGTCACACTATTTGGTTCAATGACCAATTTTATATGAATTTTACAAAAAAAGTGTGCAGATCCCGAGTTGCAGTTGACCGGTTCTGGAAACTCACGGTTTTGAGTCATTTAGACTCAAAATCAGCTCTTAGTGTAAACTACAAATATGTACTAGACTCTTTAAGGTTTCCAACCATATTTTGCACATATCATTTGGACCATCTAGTGATTTTATACGAATTTTTGAAACAAGCTGAAAGTTTTGATCACCCCTGTACACAACAACTAATTTCACAACCAATTCCATTGAAACTCATTCTATTCAATAAGCAAATAACACCAATAATTATCATCATCCTAAGTGATCTCTTAAGCATAAAATCAAGATTTTTTTTTCACCTCATAATTACCATTCACCATTAGAGACCTAACTTAAGCTAAAACATCAAAATAATGTAGTTCATACTAATAGCTTTACATACCTTGATGCCAATGGTGATTTCAATTCTTAAAACAAACTTCAACCCTTAAATCTTCTCACAACTTTAAACCTAAAAAAAAATTTAAACTCAATCATTGAAAAATTGACCTAAATAGAAGATTGAACTTAGAATAGAAGAAATTATACACATACCTTTGAGTTCTTAGGTTATAACCCTCATATCTTCAACTAATTTGATAATTTGTTTAAGTAACTTGGTTCATCAATGGTGGTTCTTGAAGAGAGGAGAGAAAATAAGATAGAAGAAGAGATATATTAGAGTTTAAATGATTTTTTTTACTAATTTGGGGGTATTTATATTTTCAATATTTTCACTTTGCCCCCTCAAGTCTAGTTTTCTCAACTTTGTACCCTAATAGGAGTTAACTTAACATTTAAGTTAAGTTTAGTTTTATTTTGTACGAGAGTGGTCCTTTAGATGATATTGTATCACAAATTAGTCCAAGGTACAAGTCGGTAAAGCATAGGGTACGAACATGTTTGCGTATTTCCATTCAAAGTTCACTTAACACGAGTTAACGGAACACGGGTGTTATAATCCTCCCCTCCTAAAAAGAAAATTTCGTCCTCGAAATTGAGATAGGATTAGAAGGACTTACAAGAATCGAAGAGATACGAGTACTCCTTTCGCATAGATTCTTCCGTTTTCCATGTGGCTTCGCGCTCGGAATGATTTCTCCATAGCACTTTCACAAACGGTATTGTTCTTCATCTCATTTTTCTCTCTTATCGACTAATTATCGCCTCGGGTTCTTCAATATAAGAGAGATCTCTTTCGATTTTGTCTAACGGATAATCAATCACGTGAAGGGGGTGATAATGATATCCGCGGAGCGACGATATATGGAAAACGTTGTGGATATGCGATAGTTGAGGAGGTAATGCTAGGCGATACGCCACCTCTCCAACTCGTTCAAGTATTTCGAAGGGTCCGATATATCTCGGACTAAGTTTACCTTTGATTCCGAATCTGCGAACACCCCATAAAGGTGAAACTTTTAGGAAGACATGATCACCCGTTTGGAATTCTAACTGTTTGCGATGCTTATCCACATAACTTTTCTACCGAAATTGAGCTTCTTTCATTTTATGTCTCGCAATATTGACTTGTTCAGTAGTGATTCAGATAAGTTCAAGTCCTTCGATAGCTCGTTCCCCAACTTCATTCCAACAAGTCGGTGTTCTGCATTTTCGACCATATAAAGCTTCGTACGGAGCCATGCCAATACTAGCCTGCCAGCTATTTTTATATGTGAACTCCACGAGATGTAAATACTCGTCCCAACTACCAGACCACTCAAGAGTACAAGCCTGTAACATATCTTCTAGGGTCTGAATAGTTCGTTCAGTCTGACCATCCGTTTGTGGATGAAAAGCTGAACTCATGGATCTCGATCTGATGTGATAGAAACTGGTGTACCATGCAATCTCACAATTTCTCGCTGAAAAATGTCAGACAGCTTACTAACCTGATACGTCTCTTGAATAGGTAGGAAATGAGTCGACTTTGTCAAACGATCAACTACTACCCAGATAGCATCGTGACGTCTCTGAGTTTTCGGCAATCCTGTCACAAAATCCATAGAAATATGCTCCCATTTCCAAACAGGAATCTCTAATGGTTGTAACAATCCGCTAGACCGCTGATGTTCAATCTTCACTTTCTGACAAGTAAGACACTTCACCATGTATTCACCTATATCCCGTTTCATACCGTTCCACCAAAAGTACTGTCTCATATCTCGATACATTTTAGTGGATCTGGGATGAATTGAGAAAAGTGAATTATGGGCTTCACTCAAGACTGCATCTTTGAGTTCAGGATTATCGGATACATAAAGTTGATTACGAAACCAGATAATACCTTTATCATCAATTTGAAAATATGACTATGAATCATCTTTAGCCTTTTGTAAGATAGCCCAAAGTTCTCCATCCTGTTGTTGAGACTCTTTGATTCGAGAAACAAGGGTTGGTTCAACCGTGAGACTAGCCAAAATTTCGTCTCCACCACGATAGCAAAAAGCGATACCCATACGTTCCAGATCTGAAGCAATCTGGGGTTGAACGGTTAAAGATGATATATTACCAATGCTTTTACGGCTAAGGGCGTCTGCGACTACATTTGCTTTGCCTGGATGATACTAAATCCGGACATCGTAGTCCTTAAGAAGTTCGAGCCACCGTCGTTGCCGCATATTCAGTTCTTTTTGTGTAAATATGTACTTCAAGTTTTTGTGATCAGTAAAGATATCACAAGTCTCTCCGTACAAATAGTGACGCCATATTTTGAGTGCAAAAATAACTGCTGCTAACTCAAGATCATGAGTAGGGTAGTTTACCTCATAGGGTTTGAGCTGGCGTGAGGCATACACAATCACTTTGCCATGCTGCATCATAACACAACCCAGACCACTTTGAGAAGCATCACTATAAACTTGAAAACCTTGTGACCCAGATGGCAATGTAAGAATTGGCGTTGTAGTCAATCTTTTTCTCAGCTCTTCAAAACTCTTTTCCTGTTCTTCACCCCAAACAAATTTAACTTCTTTTCGAAGAAGTTTTGTCATAGGGAGGGCGATCCTGGAAAAGTTTTCAATAAACCGTCGATAGTAACCTGCCAAACCGAGGAAAATTCTGACTTCTGAGACATTTTTCGGTTTCGGCCATTTAGTGATGGCATCAACCTTGGCAGGGTCGACTTTAATGCCTTCACCGGAGATAACATGGCCCAAAAATGTCACATGCTCCAACCAGAATTCACATTTAGAAAACTTTGCGTACAACTTCTTATTTCAGAGAGTTTCTAAAGCAATACGCAAGTGAGTTTCATGATCTTCTTTCGACTTTGAATATATGAGAATATCGTCAATGAAAACGATGACAAAGTCGTCCAGATAGTCTTTGAAAGTCCTGTTCATAAGATCCATAAAAACTACCGGAGCATTGGTTAACCCGAATGGCATAACAATAAATTCTTAATGACCATATCGAGTACGGAAAGTCGTCTTAGGAATGTCCTGATCTTTGACTCGAAGCTGATGATACCCAGATCTTAAGTCGATCTTAGAAAAATACTTCGCTCCTTGAAGTTGATTGAAGATATCGTCAATACGGGGTAAAGGGTATTTATTACGTACTGTGAGTCGGTTCAGCTCACGATAGTCAATACATAAGCGCATCGATCCATCTTTCTTTTTAACAAATAAGACCGGTGCACCCCATGGAGATACACTAGGTCGAATAAAACCCCGATTTGAGATATCCTCAAGTTGCTCCTTAAGTTCTTTCATATCCGATGGAGCCATACGATACAGAGCCTTTGAGATAGGAGAGGCTCCCGGGATAAGATCAATTGTAAATTCAACTTCCCTTTCCGGAGGAACTCCTGGAAGTTCATCAGGAAAGACATCTGGAAATTCATTGACAACATGAATATCTTCAAGTTTAAGGCATACCTCTTCTGGGTCTTGTAGTGCAGCTAGGAACCCTTCACGTCCCTGCCAGATCATTGCCTTAACTTTTATTGTCGAGATAACACGGGTCCCCTTCTCAGGTGAAACACCCTGGAACACGTATTCGGGTTCATTGACATCACCGAAGACGATTTGTTTGGCTTTGCAGTCGATGGTCACTTGGTGTTTCGACAACCAATCCATGCCGAGGATGATATCGAAGTGATCCATTTTCATCGGAAGTAAAGTGACCTCCCGAATTTGATCACCAATGAATAACGGACAGTTTGGAAATTCACCAAGTATACATACTGAACTACCCATAGGAGTAGTAATGTGCAAAGGGAAATCGGTGGATCGTTCATATGGTTTAAGATTTTCTTCAAAGTTTTCAGAAACAATCGAGTGTGTAGCACCTGTAACGAATAAAACACATACATCTCTACCATCAATAGAAAGGATACCAGAAACCATACCCGCAATAGATTTGTCAGTAAATAGGGAAAACACTCGACCACCAGCAGTAGATTGCTTCTCTTTATCTTTTGCATTATCCTTTGGCCCTTGTTCACAATCACGAGCTAGATGTCCCCGTTGACCACAGTTATAACAAGCACCAGTCATTCGAAGACATGGTCCTGGGCGATGTCTAAATCCATAATCTTTGCACCGTAACAGAGAAGCTGTATTCGAAAAACTTTTACTAGAAGTCCCTTGAGATGAAACTTGAGATCGGTAATTCGGTTGTTTCCATTGACCCGTCCGATTAATTCCTCGTCCGCTAGAACTTCCTTGAAATGCATCTCGGTTTCTTTTCTTACCATTATCAGCTCGGGAGAGTATAGAATCCAGTCGTTCCCTTTCAATGTTTCTCGCAACATCAGCAACTTCGGCAACACTTGTAAACTCTTGATTGATAAGCTTGGATCTGAATTTGCTGTTGAGGGACCATTTGAACTTATTAACCTGATCTCTTACGGTACCGGCCATAATACCTGCAAAACTAGCCAACCGTAGAAATCTGGCCATGTATTCAGATATGGATTCATCTTCTTTCTGCTTAAGTGTAGAATACTCTTGAACATACGCATCTTTGTCTGCTACAGTAAAGTATTGTTGATAGAAAATATCTTTGAACCCAGACCAAGTTAAATTTTTAATAGCTCTGTCCCCTCCCTAAGATTGCTTCCAAGCTTTCCACCAACGATTAGCATCCCCTTCAAGTTTATAGGTAGCCAACTCCACCTGAATTCTATCCGAACAACCCAAAACTCGAAATATCTTTTCAAGGTGTGATATCCAATCTTCGGCCTCAACAGGAGTGACTGCTGAGATAAAAGTATGAGGCTTTTGCTTGTGGAACCTCTCCAACCATTTATGAATATCAACCACTTTGTTACCAATGTCAGTTTCCTGATCTCTGATTTCTGGCCCAGAGTTCCCAGTGTTAGGATTCGGGTTTTCGCCAGTTTTGATGTAATGCTTCCACCGTTTGTGCTATAATTCTTGGTAGCATATCGTTAACCGTTTGGTGAATAGTTGCGATCACATTAGGATCTAGTTGATTTTTTGGCGGATTTCTTGCTTCATTTTCAGACCCGGTTCTATTTCTCTTGGGTCTACCTCTTATTGCCCCTCTTATTGCGGGTACTCTTCTCGGCGGCATTTGGAGCTAACACAAATAACTGATGAATCATTTGCTCAGCTATTTTCAATAAGAAATGAAGCATATGAGATATTACTTAACTAGCATGTATAGTACCTAAGATAGTCTTATCTTAGTTCTACCCATTCCTCACAGATCAAACTTAAATTATACTACATGATCATAACCTATAGCTCTGATACCACAACTTGAAACACCCTCGTCCCGCGTGGTTGAGGACGGAAGATGTCACAATTAGATTATACACAAAACATATTCCATCCAAAGGTTAAAACAGAGCGATTACTATAATTTACCAAAATATAATTACAAACCACAAATGGAAATAACAATTTGTACCAAAACACATTTCCAAAATACACATGTATATCATCTACATTAGTTATCAAAAGCTTAACCAAAGCATATCATAATACATTATCTTCATTCTTGTTATCTCCACAGCTCTCATCCCAAAAGCTCTACTAAGTCATTTACCTGCTGAGGACAAAGAAAACCTCGGCTGAGCTTAAAACTCAGTGAACAGATAATAGTAATTAAACAATATACATGAGATATCAAGTTCAAGACAAAAATTAACATTTATGATGATATTCCAAATTTAAGATGTTTCTGAAAGAAATCAAAGACAAACGAATATTCCGAACGCATATTAAAGGTCTAAAAATCAACAAATATCACAAGAACGCTTTGTTCCCAAAAGGATGATCAGTCCGTTTGGGATCGAATGACGAAAGGGGTGTGGACACAACACGACAATCCTCTCCGTGGATTTAACCACGACCGCAACATATTCTCCGATAACGGTTCCTAGGATCGATCCATACGCCCTATATTTGACCGGTATCTAATCAGTCCGCTTTTAAGGACTATATATAGTGAGGACGCCATGATTGTTTTAGCTACCATGGAAGCATCTCAACATCGGTGTCCCAAATGTCAAGTCTATAGACAAAAATCACAATGGATGCAATCCAACAAGTCAAGAAATCCATATTCCAAATCTCAATTGAAATGATAGTTCAAAAGGAAAAATAATACTCAATTGTATTTAATAAGCATGAAGTCAAATTTGGAATCAATATATCTGGATTAGGAAGCCTTATGCAAATGGCTATCCCCGTGTCAAGTAAAGTATGATATCCGTACCTGATAAGCATATGATGGAATACCACAATCGGATGCCCGTAGTGTTGATACTAGTCACACAAAATCACCTTTACATAAAACAAGATACAATTACTATTTCGATAGTAATCACTATATTTTCTTGAGTAAACAAGTCTTAGATCCTCTTTATACTCATTATTATCTCTAGAGAAAATTTAGATAGTTTTAAGGTTGATTAGTATAAGATTCACTATATTGTACAAGTCGGATGTGCACAAGGTACAAGCAAAACTGCAGTTCAAGTTACTGTACATATCAGCTTCTGTCACTCTAAAGTTTTGCTTGTTTACACATACTTAGAGGACAAATTACACTTTTACTTATAAATGAAAGTTGTAATACTATCTCTTAGGTACTCAATCGAACAAGAGTCACCCTATTTGGGTCAATGACTAATTTTATATTAATTTTACAAAAACAGTGTGCAGATCCCGAGTTGCAGTTGACCGGTTCTGGAAACTCACGGTTTTGAGTCATTTAGACTCAAAATCAGATCTTAGTGTAAACTACAAAGATGTACTAGACTCTTTAAGGTTTCCAACCATATTTTGCACATATCATTTGGACCATCTAGTGATTTTATACGAATTTTTGAAACAAGCTGAAAGTTTTGATCATCCCTGTACACAACAACTAATTTCACAACCAATTCCATTGAAACTCATTCTATTCAATAAGAAAATAACACCAATAATTATCATCATCCTAAGTGATCTATTAAGCATAAAATCAAGATTTTTTTTCACCTCATAATTACCATTCACCATTAGAGACCTAACTTAAGCTAAAACATCAAAATAATGTAGTTCATACTAATAGCTTTACATACCTTGATGCCAATGGTGATTTCAATTCTTAAAACAAACTTGAACCCTTAAATCTTCTCACAACTTTAAACCTAAAACAAAATTTAAACTCAATCATTGAAAAATTGACCTAAATAGAAGATTGAACTTAGAATAGAAGAAATTATACACATACCTTTGAGTTCTTAGGTTATAACCCTCATATCTTCAACTAATTTGATAATTTGTTTAATTAACTTGGTCCATCAATGGTGGTTCTTGAAGAGAGGAGAGAAATAAGATAGAAGAAGAGATATATTAGAGTTTAAATGATTTTTTTTACTAATTTGGAGGTATTTATATTTTCAATATTTTCACTTTGCCCCCTCAAGTCTAGTTTTCTCAACTTTATACCCTAATAGGAGTTAACTTAACATTTTAAGTTTAGTTTAGTTTTATTTTGTACGAGAGTGGTCGTTTAGATGATATTGTATCACAAATTAGTCCAAGGTACAAGTCGGTAAAGCATAGGGTACGAACATGTTATGCGTATTTCCATCCAAAGTTCACTTAACACGAGTTAACGGAACACGGGTGTTATATTGTAAAACTTTTGCTACTATCCTTTGTCCACCAAAATGTCCCCCATAAGCTGACTGGTGGCATTGTTGCAGTATTGATGCCACCTCAGCTTCTGGAATGCATCTTCTCAGGATTTGATATGTTCCAATTTTAAACAGATAAGGGTCATCCCACAGAAAGTATTTGGTGTCATGGATGAATTTCTTAAGCATGTGACTGGTGTAATCACATGGTTTGATACCACAAGCCAGATAATTGGCAATATCAGCATACCAAGGCATAGCTGAATGTTGTAGCATCCAAATTCTCTCTTCAGGGAAAGACTCAATGATTTCTCCCTCCTCTCTCTTTTACTCAAAGTTCTCTAACCTGGATAAATGGTTTGCTACTTGGTTGTCTACTCCTTTTCGGTCCACTATTTCAAGGTCAAATTCTTGTAACAACAAAACCCATCTTATCAATCTAGGTTTAGCATCTTTTTTTGAGATCAAGTATTTAATGGCAACATGGTCTGTATGGACAATCACTTTTGTTCCCATTAAATATGATCTAAATCTCTTAAAGGCAAACACTACTTCTAAGAGTTATTTTTCTATTATTGTGTAGTTAATGTGTGCTTCATTCAAAGTCTTACTTGCATAATAAATTAAATGAAAGATCTTTTCTTTTCTTTGACCTAGAACAACTCCTACAGCCCAATCACTTGCGTCACACATGATTTCAAAAGGTTTGTTCCAATCGGGAGCAACAACTACTGGTGCAGTTACCAAAGTTTTCTTTAAAGTGAGGAATGTATTTCTACACTCCTCATTGAAATCAATTTTTTGCTCATGCTGTAATAGTAGACACAAGGGTTTTGAGATTTTTGAAAAGTCCTTGATAAATCTCCTATAAAAGCCAGCATCGCCAAGAAAGCTTCTGATTCCTTTAACAATGGTTGGTTCAGGTAGTTTGTTAATGACTTCCAATTTAGCTTTATCTACCTCAACTCCTCTTTTTGAAATTAAGTGTCCAAGAACAATTCCTTCTTTAACCATGAAATGGCATTTTTCCCAGTTTAGGACCAAATCAGTTTCCTCACATCTTTCAAGACCTTTTTTCAAGTTTTCCAAACAATTGTCAAAGGATGACCCATATTGTTGGATCATAATTGTATTCAAGATTAAAGGGTCTAAACTGTATTTATTTGATAGTTAAAGTTAAGGGTTTAAACTGTAATTGTTTGATAGTTATAGTTAAAGGGTTTAAAGTGTAATAAGCTAATAGTTTTAAGCTATTGGGTCCAAGCCCATTAAGCATTAGGAACCCCATAAGGCCTAGGTATTTAAAGTTTTGTTTTAGTTTAGTTTTAGGTTAACTCTGATAATTTTCTAAATAGTTAGCCGTATTTTCTCTGTATTCAAAGGGTATCAAGAACACTCAAGGGTTTCATTGTTTATTCAAGGGATTGGTATGTTACTCTGATTTATATATCTCTTGATTATTGTTGTGTTGCTTGATTACTTGATTGATTATTTACCAACTATATTAAATCTGGGATAACAAGTGGTGTCAGAGCCTAAGAATCAATTTTTTTTACTGTTCATCGAATATTACTGTTCACCGAAAATGACTATTCATGCGAGTACTGTTCATTCGATTTCATGAATCTGTGTTATCGCATCCGGTCGATTAGTTTCTGATTATTTGTTTTCATTCGATCGAAGGATTGATTATTTGGTATCTGATTACTGTTGGTGTTTATCGATCGAAGGATTGATTAATTGTTTTCTGATTACTGTTAGTTTAATTGTGTTCATCGGTCGATTAAAATTTCTGGGTTTGGTTTCGGTCGAATCCCAGAAATTCATCGTGTTCTTCGGTCGATTCATCGTGTTTATCGGCCTTATAAGTTAATCGATCATATCTGTTACTGTGTTTATCGATATTATTGCTTTGACCGATAGTTATTCGACCTGAGCCTTCGACCGAGAGTTTGTAAACACCGGTCCTTACTTCGACCGGGAAGTTGTGATCTCCGGTCATTCCCTTCGATCGGACCTTAGCATTCCCCGGTCTTCTCTTCGACCGGGTAGGTGCATCGACCGGACCTTAGTGGTTTCCGGTCTACCATTCGACCGGGTACTTGCTACTCCGGTCTTACCATTCGACCGGATACTTGTATTCTCCGGTCTTGCCATTCGACCGGGTACTTGTTACTCCGGTCTTACCATTCGACCGGGTACTTGCTAGTCCGATCTTACCCTTCGACCGGGTACTTGCTTACTCCGGTCTTTCCTTCGACCGGTACGGTTCATTCTCCGGTCTTACGTTTGACCGGTCGAAGCACTTTTTCCAGACCTAGACAAATTTTTTCAAGCTGTAACAGGGCTCTAAAAGTTTTGTGCTTGATCAAAATTTTCCTAATTTCATTCTTCAGTATTATTTCTTTGTGTTTTAAACTGTGCAAATACTGCATTTAATTATTTTTGGAAATTTATTTTTCTGAAAATTTTTTAGTGTAGTTTTATTTTGATTCTAACGATCTCATCTAGTTGGTTGTCTTGGTACAGATAAGTTTAATTACTAACAAGTGGTACAGCTAAGATGTCGAACCAGCTTCTCTCGATGGGCTCTCAGTCCAAACCGCCTGTCCTTATGGCTAATGAGTATCAGCAATGGAAGACCAGAATGATTCAGTTTCTGAATCACAAGAACAGAGAATTCATGACAGTAATCATTGAAGGTCCTAAAACTCCAATGATCACAGTAAAGGGTCAACCTGCTACAGAATCCTCTCCTGGAATCCCTGACAGAGAGATTCCTAAACCTGTTCAGTTCTTCACTGAAAAGCAGAAAGAACAGCTCAAGTTAGAAGAAGAGGCTCTAATCTATCTGACAATGGCAATTCCAAACGACATCTACAATCGTGTCGATAGTCAGAGCACTGCTAAAGGAATCTAGGATGAACTAGCAAGGCAGTTTGAAGGAAGTGAAGCCTCTATACAAGCTAAGCAGAATCTGTGTATAAATGCTTACGAGGGATTTCATGCAAAAGAAGGAGAGCTGATATTAGACACCTACAATAGGTACAACATTATTCTCAATGAATTGCGGAGGAACAACATCGCCAAATCTGCTTCTGAGATAAACTACAAGTTCATCAAGAATCTGAATCCAGAATAGAAGAACTTTGCTATCAACCTCCAGATGTCGAAGAATATGGCTCGAGAAAATGTCACCGATATCTTCTCTACTCTAGCTCAACATGAGGATGAGGTGAGATCTATGAATAATGAGTCTAATCATCTGAAGGATTCTGTGGCTCTCATAGCCGGCAAAGGTTCTGTATCCTCTGCAAGGTCGAAGAAAAAGGCGTCTAAAGCTCTAGTTACTGAAGTTACTGACTCTGACTCTGATTCAAGCGATGAAGAACTGGAAGTTGATTCAGATCCTGATATTCAAAAGTTCTCTGAAGACTTGGCTCTCATTACACGGCGATTCAAGAAGAGCTTTGGCAAGAAAAGATTTTACTCAAAGCCAAAGTATGATGGATACAAGAAAGAGAAGTCTGAGATGCGATACAAGCCGAGGCATGGAAAGAGAGAGGAAGGACGAGAAGATCGGAAGGAAGATAGAAGAGAAGGAAAGAGAGAGGAGAAGCGAGAAGAGCGAAAGGATGAACCAGGAAGATGCTACAACTGTGGCAAATTTGGGCACTTCTCAAGGGACTGCAAATTCAAGAAAGTGAAGAACTCAGAGTACTACTCAAGAAAGTCACTAATTGCCAAGAAATCTGAAGAAGGAAAAGTACTAATGGCTGAAGAAGAGAACTGGTTGTTCCAAAGTTCTGATGACGAGGAGCAAGCACACTTCACCCAAGTTTCTTACATGGCAAAGCTGGAAGGTGACGATGAAGACTCTGAGACACAATCCGAAGAAGCAAACTCTGAGGTTAGTGAAAATTCTGAACTTATTGAATCTTTAATGGCCCAAATACATGGTATGAAAGATGAATTTGCTTTACTAAAAGGCAAACTTAGCTCTGCACATCAATCTGTTTTAAGCTTTCGTGATGAAAATGCTATTTTAAAAGTTGTTGTGGAAGAAAAGGAAAAGGAAAAAGATGATTTAAAAGCCGAAAAAGCGTCTTTAAAAGAAAAAATATCTGGTTTAGAAACAGATCTTGTGAATCTTAATGCTGAAAAGGGTGAGTTTCAAATAAAATTTGAAGTTTGCTATAAAGAAAGAAATGAAGCTTTTACCAAAATCAAACAACTGGAGGACATTAATATGAAACGAGGCCAGACTGAGCAAACATTAAATCTGCTGACCAATAAACTCCAAGACGAAAGGTTTTACAAACTAAAACCAGGTTTGGGTGTGCCAACTAATGAAATTTTGAAAAAAGCACCGGAGCATTTATATAATTTTGATAAATTCGGCTCCGCAATTAGACCCATTCCTGACATTCGTACAACTTTTGTTGAAGCAAGTACTCCTACACCTTTATCTGAGACCAAAGGTCAAGAAGTAATGGGAAAAAACAAGTCTGGTGACAATGATTCTCAAAATCTTTTTAAATCAGTTGGCTTTCAATATGGTGATTTAAACAAAAGCTATGCGACTCGAAAGATCGAATTTACTGAGTTTGAATCACTATTTACCACACCTTCCAACGAATCAGTCTCAAATCCTATTGATGCTAAACCTTTACTTGTTGAAGAGGTTGAAGAAGAACATGCTATCACGAATGGCTCTTGTTCTCAAAATGAAAAACTGGAGTTTATTGAGTCCATGACTGAAGATATGTTTTCTGAAATGATGAATGCTTCAGACTCTGATCCTGTTTCTAATTCAAAGGGATCAAATTCTGTGAATGATCATACATCTGAATTGATGAAGCAAATCGATTTGTTGCAACAGTCTCTTGATGAGGTTGAAGATGAAAACTTTGATCTCAAACATAAGCTTGAAAAATCTTTCAAAGAAAATCAAGAGCTTTGCATAGAGATCAAAGATTTGAAAGTTACTTTGTTTAAAAATGCTTCAAGTGATAAACAGATGTTCAATGATCCAAGCTGGAAGGTAAGAACCAATCCAGAATTTGATGCTCCTGCAAAACCTACAGTTGTTTACTCTGATTGTCCTGAATATCCTCCGAGTATTTTTGAAAAGGGTGAGACTTCAAAGAGCACTAGAAAAGAACCACCTTCTAAGTTAGAGACTAACAAGGTTCCTGTTTCTGTTTCAGATATAAAAGGAAATGGAGTTGGGAGGAGTAAGAAGAATAAAGATCTTAGTTTGAATAAAAAGAATAGTTTGAATTCTAGAAGTTGTCCTACAGACAGTGTTATTTTGAATAGTACTTCTTTTGATAAACATGAATGTAAGATTTGTTCCGATAAATCTAAGTTTATGAAATTTGCTCGAAAGAATCTTTATTGCAAACACAGTTGGGATAATTCATTCAAATACTACTCCCCTCCTAAGTCCAAAAAGAATAAAAGCAAAGCTAAGCTGAACTCTAAGTCTAATTCTAATTCTGATTCTTCTACACAACCAAAAGTGTATCGTGCTAAGGTTGCCAATCCTACTTCTAAAAAGCACTTTCAGGAATTAAATGTTAAGATGGTTTGGAAATGGGTTCCAAAACCGCGTTATGAATGGAGAGTGAAAGTCAAACCAGATGATATTCCTGAGTTGCTTGATGCTAACCGCGAAGGACCCATCCTGATATGGGTGCCTAAGCAAAACTAATTGTCTCTTTTGCAGGCCTGTCGATTGTGGGTAATAGATTCCGGATGTTCACGCCACATGACAGGATTCAAGCACCTCTTGCATAACTATGTGGAGGAGCCTGCCGGAGCAGTTAGATTTGCCAATTCTGAAGCCGAAGGCCACGTCAGAGGATATGGAATGCTCGATAACGGTGTTGTGAAGATTCAAAAAGTGCTATATGTTGAAGGACTTGATCACAACCTGTTCAGTACCAGTCACTTCTGTGACATGAAATATCAAGTCCGCTTCACAACCACTCATTGCTATCTAGAGGATCCCGATGGTTACGAAGTCTTCAAAGCTGAGCGCCATGGAAATCTATACTATGTAGATTTTCCTACACTGTCAGCTACACGTCCAGTATGCCTACTAGCCAAAGCTTCCAAAGCACAATCGTGGACGTGGCATCGACGCTTGTCTCATCAAAATTTCAGATCTATAGCGAAACTACAGAGACAAGGTCTGGTCAAAGGTCTACCAGAAATGAGGTTCGAAAAAAACTCACTCTGTTCCGCATGTGAGTTGGGCAAAATGAAGCGTAGCTCATTCAAGTCCAAATCTGAATCATCGACCTCATCTGCACTGGAACTTCTTCATATGGACCTTTGTGGCCCAATGCGCACAGCATCTATCAACGGAAAGAAATATGTGTTGGTAATGATAGATGACTACTCAAGGTATACATGGCTCGAGTTTCTTCGCAACAAGTCAGATGCGCCAGAGTTGATTATCGCTTTCATCAAGCGCATTCAAGTACGACTTCAACTGCCAGTCAGAACCATTCATAGTGATAATGGCACGGAGTTCAAGAATGACACCCTGAAGAGTTATCTTACTTCTGTGGGTATTTCACATAATTTCTCCGCCGCCTACACTCCGCAGCAAAATGGCATTGTTGAACGGAAGAACCGCACTCTGGTTGAAGCAGCTCGGACTATGCTTGCTTACTCAGATCTACCCATGTACCTTTGGGCTGAGGTAGTCGCCACAACATGTTTTACACAGAACCGTACCATTGTGGTCAAGCGCTTTAATAAGACAGCATATGAGTTGATCAACAATCGTACACCTAACATCAAGTTCCTTCGTGTATTTGGTTGCAGGTGTTACATTCTAAAAGAGTGTCAAGGATTATCAAAGTTTGATAAGAAAGCGGATGAAGGATATCTCGTTGGATACTCTCTGACATCCAAAGCTTATCGAATTTACATTATTCGAACTAAGACGGTTGTTGAGAGCATGAATGTCTCCTTTGATGAGAATTCAACAAGGACTTCTGGACACAACAGTTCAGAACTCGTAATTAAAGACAAAGCTTCTATTCAATCCAGAATAGAACCAGCTGCTAAAAGATCCAATTCTTCAAACTCTAACTCTACTTCATCTGAGTTAGATTTACTGTTTATTGATGTCTTTGATGATATATGTGCAGATTTTGAAAAAGGCATATCAACATCAATAACAAGTGGTACAGGCTCGGAGGTCCCTACTATATCTGAAGACATGTCTGGACCTTCCGAAGAAGTCACCGACACTTCATCTCCATCAGGTACGAGTACAAAGTTAGTTTCTGACTCTACTAATGCTGAATCTGTCTCTACAGATAGTTCTTCTGGAATCGAAGTCCCGAGCACTTGAACTGTTAGTCCAGAAGCTTCAGTATCAGAAACACCAGTACAAGATGTCCCGAGTACATCTATGGAGCAACCTGCCGTGCATGATGAAAACGATGCGTCGAATACGCAACAAACAGTTGAAGCTCTACCAAGCACACATCGTTGGACTAAGGATCATCCCCTGACCAATGTGATAGGTGACGTACAATCTGGTGTCACGACAAGGTCAGAAACAGCTAACTTCTGCATGTTTTCAAGCTTCCTCAGTTCCCTAGAACCAAAGAAAGCGTCTGAAGCTCTACGTGATCCCTTCTGGATTTCTGCTATGCAAGACGAGCTTCTACAATTCGAAAGGAACAAGGTATGGCGCTTGATCCCACTACCTAAAGGTAAATCCGTTATTGGAACAAAGTGGGTTTTCAGAAATAAGAAAGACGAAGCCGGAGTAGTAGTGAGAAACAAAGCTCGTTTGGTCGCAAAAGGGTATTGTCAACAAGAGGGCATTGACTATGATGAAACATTCACCCCGGTTGCAAGGATCGAAGCCATCAGAATCTTCCTAGCCTATGCAGCGCACAAAAACTTTACAGTCTATCAAATGGATGTAAAGTCGGCTTTCCTGAACGGCGTTTTGCATGAGGAGGTCTACGTGGCTTAACCTGAAGGTTTCGTTGATCCTCATCACCCTGATCATGTCTATGTTTTAGACAAAGCGCTTTATGGTCTTAAACAAGCACCACGAGCCTGATATGAAACTCTCACTAAATTTCTACTTGCTTCTGGTTTCAAGAAAGGTACTGTTGATACAACCTTATTTCTTAAAAGGCAAGGTGAGGACTTGATTCTTATTCAGATTTATGTTGACGACATAATATTTGGGTCGACAAATCCGAAATTTTGCAAGAACTTTTCAAAGATAATGGAAACAAAGTTTGAAATGTCGATGATGGGTGAATTGAATTTCTTTCTTGGTCTTCAAGTAAAGCAATTACCCGAAGGCATATTTATTAATCAAGCTACATATATAAACGATATTTTGAAAAAGTTCAATATGTCAGATAGTTCAGTCATGAAAACACCAATGGCTACTGGTACACTCTTAGACGCGGATCCCTCCGGGAAACCTGTTGATCAAAAGGTGTATCATATCATGATTGGTTCTTTACTTTATCTGACTGCCAGTCGCCCGGATATAATGTTTGCCACATGTTTTTGTGCGAGATATCAGTCTAATCCTAAAGAGTCGCACTTATCTGCTGTTAAACGAATCCTTAGATATCTCAAAGGTTCTCCTAATCTAGGCCTTTGGTATCCAAAGGATTCTCGTTTTGAACTAACTGCCTTTATAGATGTTGATCATGCAGGATGTAAGCTAGATCGGAAGAGCACCTCTGGATCATGTCAACTCATAGGTGACAAACTTGTGAGTTGGACTTCAAAGAAACAAAACTGTGTTTCAACATCCACTGCCGAGGCTGAGTATGTAGCTGCTGCTAGCTGCTGTTCTCAAGTCTTCTGGATGATGACACAGTTAAGGGACTTTGGATACAACTACAAGCGTGTTCCTATTTATTGTGATTCCAAGAGCGCAATATCTATAACTGCTAATCCGGTACAACATTCGAAGACCAAGCATATCGATGTACGCTATCACTTCATTAAGGATCATGTTGAAAAAGGTAATATTGAAATGCACTTTGTTCAAACTGACTTCCAGTTAGCTGATCTTTTCACCAAGCCGTTGGATGAAAAGCGTTTTCAATTTCTAATCAGCAAACTTGGTATGTTGAACATGTCTTAAACCTTCATCATGATTCTAGGGGGAGTATTCCAAGTTTTGATCTTGTGTGTTATTTTCCAACTGTTGTTAACGAAGGAGGAATCATTTTCATAAATGATTACCATTATTTTTCTTTATTTATGCAGGTTTGGTCAAGTGACTATGGCTTCTAATCACATCGGATTAGAACCCGCACTTCAGTGCCTTATTTTTTCTGTTTTTTTTCTTAATCTTAAAAAAAAAAAATAAGTTAAGGGAGAGAATATCTATGATATTAACAGATTTTTGAATACTTAAATGCTTATCTAACCGTGTGTTCTTAAAGATAAATACTTGCGTTTTATCTTGTCAATATACTTTGTCAAGTATTCATACACATAACGGTACGGAACATTCTATTTTGACTTTGTTATTACCATGTATCAAAAGTTAAATCTTTCTATGGTAATACTCACGTTATTTGTATTCACTGTTGTTTGAATCAAACGTCATTTCATTTGCTTTCATTGAAAATATGTTTATATATTGTTCATATAAACAACATTCGTTTTTGATTCTCCAACATATTATTCTTCATGACAAAACTCCTATGAGCTTAATTGTCAAACTCTTTTAGTTTGAGGGGGAGAATTGCATCGTCAAACATCTTCTGTTTTGACATCTCCGAATATTATATTCTTTATGTAACAAGTGGTATTTGTGCTTACATATAAAAAAAAAAAAAAAAACTTGTTGAACACTATGTTCTTTTAGGAAAATACATGGGATTCAGTGTGAGAACTTAACAGAACTTCCATGGATTCACGATAACCAGTGTTTCCTACCCAGGAAGTATTCCCTGAGTGATTGAGGGGAGAGGGTTCAAAAGATTTGAGTGTTGGTGTGTGAAAAGAGGTAAAATGGAAAAGAGAGATTGGTTAAAAGTGAGCATTAAAAGAAAGAGGGTAAGAGAACAGAGTAAAAGAATATTAGACTCTGCACCAAACTTCTTTCTGAGCCAGGCAGCCACATAATCTGATTGGTTCACATTCTTTGGTGACCATCATTGAAAAAGGCACCTAGCCCATGCCATCTCTTGCATACAACCTCACCAGCTACTCATTCTTTTCTCAAAAAGAGAATGTTTCACATTTTCTGGGGACGCAGCACATATGCTATTGGTTCTTCTTTTGGAAGATACTAATAATGAAAAAGAAGGAAAGTTGCCCCACCTTCGAACCCTTTCTCATACACATTGAGTCTTTGTATAATATGTTGCTGTCTCAACAAGTTTACATATTTTGAGCCTAAAATGAAAAGCAATCATCTATGCTTAATTCTTTCATACACATGCACTAGCACACAGAAATTTGTTTTCTGTCAGAACGTTCATAGATAACCATGTGTTATTCGATGATTGAATGGAAGACCTGGGGAGTCTACATCAAACCAGCTCCTTATATAGTAACTTTGTGTTACTCAGTCACTTTGTGTCATTGACAGGCATTCTAACTGAGTCATTTGTTGATTCAGGGTTACATCTATTAAACTGTTTGAATTTGAAAAGATTCAAATGGTTACTACTTTCTATTTTAATCTGAAATGATTGAAATAATCACTCTTTCTATCTGGGAAGACTGCTCTTATTTCCATACAGGGCTCGTTACATGATGAAGATTGTGCTTACGTGATCATATACAATAGGGGAGATTGTCTTGAAAATGGGGAGATTGTTTTGCAAAGTTTTGATGATGATGATTCTCACCACTCATCAAAAAGGGGGAGAAGATACAAAAATGGAGAATTATCAAAGAAGGAGAATATAATCTGAAGACTGCTGAAGATTTTCAAAGATATCAAAGTTTTAAAGATTTTAAAGATTTTAAAGATATCAAGTTTTGAAGCAATCAACGTCATATCTGAAGAAAAGAGAATACAAGTGAAGACCCGAAGACAATTGCAAATTTTTTTTTAATCTTGAATCCAAAGGGGGAGATTGTTGGATCATAATTGTATTCAAGATTAAAGGGTCTAAACTGTATTTATTTGATAGTTAAAGTTAAGGGTTTAAACTGTAATTGTTTGATAGTTATAGTTAAAGGGTTTAAAGTGTAATAAGCTAATAGTTTTAAGCTATTGGGCCCAAGCCCATTAAGCATTAGGAAGCCCATAAGGCCTAGGTATTTAAAGTTTTGTTTTAGTTTAGTTTTAGGTTAACTCTGATAATTTTCTAAATAGTTAGCCGTATTTTCTCTGTATTCAAAGGATATCAAGAACACTCAAGGGTTTCATTGTTTATTCAAGGGATTGGTATGTTACTCTGATTTATATATCTCTTGATTATTGTTGTGTTGCTTGATTATTTATTGATTATTTACCAACTAGATTAAATCTGGGATAACACATATACAGAAAAATCATCCATAAAGATTTCAATGGATTTTTCAAGCGTGTCGGAAAATATTGAGATCATGCATCTTTGAAAAGTTGTTGGAGCATTACAAAGTCCAAATGACATTCTCTTGAAAGCAAAAGTGCCATACGGATAAGTGAATGTAGTCTTTTCTTGGTCCTCTAGTGAGATGGCTATTTGATTGTATCCGGAGTATCCATCCAAAAACCAATAGTACTCCTTACCGGCCAGTCTGTCTAACATTTGGTCAACAAAAGGTAATGGAAAATGATATTTTTGAGTAGCCTTGTTTAGTCTGCAGTAGTCCATGCAAATTCTCCATCCGGTGACTACTCTAGTGGGTATGAGTTCATTTTTATCATTGGTAATGACTGTAATTCCTCCTTTCTTTCGAACACACTGGACTGGACTAACCCAAGAACTACTGGCTATTGGGAAAATGATTCATGCATCTAACCATTTCAAAATTTCCTTTTTCACTACATCTTTCATGACAGGGTTCAACCTTCTTTGAGGTTCTATGGAAGTGAAGTTTTTGTCTTCTAGGATGATCTTGTGTTGACAAATGGAGGGACTAATCCCTTTAAGGTCAGTAATTTTCCATCCTATGGCTTTAGTGTGTAACTTCAACATGTTTATTAATTTCTTTTCTTGATGCAATTCTAGAGTGGATGAAATTATGACAAACAATTTGCTTTCTTCACCTAGAAAAGCATATTTTAGATGATATGGGAGTTGTTTTAACTCCAGGTCAGGTGGTGAAACAATGGATGGAATGAAAGGTTTTTGTTCAGTATTTTCCAATGGTTCAAATGCTACAGCATTGACTGGGACAGTCTCTTCTTCTCCTAAGGAAAATTCATCAACACTATTTAAATCCTCAACATCCTCTTCTTCCAACCTACAGGCTTTTCTAACTCCATCCTCATGACAAGATGATTCAATCACATTTAAGGTTGAACAATCCTCAACATCATCCGGGTATTTTAAGGAATTGAAAATATTAAACGTGACTTTTTTGGACTTTTTGGTCTTGGAGTCTCATGGTTAACTCTCTCTTCTGGACATCTATAAAAGTTCTTCCGGTAGCTAGAAAATGTCTTCCCAAAAGGATGGGAATATCCTTATCAGCCTCAAAATCCAAGATAATAAAATCTGCAAGAAAAATGAACTTATCAACTTGAACAAAAACATCTTCAATTTTTCCCTTAGGGTAGACAATGGTTTTGTCAGCCAATTGGAGTGTGACTGTGGTGGGTCTAGCTTCTCCTATTTCTAAGTTGTTGAAGACAGACTGTGGTGGGTATTCTATTGGTTAAAAGAGCACTACATCCTTCAGTAAGGGAAACAGTTTCTTATTCATTCAACTTCTTCTTCTTACTTAAGATGTCTTTAAGGAATTTGGCATAGTTGGGCATTTGCTCAATTGCTTCAACAAGGGGTATGTTGATATGCAATTCTTTGAACACATCCAAGAATTTTTTAAATTGTAATTCTTCCTTTTGATTCTTTAACCTTTGGGGATAAGGTACATAGGGAGGAATGGGTTTTATGAGAGCTTTACTTGATTGTGTTGATCAAGATGGTTCCTTTATGCCTTTGGGTCCACTCTCTTGAGGGATAGTTGGAATTCTATTCTCCAAAGTCTTTGTCTTAGGGTCTTCTTCCGGAAAGAATAAAGGGTAGTCATTCCTAAGAGGGACAGGATTAGTAGTATCAGACTCTTGGTTTCCTAATGGCTTGGGTGGTATTTCATTAACAGGGGGCAATGTTGTATCATTGGGTTCTGGTCTCATGTTTTTTCTCAAATTCAGTTTTAGTCATTGGTCCAAATTCTTTAGGCACTATTTTTGTTAATTTCTTACCACTCATAAGGGTCACAACCTTCACATGTTCTCTTCCTGGGGCTTTTGGGACTTCTGTGTCACTGGGTAACATGCCTATACCCCTATTGTTCTGGTTAAGTGCTATTTGGCTTACTTGTGTTTCCAATTTCCTTAGGGCTGCACTTTGTTGATTAAAAAGAGCTTGATTTTGATTCAAGAGTTGTTGTTGAGCTTGTGATTGTGTAACAAGGCTTTTTATCATTGCTTCCAAAGAAAATGATGAGTCATCTTGTGGAGTTTGTTTGTTTTGAAAAGGTGGTTGGGTATTTTGAAAACTTTGGTTTTGATGATGATGAGAACCTTGGTTTTGATGATGCTGTGAACATTGGTTTTGATGATGCTGTGTATAACACCCTAAAATTTAGAGTAATTTAATTTTTTGAAAATTTGGCAATATAACGTTTGTGTTTGGAATAAACCACCCAAAAAGGGTAAATGTAATAAGTGTTTACAAACCTGAGAACGAAAATGGAAATCAACAACAAACTAATCTAAATAGGTACTATCTAGATTACATCGATTGTCAACCCAAATTCACAAAATAAGGAGATTGTCTAAACGCCGAAACACCAAATATCTAATAATCTCAAAAATGCCTCAAGCCCCACGCTCGTCACTCAAACATGTGGCAACCCACCGCTAAAGGAACCTGTTATACACATCATTTGAGAAAAAGTGTTAGGCTTAAAGCCTAGTGAGAACATACAGTTTATAATTTAAAGAAATATAGACAATTGTAACGAAAGTAGAATCTTTTCAAGAGAGTTGAGTTTACAATTGAAATATTTGTCACATAGGGACTTTTCGGTCCAAAATTACATCTTGCGATGACGTGGGAGACCCGATTTACCAAGGATTGTAGCGGAACACAAAAGTAAGCCACAATCCGAGTTGTGAGCTAAATACTTGGAATCCATGGCCACGAACAACGTCGGTCCGTACTAAGATGTGGGGGAGGGCACCCGAGGAAACCAAGTCATACTCGTTCACTAGGATTACATTACGATCCATGGCTAGTAACCGGTCCCACATAACCGTACCAAGTGGCCTCCGAGGATCCAATGTCTCAACTAGCTACAAGGGGGAAAATACATCCCAAACATAAGCCGACTCAATACCTATGGATCCACTAGTAATAGTCTAGACTTGTCACAATTTCATTTGTGACCAACTATAGTTAAACATATAGTCCTCAATACCATTTATTTTCAAATATGCATTTCCAAGTCTAACTGCTGATAAGAATGAAAATCATAAAATGAGATTATATACATTCTATCAAGTACCTTACCAAAAATGTGAAAGTAGTACTTTATTTTACTACATATAAGATGGAACCCTTCATTTTAGTTGAAAGTGATTGGAAACCCCAAAATCTCCCAAAACTCAAGTTAGGTCAAAATGTAATAAACATAAATCCGAAACCAAGGAGATATATAGGAGTTTAAAATATATGTTTTGACATGTATAAGGTTTGGAAAATGGATGTATGAACTCACCAAGTGGGTTTTTGAAGAAAACCCAAAGCCCTAGTTGATCTTTGAGAAGATGACAATGGAGGAGGTGATTTAATGCTCAAAACTTAAATCCTTAGATGATGCACCCAACTACTAGCAATAAATGAAGTAGATGAGGATTAATGGAACCCTAGGTTCGGTTCTTGGAAGGGGAGAGGTTTAGAGGGAGTGAAATAAATGAAGTGGTTGAGATAAAATGAGAAATGAGGCCAAAATCCGAATTTTAACCAAAACAGACTCGACGGCAACCTTGCCACGCGATAGTGACAGTGTCACTGTCGCGAGGCACTTTTACGGGGAATGTACCGCAAGTTTGGTACTTCTTCGGTGATTGTGACAAGCGATAGTGACACATGTCACTATCGCGAGTCACTCTCGCGCCAACTGCACCGTGCCCCAAAAAGGTTCAAAACTTGAGATTCTCGCATGGGTCGATTTAAGGTTCGAAAGCACAACATTTTTCACCCAAATGATAAACGGAAGACGAAGAGATGACTAACGAAGAATGGAAACTTACAAAGCGAAATTCCGAGTGTTACAATCCTCCCAGACTTGGAAATGATTTCGTCCTCGAAATCTTGATCAAACGAACAAGTAAGGGTATCTCCGCTTCATGTCCTCCTCGGCTTCCCACGTCACATTGTCCCCACGATGATACCTCTAACGCACCTTGACCATATTGACCTCCTTGTGACGCAAATTCTTAGACTTCTTTTCTAGGATAGCGTCGAGTTCCTCCACACATCGGTTACCGTCGTCCACTCTTATCCCGGAAAGATGGATGACGCTTTCTTTTTCTGCCAAACACTTCCGAAGGTAACAGATATGGAACGTGTTGTGGATTCCGCTCATTTTCGGCGGAAGTTCCAATTGGTAGGCTTGCAAACCCACCCGCTTAAGTACTTTGAAAGGTCCAAGGAAACGAGGACTCAACTTCCCACGCTTCCCGAATCGGATAATGCCCTTCCATGGCGACACCTTAAGCATCACACGATCGCCCACTTGAAACTCCATCGACCGCCTCTTCTTATCGGCATATCTCTTTACCCGATCTTGGGTCACTTTCAACCGTTCCCGAATGCCTTTAACTTTCTCGGTCGTCTCTCGCACAATTTCGGGTCTGGAGAATTGCTTTTCTCCCGCTTCTAGCCAACACACGGGAGTTCGGCACTTCCACCCGTATTACGCCTCAAATGGTGCCATTCCGATGCTCGAGTGGTAGCTATTGTTGTAAGAAAACTCTACCAAAGGTAGGTGAGAGTCCCAACTACCCCCGAAGTCGATAACACAAGACCTTAGCATGTCTTTAAGTGTTTGGATCGTTCTCTCGCTTTGACCGTCGGTTTGTGTATGGTAAGCCGTACTCAACTTCACTCGCGTACCAAGCTCCTTCTGAAAGCCATCCCAAAAGTTCGAAGTGATCCGACTGTCGCGATCCGACACAATCGACAAGGGCACCCCATGCCTCAAGACCACTTCATCGATGTAGAGTTTTGCTAACTTGTCCATCGGTAAGGTTTCGCGCATAGCCAAGAAGTGAGCACTCTTAGTCAATCGATCGACTATTACCTAAATGGTATCATGACCTCAAAGAGTTTTAGGCAACTTTGTCATGAAGTCCATGGTAATATGTTCCCACTTCCATTCGGGGATCTCTAAGGACTGAACACTCCCATACGGTCGTTGATATTCGGCCTTCACTTGTAAGCACGTCTAAATAACGCTTCACGTAACGCGCCACATCAAGTTTCATTACCGGCCACCAATAATGTAACTTCAAGTCCCGATACATCTTTGTACTCCTTGGATGAATGGAATACTTGGACTTGTGGGCATCCTCAAGAAGTAGTTCCCGATTGCCCCCAACTTTGGGCACCCATACATGATCGTTGAACATTTTTACCCCACGGATATCTTCCATTAAGAGAAAACGTTGCTTTGTCATAACTTCATCTTTGAGATTTTCTTCCAACAACGCTTCTGCTTGAGATGTCTTGATCTTCTCAATAAGACTTGACACTAACTCGATTCTTGAAAGGGTATACCGAATGCTTCCGCTATAGTCCTTTCGACTTAACGCATCGGCCACTACCTTCGCCTTACTGGGATGGTAAAGCAACTCACAATCGTAATCCTTAAGCAATTCGAGCCACCGCCTTTTCCTCATGTTAACTCTTTTTGATCAAAAACGTACTTTAGACTCTTATGATACGTATAGAGTGTACATTTCGTGCCATAGAGGTAATGCCGCCAAAGCTTCAAGGCGAACACCACCGCCGCTAACTCCAATTCGTGGGTAGGATAATTATTCTCGTGAATTTTGAGTTGCCTCGAGGCGTAGGCGATCACCTTGCCTCTTTGCATCAACACACATCTTAATCCCATTTTTGATGCGTCGCTATAGACCACGAAGTCTTCCGACCCTTCGGGTAGCGACAAGATTGGAGTTTCACACAATTTCTTTTGCAAAGTCCGAATAGCCTTTTCCTGCGTTTCGGTCCAAATGAACTTTATATTCTTCCGAGTTAAAGCCGTCAGGGAAGAAGCGATCTTGGAGAAGTCTTGGATGAATCTTTGATAATAGCCCACCAAACCCAAGAAGCTTCGGATTTCGGACGGACTCTTGGGAGGCTCCAAATTCATCATGGCTTCAATTTTGTAGGGGTACACTTTCACTCCGTCTCGAGTGACAACATGACCCAAGAGTTGCACTCTTCAAGCCAAAAATCGCATTTGGAAAATTTGGCGTACAATCTTTCTTTTCTCAACACTTCTAGAACTTCACGAAGGTGTTGCTCGTGTTCCAACTCGCTCTTGGAATACACAAGTATGTCATCAATGAATACGATGACCGACTTGTCGAGGAACGGTCGACACACCCTATTCATCAAATCCATAAACACCTCTGGTGCGTTCGTTAGGCCAAACGGCATTACAAGGAATTCGTAATGACCGTAACGCGTTCTAAAGGTCGTCTTCGAGACGTCTTCTCCCCTCACCTTCATTTGATGGTATCCCGAACGCAGGTCAATCTTGTAGAAACACCCCGCTCCTTGGAGTTGATCAAATAAGTCGTCTATCCTCGGAAGCGGGTACTTGTTCTTCACCATTGCCTTGTTCAACTCATGGTAATCGATGCACATTCTCATCGTGCCATCCTTCTTCTTGACAAACAAGACCGGAGCTCCCCAAGGCGATGAGCTCGGTCTTATGAAACCTTTCTCCAAAAGTTTTTGAAGTTGAGCCATCATTTCTTGCATCTCTGATGGCGCCAACTGGTAAGGGGCTCTAGCAATAGGAGCCGCTCCCAGCACAAGATCAATCCGGAACTACTTGACGATCGAGTGGTAACCCGGGAAAGTCATCCGGAAAGACGTCGGGAAACTCTCGCACTATCTTCATATCTTCAAGCTTTAACTTCTCGAGTTTGGCGTCGATCACGTAGGCTAGGAAAGGTGAGCATCCTTTCACTAAGCATTTGTGCGCCTTAGCCATGGTGATGATTGCCACATCGCCTTTCCTCTTCTCTCCATAGATCACAACATCGCTACTAGGATTGGAAAGTCGAATTAGTTTCTTGGAGCATACGATCTCGACATGATTGTTCGCCAACCAATCCATGCCGACCACCACATCAAAACCTCCAATAATCATTTGCATCAAATCGATTGGGAATTATTTCCCTTCGATTCCTAGGGTACAATTCCTCAGAACATCGCGGATTAGAACTTGACTACCATTTTCTATATCTAACACTAACGTATTCTCTAGACTATTAGTGGGCATAGCAAGCTTTTAACAAAACGACTCAGATATAAAAGAGAAACTGGCACCCGAATCAAATGATACACGAGCAGGTACGGAGTTTAGAAGAAACGTACCTGATACCACATCGGTAGATGCCTTGGCCTCCTCGACCGTCATTTGGAAAGCTCGGCCCGAAACCCTAGATGGGTTATCTCTCTTCTCCGGTGCGCTACCCGTCTTGAGCTTCGGGCAATCTCTCTTCATATATGCCCCGGTGCCTTGCACTCGAAGCAGATAAGCCCTCTGATCGAGCAATCTCTGGTGGCGTGATCAGACTTACCACACTTGGAACAAGGTTGAGGAGTGTGGTTACAGTTACCATGGTGCTTGATTCGGCACTTCTGGGACCATCTAGCTTCTTGATAATTGTTGAAGCTTCGATTCCCAACAAAAGGTCGAGCCCTCTTAGGAGGTACGAAATTGCTTTCCCACTTTCTCTTGTCTCCGACCACCACTGCTTTCTCCGGTTTACCCCTTGCGTAAACCTCTTCCATAAACTGGGCTTCCTCTATCGTCTCGCGAAGACTAGAAGCCTTCGAGTTGCGGACCATGGACATCATGTCCGCCGGCAGGCCCTTAAGGTAGGCCTTGATCTTCTCTTTTTCCGTTGGGGCCACTTGCCCCACCAACCCCAGCTTCTCCATAAATTGATGGGTATACTCCCTCACCGTCAAGTTTCCTTTCTCAAGTGCTCGGAACTCGGCTTCGATGCGGTCCAAAGCCCTCTTACTGCAGTACTCCTCTACCACCTTCTTCTTGAACTCGGCCCACGACAACTGAGCCAGAACAGTAAGAAAGAGGGTTGACTAGGTGACGTTCCACCAAGTGAGAGCCATGTCTCTGAGCATCTAAGAACCAAACCTCACCTTCTGATCATCCCCACACTCAAATGAGCCAAAAGCTTGCTCGATTCCTTGAATCCATTTTATGCACGCTACCGGATCTTCGGAACCAAAGAATTCCGGGGGTCTACAACACAGAAAGGTCTTGTATGAGCAAGCTCTCTTGCCTTGCCTCTCCTCAACAGTTATTGGCTCCTCAGTTCGGATCACATGACCCGTACCACCAGATCCAATCACCTCAATATTCTCCGCAATCGTCTCATTCCTCCGATTGCTCACATCACGATCATCGATCACCTTCATTAGAAACTCTTGCTGCTTGTCCATAGCTTCATTCATCGCCAACATAATGTTGGCCATCATCTCAGATTGGGGAGTTACCTCCCGAATGACTGGGTTGGACGGAGCCAGGTCCACCCGTGGAATAACTTCAGGCCCTCCGCCTAATATTGGTTGGACAGATGACCGTACTGCAACCTCAACCCCCTCTACTTGATCAGCAATTGAGGCTGTCGCCTCTACACCGTCCCCTCGTGTACGCGGTCTACCACACGTACTTACCATCTTGATCTGCTACACAGGACAGAGAAAGAAATAAGAGAGAGGTAGGATAAAACACGAAGGAAAACTTACTACTACATTACCAATTGTCGTAGTAACAGCACTTCAAGCACACTCACATAAAACATCCTCATAATAGCATTAGCTAGGTGAGATTATGAACATGTAATACATAAGGGTTCTCGTTACCATCGCCATAACGCTTGATAAACATAATTTCCGTCGACTCTAAGACCAACCCATCTTAGAAGTTCTACCCAAGCTCACAAATCATCGCTTAACATACTCAGTCTAAGTCTAGACATCTTACATTCATGCCTAGTTCACTTAAACTAGAGCTCTGATACCAACTTATAACACCCTAAAATTTAGAGTAATTTAAAATTTTAAAAATTTGGCAATATGACGTTTGTATTTGGAATAAACCACCCAAAAAGAGTAAATGTAATAAGCGTTTACAAACCTGAGAACGAAAATGGAAATCAACAACAAACTAATCTAAACAGGTACTATCTAGATTACATCGGTTGTCAACCCAAATTCACAAAATAAGGAGATTGTCTAAACGCCGAAACACCAAATATTTAATCATCTCAAAAATGCCTCAAGCCCCATGCTCGTCACTCAAACATGTGACAGCCCACCGCTAAAGGAACCTGTTATACACATCATTTGAGAAAAAGTGTTAGGCTTAAAGCCTAGTGAGAACATACAGTTTATAATTTAAAGAAATATAGACAATTGTAAAGAAAGGAGAATATTTTCAAGAGAGTTGAGTTTAAAATTGAAATATTTGTCACATAGGGACTTTTCGGTCCAAAATTACATCTTGCGATAACGGGGGAGACCCGATTTACCAAGGATTGTAGCGGAACACAAAAGTAAGCCACAATCCGAGTTGTGATCTAAATACTTGGAATCCATGGCCACGAACAACGTCGGTCCGTACTAAGATGTGGGGGAGGGCACCCGAGGAAACCAAGTCATACTCGTTCACTAGGATTACATTAAGATCCATGGCTAGTAACCGGTCCCAAATAACCGTACCAAGTGGCCTCCGAGGATCCAATGTCTCAACTAGGTACAAGGGGGAAAATACATCCCAAACATAAGCCGACTCAATACCTATGGATCCACTAGTAATAGTCTAGACTTGTCACAATTTCATTTGTGACCAACTATAGTTAAACATATAGTTCTCAATACCATTTATTTTCAAATATGCATTTCCAAGTTTAACTGCTGATAAGAATGAAAATCATAAAATGAGATTATATACATTCTTTCAAGTACCTCACCAAAAATGTGCAAGTAGTACTTTATTTTACTACATATAAGATGGAACCCTTCATTTTAGTTGAAAGTGATTGGAAACCCCAAAATCTCCCAAAAACTCAAGTTAGGTCAAAATGTAATAAACATAAATCCAAAACCAATGAGATATATAGGAGTTTAAAATATATGTTTTGACATGTATAAGGTTTGGAAAATGGAAGTATGAACTCACCAAGTGGGTTTTTAAAGAAAACCCAAAGCCCTAGTTGATCCTTGGAGAAGTTGACAATTAAGGAGGTGATTTAATGCTCAAAACTTAAATCCTTAGATGATGCACCCAACTACTAGCAATAAATGAGGTAGATGAGGATTAATGGAACCCTAGGTTCGGTTCTTGGAAGGGGAGAGGTTTAGAGGGAGTGAAATAAATGAAGTGGTTGAGATGAAATGAGAAAGTAGACCAAAATCCGAATTTTAACCAAAACAGACCCGGCGGCGACCTTGCCATGCGATAGTGACAGTGTCACTATCGCGAGGCACTTCCGCGGGGAATGTACCGCAAGTTTGGTACTTCTTCGGCGATTGTGCCAAGCGATAGTGACACATGTTACTATCGCGAGTCACTCTCGCGCCAACTGCACCGAGCCCCAAAAAGGTTCAAAACTCAAGATTCTCGCATGGGTTGATTTAAGGTTCGAAAGCACAACATTTTTCACCCAAAAGATAAACGAAAGACGAAGAGATGACTAACGAAGAACGAAAACTTACAAAGCGAAATTCCGGGTGTTACACTGTGAACTTTGGTTTTGATGATGATGAGAACCTTGGTTTTGATTATGCAGTGAACTATAAATGTGATTTTGAAAACTTGAGTTTCCTTGTGGCTTTTGTGCAAGTGGATTTAGACATGGAATGCTCCAAGAGAAATTTGGATGTTGTTTTCAACTAGCATTGTAATTGTTGCCGTAAGGAGCAGATTTGTTATGAACATAGTTTACAGACTCAGAATTTTGAGGACAATGTTCATAAGATTGTTCCCAACCACAACAAACACACTTCACTGAGAGGACTTTTGCAATAAGTGTAGTAACAGTTGGTTGCACTCCCTGGCCTGAAGATAGGTTTTTAAGCATGGTGGCCATGGAAGTGAGTTGTGCTGTTAATGCAGTGTATGCATCTACATCATTAATTCCAGCAGCCTTCTTTTGAGGTTGAGCACGTGGATCAGCCCAATGTCCGTTGTATGTGGAAATGTTTTCAAGAATTTCATACCCATTATTATAGGTATTGGCTGTAAAGGCCCCTCCTAATGTCACGTCGAGCATTTGTTTAGCCATGGGGTTTAACCCATTGTAAAACGTCTCGAGTTGAATACAGTAGGGAATGCCATAGTGAGGGCATTTCCTTAACAACTCTTTAAACCTTTCCGAAGTATCGGGAATTGCTTCATCATACAGTTGTTTAAACATGCAAATTTCATTTCTGGACTTGGCATTACGGGTAGGTGGAAAATATTTTCGCTAAAATTTTTCAGCCATGTTGTTCCATGATGTTACAGAACCAGGTGCCAACGAGTTGAACCATGACTTTGTCCGATCCCTTAGAGAAAATGGAAATAAAGTGAGTCTTAAGGCATCGTTAGATACCCTAGGGATCAGGAATGCATCGGTGATCTCCATAAAAGATTTTAAATGAGAATGAGGATCCTCTGATGGCATTCCGAAAAATTATCCGTTTGTTTGCAACATATGGAACATGATAGGTTTGAGTTCAAAATGGAGGGTGGTCATATGGGGTCTAACTATTCCTGAATTTAATTGCTCAAAATAAGGGATAACATAGTCCGTAATTTTTCCCTCTTTAGAATTTGCAAGATTAATTATGTTTGGAGTCTCATCCCTATGGTTATTGTTACCATTTGATTCAGTATCATCATCATCATTATTAACTCCATAATTTGGTGCATTTTATTGAAAAGGGTGTTCAGGTGGATTTCCAAAAATGGGTGGTGCATCATGAAATATTGGTTGTTGTCTTTGCGGATTTTCTAGTCTAGGTATCCTATTTTTAAAACCTGGTGGGGGTGGTTCCATGATGGGAGGTTCTATGGTTAATGAAATTCTTTGTATCCGCCATCTATTACGAAATGTTCTTCCAATATCCGGGTCAAATTCGAACAATTCCCCACGTGGTATTCTTGGCATACACCACCTCCAAATTGAGATCCAACAGGTGTTAGAAGAATCAAATCTTTTTAAAAACTTTTAAAAACTTTTAGCGAGCCAATCCCCGGCAACAACGCAAAAACTTGATACGGATGTTCGCACACCTCTAAGACATGTGATAATTGAATCTCAAAGAAAGTATACAACAGGATCCAATATCGTCTTTTCAAGTAATACAACGGTAAGATACCGAATATCGTCCCACGGAGATTGGTGTAAAAGTATAATAAAAATGTAATAAAAGAAGAGATTTCAGATGACGATTTTGAAGACTTTGTTTGAGTTGGTTAACACAGTGATATGATTAACAATATATATAAAGGTAGTATGGGTGCAAGACTTGAGGTGAGGAGTAAACACAAATTCTGGAGGCCAATGCTATAGGGATACTATAGCATTAGTTCGACAACAACGAGTTCCACCATGTACTTTAAAGAGTATCCTTCCGGACATTCACCATTGCAATATGCCTATGCAATATCCGGACCAGTGTGAGTGTCTAATGGTGTCTTTAAAGTATATGGATAAACAAATGCCTTTGTTAAAAATCACCCTTCTAAGTCGATTCCCATATCATTCAAGTTGACGTGTTCTTAGTGGCTCATTTCTAAATCCACTACACTTTAACACTTTGATTAGTGATCAACCTATCAAGAATCAATCGGTTTGAAAAACATAGATAACAAGTTCCCTTGCTAGCAACTCTTCCAAGTATACTTCCCGTATCATTCAAACTGACGTGCTTATTCATGGCTTATTCATAAGTCCATGGAACTTAACACTTTAAGAAGTGGTCAATTCGTCAAGAAGTGCCTTAGATTTTATAAAACTTAAAATGACATAGTGGAACAACGTTATTGAATAACAAAGTCCACTAGTTTTTGGTTTACAACCTCCCCTTTCGTCTCACACCCAAACTATAAAATTTAGCTACTCATTACGTAAAATAAATTGCAAGAAATGTAAATGACATAAGGTAAAGACATAATGTAAATGACGGAATGTAAATGACGGAATGTAAATGACGAAAAATAAATGACGAAAATGTAAAATGCAATAAGTAAAGACAATAAGTAAACAAGGAATTTAAAGACTTAATATTAAAGTTCAAGTTTCAAGAGAGAGTTCATTAATCAGTTCTAAACTGATGGAAAAAAAACATATGCAAACATAAAACCATCCATACCTATTTATACAAAAGACGGATGGCAAAGTTGTAAATAAAAAACTTAAAATATTAATAAAAGTACACCAACTAAAGGTTTTTTCCAAAGTTATACATAAATGATGTCATCATCTTTCTTCCTCCAGCCAAAAAGTCCATTTCTACTTTATCAAAAAAACTGGAGTTAAGAAAATCCGGATTGCAATCTTCATCAAAAATATCTTCAAAGCTTCTTCCAAAAACAGTCCTGGATGTTGTAGCATTAATCTGGCATCAACATAATCATGAAACTTTTAGTTGGATTTCACAAAATAACAAAATATAGGTAAATCATAAACTTACCCATTTTGACTGGTAATCTGTTGATCTAGTAACAAACGATGACGTGGATATCAATTTTATGGTCTACTTTGTCGAACCCTTTCGTAAACAGGTATCTATGTCATAAAATGTTACACAAGATCAGTAGGTTACAGTCAAATTGGGTACACAATAGGAAATTTTGAAACTTAGTACATTGACTGAGAAAAAGATTATTCGTTACACTACAAGGGAACTAAACCAAACTTTTTTGCATTTTGCCAAAAAATTTATGTCCTCAACCATGTCAAAGTCAATGAGTCTTGGTTTACTAGGATCACCTCAAAATGTGGTATCCATTTCTTATCTTGAGTTCTCATTCTTTTTTGTCTAATTTTAGAGTTCACATTTACGGAGATCAATTCTACTCGTGCTGGTGCAAGCAAGGTAGTCTGTTGCCACTTCTCATCCGACAGTAAACTTCTTGCAAGCGGTGGTCATGATAAAAAGGTAAAAATACCAAGATGATTTTTGTAATATATAAGCTCCAAGGGATTGCATAATATGAGATCCAGAATAAAAAAAATACTTAATGGTTCCTTGGATGATTTTGTTTTGCAGGCCATATTGTGGTACACGGATTCTTTAAAGCGAAAGACCAATCTTGAAGAACATTCATCATTGATCACATATGTGCGTTTCGGCCCAAGCATGCCATGCCTTGCAACCTCGTCTTTTGATAAAACAGTCCATGTTTGGGACGCTGATAATGTTAGTTACCTTTCTCCTATTGCTCCAAAAGGGAAAAATTGCATCAAAATGCAACAAAGTTTGCATTAGTTTCTACTTAATGCAACAAATAAGTCTTTTTTTTTTCCAATCAATGTAACAAACTTTTTTTTTGTTTTGTACCCTTTTTGACCGACAACCAGCTAATCCTATAACACTTGATGACATAATCCTTAACACTTGATGACATGGATGCCAAATTTTTCATCCCATTTATCATAACCCTTTCGCAATTTTTTTTGTAAACGAGTATTCATGTCTTTAAATGTAACAAGATCAACATGTTAGTGGTCAAAATGGGTACAAAATAAGAAATTTTATGACTTTGTTATATTGATCGAGAAGACAAATTATTGGTTACACTAAATATGAGTGAAACTAAGTTTTATTGCATTCTACCCAATTTAAAATGAAAGTACCGCTGAAAATCTTACCTTTTGATTACATGTTTGGATTTATTTAAGATTTTATTTAGTCCATTGCTTTATTAGCGTTTTGGCTTGGAACTGCAGCCTGGGTTTTCCATACGTACATTTATTAGGCATTATGAATCCTTGATGTCGTTAGATTTCCACCTGAATAAAGATGACATCATTTGCTCGTGTGACAAGGACGGGGAGATAAGATACTGGAGCATAAATAATGGTAGTTGTGCACGTGTATTCAAGGTATGTAACTTACAACCATCATATACTTGTTCATGATTTGCACATCGTGTGTTGGAAAATTCGAATCTGTCTCCTTTGTTGACTAAAAATATGAACACTCCATCCATTCATATTTTTAGGTTTGCATATGTTCCACCCTCAGACCCCATCTCTGGGTGGGACATGACGCATGGACCAGGTGAGTAGTGATGCAGCTCCATGGACCGCTCGCCGGGCATGATAGGTGGACTTGTTTGGTTCGGTTTAATTAGTTTTTTTGGCGTTTCCACTATAATTTTCATTTTGGGATGGTCAGTGAAAGACACATAATTTCAGTTTTTGGAAAAGTATTAAGGTTGAAGTATCTATTTGCATATTGAAGTTGTTGATTCCATTGATTATGGGTTACATGATTTCTGTATTTTATTCATTATTAGGGCATCTCCAACCAAGGCACCAAAAAATCAAATCCGTTGGGTTACTGTTCTTACATTAAAAGTTCAGATAAGTGCATTTTTGACCCTTTTCTTACTGAATATTCCTTTTATGCCTCTCATATTTTTTATCCGTCACACAAAATGCATCAAAACAAAGATCTCGTTGAGACCAGTGTTGAATATACTATTTAGTTATTTTTGATATTGATGTATGTTTCTTATTTTAATAATTAAAAAGTAAATTATATATAAACTTTTTACATATAGTAAAGTAAACTACAAGATAAATTTAAAGTAAAGTAAACTAACTAAGGTAAAAAGAATTACAATGAAACGAAGTTACTCAAGATTACAACCAAGGACTGGTCATGCTCAGGTCCAGGTCCAAAAAAGACTGGGTGTTTTGGGACAAGTCTTGCACATAAATCTAAGAGTAAACTAAGGTTTTCATCTCTATGGTTTGTTAAAAATTGCGACTTTCGAAATTACGGTTTTCGTCCATGTGGTTTGCAATTCATTTCTATTTTCGTCCCTAAGGCTAACTCTGTTACTGGTTTACCATTAAGTATGAGAGATGAAAACAACAATGAATTGTAAACCACAGTGATGAAAATAACAATGAATTGTAAATTAGGAAGACGAAAACTGTAATTTCAAAAGCACTAGGACGAAAATAGTAATCTTCAACAAACCTCATGGACGTAGAAGACCGTTTGCTTTTAAATCTGGTCTTGTATTTTTTTTATGGATCAGAGTGGGATGGCTCAAGTGAGATTCCAGCCACATCACGGAAGGTACCTTTCAGCAGCTGCAGAGAGCATCGTATCAATATTGGATGTGGAGACACAAGCTTGTCGATATTCATTACAGGTTCTTTTTAATGTGTTTTATCTTTAGGCATTTATATATTCTTTTTACTGTATCTTTGTTTTGCAAGCCGGGGGTTTTTATGGAGTCAGTCTCACTACTCTTTGGGGGTAGAGGCGAGATCTGCGTACATCCCCCATGCCCCCATGCGGGGTTCGTTGGTTAAATGACCTTCTCATAGGATTTTTATACAGAAGAACTACTTACATACACAAAAATTGCCTAAAAACCTGTTAGCTAAATAAACTTTCTGATATACCTTGTGTGGGGGATATATTGGGTTCGTTTATTTTTTCATATTTATTTACAACATTGCTAATGATTTTGGGTTGGATGTTGCAAAGGTTGGGGCATACAAAACCGATTCATTTTGTTTGCTGACCAAAAGGCGGGTATTTGGCGTCTGTTAGCAAGGACTCCGTCAGAGTTTGGTCCCTTATGTCGAGTAATGAAGGGGAGTGTATGTAACACCCTCAAATTTGGAAAGAGTGATTAATTTAAAATTTCATTAATACACCAAATAAAGAATAAATCCCTTTCTACGAATCAATACTTGGATTGCCTCAAATAGAAAATTCTAGACTTAACATCAACAAATAATAAACCCAGTCTTACTTGTAACACCCTAAAAAATAGAGTAACATAAAATTCGAAAATTTGGCAAAATGACGTTTGCATATGGTATAAACCACCCAAGAAGGGCAAATGTAATAAGCATTTACAAAACTTGTGAATGGATATGGAAATTGACAACAAACTAATCTAAACATATACTATCTAGATTTCATCGGTTTTCAACCCAAATCACCAAAATAAAGGGACTTAATAAATGCCCAACATCAAATACTAATCATCTAAAAAAAATGCCTCAAGACCATGCTCGTCACTCAAGCCCTTGGCCACCCACCGCTAAAGGAACATGTTATACATGTCATTTGAGAAAAAGTGTTAGGCTTAAAGCCTAGTGAGAACATACAGTTTATATAATTAAAGAGATATTGACAATTGTAACGAAATGAATTCTTTTCAAGAAAATTTATTTTACAATTGAAATATTTGCCACATAAGGGCCTTTCGATCCAAAACTCATCTTGAGATGACAAGGGGTATCCGATTTACCAAGGATTGTAGCGGAACACAAAAGTAGGCCACAATCCGAGTTATGAGTTTAATACTCGGATCCATGGCCACGAACCACACCGGTCCGTACTAAGATGTGAGGGAGGGCCCCCGAGGAATCCGAGTCATACTCGTTCACTAGAATTACACTATGATCCATGGTTAGTAACCGGTCTCACATAACCGTACCAAATGGCCCCCGAGGATCAAATGTCTCAACTAGTTACAAGGGAATAACATCCCAAAAGTAAGCCGACTCAATACCTATGGATCCACTAGGAATAGTCTAGACCCGTCACAATTTCATTTGTGACTAACCAAAGTTAAACACATAGCTTCCAATAACATTTATTTCAAAAAAATGTATTTCCATGTTTAACTGCTGATAAGAATGAAAATCATAAAATGAGATTATATACATACCTTCAAGTATCTCACATAAATGTGCAAGTAATACTCCATTTTACTTCATATAAGATGGAACTCTTTGTTTTGGTTAAACATGATTGGAACCCTAAAATCTCCCAAAATATCAAGTTAGGTCAAAAATGTGATAAACTTAAATCCAAAACCAAGGAGATATGTAGGAGTTCAAAATGTAAGTTTTGACATGTATAAGGTTTAGTAAATGATAGTAGGAACTCACCAAGTGGGTTTTTGAAGAAAACCCAAAACTCTAGATTTTGGTCCTTTGGAGAAGATGAAGATGGGGATGGTTGTTGAAATCTTCCAAACTCGAATCCTTTAGATGAAGCTCTTAGATCTTAGCAATAAATGAGGTAGATGATAATGGAAGTAACTCTTGGGTTGAAGTAAATGAAGAGGGAGAAGTTGAGAGGGAAATCTAATGAGGTTGAAGTTGGGGAATAAGGAAATGGGGTTGATTTACTCAATTAAATCGATCAGGCCACCGTGCACGTTGTGGCGCGGGCAAACTTGCACCGCAACTCACGCCACTCTCTGGAGTCCGCAAAAGACAGGACACCCCGCGGGTTATGGCATGGTCCAACTCGCGCCGTGACTCGCGCCAACCACTGATCTGAAATTCAACAGGCCACCGCGCGGTTTATGGCGCGGGCCAAGCCGCGCGGTAACTCGCGCCGACCCACTGAAATCCAAACTTCTTCAATTCGAGCCAAACTCAAAAGTCGGGGTGTTACATTATATAAAGACTAGATTAAGGTCGGTTATTAGTTATTACTAAAACCTAATAACTGTCGCTATCTCCAAAAGCGGAAGAGGTCATCAAATAACTAGATCCTTCACGTGCGTATAACTAGCACTCAACTCTTCGCGATGTTGCTAGTATTATTCCCCAACAAGGACCTGATGCACATGCCAACAAATAAAAAGGTTAGGCTAACGCCTAGTGAGTTCAAGAGTTTTCATCTTAATTATATAAATCGTCAAACTGAAAGAATGCAATTTAAATCGAAAATTTTAAAATTATACACATTAAAATATAACCTTAAATGATATTTTAATTAAATCCATGATCTTCTCATGAGTATAAACCCATTTTTTCTTGAATACAGGAGGTCATGCATATAATTAAAAACTCATTTAAGGTCATTTTCCTAAATGGCCCTATTAAATATGGAGCCACTCGTTTTCCAAAAAGCATAAGTTTTGTGATGAAATCCCCAATATAAAACATTCCTTCAAAATATAAACTCAAACCCATAACTCACCCAAAACGTAAATAATGATTAAACTCCCATATAATGTAAACGTGGATAAAACTCTATTATCCGAATATCCAAAACATAGATGAGACATGAATACTCAACCCATAAATCATGGATAATAATCCATATATAAAACGCCACCAAAAATCATGGATAATATTCAACACCCCAAAATAACCAATATGAACAATAAACAACATCGAAGCGTCAAAATGTAGATAATCTTTGTCTCCAAAGAATATATCCAAAATCCACCATTCGGTGACGGGGGATACCCGATAACATTGAATGTGACGGAACACAAAAGTAGGTCACATATCTATGTTATATGAGTGTCACTTAAGGATTAAACACTCGTTAACATCAACCTTTTCGGGTCTCTAGTTAACGAGTCAACAAGCTCAACACCTCTACGCCTATTGCTTGGATAGTCATCAAGTTCAACCCCTCTAGGTCTGTACCATGGAATTTCCAAACATCCCAGTTAATCTCGATCACAAGAAATTGCAATTATTGGTCAATGGACGATGCCCGACTCAAAGAGACCACATCTTATTCCCATAAGACCTCATGCCTTTTTGAAGTTACAATACGGGGATATTTATCCCACTCAAACTGACTCTTATGCCTATGGATCTATTGCATTACAGTCTAAAACATTACATGACTCCAAATGAATGAACTAGCACATTCAAAACATGTAATTCTCAAATAAGATACAATAAGTGCAAATCATAACCAAAGCTCTACTTTGGTGCAGAGGGGATGCTTCCTTGGCACAACCTGGTCTTGGTAAATATGGAGTAACACGTCCTTATCGTGGGAGGAGAAGAGATGAAAGATTCATAGTTTCAAAGACCTTTCCATTGATAAGGCATTAAGGTATTCTTTCTTGAGGTCTCTTCGATAAGAATATCGATTTGAAATGATAAAAATTCCTTTTTATTTTCTTGTGCTCAGCGAAAGAACTGCCTAAGAAAACTTTTTCGGATCCATAATGTTATACATGTTGTATGCAATCTAGGGTAGGATGCGTAGGCCACAACCAATAATACTTTTGTAAAAGCAAGTATGTACTCACCAAAAAATGGTTAAATCCTACATCCCAATGTCTTTTGTTAACGATAATATAAGCACCTACAACAGTTCCAAATCCAACTATCTGCATTTATACATTTAGTACCCAATCATAACATTGCACTTTATAGGACCCATGGGCAGAGGGCCGTCTAAGAACGACCGAGATCATGCCTAGTATATCATTTAAAAACCAAAATTTTAATACAAACTATACTAACCATTTTGTGCCCTTTATCAAGTTTGCGATTCAAAATTTAAATACGCTTATGTTCTTAATCTCGGAGGGCATATAAGTAAATATCTCATGATGTTTTAAACACACTTGTTTCCTTAAAAATCACAGTCATTATATTCGTCCAAAATAAAAGCGTTTGATTCAAATGTGTGTTTAAAAACAAAGTTCCAACAACTTATTGAAGTGTAGAAACGAAGTTAGAAAGTTTCGTACATAGTGTGTTGTGCTTGTGCAGTTTATACACAATGTGTTGCGGTTCTGTATTAGGGTTCCTAATGCATCTGACATGCATGCTATGATATGTTTCACCGCTGAATATTCTTATTGATTTAGTAATGAAACTTACACAACCTGCTTTGTTTCACCAATGAAACAATGTAAACATTTTATGAATAATTGGTTTCACAACATGTACTAGAAAATTTCACAACTTCTTATACTTTAACCTTCATTTCACCATTGAAACTTAACTAATAAACTTTGTTTCACCCCTAAGCCCATGCTACTTCAATGCAAGAAAAAGCTTATAACCCACTTATAGTTCCCCTTTTAATGTGTTAAAAATATCGTTAGTCATCATTAATGTTTTCATTGATGTATAACATCATTCTACTATTAAAACTTAAATTATTGCTTCAATAAGCAAATACCATTATCATTATCATCTCAAAATTCCATATTCAGGATTTCACATACGAAATGATGTATCCGGTGCAAAACCCTAAAAAATTGAACCCAACTCATTAGAACCATCCTCAACAGTACAGGACTACGTCATTGCAAAACCCTAAAATTGTCCCACTTGCGCCATAGATGAAGTGGTTAACAAAAGAAGATTTTGGAAGTTGAAACAAACTAAAATTGTTCATAAATGTGTTAGGATTATGATTTGTGTGAACATTTAAATATTTGATTGATGATAAAACTGGATTAGGTATTGTGATTGAGGACTATGCAGAGAGATTAAATTGTTGTTATTCTGGAATTTTCGTAATCTACCGTTATTGCCCTTAGCCGACTAATCTTCTATGAAATCCGACCTTCAAGTTTTTGAAAATTGCAATTGTCCCACCGTACAACTTTATACGATTGATCAAAACAACAAGTGGCTAGATAGGATGGATTTATATAATTTGTACAAAAAACTGGTCTCTCTCTCTCTCTCTAATAACCATTCATTTGTTCAGTATGATCACGTGTATAAATGTAATTTGTGTGGTATGCACATGTGCATGAAATGTACACTTGCTAGGAAATTTTTTCAATTACTTTATGTACATATTTATAACGGACAAATGAACGGTTGTTAGGGTTTTTGTCAGTTTCCATTTCTTTGTGGTTTTCCTTAGAACTTGAGTCTAAATACACACACACACACACACACACATATATACATATACATACATATATATAGGGGGCTTCTTCTGAGAAACCATATAATTGTGATAACCTTGAGAACTAGTCATCATGTGTGCTATTTTATATGATTTTTTTTCTTCTAAGACTAGGATTTAGAATATTCATTAACATATATTTGTTTCACATTTATTTGTTTAACAACGTGAACTTTTTTAGTTGTTTGTCAAAAGAAGTAAAACATAAAAGAGTTTCACATTTTGAACCGAATATATATGAACCAAACACATTGCGGAACAATATATTGTTGGGATTTGTAGTTTACTTTAAAAAAAGGTTTCCAAAACGCAAAAGAAGCTAAAAATAACATACAACAATTTTATAAGATAAAATATCCCACCAAGATCATTCATGTATGGAACTAGGAAAACAAAAGGAAAACAAAACACGACCATAGGGTGTTCAAGAATTACAACCCTTGTAGCTTGAATGTTGTAGTAGGGTAGAGAATAAGCCAAAAGAAGCCTTCCTCCAAGCTTAGTCCACACCGAAAACAAGACTTCTATGGATGCTAGTCTGTTTCTTCAACCCACTAATGTTCTAAAAGTATATTTTAGATTTACTTCAAGAATGCCTACTTGTGTATATATATAGAGATGAAAAGTTCTTGGGAGAGAACCTTTTCACCACCTTTTTGGAGAGAGTAGCATAGTATTTTATTGATAAAAGTTGAAGACCGGCAACGGGTTGCCCCCTTTTGTAATCCAGGACCAACACAACAAGAGAAGGAAAAAGGTGGTAAGGTCATCTTAAAATAATAATACATGTCATGCTCCCGACAACCATTATTTTATTTGTTTGCTTGTACCCTAATGCAACAAGGAATAATGGTTTTTCCAGATAGTCTTTGAATTATAATAAAAAACCACAGACTATTTAGTCATCCCTTTAGATTGTTTTTAATTTTAATATCAAATAATAAAATTAAATTTACACATAACAAATTATGTGTACAACTAGAAACGCAAAAATGTATCCAATACACTATACTTTAAATACAAGTATTACATATATATACTAGAAGCGTACTCGCGCAATGCAACACGATATATATCGAACTTAATCTTTCGTTTTATTTTTTGTCTTTATCGATTTTATAATATGTTTTTGTGTAGTTTTAAGAAAGCGATAATGTTTTTTTATAAAAAAAAATCATTTAATTTTTAATTATAATCTAATTTAAGTTTAATAATAATGTAATTTATTTTAGGTTTAATAATATAATGTTTTTTTATAAAATAAACATTAAATATTTTGTTAGATTTCAATGATTATCTTAATTATATTTTAGATTTTATATTATAAAATATGAAGTTTATCTTGTATTTAATTATGCGGGGAGTGATTTTAGGGAAGCTGAAGGGTTAGAGATAAGTATTTAAAGTTAAGTAAATAACATTAAAAGTAGTACATAAAACTTTAATGGTTGTTTTTAAGAGATTTTAAGTAATTAGCAGTAAATAGCGGTACATTAAGCTTTAACAATTGTTTTTAAGAGTCTTTTTCAAATGTTTTATAATATAGTATAGATAAATACAATATACATATATATATATACATATATATATTATTGCTAAAAATTATTATTTCAAAAAAATAATAATGTATACAATAATTATTTGGGTTGAACATAATTGGATCATATTCAATTATACATAAGAAGTCTATTTGTTTATTGTGTGTGACCCTTTGGATTCCTCTGTTATTAGTCGTATCATTATATGTTATGTCATGGACACATAGAACCAACATATTATATGTTCAACAATACAGAAAAACTTAGCCTTAGATTGGAAAAAATAATGTCAAACAATACCTTAAGGTAAAAGTTCTCATGGTTATCACAATGTATGGATTTCTCATTTGATTACACCCCTATGTGTATGTTTGTGTGTATATATAAGAGAGAGAGAGAGAGAGAGAGAGAGAGTGTGTGTGTGTGTGTGTGTGTTTGAGGTTTCGGCCTAAACCCCCCAAAAATGAAAACTAGGAAACACCTTAATAATCGTTTATCTGTACGCTATGCACATGTGCATACAAATAACTGTAGATGTTTCATGGTTTCTATTCACATGTGCATACTGGAAAAATTACTTGTATGCACATGTGCATACCGTCAGATGAGCAGTTACTAGTGTGTTCCTCATTTTCTCATTTTTTGCGGTTATCCTCTGAACCTGTCCTATATATATATATATATATATATATATATATATATATATAGAGAGAGAGAGAGAGAGAGAGAGAGGGGGGGGGGGCTCTTCTTTTGTTAACCAACGAAATAGTGTTAACTATGTTAACCGTTATTGACCAATCAAATATAATCCTTTTACTTGGTTTAATCACAGGATGGTTATTAATTTGAGGGTATAAAGGGAATTTTCTTTTTTAAACATGGAGGGGCATGTTCCTTTAAATATCTCATTGATAAAAATGGTATTATTTTTAAATTGAACTTTATAATATTTCTCAAGATTTTGTTATCGTGTTCCAGTTTATTGTCTATGGAGAAACAAGAATTTGGTCGTGTGGATGAAAGTGTCGTATGTGAATGGATGAATGATATGGAGAGGCGTCCTGCAATACGTTAAAGTAATCACTTATCGAAGAACTTGTCGATTCCCATGGGCTTGATGATATAACAGTCGGAAACGAGAATTATACATTAACGAACGAATTGGATCTTCACGATGTTACTGAAGATATATCCGTAGACCATTATAATTTTTCTAATTGTCCATCTTCTAGTATTGTGGTGGAAGGATTGAATAATGCTTTTGTGAATGGTAAGTGTTTGAATTGTTTTTTGAATATTATATTATGGGTTTGTATCGATTGAAGTGTATATGAACGAAGGCCTGTTTTAGGGAGTTATGATTTGATTTGACGGTAGTGATGCTATGTAAGTGACGATGTTGTTTCTTCTTATATGAAATTTGTTTTATGTTCACATATGAAAATAGTGACTCATATAGGAAAGTGGTTTTGTGTACATATGTGAAAATAGGGATCACATATGAAGGTGGTTTTGTGCCCATATATGAAAAATGTTGTGTATAGTGGTTTTATGTTCACATTTGAAAATAGTGAGTCATATAGGAAAGTGGTTTTGTGATCATATATGAAAATAGGGGTTCATATATGAAATTGTTGTGGATATATGATTTTGGTATGATGTTCATACATAACATTAGTTTTCCACATTTAATTAGGAAAGTACTCAAATTATATTTTAGGACTAGACTGCATGAAAATCGAAACTAATTTCCGTTGGATGTCGCCATGAAATGTGGGTTTTAAGATTCTTTCCTAATTATGTTTTTGGAATGGATTGACATTTATACCCTTGTTCATAAACGAAGCCTATGTAATCCCGTGAATTTCAATTTAAAACAATAAATAAATGTGTTTAATTAACATCCATAGATTTAATCGATGAACGGTTGAGATTGGTTCACATAGTTAACACTATTTTGTTGGTTAACAAAAGAAGAAGACCATATATATATATATATATATATATATATATATATATATATATATACACACACACACACATATATATAGGGAGGTTGAAACGAGAACGCTAAATTTAAAAAAAAAACACGGAAAATCATGTGCAATAGCACACATGATTTTACATGTGATTCTTACGACTTTCCCACGACTTTAAGTCGCTCGCGTACGTTTTTTCGACCGCTAATGTAAAATCACATGTGATTTTATACGTGATTTTCCGTTTCTCGTGTTTTCTTTTAAATAGTTAGCGTTCTTGTTTGAACCGTTTTCTCTTTCTCTTTATATATATATATATATATATATATATATATATATATATACATACATACAGACATATATAGGGGTAGGTTCAAATGAAAACTCATCTTTCATTGTGCACATGAGGACAAATCTTAACCATTGATCAAAACTTAGAAAATTAATCAATGGTTAATACATAATAAGGTTAATTGGGAAGTGATTAAGGACAAAATTGTAATTTTGAATCAACGTCTACCTTCTTTGACTTTTTATTTTTATTTTTAATTAAAAAAATTTACCCCCTTAAACTTTAAAATAATTTATCTTAAAAATTACTAATATTTTAATCAAACAAATTACATCAAAAAAACGAGAATTTCGTGCTCTTCGATATGACATCCATCTCGATATAGTTTTTTTTTCTCTCGTTTTAGCCGTTTTTTACGTGAAATTCTATATACGTGTTATATTTATTATGAATATGCAAGCACGTCTTCGGGTGTCCACATTCAGTATGAATAACAAAAGTGAACGTTCATTCACTATTCATGATGAATAATACCATATGCAGTATGAATAATATAATATTCAGAATTTTTTTGTTTTCACCGTTTTTACGTGAAATTCTATATATGTGTTATATTTATTATGAATATGCATGCACGTCCTCGGGTGTCCACATTTAGTATGAATAACAAAGATGAACGTTCATTCAGTATTCATGATGAATAATACAATATTCAGGATGAATAATACACGAATCCATGATTCATGTATTATTTATCATGAATCGTGTATTATTCATCCTGAATGATACATTATTTATGATGAATAATATATGAATGACTCGTGAAGGTGTAGACACATGACACACTCTCTTTTGTTTCTCAATTCACAACCGAATTTTGGTTTAATTCATTATGAATATGTATGCACATCCCCGGATGTCCCACATTCAGTATGAATAACAAATGTGAACGTTCATTCATTATTCATGATGAATAATATAGTATTCACGATGAATAATATAGTATTCACGATGAATTACACAACATTCATGACGAATAATACACGAATTCATGAATCGTGAATTATTTACCCTGTATCATTCATGATGAATGACACATGAATGACCTGTGAAGATGTGGAGACGTGACGTGTTCTCTTTTGTTCCCCGATTCACAATAGAATTACTCGATAGGTTCTCGATTCGTCTTGATGGGTGTTAGGTTACGGTGCTGAAGAAACGTGATGCCTTACGACGTTGAAAAAGTGTTGAAGAAGGTGATGTCGAGTTACATACTTACGGTGTCGAGGAGTTGTACAAACTTGAACGCACATAAATATTCATAATGAATATAACACATATATAACATTTCACGTAAAAAACGGTTAAAACGACAAAAAAAACTATATCGAGATGGATGTCATATCGAAGAGCACGAAATTCTCGTTTTTTTTTATCTAATTTGTTTGATTAAAATATTAGTAATTTTTAAGATAATTTATTTTAAACTTTAATTGGGTAAAAAGTTTTTAATTAAAAAAGAAAATAAAAAGTCAAACATGGTAGGGGTGTGTTAAAATTTTCTTCCATTTTTACCCCTAAGCATTTTAAAATTAAAATTTTTATTTAATATGAGTTTTTGGATCAAAAGAGATCGAGTGACTGAGATAGTGAGATTTGTCCTCACGTGCACAATAAAAAATGAGTTTTCATTTGAACTTTCTATATATATATCTATATATATATCTATATATATCCTTACTCATATATGAAACGCACACATAACCACATATTTAAAATCAAGATATACACCTACCGCATATCGAGAGATTTGATTAAAACCCCACACTCACGTTTTGTATAATAATATTAAGAAAAATTGAAAACCCAATACCTTTCAATAATAAAAATGTCAAAATTATTTCCCCGACTCATGATAACTACCCTTTGAAAAAAAAATCATATGACGAAGCATTTATTTATCATATTTCAACTTGTGGTATTGGGGGTTTGCAGTTGTCCACCTCCTTGGAACCCATGCCTAATTCCATCACGTTTAACATGTCTTTCCAACATATTAATAAATGATCAAAAAGACCATATTCCAGCTTTTATATGCAGGTTCAAAAAGTCTTTCAACATTCTAGATGTATTCAATGTAACCTTCCCTAGTTGTTTTTGACCATTGACTGAACTAAAGCAGAAATGTTCAATAGCTATAAAAGTAGATATATAATTTTGGGTAAAGTCGTCTCACCTCTTTACCAACTGATTTACGAAACTTATATGTATATTTTCAAAGTAGGTGTAAATCTCAAAGTATAAAATTGATTTAAAATACATTTATTTTTTATGCAATTTTCTAAAGATGTGTCAAATTTATCAAACCAACCAAGTTTGATCACTAGTATATCATGACCATTATATGTGTTTTCTTGGCACAGTAAATGTACATATTTTTTAGTATTATAGTGCCAACTAGCTTTCTTTTTTGTTTAGTGTATAATTTTAGTATTTATGTATTTAATTATATATATATATATATACACATACACACACATGGAATCATGTGAATTTTTTTCCATGACATGAGAAGACCTATTGATTCTCTTGATGATTTCTTTATGATCCCAAGGTTGTTCTTCATCCGATGGCAATTACGTAAATAAGTGGAACTTTAATGAAATTATTGTAAAGGAGAATGGACTTGCACATACATTCACATGAGTAAAACATTGATCAACCTTTATATACCTTGACATAAAAACACATTGATCGTTCACATAAAAACAATGAACATACCTTTACATGAGTAACACACTGAACCACTGAACATGTGCATACTTTCCCAAACCTTCACATACCTTAACATAATAATCACTTTGAACCTTCACAAGAAAAACATTAAACTTACACATACATTCGCATAACCTTCACCAACCAAAAGACAAAAGTGACTTTCTTTCACAAAAATGCAAGCGAACAACTCCTTCGGATCAAAAGAGATTGACGAATCCAAATGTTTTCTCACGCTTCCCATGAAAAGGAGGACTTCTCCCTGGAACCCAACTTTATATAGGGTCGAGTTTCGATCAGAACAACTTTTTTGTTAAGATTGCACGATGAGAACACCAGAACTTCATCTACTTCACATTCATCTATATTCATCACCTTCATCCATATGCATCCATTTGCATTCATACAACTTTTTTGCTTTCATTTACCTCCACATACCTACTTGTATTATCATGAATGAAACTTCCACAAATTATTGCATGTGATGGTGACCGAAGTTATGTGAAAGTAGATAAGGTGGATGAAGATGGAAAAGGTAGATGAAGGTGATGTACCTTGAAGAGGCCCACATATTTTGTAAGCCATTAGATAAAAAAAAATTCATCCTAAGGTTGAGAAATGTTCTTACCGTTCTCACCGAAGTCATTTGTTCTCAGATGGTCCCAACTTTCTCCCTCCCTCTCCCTCTCTCTCTCTCTCTCTCTCTCTATATATATATATATATATATATATATATATAAGCAAAATCAAATGAGAGCCTTAAAAATGTTCAAAACATAGAGAACCAATCACTAGACGAGTTTATTATAAGGGCTAAGATCAATCTTATATTTTTCAATTGAATAAAGATACAATCATTTTATTTTTTATCTCAAATATTTCAAATACAATAAAAAAAAAAGTTGATTGAAAAAAATTACATCCAAAAAAATCATTCTATTCTCTTGAATTTCATATCTATACCATTATATATATTTTTGAAGTTTTTAAAATTAGGTACTCAAATTAGCCATAGTGTGATAAGATTATTGTGATATTGTTGTATAAATATCATAATAAATCGATATGATCTCGAGATGATGCGAACCAAAATTATACAGAAAGCTAACACAGTGATTTATATCTTTCATGTTTTGTGTTTTCTAAGATATAGAACTTTTCTTGTAACACCCTTAATTTTGGTAAAGATGACTAATTAAAAATTTTAACTAAGGCATCAAATGCAGGATAAATACTCCATTATGATTCAATACTTGATTTCCTCGAATAGAAAATTTAGAATTAATGCGAACAAAAGGTAAACTAAAGTTTACATAAAGTCTAGGTTAAGGTCGAATCTTACTAAAACTCATTAACTGTCGCTATCTCCAAGGTGCGAGAAAACGTCACCGAGTAGTTAAATTCTTCTCGTGCATCTAACTAACACTCAACTATACACGGTGTCGTTAGTATCATTCCCCGACAAGGATCTAATGCATAACCGACAAGAGTTAGACTTAACGCATAGTAACTTCCAACAATTTTCATCATAATTATAAAATGGTAACAACTGAAAAACTGCTTATTTAAATAATAATTTCTCAAATAACATGACTTTACAGTAAAAGAAACATCTTTCCAAAAACCACCATTTTCGTGATGAAAACTCTAAATTAAAATACTCATTTGAACAAGAACTCAACACCCTATACTCACTGAAAATGTGAATAAGGTTCAATACTCAAATACTGAAACCCGGATAAACACAATTATCCAAAATACCAAAACATGGGTAAGACTCAATACCCAGAATCACAAATTATGGATAACACTCCATACCCAAAACGTCACTAAAAATATATGGACCATACTCGATACCCGAAACAGCACATTTCAGCGATAAGGGATACCCGCTTCTGTCGACTATGACGAACACAAAGTAAGTCGGGTGTCAACGTTATCAAGTAGCACCTTAATTAAGACCATGGTCCAGGTGTCTAACTCCTCTCAAGTTTCCACCTTAATACCTAAGGTCCCGGAGCCCGACCTATACAAGTTTATCTTCGCAATACCCTGACCTTAACGCATACTTACACACTATAAAGTTACACCTACAAGCCAATGGTCCTAGAGCCTGACTCTACATGAGTTCATCCCTAAAATACATCTGATGACTTAGTGTAAACTCTACTTGGCCAAAGCATCAAAATAAAGGTCTCGAAGCCCGACTCATAAGAGTTTATCTCCGAAATACCGACACGATCCTGGAGTCCAATCCATATGGTTTCTCTCCGCAATACCGGCTACAATCCCAGAGTCCAACCCACAGGCGTTCCTCTCCACAATACCGACAACAAACAAGCTCAACCATTCTAGGTTTGTCGCTCGTATATGCGCCAAGCTCAACCACTCTAAGTCTATCGATTGTATAGGCGCAAAGCTACAAAACAAGGACGATGATCCCATTTTCAAACCAACAGACCGACTCCTATGTCTATGGATCGACTGCTTTACAGTCTAACTTCCATGACCCCAAATGAGTGAACAATGCATTCAAATCATGTAACATTCAAATATATATGTCATAACTGCATATAACTCCAAAATCTCGACATAGAGCAAATCAAACCGGAAAAATGTCACCAAGACTCATCTGAGTCAAAATTGAGCCTCTATCCACGCCCCGACTTGGTGATGACCTCATAAGTGTACACGAACTTGGTCGTGACCTCAACTCGTGGGGACTTAATTTTGGCCCAGTTTTCCTGTTTTTCATTCCTGATGATGCCAAAACCTACACAAAATTTTGTAACCAAATTAAACTTATAATTTCTTCACATCTAAATAACGAGAATAAATTACAATATCCAACGTTAAAGACGATTAAAAACTACAGGTGTTACATCTGCATCTTTCATATTTTGAGTTTTCCAATATATATCGGTTATGGGTTGAAATTCAGGTCAAACCTGGCTTGAAATCTAGGTCGAACCTAGGATGAAACTATGAAAACTTGATGCATTATAAAACCATATGCGAAATTGTAATGTTTCATGACCTTTGTTGTTTCAGTTGTGATAAAATAAGGCAATTTACCTTTTTTTAAGGGTGAAAATGGTGGGAATGATTCTAAACCGTTGGATAAGTTGATTTTTTTATCTAACGACTAAAAATTCGTAGACCTTCAATCACCTTCAATTGATTGCTCACGAAAACCACGAGTCTTAAACTACCTTTATCAATCTTAATCTTCACTTTGATCACTCGCATTCACCAAAATTTTATATACCTTCAATCACGATCACATGTATGAATCTATTAAAGTTTCAGTCATGATCATAAAGACAGGTTAATTAAAGTAGTTTAAGGTTTTGTTCTTACATTCTAACCATTAATCTTATTCTCATATGATCCTATATATATATAAGTGAATTATCGTGTGAGAAGAAGAGTTAAGGTGAGAAGCGTAAGAAGGGATCTGGACCTTTAATCACTTTTAATCTCAAACCCACCCATGGATTACGCTTGATATGAGAATAGATCTGGTTCATCGCGGTGCATCTCATCTCGATGCACATTATCCTAATGTGCATCCAAGGGTGGGGACCCTTTCTTACGCTTCTCACTATAACTTCCCTTCTCACCGGAACCCAGCCTATATATATATATATATATATATATATATATATATATATAGAGAGAGAGAGAGAGAGAGAGAGAGAGAGGGGAGAGAGAGAGACGAAGGATCATGTGAGGAATAGGAGTTAGGGTGAGAACTAAGAAGTGTAAGAAGAGATTTGGACCATGGAGCAATTTTAATTAATGTTTATCTAATAGTTCAGATTAAGTCCCAAAATATCCCATGAATTAGCTTAGAAGAGAATTTTCAATTTATCTTCAATTAGGATTGATCTGCTCACTCTTGTTCAACGATAATGGACAGAAAGGCTTAGGAGACATCGTCTGATTCAGGAGTGGCAGGACCGTTGACACCGTTGACATCGTCTTAGGAGACATCGTCTGATATTTCTTCTTATCCTTCTCACGATAACTACTATTCTCACCGGAATATATATATATATATATATATATATATATATCACGTTTAATGGTTTAGAAATAAGAAAATCGTATTCAAACTTTATATTATAACTAGTGTTGGGCCCGTGCATTGCACGGGAGGATAAATTTTTTGTTGGAATATTGAACCGAGTTAAAATGAAACGTAATTTCTCTGTTAACAGTTAATGAAATACAATGTGAAAAATGAATGTATTTTCATAAGTGGTTAACTTGCATATATTCTTAATCGTTTGTTGTTATGAGTTTGTGCAATAATATTGGTAATAGTTTTGTATTATATTATTTAAAACTCAAACGACATGTCTCACAACATATCACTATTTTTGAAATAATTATAAATATGAACACCCGACCGTTTGTCTTCTTCTTGTACTTGGATGATACATAGAGAAGCTATATATATTTATAGTGAATGTAGAGAATATTTTAAAATCTTTTATTTTCATTTTCGATTTTACATTTAAATGTAAATATATTAAAAATATGGAAGAATATTTTTATATCTACATTGTTTCTATTTTATTTTCTTTACCCTTGGTTAATTTGTAAAGTATTGCAAAATATTTTTATTTTAAAGAATACGATAATTTATTAGTGTATCTCGTTATTTTTTATTTTTAATTCATATCAACCTTCTTTTTTCTTCTTTTAATGCTCGTGAAAAAAATACGTGTAGATTTTATATTAGCAAAAAAAAAACACGTGTAGATTTTATATTATGCTAATATAAAATACGTGTAGATTTTATAAAATAAAATAGATTTTATATTAGCAAAAAAAATACGGAAGAAAAAAGAATTTATATTACATCTCATTATGTAAAAAGATTTTATAAAATAAAATATGGAAAAAGATTTTATAAAATAAAATATGGAAAAATCATTATGAGATGTAATATAAAAAAATACGGAAGAAAAAATATTTTATATTACATCTCATTAATATAGATTTAAATGTAAAATCTACATTTAAAATAGATTATGCTAATATAAAATCTATTTTATAAAATCCTCCACCAAAAAAACAAATATTTATATTAATAAATGAGTATCCATTCCACAAATAGATGATTATGTGAGATACCGTGCTTGGAAAGGTTGTACCAAAGCATTAAAAAATTGTAAATTAAGTAATTGACTTTAATTAGTTATACATTGTGCTTAAAATGTTGTAATTAAGAGTTTTTTATATCGTTTTTATAATATAGTATAATATAGATTTATCATAGAAAAGTCTTCAACATTTGGAATGTATTCAGAGTTAAAATATAAAATCATTCGTTGATTTAACATAGATTAACATGTGTTCTAGGAATATTAAATATTATGAAAATCATATTCCAACTTTATATTAAAACTTAAATCTTAGTGAAGTCTTCAAAGCTTTTGGATGAGTTAGCCCGCCGTGGATCATCTTGGCTAAATGACTGTTCACATTTTTTTCTTGATCCATAAATTTTAAGTTAAGTTAATTAAAATAGTATATTATAGTAATGTTATTTGAAGTCTTACAGACACAGGATTTTGAAATCCGACGGGGTGGTTGGTACTTTACGGAATTTCGTAGGACATTTATATAATAATGTTTTCAAATATGTTAAAAACATTTGTTTGTAATAATCTATTAATAAAAAGGTAACTTAATTATTTTTATAAATATTTATAATTTATTTTTATAAATTATTTACAAACCAAACAAATCAAAGATACCAAATCCTTCGAATTCTAAATCCTTCCAGAAGATCCAACTCACTCAAAATCATTTTATCAAACCAAATGACCCCTTAGAATAATTTGTTTCGTGGCTTTCCTTGGGCCGGTAATTAACAAGAAAGGTATTCACGTAAAATGATTGTACGTGTGTGGTTCCACTTTAGACACCACTCATATATGTTCTTAAGACATGTGATTCATCTTTTTTATGGTGATCATGGGACCTGTATAAATTAGAAATGAACATTTCATCCCATGCTACCCGTCCCTAAGTGGGCGAGGATTCCCTGCTTCGGTGGGTAACGAGGTGACGACAAGGGTTTATTTTCATACTCGAAGCAGGGTTGGGGATGTCATTACCCACCCTAAATTCGACCTTGAGTAAATATTTTATTTTGCTAAATATATGCATATATGTATCATTTTCAATATTAATTATTTATTTAGTGTTGCTTCATTTTAATTTTTATTCTAGAATACATTGTTTTTATTGTTATTTTACTAAACGGGTATCCACCAAAATTCCCTCTCCTTGAAGCCATCCAGGATTAATTAATCGGGGCGGGGGTGGGAGGGGGTGGGGTTGGTAAACAGGGAGCAAGGTCAAAGACGGGGGATGCATTATCCATCCAATACACGTTGTTTTACTATCCCTAGAGAACGCTTCAAAAGGTTACGTCTACTATCTCTGTTTCTCGTGTTTGTTCCCCACTAGCATCTTTTGCCACTCTTATTCTCGCACTTGTTCAATTCTCTCAGTTTGTTCTTTTAGTTGTCATATCTGCAAAAATTATACACATACACATGATGTAAACAAACGTATATATAGGGTTATAATGGAAGGTAATAGGTTATATTGGGTTGTAAAGCAAAGATAAACATATGTCATCAAAAAGATGTCACAGAGCATAAGATCTACCATCTATTGAACTAGTTATCACGAACTCATAATCCCTCTACACACGACCAAGGTCGTACAACCTCTCTTTTTTCCCTTCCTCCCACACTCTGTACCTATAATTGGGTATCAGCACGTAGACGAGCGTTAACATTTAGCCCATATAAAACGAAAAATATTCATATAATGTACAAACACGTGCATAAAAATACATGCATCATGTTTATGTATATATATATATATGAATATGTCTATTTGTATTTATGTATGTGTATATGTAACTATGTATGTATAACTAGCTAACATGTATATGTATATATATATATATATATATATATATATATATATTTATAGATAGCTAGTGTATATGTATATATGTATGTAGTGGTAGATTCGAATAGGAAGGTTTAATAAGGTGAGAAGGTAAGAAGGGAGGTTAAGAGAATGTTCATATACTAATCATTGATTTTTTTTATTTCAAGATGCATATATATATATATATATATGTGTGTGTGTGTGTGTGTGTGTATATATGTTAACCCATACGCATGATGTGTAACGTCGATTCATATATGAAGCTAGCGCTGTAACAACTGAACAAACACGAACTGTCGTGTTCATTCGTTTAACTTAACTGAACAAACGAACTAACACAAATAGTAAACGAACAAAATATTTTTTGTATTCAGGTTCGTTCGTTTTAAGAAAATGTACGTATTTCTTTGTGTTTGATCATGTTTGTTCATTAAGAAAATGCATGTGTTTGTTCATGTATGTCATATTCGTTCGTTAAGATGCTAAACAAACATAAATGAACGTAAACAAATATAAATGAATGAACATAGATAAACAAAAAAAACAACCACAATTACTCATCGTTTCGTTCCTCTAAGATAGCATAACAAAATGTAAGACTCAACAAACTTAGGAAGGATAAAAAAGTTCTATACAACTTAATTTAATTATTGATTTTATACTTTAATGTCATAATATATATATATATATATATATATATATATATAAAGGGAGAGGGAGAGAGAGAGCGAAAGGAAGGTTCAAACGGTACTAATCAAAAATACGGTTGTCGCTACTGGACGACGAAATGGATTTACAGATTGTACTTTTCCTGTTAGCCATAAGGATTGGACACCCATATGCCAGGACCATACAAGCCTGCCTACATTAAATGCATCAAAACGAACGAGAACTATTTAAAAAAACAAGAAAACAACACATCATGTACAAAATCATATGTGATTTTACATTAACCCGAAAAAAACGGACGCGAGCGACTTTGGACGCGACCTAAAGTCGCACACAAACACTACTGGAAAATGCTTAATACCGACCAAAGTTTACCGACGGCCCCTATCCGTCAGTAATTTCTGACGGAACACCGACGGAAATAAGATATTTGTGACGAATAAAATATCCGTCGGTAAATAAAAACATTTCCAACGGATCACCGACGAACATAAAATTATTTTATTTTTTATTCTTTTAATTATTACATTCCGTCGGTAATCCGTCGGTAAAGTTAATAAGTTAATTATTTATTTTATTTCCCAACAATCCGTCAGTAATCCGTCGCAAATTACCAACGGGTTTCCGACAGTCATCAGGAAATCCGTCGGAATAATTAATATTTTTTCCAATATCCATTGATGTATGTATGTATGTGTGTCGTATGCATATTAGTGTGTGTGTGTATCATGTACGTATGTATATATAGTACATATATATGTATGTATATATGTATTGCTTGCATGTATATAGTACATATATATGTATATCATGTATATACGTGTATGTCGTATGCATATATGTGTGTGTGTGTATATATGTCTAGATCATGTATTGTATACATATGTATTCTTTGTATGCATGTATATAGCACATATAGATGTCTATATCATGTCTAGCTATGTATGTATGTGTGTATATATGTATATATGTCTATAGATCATGTCTATGTATGTGTGTATATATGTATGTATGTCTATAGATGTATTGTATACATATGTCTTGCTTGTATGTATATAGCACATAAGTCTATATCATGTCTATACATGTGTGTATGCATGCATGCATGTATGTATGTATGTATGTATGTATGTATGTATGTATGTATGTATGTATGTATGTATGTATGTATGTATGTATGTATGTATGTATGTATGTATGTATGCATGTCTATAGATGTATTGTATACATATGTATTGCTTGTATGTATATAACATATATGTCTATATCAAGTCTATGTATGTGTGTATGTATGTATTAGTTTTATATGTATGTATATATGTATGTATGTCTATAGATGTATTGTATATGTATATCATGTGTATGTATGTATGTCTATAGGTGTATTATATACATATGTATTGCTTGTATCTATATGTATATGTCGTATGCATATAAATGTGTGTATGTCATGTACATGTCTATATATTTATATGTATGTATGTATGTCTATAGATGTATGTATATATGTCTATATATGTATGTATGTATGTATGTCTATAGATGTATGTATGGTGCCGTTTGTTTTTTAAAAGGTCTAAAGTCTGAAGTCTTATTTTAGTTATGATTAATAAGAGGTGGTTTGTAAAAAAGTCTGAATGATTCAGACTTAAGAGTCATTAAGAGGTTTAAAAAAAAAAAAACAACCCCTATGTGTGTATAACACTTTTGGTCCCTGATCTAACTGGAATTAACGGGAAAAGATAACGCTCGTTAATTGTTTCCGTTAAATCCAGTTAGTTCAGGGGTATTTTAGTCAATTTAAATATAATTTGATAAATTAATAATTTATTTAATAATTTAAAAGTAATTTTTTTAGTTTTAAAAAATTGATATGTGTTGGAAATTCGTCGGTGATATTCCGAATTTTCTTAAAAGAAATAGCGGGCATAAAGCCCTAATTTTTCAATTATTCCCTCTCATAACTTATTTAAACTTTTGAACACATCGATTCCTCACGAACTCATCGATTCCATCGCTCGAACTCTCACTCACCGTCGTCCCTCTCATTCACCGGCGACCTCCATACCCTTGATTTCTCCGACGACCTGCTGCATCCCTCAAACGTCGGCTACCTGTGAATCGAGGTCCTCATTTTCTCCGGCGACCTGCTGCATTACTCCCCGGCTACTGTTAGAGTTTGTTAATTTTAACTTTTGAAACATGGTGGATTTGTGATATATATTTGATGTTTGATTTGGGTTTTGGGTTTTCAAATGATTTTGATTTGTTTACTATTAATTTAGATAAATGGTTGTTTGTATGTTTTGATTTGGATTTGTGATATATATTTTAACTTTTGTTTACTGCCTTTTCTTGAAACATACTGTGTTTACTGTGTATGTATGAATCTGTGTGTGTGTATTTGTTTTTGTATGAATCTGTATGTGTGTGTGTGTGTTTTGTAACACCCCGAAAATCTAAGCAAGTAACCTTATTTTGTTTAGATGGGGGAGCATTGTATTTCTGGTATCTATTGAGTAAATCATCCCTAATGGTTAATGGTTAAGTGTAGCCACCCTCGTTTTAAGAATTTGGATTTTGAGGTTCGGTACATGGCCGACGACTATGACCGGCGATAGTGCCCATGTCACAGTCGCAGAGGGCACAATCGCGCGGGGTTCCCCGCTCTCGGTACATTTTCCGCGAGTATGCCCGATGATAGTGCTCGGGGGATACTCGCCTGTCATTGTCCCGCCGGGGCTGAGACCCACGGTACAACCTCGACGATAGTGCCCTGCGATTGTGCTGTGGCAATCTCGTGTGGCACAATCGCTGACGGGCTCCAGGTGGTTTAAACCCACTTCTTCCATCCTTCTCTCATTTCACTCCTTCACTCACCTCACCCCTTTCTCTCTCTCGATGTTCCTCAACACCCATGTCAAACCCTAACTCATTTTGAGGGTTTTCTCTTGGAAATAAAGGGCTCTCTCATCATCAAGGCTCATGATTACAACCCTTGTGCTAGATTCATATGTTCATCTCCATTCCTCGAGATTTCTAGGTTTTGCTCAAAATCCAAGTGGTGAGTTATTCTTCCCTCTTCTAGATCCTTTTATAAGTTATAAATGTTCCTTTGATGAATCTCTAGTGTTTATATTTCTCAATTTTGGTTTGGAAGATTTTGGAGGAGTTAAGTCAAAATTAGGGTTTTGGGTATAAGTTGAGGTTTTGATGTAAAATGTTTGGGGAATGTTTCTATATGGTTGAATATGGTTATTTACGGTTGAAAATGTTTGGATCTAGGTTTTGGCTTGGAGGATTCAAGTTTCGTCAAGGAAGCTCAAAGTGGGGTAAAATCTAGATTTAGCCTAAATCTAGGAAGGTGAGTTCAAGTTGATTTGTGAAAACGGTGTACATGCCAAAATGTTTATTTTAAAGTGTTTTGCATCTTACATGAAATTGTTAACTGTTGATAAATTTGATTATTTTGAAAGTGTCAACTTTATAAACTTATATAGTACACCTCTTTGTGACTTCTGGGCATTTCGTTAAATGCCTCATAAATGAACGGGTTTTGATGAATTATTGCATAAATAAGTATTTGGTCAAATATGCACATTTAAGTGTCTGTCGGGTTTTATGCATCGTTCATGAAATGGGATGTTTTGAAAGGTACGAATACGTAAGTCCTTTGGGTTTGGGTCATTCCCGACTTTGGGGAACATTTTAAAAATGGAAAACCTTTTTGGGGTTTGGGGCCGAAGGCCAATGGTAAGTTGAGAATTAAAGATTTTGGGGAAAACGTGTATTTTGGTTTATGTAACCATTTTGCCTCGCATGTTTTAGCCAAACGTCTATTAAGCCTCTTGGGGCTTGGTTTGTACTCGATGGAGTCTTTGGAACATTTGTTCAGTTTTGGTAGCTCGTCAAGGATGTAACAACCTTAACATTTATATAAACAATAAAATAACATTTCTTACTTAATACCGCCCCAGGCTTACAATATCAGAATACAAGTTTTACAACTATCTCTTACTACCAGCTGAGTTCAAAAAGTAAACTATTGCAGGAAGTTTTCTATCTCCTGGAAATAGCTCACATCTTCTCCTTACCCTTATCGGTACCTGCTATCTTGCGATAACCTGAAACAGGATTAAAATTTTGAAATAGCGAGGGTTAGACCAATGGTCTAGTGAGTCCCCTCCAATCACTACTGCAACAGTTCAAATATTAATTAAAACATTTAAACAAAGCTTTATATCTCAAAACATAACCTGCTCTTTTAATCAAACTTTAAAACACTTTATGCTTCGCAGGCATAACTCAATCTACTGGCCATCACTGACCACTTTTTACGCTTTGCAAGCGTACCTTAAGCTACTGACCAACATTCCCGTCAAAGACGGTATGTCTGTCTCGCACTGCCTTATTTTAGGGACACACCCTAATGGCATAAACGGGCCACACTCCCCGGTACGAGCAGGCGGGTCACACTTCCCGACTTAGGTCAGACTTCTGACTCAAATGTATGCATACACCTAGTCCTGACTGTATATAAAACAAGTTTATATAAACTGAGCATAAACATGCCAAACTGATTAATTCAATCTTTTGCAATAATTCTGCATAACTTTCAATACTATAAATGTGCAGTTTATAAAACCCACATTTATCAAATAACTGCTAAAATCATAAAAGATTTAGTTTGAAAGACTCACTTCTGATTCTTCTTGATTAACTCTGACTTCTACTGACTAACACCACCTACGATGGTATTAAAACAAAGATAAGCTAACTTGCAACTAAAACTATTTCTGTTTAAAAACTTATCAAATAAAATTTATTGCTACTATCCCGGTCGAAACCATCTTGATCAAAACCTCTTAGACCGATTAATAAAATACCGGTCGAATACATACACTGATAAACACCGGTTAAATCACTACACCGGTCGAGCTTCTATACCGGTCAAGTCATTATATCGGTCAACATTATCATACCGGTCGACCGATACCTCTACCGGTCCTTATAACCTACCGGTCTTTACAACCTACCGGTCTTTACATCCTACCGGTCTTTACATCCTACCGGTCGAGTTCATACTTAAGTCGGCGACTCACAGTTCGAACCCAGAAAACTTTTTGATCATTAAATCGATCAAATACACGGTTAAAAGCTTGAATAACAAGACTATTTACCGACTATAACATGCAGATAAAAGTATTAAGCTAAAATCATACCTCTATTTGACCAAAAACGATCGATCCTTCAAGATCTCTTTCTCTTTCTCTCTGCCTTGCTCTACTTTCTCTCTTTTCTCTCTAAGTCGACTTATTTACTCAAAATATCAGTATGAGATATGAATCTCACTTATCTGATATTTAGGTTATATAAAACCAAATTTTCAATTAACCCCCCTGTACTTTGGGTCTCGCTTCACTTTTCACCCAACTTCCAAAATTAATAAAAATTTCGGATCCAGATATTACAATCTTTCCCCCTTAAGAGAATTCCGTCCCCGGAATTCTATCGCTAAACAAATGGGGATACTGAGATTTCATACCTGCTTCTACTTCCCATGTGCACTCCTGTCCTTGGTGAAATTTCCACTGAACTTTTACTAAACGAATATCCTTGTTCCTCAACTTCTTTATTTTGAGGTCCGTAATTGCTACGGGCTCCTCAATATAACTTAGTTTTTTATCTACCAGAATATTTTCTAAGGAAACAACTATATCTGCTTCTGCCAAACACTTCTTCAGGTTTGACACATGAAATGTGGAATGAATCCCACGCAAACTTTCTGGTAGATCAAGTTCGTAGGCTACTTCACCAACACGTCCCGTGATGATAAATGGTCCAACAAACCTTGGTCTCAACTTTACTTTCTTTCCAAATCTGACTACCCCTTTCCAGGGCGAAACTTTCAACATTACCCTGTCTCCTATCTGAAACTCTATCGGTTTCCTCCGTTTATCAGCATACATTTTCTGACGATCTTGAGCACTCTTTAATCTTGCTCGAATCTAGTCGACTTTATCAGCGGTCACCTGCACAATTTCTGGTCCCGCTAGCTGTCTTTCACCCACCTCATTCCGACATAAAGATGTTCTACATTTACGACTATACAAAGCTTCAAATGGGGCTGCTTGTATGCTAGCATGATAACTATTGTTGTAGGAAAATTCAATCAACGGCAAATGAATTTCCCACGAACCATTGAAATCGATAACACATGCACGAAGCATATCTTCCAATGTCTGAATAGTTCTCTCACTCTGACCATCAATTTGCGGATGATAGGTCGTACTCAGCTTAAGTTGAGAGCCTAATTCCCTTTGCAAACTTCTCCAGAAAGCTGATGTAAAACGAGCATCCCTGTCTGATACAATGGACGACGGTACTCCATGTCTGGTTACTATCTCGTCGATATACAATTGAGCCAATTTCTCTAATGAGTACGTCTCCTTGATCGGTAGGAAATGAGCTGACTTTGTGAGTCTATCCACTATCACCCAAATGGCATCATGCCCCTTAGGTGATCGCGGTAACCCAGTAACAAGATCCATCGTAATCTCGTCCCACTTCCAAACTGGAATTTCTAACGACTGAAGATCCCCATAAGGTCTCTGATGCTCAGCTTTAACTTTCAAACATGTCAGACATCGTTCAACGAAGTGAGCAATATCTTTCTTTAAACCTGGCCACCAATAACTTTGTTTCAGATCTCTATACATCTTGTTGGTTCCCGGATGTACTGAATAACGGGATCTATGTGCTTCTTCCAACACTTTTTGCCGCAGATCTCCTGCTTTTGGAATCTATACTCTCTTATTGAAACACTTTACTCCGCGATTGTCAACTATTAACGAGTTAACAATCCCAACTATTCTTTCACTTTTCAAATTTTCTTTTGACGCTGCTTCTTCTTGATACGTTATAACTTCTTCTAAGAAATTAGAAACAACATCAATTCGAAATGCTACAACTTCTGTTATTTCTCCATGCTCCTTACGACTGCTACCACATTGGCCTTGCCGGGATGGTACAGAATATCACAGTCATAATCGCTTAACAGCTCCATCCACCTACCCTGCCTCATATTAAGCTCCTTCTGATTGAAAAGATATTGAAGGCTCTTGTGATCTGTGTAAATCTGACACTTGATCCCATACAAGTAATGCCTCCAAATTTTCAAAGCAAAAACTACAACTGCCAACTTTAAATCGTGCGTTGGGTAATTCTTTTCATGTTATTTCAGCTGTCGAGATGCATAAGCAATTACCTTGCCTTCTTGCATTAACACACATCCCAGACCCAACTTTGAAGCATCGCTATAAATAACGAATCCTTCTGTTCCGTTGGGTAGAGACAAAACAGGAGCACTACTTAAACTCTCTTTCAATTTACCAAACGCTTCTTTCTGAGCTTCTGCCCAGACAAACTTGACATTCTTTCTGGTTAAAGCTGTTAATGGCGTAGCTATCCTTGAAAAGTCCTGGATGAACTTTCTATAATAACCATCCAATCCAAGAAAACTTCTTACTTCAGATGGTGATTTCGGTGCTTCCCACCCTTTAATGGCTTCAATCTTAGCTGGATCAACCTTAATCCCATCTTTTGACACCACGTGCCCTAAAAACTGAACTTCTTTTAGCCAAAATTCACATTTTGAAAACTTGGCGTACAACTTCTCACGCTTAAGCAATTCTAAAATCGCTCTCAAATGAGTTTCATGATCTTCTTTGGAACGTGAATAGATCAGTATATCATCTATAAAGACTATGACATATTTATCTAAAAACGGACTACACACTCTATTCATCAGATCTATGAAAGCTGCTGGCGCATTGGTCAAACCAAATGGCATAACTAGAAACTCATAATGCCCATACCTCGTACAAAATGCAATCTTAGACACATCCTCCTCCCTCACTTTCAACTGGTGATACCCAGATCGTAGATCTATTTTCGAAAAGTAACTCGCTCCTTAAAGTTGATCAAAAAGATCGTCAATTCTGGGAAGCGGATACTTATTCTTGACAGTCAACTTATTGAGCTCACGGTAGTCTATGCACATTCTCATAGACCCGTCTTTCTTCTTAACTGTCAGGATCGAATTCTCAACAAGAATTAATTCTCAGAAACAATATCAAAGAAGTTTGCGGAATAACACTTTGATATTTAATCAAAACAGTAAACCAACACAGTAGATATGAAGAACAAACTGTGTCAGGATCGAATTCTCAACAAGAATTAATTATCAGAAACAATATCAAAGAAGTTTGCGGAATAACACTTTGATATTTAATCAAACAGGAAATCAAAACAGAATATAATTAACAAACTGTAAGCTTGTATTGAATGCTTTGAAGTTACAAGATTACTCACTCAACCTCAATATTGATGAACAGGCTCACCAATACGAATTCTACTTCTCTAGAATTAGGATCTATGCCTTGAGGTTGATTTTCTCTCTAAAAGAATGAAAACTAATAATTTATTATTATTCTAAACTATACAATATATATACTGAATACAAAGATAATTACAATAAATAAAATATCTTCAGTATATCTTCCATGTATATCTCTAAGCTTCCATGTATATCCTTTCATACGAATCTTCATCATATAAGCAGTATTAATCTTCAGCAGCATTAATTTCCTTCTAGCAGCATTAACTACTAAGCAGTACTAACCACTAGCAGTACTAACTAGCTAAGCAGTACTAACTTTGTTCAAGCAGCACTAACTTTGACTAGCAGTATTAATAGTACTAGCAGTAGTAACACTCAGCAGTATTAACCTTTAAGTCTTCTAGCAGTAGTAACTTTGAACCAGCAGCATTAACCATACTTGATGAATTTTTCAGTTCCCAACAATCTCCCCCTAACTTGACTTTTAGGAAGAGAAGTCAAGTTCTTCAAATTTTCTTCAAGATGCTCCCAAAACTCTATTATGGTCTAAATTCCAGTGTTTGCATCCAATCCCAAACTCTGATTGATGGTTCTTTGAATCAAGTATTTAGCCATTTCTGAATCTGGAACACACCTTAACTTTTTCTTCAGCATGGCATGTAGCTTCAATCTTCTATGATTATACACTCTATCCACTAGGAAGTATTCAGTGTGATTTAAATCCAAAGTCACTGTATATACTCCACTAATTTCATATAGAGTCCAACTGTTTACTGATTTGAAGACATCCTTGATCAAGTGCTTTACTTCTTCAGGTTTGAACATCATACACAGATACTCCATTACCAGTTTTGTAATTGAAATCCCTGGAGCCTTTAGAAGATCTGCATACAACTTCATTCCTATCTCAAACATCTCTTCAATATCTGATCTACAGCATGTTCTGACAATTTTTGCCCATGTGTTAAACACTTCATACTTTTCATCCTTTCTTTTCAGCCTTATGTATTCCTTTCCATCCACTGTCAATGTATCCCAGAGAATCACCTCAGGAGGCTTAATTCCTACAGGTTCTGCTGAAATTGGTTCAGGCACTTTGTCCATCACTACCATATACAAATTGACATCATCAGTGTTAGATGGCTCTGTCTGTTTAGATGATTCAGGTGCCCCTTCTTCTTCAGCAACCTTATCAGCCTCTTCTTCAGATACTCTAGGCTTTTTAATTTGCTTTCTCCTTGCCATCATTTTTGTTCTCTTTAAAGTCCTTAGACTTTCTCCCAGGGTGGACTCTTTCTTAGGAGGTGTTTCTTGCTCATCTGGAAATGGCTTTTGACAATCAAAGTCATTACTTTCTTTTATTCTCTTCTCCATCTCCACCCTAGCAGTTTCACTTCCCTGAAGCTTTAACATCTCTGAATCATAGAGCTCTTTGATCTTCTCAAAAGACATTTTGGAGAACATCTCCTTTTTGACTCCTACAGCACCTTTGAGAAATATAATCATCTTGTTTCTCTCTTGGGTACCTAGGAATGTCTTTGAGGGTCTTCTCTTCTTTGCAACTGTTTTCACCACAGCTTTCTTCATACTTGCAGCTTTCTTCTGTGCAATTTCAGTTGCCATACTCTGTTGATAAGCTTCATTCAGTTCAGCAGCTAGAGCTTTTGCCATTTCCCTGTCCTTTTCCATCTGAACTCTTTCTTCTTTTTCAATATCCTCCTGCATCTTTTTAGCTAGGGCTTCATCTGATTCAACCAACCTTTGCTTTTTGATTGGTTGATCAGATTCTACCATCTTTGCTTTTCCTTTGTCTTTGCTCATAACCTTCTTACTGTTATCTTTCTTGATCACTTCACCTTGTTCTTTTATGATTACACCTTTGGTCTTTGAAGTGACCTTGGGAGTATCATTCTTGGCTTTTAGTAAGGTTTCTGCAATCTCAAGATCTGTTAACACTTCTTTCACAGTTTCTGCTGCTTTATTAATGTCAGCATTAGTAACTGTTTCTGCTTGCTTCTCCCCCTCAACATCAACTTTCTCTCCATCAAGCTCCCCCTTTCTTGTGGCTTCTTCCATGTTGATCTCCCCCTTTTTGGGAGCATCATCCTCAGTGGTCCTTCTACTTAATTGGAATTGCTTTCTCTTCTTCCTTTGTACCAGACTAACCACCATCCTTTTCAGCTTAGCAATCTGTTCTTGTTGGGACAGAATTACTAGCTTCATTTCTTCAATTTCTTTGCCTTGTTTGAGAACATCTTGATTGATGTTCCCCATTGTTTCCATCAATTCATCGTACGTATATCTGTCCTCACCCTCTCCAGAAGTGTTACCCTCCTTTGAAGGATCATTGGATCTTTTATTTGTGGAAGTCTTCTGCCTTGCAGAGGCACTATGCACCCCTGTGGTTTCTTGGCACCAGGGACCTTCAAATGATTGCTCATTCAAAGTTGCCATGGGGGAGGTCTTATTAATGTTACCACTTTCCTCCTCTGTACTAGCAGGAGTAGTGGCAGCCTCATCACCCATATGCTCTACCTCCTCCTCAGAGAGCACCTCCTTTGGGTTGGGAGACACCCGTGTGGTTTCCCTTTGGATATTCTCTAGGGGAGAATTCTCCCTTAGAGGGCTTATAGGCTTAGTGGGTAATGGTACAAGAAGGGAAGGAGCCTTCTTTACCTGTTTTCTCTTGTAAGTTTGGGTGATGGGAGATGTTGGTTTTTCAAGAAGGGACTGGGGAATTGATTTTGAGAGGGAAGGTTGGGCTTGGCTAGCAGTGGATTGGTCTAATGGGGGCCTTGACCCTGCTGCCATACCTTCATTGGTTTGGGACACCACCATCATTGTAGAGAACAATGGGGTGTCAACTCCTTCAGAGTCCCCAGCAGATCTTCTCATATTTGAGAAAACCTTGCCTTTAGGGGGTTTAGGTACATATACCCCAACAGGTTGAGGTATATCCGTCAATTCATGAGTAATGACTTCTTGAACAAACCTGGGATACATAAAGAAGCTCTTTTTGTTTCCCATGTTTGAGACAAGATCACAGAAAATCATTTTAGAAAAATTATACTTTCTGGCAGTGGCCAAGCACACCAAAGCATAAGCAATAGTGCTGCTGAACTCACTCCATCCAGTAGTCTTTTTGGAGATACAATGCATAAGAGTATGGACAAAGAAACGCCATTGGGGTGAGAATTTTGCTTTAGAAAATTTGAAAACTCCCAATGGGCCTCCATACCCCATTCTTGTAAGGTTTGAAAATAGTTCATCATTTGGGATAGAGGTTATACCAGAGGCATCGTCTAGACGTAGACTGATGCGAATAACCTCTTCAGTGACCGTGAGTGATTGATCACAGATTCTTGTCTTGATCATCTGCACACCATTCTCAACAACAATGGTTGCATTAGCCCAGAACTGCCTTTGATGCTCAATATAGATTGTAGGGGATACAATAAGAGCATGAGCAATGTGGCTTGTTCTGAGGAAATCCACAATGTGATGAAATCCTGCAGCTTGCTTTGGCTTTTGTAGCATCGCAATCTCGTTGTGCTCGTCGATGAAAGTCATGGATGCCATTGATCTTAGTGAAAAGCTTGCCTGAAAACTTCGAACTTGAGAGAGAAAGGGTTTAGAGCGCAAGTGAACAGTATACAAAGAGTCGTTATGAACTTTTAGGCGGGCAAAGAGTATTTATAGTATTCGGAATATAAGCAGTATTAACCTAGAGCAGTATTAACTACTAGCAGTATTAACTAATAGCAGTATTAACTGAAAGCAGTATTAACTACTAGCAGTATTAACTGAAAGCAGTATTAACCACTAGCAGTATTAACTGAAAGCAGTATTAACTACTAGCAGTATTAACTGAAAACAGTATTAACCACTAGCAGTATTAACTGAAAGCAGTATTAATCACTAGCAGTATTAACCACTAGCAGTATTAACTGAAAGCAGTATTAACCACTAGCAGTATTAACTGAAAGCAGTATTAACCACTAGCAGTATTAACTGAAAGCAGTATTAACCACTAGCAGTATTAACTGAAAGCAGTATTAACCACTAGCAGTATTAACTGAAAGCAGTATTAACCACTAGCAGTATTAACTGAAAGCAGTATTAACCACTAGCAGTATTAACCACTAGCAGTATTAACTAACTTACTCCTTTTAAACTTGCTAAACACTGAGTACTGCTATGCAAATCCTGAAACAGAAGAATAGTAACTCCAGAAATACTATACAGATATAAAACCACTTTTTGAGAAGGGGATTATTCAGAGTTTATCATTCCCACACTTGTTACCAAGAAAGTGAATCTACCCACATCAAAAGCTTTAGTGAATAGATCAGCAAACTGATTATCAGTGTGAACTTTGACAACTTGAATAAGTTTCTTTTCATTACAATCTCTTATAAAGTGATACCTGATCTCAATGTGCTTTGTTTTTGAGTGCTTGACTGGATTATTCACAATGCTAATAGCACTGCTGTTGTCAATAAAGATTGGAGTGTGTAGAAATGTTACCCCATAATCCAACATTTGATTCTGAATCCATAAGACTGGAGAACAGCAACTTGCAGCTGCTATGTACTCGGCCTCTGTTGTAGATGTGGATACTGTGGTTTGTTTCTTGCACTGCCATGAGACTAGTCTAGCACCCAAAAACTGACATCCTCCAGAAGTAGATTTTCTGTCCAAGTTTGCCCCACCTAGATCACTGTCTGAGTATGCTATTAGGTCAAAAGGTGAGTTATGAGGATACCAAAGTCCCAATCTGGGTTGCCCTTTGAGATATCTGAATATCCTCTTAACAGCTTGAAAGTGAGATTGCTTTGGCCTAACTTGAAATCTTGCACATACACAGACTGGAAACATTATATCTGGCCTTGATGCTGTGAGATACATGAGAGAACCAATCATGGATCTATAATGATGCACATCCATATCCTCCCCCTCAAGATCTGCTGTGAGCTGCTTGTGTGTTTCCATAGGTGTGCTGGCAGGTTTTGATTCTGAGAAACCAAACTTGGTTAGAATATCCTGCACATACTTGGATTGACAGATGAAAATGCCATCTGACTTCTGTTGAACTTGTAGTCCAAGGAAGAAAGTAAGTTCCCCCATGGAACTCATTTTGAACCTTTGATGCATTAAATCCTCAAACTCCTTGCACATGTTGTTTCTTGTAGAACCAAAAATAATGTCATCAACATAGATTTGGACCAGCAAGATATCCTTCTTCTTTCTTTTGATAAATAGAGTCTTATCAATGACTCCTCTTTCAAAGTCATTTTCCAAGAGATAGGATGACAGAGTGTCATACCATGCTCTTGGGGCTTGATGTAGTCCATAAAGTGCTTTCTTTAATTTGTATACCCTGTCTGGATAGCTTGGGTTTTCAAACCCTGGTGGTTGACAGACATATACTTCTTCTTCAATTGAGCCATAGAGAAAAGCACTTTTTACATCCATTTGGTAGACTTTGAAGTTCATGTAAGAAGCATAGGCTAGGAATAGTCTGATTGCTTCTATCCTAGCTACAGGTGCAAAAACTTCTTCATAATTTATACCCTCTTCTTGAGTATAGCCTTGAGCCACCAGCCTTGCTTTGTTCCTTATGACAATACCTCTTTCATCTCTCTTGTTTCTGAAAATCCACTTTGTGCCAATCGCTCTGTGACCTTTAGGAAGGTCTACTAGATCCCACACATCTTGTAGCTTGAACTGTAACAGTTCCTCTTGCATTGCTTCTATCCAGCTGGATTCTTTCATAGCATCATGTGCCTTTTTAGGCTCAAGCTGTGATAGAAAACAAGAAAGCACTGTATGCTGTTGATCTTGCATTTCCTGAAGCCTGCTTTGATGTCTAGTCATCATAGGAGAATAGATATCTCCTATTATCAACTGTGGAGGATGATTCTTTTGAACTCTGGTGTTGTGACTAGGTTCTTCATTCAGTCCAGCCTCAAGATTAGATTCCTGCAACTCAACTGAAGTGTTTTCAGATGCCACTTCATTATTTTCTTGAGTCTCCTCATCTCTAGTGTCTTCTTCACTCTGACTTGGTTCAGTAAATGATTCCTTTTCACAGTCTTCAACATAATTTACTGTGGGTATGGGAAAAATCACAGATTTAGATATACTTTCTTGAACTTGTGTGATCTCTGATCCTCCACTACCTGTTCCTGTATACTCATTACTGAAACCAAAAGAGTTAGTTAGTGAATCAATGTCAAATAACCACTGAGGTCCAGGCCCAACAGGATTTGGTGTGTTCTCATTGCATTTGACATTGTCACTTTCTTCAATTATTCTAGTAGAAGAGTTAAAAACTCTGTAGGCCTTACTCTGAGATGAATATCCAACAAGAAATCCATCATCTGCTTTGCTATCAAACTTACCTAAGTGAGATTTGGTATTTAGAATTGTACAAGGACACCCAAAAGGTTTAAAGAAACCAATAAAAGGTTTTCTTTTATTTAAATGCTCATATGGGGTCTTGTTCTTTTGCTTGACCACTAGAACTCTGTTTTGGACATAACAAGCAGTATTAACTGCTTCAGCCCAGAAGGTAATTGGCAACTTTGAATCAGCCAACAGAGATCTAGCAGCCTCTATTAGTGTTCTATTTCTCCTTTCAGCAACACCATTCTGTTGAGGAGTCCTAGGAGCACTAAATTGCCTCTCAATACCTTTTTCTTCACAAAAGGTGTTTAGATCATGATTTTTAAACTCAGTTCCATTATCTGATCTAATGACTTTTACTCTTTGATTAGTTTGGTTTTCAATTCTTAGAATAAATGATTTGATAAGACCACTTGTTTCATCCTTAGTCCTTAGAAAATATACCCAAGTAAATCTGGAGTAATCATCAACAATAACCAAGCAGTAAGATTTCTTGCCTATACTCATAACATTTGTAGGACCAAACAGATCCATATGCAGTAACTGGAGACAAGAAGAAACAGAATTTAACTCTTTGGTCTTATGAGAAGTTTTGTGTTGTTTGCCTTTAAGACAAGCAACACAATGATCATCACATGAAAAGACTTTTGAAGGTAAACCTCTTACAAGGTTATTTTTAACAAGAATGTTCATAGTCTTGAAATTCATGTGACACATCCTTCTGTGCCAAAGGGAGGATTCATCTACAGAAGCTTTTGAAACAAGACAATTTAGAGATGAATCACTATCAACATTGTTCAAATCAAGACAGTAAACATTGTCCTTTCTTGGAGTTCTAAGTAGTATCATGCTTTCATCAACTACCTTGAACCCTGGAGCAAGAATCATACACTCAGTATTAGTAAATAATATACTATGTTGTTTGTCACAAACCTGTGATACACTTAACAGGTTGTACTTTAATTGATCAACATAGTAGACATCCTCAAATGTCATCTTACCTTTGGTGACATTACCTTTTCCACTTATCTTACCACCAGTAAGATTGTCTCCAAATGCAACATGTCCTCCATTGATATGCTTGAAATCCTGAAGGCATGACATGTTGCCTGTCATGTGCCTAGAGCAACCACTATCAACATGCCAAATGCTCTTTCCCTTGAGCTGTTGGTTGCCCTGCACATTAAATAAATCAATTAGTATGAAATAGGAACCCAAGCCAAAGTGGTCTTGGGTACCCCTTTCTCATCAAAATACTTGCATTCTTTCTTGACAAGATTTTTGAATTTTAACTCCTCATTCTTGGAGTACTTTGTTACAATAATAGGCTTGGAAATATTTTTGCTAGAATCAGTACTGGTTTTAGAAGTACTAACTGCCTTAGCAGCACTTGCATGCTTAGCAGTACTAACCTTGTTAGCAGTAGTAACTGTGTTAGCAGCAGTAACTGTGTTAGCAGCAGAAACTGTGTTGGCAGTATTAACCTTTGAAGAGGTACTAACAGTATTAGCAGCATTAATATTTTCAGCAGTACTAACACAGGTATCAGTAGTAACCATGTTAGCAGTACTAACAATTTTAGTGCTTCTAACCCTGTCATCAGTACTAACAGTTTCAGTGCTTCTAGGCACCCACATTTTGACACTTTCTTTTAAAATCTTTTTCTTCATGAGGCCTTTCCTTTCATCATGTTTCTTTATCACATGTTTCTTTCCAGCCTTCCTATAACCAACAGGTTTTTGCACAAATCTTTGAAAGTTCATCTGTTGGTTAATTGGGTTAAAGTAACAATACTTAGCCAAATGATTTAACTTGCCACATATGAAACAAGGTTTTGGTCTATTTATTTTATTCAGATCAACTCCTTGTTTCTGAGCCCATTGATTATTCCAGTTTCTTTGATTTCCTCTTTTTAAACCAGAATTTAGGCTCTTGGCTTTACTGCAATCACACTGTTTACAAGATCCAGGATTCACAACTGTGGTTTGTTTGTAATGGACCTTGTTATCCTTTCCTTTTGTCTGCTCTATCTCCTTGGACTTTACCCAGATTTTCCCACATCCCTCATTGGTGATAATATTGTTTTCTAATGGTATCTTTTTACTCACATCATTATCCCTATACTCACTGGCTTCTTTCGCAGTTAAATCCTTAATTACTACTTCATCCAAAGGATCTATCTTAAAGGCTTTCTCAGATAAGTCCTTTTTCTCCTTGGTTTCTAACAATTCTGAAGTAGGAGGGATATAATTGTTATTGTAAGGAGGAGGTGTATTGTTGTATCCAATACCAGGCTTCATCTTGTCATGAATCTGAGCCTTTAGAAGAGAATCCATTGCTTTTGAAGCATATGAAAACTTTTCTATGTCAAGTTTAACTTTAGACAGTTCCTCTTTCAGCCTATCACTCTCTTCTAAGGATTTAGACAGTTTGGTCTCTAACTCATTCTTTTCCCACTTCCAATAGTTTGTGTCATAAGAGTGTTGAAGTTCATTAGCTTGAAATCCTTTGATTTGCTCTTCAAATCTCTCTACTATCAACACATACTCTCTTCTGTCCTTTTCTAATCTATTGAGGTCATCACACATACTTTGATTGTGATCCCTGTATCTTGTGACAGTGTCAATGCAAGATTTAGTACAAAGATTAGAAATTACCTCAGAGGGAAGATCAGACACTTCTGCCATAAGAGCTTGATTCTGAATGGCTTCCTCAGCTTGATCACTCCAGTCAAATCCCATTCCTTGTTGAGAAACAAGGGCTTGAGCATGATTCTTGTTTTGATTGTAGCCTCCATTCTGAGCTTGTTGGTGGTTGTTGTTTGGAACAACACTCCTGCATTCTCTAGCAAAGTGTCCTTTCATGTGACACTTATAACATTCCACCTTGGTCTTGTCAAACCCATCTCCATCTTCTCTTCTTTGAGAGAAGTTATTCCTTCCTGTTCTTTTAATGAACTTCTTCACCCTCATTGATAACATGGCCATCTGCCATTTAATATCCATCTCCTCCAGGTCATCAGGGTGAATTTGATCCAGATCATCATTAATCAAAGAATTGCTGTTATGACTGGACAAAAAGGCTTCAAAGATAGTTTCAGTGCCTTTTTCTGAGCTTACTCCACTGGCAGTACTAACTGCTTCAGGGTTGGTAGTAGTATCAGTGGATGCTGAGAGAAGTGCAACATTGTGGATATAACCAGAGGGCTTCTTCTTGGTTTCTACCTCAGTTTCAAAAACTCTTAGATCATTGTATAGATCATCAAGTTCTTTCTCTTCCAGATTGTCACTCTGTCTATATGAGACAGTGTACATAGTCCATTCATCTCCAAGAGATCTGAGGAACTTTCTGTTGACATCATCTTGTTCCATCTTTACTCCTACAGTAACCAGTTCACCTATGAGTTTGTTGAACCTATCAAAAGTTTGAGTCATAGACTCATTCTTTGAGGAAGTGAAGTTCTCATACTGCTGCTTTAGAACATCTCTTTGATTTCTTTTGATGCTTTTAGTTCCAGCAAATCTTTTCTCTAGAGCATTCCAGAGAATCTGAGCATCAGTGCAGTTGCAAAATTGATGCTGATATTCATTGGGGATGGCCAAGAGCAGAGTGCTCAAGGCCTTCATCTCTGTCTGTCTGATCTTCCTCTCACCATCTGTCTTTGGTGGAGGTCTTTTCCCATCTGCTCCTATCCTTCCAGCTTCAGAAGGACCATTCTCAATGATATCCCACATTGAGTAGTCAGTGAGAAGAATATATTGTCTGATTCTGATCTTCCACATGTCAAACTCACTGGGTTTGAGCATTGGAACCTTAGAGACCAAAGTACTGCTTGATTCTGTAAGATTTTCCATGATGAATAGATGTTTCTGAGAGAGTTAGGCTCTGATACCACTTGTCAGGATCGAATTCTCAACAAGAATTAATTATCAGAAACAATATCAAAGAAGTTTGCGGAATAACACTTTGATATTTAATCAAACAGGAAATCAAAACAGAATATAATTAACAAACTGTAAGCTTGTATTGAATGCTTTGAAGTTACAAGATTACTCACTCAACCTCAATATTGATGAACAGGCTCACCAATACGAATTCTACTTCTCTAGAATTAGGATCTATGCCTTGAGGTTGATTTTCTCTCTAAAAGAATGAAAACTAATAATTTATTATTATTCTAAACTATACAATATATATACTGAATACAAAGATAATTACAATAAATAAAATATCTTCAGTATATCTTCCATGTATATCTCTAAGCTTCCATGTGTATCCTTTCATACGAATCTTCATCATATAAGCAGTATTAATCTTCAGCAGCATTAATTTCCTTTTAGCAGCATTAACTACTAAGCAGTACTAACCACTAGCAGTACTAACTAGCTAAGCAGTACTAACTTTGTTCAAGCAGCACTAACTTTGACTAGCAGTATTAATAGTACTAGCAGTAGTAACACTCAGCAGTATTAACCTTTAAGTCTTCTAGCAGTAGTAACTTTGAACCAGCAGCATTAACCATACTTGATGAATTTTTCAGTTCCCAACAAACTGTAAACTTGTATTGAATGCTTTGAAGTTACAAGATTACACACTCAACCTCAATATTGATGAACAGGCTCACCAATACGAATTCTACTTCTCTAGAATTAGGATCTATGCCTTGAGGTTGATTTTCTCTCTAATAGAATGAAGAAAACAAAAGTTAACTCACTATTCTAAACTATACAATATATATACTGAATACAAAGATAATTACAATAAATAAAATATCTTCAGTATATCTTCCATGTATATCTCTAAGCTTCCATGTATATCCTTTCATACGAATCTTCATCATATAAGCAGTATTAATCTTCAGCAGCATTAAATTCCTTCTAGCAGCATTAACTACTAAGCAGCACTAACCACTAGCAGTACTAACTAGCTGAGCAGTACTAACTTTGTTCAAGCAGCACCAACTTTGACTAGCAGTATTAATAGTACTAGCAGTAGTAACACTCAGCAGTATTAACCTTTAAGTCTTCTAGCAGTAGTAACTTTGAACCAGCAGCATTAACCATACTTGATGAATTCTTCAGTTCCCAACAATCTCCCCCTAACTTGACTTTTAGGAAAAGAAGTCAAGTTCTTCAAATTGCTTCAAGATGCTCCCAAAACTCTATCATGGCCTAAATTCCAGTGTTTGCATCCAATCCCAAACTCTGATTGATGGTTCTTTGAATCAAGTATTTAGCCATTTCTGAATCTGGAACACACCTTAACTTTTTCTTCAGCATGGCATGTAGCTTCAATCTGCTATGATTATACACTCTATCCACTAGGAAGTATTAAGTGTGATTTAAATCCAAAGTCACTGTATATACTCCACTAATTTCATATAGAGTCCAACTGTTTACTGATTTGAAGACATCCTTGATCAAATGCTCTACTTCTTCAGGTTTGAACATCATACACAGATACTCCATTACCAGTTTTGTAATTGAAATCCCTGGAGCCTTTAGAATATCTGCATACAACTTCATTCCTATCTCAAACATCTCTTCAATATCTGATCTAGAGCATGTTCTGACAATTTTTGCCCATGTGTTGAACACTTCATACTTTTCATCCTTTATTTTCAGCCTTATGTATTCCTTTCCATCCACTGTCAATGTATCCCAGAGGATGACCTCAGGGGGCTTAACTCCTACAGGTTCTGCTGAAATTGGTTCAGGCACTTTGTCCATCACTACCATATACAAATTTACATCATCAGTGTTTGATGGCTCTTTCTGTTTAGATGACTCAGGTGCCCCTTTTTCTTCAGCAACCTTCTCAGCCTCTTCTTCAGATACTCTAGGCTTCTTGATTGGCTTTCTTCTTGCCATCATCTTTGTTCTCTTTAAAGTCCTTAGACTTTCTCCCAGAGTGGACTCTTTCTTAGGAGGTGTTTCTTGCTCATCTGGAAATGGCTTTTGACAATCAAAGTCATTACTTTCTTTTATCCTCTTCTCCATCTCCACCCTAGCAGTTTCATTTCCCTGAAGCTTCAACATCTCTGAATCATACAGCTCTTTGATCTTCTCAAAAGACATTTTGGAGAACATCTCCTTTTTGACTCCTACAGCACCTTTGAGAAATATAATCATCTTGTTTCTCTCTTGGGTACCTAGGAATGTCTTTGAGGGTTTTCTCTTCTTTGCAACTATTTTCACCACTGATTTCTTCATACTTGCAGCTTTCTTCTGTGCAATTTCAGTTGCCATACTCAGTTGATAAGCTTCATTCAGTTCAGCAGCTAGAGCTTTTGCCATTTCCCTGTCCTTTTCCATCTGAACTCTTTCTTCCTTTTCAATGTCATCTTGCATCTTTCTAGCTAGGGCTTCATCTGATTCAACCAACCTTTGCTTTTTGATTGGTTGATCAGATTCCACCATCTTTGCTTTTCCTTTGTCTTTGCTCATTGCCTTCTTACTGTTATCTTTCTTGATCACTTCACCTTGTTCTTTGATGATTACTCCTTTGGTCTTTGAAGTGACCTTGGGAGTATCATTTTTGGCTTTAAGTAAGGTTTCTGCAATCTCATGATCTGTTAAAACTTCTTTCACAGTTTCTGCTGCTTTATTAATGTCTGCAGTAGTAACTGTTTCTGCTTGCTGCTCCCCCTCAACATCAAGTTTCTCTCCATCAAGCTCCCCCTTTCTTGTGGCTTCTTCCATGTTGATCTCCCCCTTTTTGGGAGCATCATTCTCAGTGGTCCTTCTCCTTAGTTGGAATTGCTTTATCTTCTTCCTCTGTACCAGACTTAGCACCATCTTCTTCAGCTTAGCAATCTGTACTTGTTGGGACAGAATGACCAGCTTCATCTCCTCTATTTCTTTTCCTTGTTTCATAACATCTAGGTTGATGTTTCCCATGGTTTCCATCAATTCCTGGTAACTATATCTGTCCTCACCTTCTCTAGAAGTGTTACCCTCCTTTGAAGGATCATTGGATCTTTTAGTAGTGGAAGTCTTCTGCCTAGCAGAAGCACTATCCACCCCTGTGGTTTCTTGGCACCAGGGACCTTCAAATGATTGCTCATTCAAAGTTGCCATGGGGGAGGTCTTATTGATGTTACCACTTTCCTCCTCTGTGCTAGCAGGAGTAGTGGCAGCCTCATCACCCATATGCTCTACCTCCTCCTCATAGAGCACCTCCTTTGGGTTGGGAGACACCCTTGTGGATTCCCTTTGAATATTCTCTACTGGAGAATGCTCCAATAGAGGGCTTAAAGGCTTGGGGGATGATGGTACAAGAAGGGAAGGAGCCTTCTTTACCTGTTTCCTCTTGTAAGTTTGGGTGATAGGAGAGGTTGGTTTTTCAAGAAGGGACTGGGGAATAGATTTTGAGAGGGAAGGTTGGGATTGGCTAGCAGTGGGTTGGTCTAATGGGGGCCTTGACCCTGCTGCCATACCTTCATTGGTTTGGGACACCACCATCATTGTAGAGAACAATGGGGTGTCAACTCATTCAGAGTCCCCAGCAGATCTTCTCATATTTGAGAAAACCTTGCCTTTGGGGGGTTTAGGTACATATACCCCAACAGGTTGAGGTATATCCGTCAATTCATGAGTAATAACTTCTTGAACAAACCTGGGATACATAAAGAAGCTCTTTTTGTTTCCCATGTTTGAGACAAGATCACTGAAAATCATTTTAGAAAAATTATACTTTCTGGCAGTGGCCAAGCACACCAAAGCATAAGCAATAGTGCTGCTGAACTCACTCCATCCAGTAGTCTTTTTGGAGATACAATGCATAAGAGTATGGACAAAGAAACGCCATTGGGGTGAAAATTTGGCTTTAGAGAATTTGAAAACACCCAATGGGCCTCCATACCCCATTCTTGTAAGATTGGAAAACAGTTCATCGTTTGGGATAGAAGTTATACCAGAGGCATCGTCTAGACGTAGACTGATGCGAATAACCTCTTCAGTAACTGTTAGTGATTGATCACAGATTCTTGTCTTGATCATTTGCACACCATTCTCAACAACAATGGTGGCATTAGCCCAGAACTGCCTTTGATGCTCGATATAGATTGTAGGGGATACAATAAGAGCATGAGCAATATGGCTTGACTTGAGGAAATCCACAATCTGATGAAATCCTGCAGCTTGCTTTGGCTTTTGTAGCATCGCAATCTCATTGTGCTCGTCGATGAATGTCATGGATTCCATTGATCTTAGTGAAAAGCTTGCCTGAAAACTTCGAACTTGAGAGAGAAAAGGTTTAGAGCGCAAGAGAACAGGATGCAAAGAGTCGTTATGAACTTTTAGGCGGGCAAAGAGTATTTATAGTATTCGGAACATAAGCAGTATTAACCTAGAGCAGTATTAACCACTAGCAGTATTAACTAACTAGCAGTATTAACTACTAGCAGTATTAACTGAAAGCAGTATTAACTACTAGCAGTATTAACTAACTAGCAGTATTAACTACTAGCAGTATTAACTGAAAGCTGTATTAACCACTAGCAGTATTAACTGAAAGCAGTATTAACTACTAGCAGTATTAACTGAAAGTAGTATTAACCACTAGCAGTATTAACTACTAGCAGTATTAACTAACTAGCAGTATTAACTACTAGCAGTATTAACTGAAAGCAGTATTAACCACTAGCAGTATTAACTAACTAGCAGTATTAACTACTAGCAGTATTAACTGAAAGCAGTATTAACTACTAGCAGTATTAACTAACTTACTCCTTTAAACTTGCTAAACACTGAGTACTGCTATGCATATCCTGAAAAAGAAGATTAGTAACTCCAAGAATAAATAATATACAGGTATAAAACCACTTTTTGAGAAGGGGATTATTCAGAGTTTATCATTCCCACACTTGTTACCAAGAAAGTGAATCTACCCACATCAAAAGCTTTAGTGAATAGATCAGCAAACTGATTATCAGTGTGAACTTTGACAACTTGAATAAGTTTCTTTTCATTACAATCTCTTATAAAGTGATACCTGATCTCAATGTGCTTTGTCTTTGAGTGCTTGACTGGATTATTCACAATGCTAATAGCACTGCTGTTGTCAATAAAAATTGGAGTGTGTAGAAAGGTTACCCCATAATCCAACATTTGATTCTGAATCCATAAGACTTGAGAACAGCAACTTGCAGCTGCTATGTACTCTGCCTCTGTTGTAGATGTGGATATTGTGGTTTGTTTCTTGCACTGCCATGAGACTAGTCTACCACCCAAAAACTGACATCCTCCAGAAGTAGATTTTCTGTCCAAGTTTGCCCCACCTAGATCACTGTCTGAGTATGCTATTAGGTCAAAGGGTGAGTCATGAGGATACCAAAGTCCCAATCTGGGTTGCCCTTTGAGATATCTGAATATCCTCTTAACAGCTTGAAAGTGAGATTGCTTTGGCCTAACTTGGAATCTTGCACATACACAGACTGGAAACATTATATCTGGCCTTGATGCTGTGAGATATATGAGAGAGCCAATCATGGATCTGTAATGATGCACATCTATATCCTCCCCCTCAAGATCTGCTGTTATTTGCTTGTGTGTTTCCATAGGTGTGCTGGCAGGTTTTGACTCTGAGAAACCAAACTTGGTTAGAATGTCCTGCACATACTTGGATTGACAGATGAAGATTCCATCTGACTTCTGTTGAACTTGGAGTCCAAGGAAGAAAGTAAGTTCCCCCATGGAACTCATTTTGAACCTTTGATGCATTAAATCCTCAAACTCCTTGCACATGTTGTTTCTTGTAGATCCAAAGATAATGTCATCAACATAGATTTGGACCAGCAAGATATCCTTCTTCTTTCTCTTGATAAATAGAGTCTTATCAATGACTCCTCTTTCAAAGTCATTTTCCAAGAGATAGGATGACAGAGTGTCATACCATGCTCTTGGAGCTTGATGTAGTCCATAAAGTGCTTTCTTTAATTTGTATACCCTGTCTGGATAGCTTGGGTTTTCAAACCCTGGTGGTTGACAGACATATACTTCTTCTTCAATTGAGCCATAGAGAAAAGCACTTCTTACATCCATTTGATAGACTTTGAAATTCATGTAAGAAGCATAGGCTAGGAATAGTCTGATTGCTTCTATCCTAGCCACAGGTGCAAAAACTTCTTCATAATCTATACCCTCTTCTTGAGTATATCCTTGAGCCACCAGCCTTGCTTTGTTTCTTATGACAATACCTCTTTCATCTCTCTTGTTTCTGAAAATCCATTTTGTGCCAATTGCTCTGTGACCTTTAGGAAGGGCTACTAGATCCCATACATCTTGTAGCTTGAACTGTAACAGTTCTTCTTGCATTGCTTCTATCCAGCTAGATTCTTTCATAGCATCATGTGCCTTTTTAGGCTCAAGCTGAGATAGAAAACAAGAAAGCACTGTATGCTGTTGATCTTGCATTTCCTGAAGCCTGCTTTGATGTCTAGTCATCATAGGAGAAGAGATATCTCCTATTACCAGCTGTGGAGGATGATTCTTTTGAACTCTGGTGTTATGACTAGGTTCTTCATTCAGTCCAACCTCTAGATTAGAGTCATGCAACTCAACTGAAGTGTTTTCAGAGGCCACTTCATTATTTTCTTGAGTCTCCTCATCTCTAGTTTCTTCTTCACTCTGACTTGGTACAGTAAATGATTCCTTTTCACAGTCTTCAACAGAATTTACTATGGGTATGGGAAAAATCACAGATTTAGATATACTTTCTTGAACTTGTGTGATCCCTGATCCTCCACTTTTTGAACCTGCATTCTCATTACTGAAACCAAAAGAGTTAGTTAGTGAATCAATGTCAAATAGCCACTGAGGTCCAGACCCAACAGGATTTGGTGTGTTCTCATTGCATTTGACATTGTCACTTTCTTCAATTATTCTAGAAGATGAGTTAAAAACTCTGTAGGCCTTACTCTGAGATGAATATCCAACAAGAAATCCATCATCTGCTTTGCTATCAAACTTACCTAAGTGAGATTTGGTATTTAGAATTGTACAAGTACACCCAAAAGGTTTGAAGAAACCAATGAAAGGGTTTCTTTTATTTAAAAGCTCATATGGGGTCTTGTTCTTTTGCTTGACCACTAGAACTCTGTTTTGGACATAACAAGCAGTATTAACTGCTTCAGCCCAGAAGGTAATTGGCAATTTTGAATCAGCCAACAGAGATCTAGCAGCCTCTATTAGTGTTCTATTTCTCTTTTCAGCAACACCATTCTGTTGAGGAGTCCTAGGAGCACTATATTGCCTCTCAATACCTTTTTCTTCACAAAAGGTGTTTAGATCATGATTTTTAAACTCAGTTCCATTATCTGATCTAATGACTTTTACTCTTTGATTAGTTTGGTTTTCAATTCTTAGAATAAAGGATTTGATAAGTCCACTTGTCTCATCCTTAGTCCTTAGAAAATATACCCAAGTAAATCTGGAGTAATCATCAACAATAACCAAGCAGTAAGATTTATTGCCTATACTCATAACATTTGTAGGACCAAACAGATCCATATGCAGTAACTGGAGACAAGAAGAAACAGAATTTAACTCTTTGGTCTTATGAGAAGTTTTGTGTTGTTTGCCTTTAAGACAAGCAACACAATGATCATCACATGAAAAGACTTTTGAAGGTAAACCTCTTACAAGGTTGTTTTTAACAAGATTGTTCATAGTCTTGAAATTCATGTGACACATCCTTCTGTGCCATAGAGAGGATTCATCTACAGAAGCTTTTGAAACAAGACAATTTAGAGATGAATCACTATCAACATTGTCCATATCCAGACAGTAAACATTGTCCTTTCTTGGAGTTCTAAGTAGTATCATGCTTTCATCAACTACCTTGAACCCTGGAGCAAGGATCAAACACTCATTATTAGTAAATAATATACTATGTTGTTTGTCACAAACCTGTGATACACTTAACAGGTTGTACTTTAATTGATCAACATAGTAGACATCCTCAAATGTCATCTTACCTTTGGTGACATTACCTTTTCCACTTATCTTACCACCAGTAAGATTATCTCCAAATGCAACATGTCCTCCATTGATATGTTTGAAATCCTGAAGGCATGACATGTTGCCTGTCATGTGCCTAGAGCAACCACTATCAATATGCCAAATGCTCTTTCCCTTGAGCTGTTGGTTGCCCTGCACATTAGATAAATCAATTAGTATGAATTAGGAACCCAAGCCAAAGTGGTCTTGGGTACCCCTTTCTCATCAAAATACTTGCATTCTTTCTTGACAAGATTTTTGAACTTTAACTCCTCATTCTTGGAGTACTTTGTTACAATAATAGGCTTGGAAATATTTTTGCTAGAATCAGTACTGGTTTTAGAAGTACTAACTGCCTTGGCAGCCCTTGCATGCTTAGCAGTACTAACCTTGTTAGCAGTAGTAACTGTGTTAGCAGCAGTAACTGTGTTGGCAGTATTAACCTTTGAAGAGGTATTAACAGTATTAGCAACATTAATATTTTCAGCAGTACTAACACTGTTAGCAGTAGTAACTGTGTTAGCAGTACTAATATTGTTAGCAGTACTAACACTGTTAGTACTTCTAGGTACCCACATTTTGACACTTTCTTTTAAAATCTTTTTCTTTAAAGTGCCTTTACTTTCAACAGATTTCTTTATCACATGTTTCTTTCCAGCCTTCCTATAACCAACAGGTTTTTGCACAAATCTTTGAAAGTTCATCTGTTGGTTAATAGGGTTAAAGTAACAATACTTAGCCAAATGATTCAACTTGCCACATATAAAACAAGGTTTTGGTCTATTGATTTTAATCAGATCAACTCCTTGTTTCTGAGCCCATTGATTATTCCAGTTTCTTTGATTTCCTCTTTTTAAACCAGAATTTAGGCTCTTGGCTTTATTGCAATCACACTGTTTACAAGATCCAGGATTCACAACTGTGGTTTGTTTGTAATGGACCTTGTTATCCTTTCCTTTAGTCTTCTCTATCTCCTTGGACTTGACCCAGATTTTCCCACATCCCTCATTGGTGATAATATTGTTTTCTAATGGTATCTTTTTACTCACAGTATTATCCCTGTTCTCACTGGCTTCTTTCTCAGTCAAATCCTTAACTACTACCTTATCCAAAGGATCTATCTTAAAAGCTTCTTCAGACAAGTCATTTTTCTCAGTTTCTAACAAGTCTGATGTAGGAGAAATATAGTTGTTATTGTAAGGAGGGGGTGTATTGTTGTATCCAATACCAGGCTTCAACTTATCATGTATCTGAGCCTTTAGAAGAGAATCCATTGCTTTTGAAGCATAAGAAAACTTTTCTATGTCAAGCTTAACTTTTGACAGTTCCTCTTTCAGCCTATCATTCTCTTCTAATGACTTAGACAGTTTGGTTTCTAACTCATTCTTTTCCCACTTCCAATAGTTTGTGTCATAAGAGTGTTGAAGTTCATTAGCTTGAAAGCCTTTGATTTGCTCTTCAAATCTCTCTACTATCAACACATAATCTCTTCTGTCCTTTTCTAATCTTTTGAGGTCATCACACATACTTTGATTGTGATCCCTGTATCTTGTAACAGTGTCAATGCAAGATTTAGTGCAAAGATTAGAACTTACCTCAGTGGGGAGATCAGACACTTCTGCCATAAGAGCTTGGTTCTGAATGGCTTCCTCAGCTTGATCACTCCAGTCAAATCCCATTCCTTGTTGAGAAACAAGGGCTTGAGCAGGATTCTTGTTCAGATTGTATCCTCCATTCTGAGCTTGTTGATGGTTGTTGTTTGGAACAGCACTCCTGCATTCTCTAGCAAAGTGTCCTTTCTTGTGACACTTATAACATTCCACCTTGGTTTTGTCAAAACCAGCTCCATCTTCTCTTCTTTGAGAGAAGTTATTCCTTCCAGTTCTTTTAATGAACTTCTTCACCCTCATGGATAACATGGCCATCTGCCATTTAATATCCATCTCCTCCAGATCATCAGGGTGAATTTGATCCAGATCATCATTAATCAAAGAATTGCTGCTATGACTGGACAAAAAGGCTTCAAAGATAGTTTCAGTGCCTTTTTCTGAACTTACTCCACTGGCAGTACTAACTGCTTCAGGGTTGGCAGTAGTATCAGTGGATGCTGAAAGAAGTGCAGCATTGTGAATATAACCAGAGGGCTTCTTCTTGGTTTCTACCTCAGTTTCAAAAACTCTTAGATCATTGTATAGATCATCAAGTTCTTTCTCTTCCAGATTGTCACTCTGTCTATATGAGACAGTGTACATAGTCCATTCATCCCCAAGAGATCTGAGGAACTTTCTGTTGATATCATCTTGTTCCATCTTCACCCCTACAGTAGCCAGTTCACCTATGAGTTTGTTGAACCTATCAAAAGTTTGAGTCATAGACTCATTCTTTGTGGAAGTGAAGTTCTCATACTGCTGCTTTAGAACATCTCTTTGATTTCTTTTGATGCTCTTAGTTCCAGCAAATCTTTTCTCTAGAGCATTCCAGAGAATCTGAGCATCAGTGCAGTTGCAAAATTGATGCTGGTATTCATTGGGAATGGCCAAGAGCAGAGTGCTCAAGGCCTTCATCTCTGTTTGTCTGATCTTCCTCTCACCATCTGTCTTTGGTGGAGGTCTTTTCCCATCTGGTCCTATCCTTCCAGCTTCAGAAGGACCATTCTCAATGATATCCCACATTGAGTAGTCAGTGAGAAGAATATATTGTCTGATTCTTATCTTCCACATGTCAAACTCACTTGGTTTGAGCATTGGAACCTTAGAAACCAAAGTACTGCTTGATTCTGTAAGATTTTCCATGATGAATAACTGTTTCTTAGAGAGTTTGGCTCTGATACCACTTGTCAGGATCGAATTCTCAACAAGAATTAATTCTCAGAAACAATATCAAAGAAGTTTGCGGAATAACACTTTGATATTTAATCAAAACAGTAAATCAACACAGTAGATATGAAGAACAAACTGTAAACTTGTATTGAATGCTTTGAAGTTACAAGATTACACACTCAACCTCAATATTGATGAACAGGCTCACCAATACGAATTCTACTTCTCTAGAATTAGGATCTATGCCTTGAGGTTGATTTTCTCTCTAATAGAATGAAGAAAACAAAAGTTAACTCACTATTCTAAACTATACAATATATATACTGAATACAAAGATAATTACAATAAATAAAATATCTTCAGTATATCTTCCATGTATATCTCTAAGCTTCCATGTATATCCTTTCATACGAATCTTCATCATATAAGCAGTATTAATCTTCAGCAGCATTAAATTCCTTCTAGCAGCATTAACTACTAAGCAACACTAACCACTAGCAGTACTAACTAGCTGAGCAGTACTAACTTTGTTCAAGCAACACTAACTTTGACTAGCAGTATTAATAGTACTAGCAGTAGTAACACTCAGCAATATTAACCTTTAAGTCTTCTAGCAGTAGTAACTTTGAACTAGCAGCATTAACCATACTTGATGAATTCTTCAGTTCCCAACATTAACAAACAATATTGGCGCTCCCAAAGGTGAGGTACTAGGGCGAATAAAGCCTTTGTCTAACAACTCCTGCAGCTGAGTCATCATTTCTTTCATTTCTATCGGTGCCAGTCTATACGGTGCTCTTGCAATCGGCGCTGCTCCGGGTACTAAATCAATACGAAATTCCACTTGCCGATCAGGAGGCAAAGTGGTTAAGTCTTCCGGAAATACTTCTGGATAATCACTGACTACCGAAATTGACTCTAATCCGTTCTTTTCCTTTTTAGCATCTATTACATAAGCTAAGAACCCCACACACCCTTTTACTAAACATATCTTAGCCTTAATCATGGAAATCAAACATGACTTTCTATCCCTCCGATCTCCAAACACTACTATCTCTTCTTTCCCTGGCTGCGCTATACGAATCAATTTCTTATTTCATACTATATGAGCATCATTAGACGCTAACCAGTCCATTCCCACAATAACATCAAATTCTCCCATACCCATCGGGTACAGTCGAAGTGGAATTGATTGTCCATCAATAACAATACTACTCCCATCATACACTTCTTCTACTAAGATTTGACTAATATCAGCCACTTCTACATTCAATTCATGCCTAAGCTTCTTAGGTTTCTCTTTCAATTTATGCACATAATTTGGAGACACAAACGAACGATTTGCACCTGAATCAAACAATATTTTTGCATAATTCGAATCTATAAAGAAAGTACCTGTCACTACATCAGGTATCTCATCCGCTTCTTCTGCTGACATATTGAAAACTCTAGCCCTCGCTTTAGCTGGCTCCCCCTTTTTCTCACTTCCTTCTTCTACATTTCCTCCGACCGATCCCTTTTTCAACTGTGGACAATTGGTTCTGATATGATCAGGAGATCCACAATGATAACAATACCTCATATTATGGCAATCCCGAGCCAAATCTCCAACCTTCCCACATTTATAACAGCCCTCTTGATCAATCTTACATTCTCCCTTATGCCTTCGGTTACACTTGCTACAGGGCTTATTTTCAAACTTATTAACAGAACGCTGATCAAACTTTGCAGACTTAAACGGTTTGGAATCACGAACTGTTCCTTCCCACTTTCTTTTATCTCCACTTATTTCAGTAGCTTGCCTATTCTTTTATTTCTCTCTCATTTCAGCTGCATTTACTGCCATTTGAAAAGTAGACGGTTCCTTATTCGAGACAAATTCCCGAATATCACTTCTTAATCCAAAGACGAAACGTTCTACTCGTCTTTCTTCATTAGGTACATAAATTCCTGCAAATCGAGACTTTTCAATAAACTTTGTGGCATATTCTCGAACTGACATTCCTTTCTGCTCTAAACCCAGAAACTCTTCTTCCAACTTTTTAACTGCCGCCAGAGGGCAGAACTGTGCTTTAAATCTTTTCACAAACTCACCCCAAACCATTTCTTTAGCTATAGCCGAACTTTGACCTCCAGATTCTACATCCCACCACATTACCGCTTCATCTTTCCGCATTGACAAAGCATAGACTACTCTATCTTCTTCCGCACACTTACTCGTATCAAACGCTAGCTCCATACCTTTTACCCATCTTAATGCTATCACAGGATCACATTCCCCTTTATAAGTAGGAGGCTTGCAAGCAGCAAACTCCTTAAAACTACATCCTTTCCCAGCTACAGCTTTAACTGACACAATGGGACTTGACTGAGGGTGACTACCCATTCCAGTTACTGGTGATTCTGCTACCTCAGTCACTACTTTATCTTCACTTTTTTCTTTACTTGCCGAAACTTCATTAGTACGCTGAGCCAATAAAGCATTCAACGTTTCTTGTAACTTTCCCATTTCTGCAGTGAAGGTTTCTTGTGTAACAAAACCTTGTATTCTACCTCCACCACGGTTTCCTGTCTGTTTTCGACCCCTCACAGAAGCCTAACTTTCTTGATGAGAAGTTTCTTGCTCAACTCTTACCTTTACACTTTCATCTTGACGAATACTACGACTCGTCTTCCCACCTCGAGTTCCCACATTGGAAACTCTTGCCTGAGTAGCTGCTTTCTGAACTGTCTTACCTTTAGGTCGACCGCGACTCTTTCCTTGGATAGCAGTCAGGTTGACATCAGTCATTCGCTCTTCGGCAATGACTTCATTATCTGGCTCCATTTCTGGATTCTTTATAGATCTACTTCTGGTCACTCGCTCAGACATACTTCTGATAAGAAGAAACATAAGATATTCAATCTAACATGTTACACATTACGGCAGTTTAAGCACAAGCATGCACTTGTAAATTCACAATTACACTGGCTAGATGGAATTCCAAATTTACCTTACATGCTAGTCCTTACTACCTTAATGTTATCTTCTTATGGTCTTCCTACTACTCAGTTGTGCTTCTACTATCTCAGTTTAAGTCTAGGCCCATCTGGTCACCTAGATCCCTTAAACTAATGCTCTGATACCAATTGTAACAACCTTAACATTTATATAAACAATAAAATAACATTTCTTACTTAATACCGCCCCAGGCTTACAATATCATAATACAAGTTTTACAACTATCTCTTACTACACAACGGAGTTCAAAAAGTAAACTATTGCAGGAAGTCTTCTATCTCCTGGAAATAGCTCACATCTTCTCCTTACCCTTATCGGTACCTGCTATCTTGCGATAACCTGAAATAGGATTAAAATTTTGAAATAACGAGGGTTAGACCAATGGTCTAGTGAGTCCCCTCCAATCACTACTGCAATAGTTCAAATATTAATTAAAACATTTAAACAAAGCTTTATATCTCAAAACATAACCTGCTCTTTTAATCAAACTTTAAAACACTTTATGCTTCGCAGGCATAACTCAATCTACTGGCCATCACTGACCACTTTTTACGCTTTGCAAGCGTACCTTAAGCTACTGACCAACATTCCCGTCAAAGACGGTATGTCTGTCTCGCACTGCCTTATTTTAGGGACACACCCTAATGGCATAAACGGGCCACACTCCCCGGTACGAGCAGGCGGGTCATACTTCCCGACTTGGGTCAGACTTCTGACTCAAATGTATGCATACACCTAGTCCTGACTGTATATAAAACAAGTTTATATAAACTGAGCATAAACATGCCAAACTGATTAATTCAATCTTTTGCAATAATTCTGCATAACTTTCAATACTATAAATGTGCAGTTTATAAAACCCACATTTATCAAATAACTGCTAAAATCATAAAAGATTTAGTTTGAAAGACTCACTTATGATTCTTCTTGATTAACTCTGACTTCTACTGATTAACACCACCTACGATGATATTAAAACAAAGATAAGCTAACTTGCAACTAACACTCTTTCTGTTTAAAAACTTATCAAATAAAATTTATTGCTACTATCCCGGTCGAAACCATCTTGATCTAAACCTCTTAGACCGATTAATAAAATACCGGTTGAATACATACACTGATAAACACAGGTTAAATCACTACACCGGTCGAGTCTCTATACCGTTCGAGCCTCTATACCGGTCAAGTCATTATATCGGTCAACAACATCATACCGGTCGACCGATACCTCTACCGGTCCTTACAACCTACCGGTCTTTACAACCTACCGGTCTTTACAACCTACCGGTCGAGTTCATACTTAAGTCGGCGACTCACAGTTCGAACCCAGAAAACTTTTTGATCATTAAATCGATCAAATACACGGTTAAAAGCTTGAATAACAACACTATTTACCGACTATAACATGCAGATAAAAGTATTAAGCTAAAATCATACCTCTATTTGACCAAAAACGATCGATCCTTCAAGATCTCTTTCTCTTTCTCTCTGCCTTGCTCTGCTTTCTCTTTTTTCTCTCTACGTCGACTTATTTACTCAAAATATTAGTATGGGATATGAATCTCACATATCTGATATTTAGGTTATATAAAACCAAATTTTCAATTAACCCCCCTGTACTTTGGGTCTCGGTTCACTTTTCACCCAACTTCTAATATTAATAAAAATTTCGGATCCGGATATTACAAAGTAGCTTTGGTCGTATGGTGCACTTAGTTGCATCTTATTTGAGAGTTACATGTTTGGGATGCACTAGTTCATTCATTTGGAGTCATGTAATGTTTTAGGCTGTAATGCAATGGATCCATAGGCATAAGAGTCAGTTGGAGTGGGATAAATATCCCCGTATTGTAACTTGAAATAGGCATGGGGTCTTCTGACCAATAATTGCAACTTTCTTGTGAACGAGCTTAACTGGGATGTTTTGGGATTCCAAGGTATAGACCCGGAGGGGTTGAACTTCATGAGTGCACGAAGATTTCCAAGGTACAGACCTGGAGGGGTTGAACTTGACGATTATCCAAGCAATAGACATGGAGTTGTTGAGCTTGTTGGTTTGTTAGCTATAGTCCCGGAAAGGTTGATGTTAACGAGTGTTTTATCCCTAAGTGATGCTCATATAACATTAATAAGTGACTTAACTTTGTGTGCCCGTCACTTTCGATGGAATTCGGGTATCCCCGTCACCGAAAGGTGTTGTTTTTGGGTATTGAGTTTTATTATCCAAGTTTTCGGTGGCGTTTGTATAATTGAATTTTATCCTTGAATTATGGGTTGAGTATTATGCCCCACTCGTGTTTTGGGTGTTTCGGGATATAAAGTTTTAACCGTATTTTCATAAATGGAGGGTTCAATATCTATTCACGTTTTGAGTGAGTTTTGGGTTAAACCAAATTTATGAATGGGCGGTTTATATTGGTATCTTCGTCCATGAAGTAGTTTGGATTGGAAAACGTTTAAATTGGTGTTCTTTGCCTAAATTGCATATCATTGGAAAATAAATCGTTTTCGTATGTAAGACATAACGAATTGAAAGATTATGATTTTAACCGCATTCTTTCTTTTAAACGGTTAATTTTATATGTTGAAAACTTTTGAGCTGACTAGGCGTTAAGCCTAACCTTCTTATTTGTCGGCATGTGCATCAGGTTCCAGTTGGGGGTTTGGTTCTAGCAGCTATGAAGAGTTGAACCTTAGCTTTGTGCAAGCGTAAGTAGTTGGTGAAGTCTTCCGCAGTTTGGAGATAGTGGCTATTATTGGGTTTTAGTAGCACCCGTGCTTGTTATAGACTATATGTAGAGAATAAATTGTATGTGTTGAGGTTAAACCATAAATCTTGATTGTGCATGAATCATTTATTGGTGTATTTAGAAAATTTTAAACTAGTTGCTATTTCCAGAATTGAGGGTGTTACAAGTTGGTATCAGAGCTTAAGTTTGAGAGAATTAGGTATTGATTTTTGGATGCCTAGACTCAAACTAGCGTTCTTATAAGTGATTGTAAGTGAAGTTGCATATTAGGAACTTTCAGGATCTAATTCTTAACAAGAATAATGAACTCAGAAACAATATTAAAGGAGTTGCGGAATAACACTTTAATATTCAACAATCAATGTAACAGTGAATCAGAAATCTCAACTTGTAAACTTTATTGAATGATTAAAGTTACAAGATTTCAAAAAAAACCTCAATATTGATGAACAGGCTCACCAATACGAATTCTACTTCTCTAGAACTAGGGTTCTAAACCTTGAGGTTAATTCTCTCTATGAAAACAGAAATTCAAAAGTTAATTATATCAAAGACATCTATGCTATTTATACAAAACACATTACAAGATAATTATCATAATAAAATTGATCTTCAATCCATAATTATCTTCTTTACTTTAGCAAGTCTTCTATACAGCTGTCTTCCTTCCATTCTGAGTCTTCATCTCATAAGCAGCACTAATCTTCTTCAGAAGCATTAACCATGTCCAGCAGCATTAAGTTGTAGGAGTATTAACCACTCTGAGCAGTACTAATCTCCAACAGCACTAATTCTGCTTAGCAGTAGTAACTTCTTCAAGCAGTATTAACCTTTATTAGCAGTAGTAATATGTCTCAGCAGTAGTAATCATACTTAAGCAAATCTTTCAGTTCCCAACAGGAACCTTAAGAAAAGATACTTTAGAGTTGATCGAGTCGCTAGAAACGGGAAACTTGTCGAGGGTCGCAAGGATGATCATGTACGGTACGTTCATAATGGCACATGGCCAGTGTTATGGTGAACCTACATGCTACATGTGTATACTTGAACTACCTTGGTATGATTACCGTTGGGGTAGTGAGAAAGTTTCTAAGCGAGTGATCTAAGGAAGGGTTGATGTCTATAACAATGTCACTTTGGAGTGATAGTTAAGTGCGATGAATGCATTAAGTTGACCATCTTGAGTCAGGATTGTTAGATCTATTTTTATAGTAATCATTGTATTTATTTTCTATCCTAGACTGTTCTTAATAGTGTAATCTGTATTGTTAAGGCTAGGGGTATTTAAGTCCCCTTAGACCTTTGTTTTTGTAACTTTGGCACTCACTTTGAATATATCATATTACATTTGGCGCTCCTACTTTCTCTTTCTACTTTCTCTCTCTAAAGATTTAGAGATCTTGGACTTTCAATTGGTATCAGAGCATTCTAGATCTTGAGAGGATTGAGAGAAATCGTTTTTAGTTACTGAATTTGTAGATTAAGCAGAAAATTTGATTGATTTTCTTGATTTTTTAAAAAAATCTCGTTTTTTGCTTGATTCATCAAATTTGGATAGGTTTCTGATCGAATTGTATTAACTTTGGTTTCATTAGATGCGTTTTTGATAATAGATCATATTTGTTTCATATAATTGTGCATAAAAATCATGATTTGATCTTCGATTTTGTGATTTTGTGATTTTCTGGAAACTCGAGTTATCGTACTGTTACATTCACGATTTTGAGTTTTAGTGTTTTTTAATCGAAATTGTTAGTTGAAAGTTGTTATAAAGTTGTTTTTGTTAATCAAAGTGTGTATTTCTTGCATAAATTCCTTGATTTCTTTTGATCTTGCGTGTTCTTTTTGACTTTCTGTGGTTTGCGCATATTCATGTAGATTTGCGCAACATTCATGTAGGTCTGCGCATGTTCATGCTGATTTGCGCAAGATTCATATCACTTTGCGCAAGAGTTTTGTGTTCTAATCCGTGTGTTAGTGCTTTTTAGGTTCTCGCATTGGAGTAATTACGCAAAGCATAGTTTGCGTATCAAGTGCCATCCGAGAAACAAAGTTCGCGTATCAGGCTACATACGCAAAGATCTCTTTGTGCATCACTCTGCATATACAAAGTCCAGTTTGCGCAACCTTTCGTATCAAGTTAGATACGCAAAGCTTATCTTGCGTATCAAGTACAATCCGAGAAGTTCAGTTCGTGTTTCTTCAAGCTTCCGAAAAGCTTAGTTCTCGAATCATCAAGGTTCCACAAAGTACAGTTTGCGCATCCTTCGAGTTCCGAAAACCTCAGTTTGCGCGTCCTTTGTGTTCCGAAAATCTCAATTTGCGTATCTCTCTAAATACGCAAAGCCCAGTTTGCGTACTCTTCATCATACGCAAAGTCTACTTTGCGGATCTCACTGCATACGCAAACATTCTGTTTGCGCAAGTTCCAGACTTGGTGAATTTTTCGGATTTTCTGATTTTCTCAAAGATGTCTTTGCAAGCTCAAATGTACAAGAATGACCTGATGATGTCTTTGAGGTCTGACACACGTCCTCCTGTACTTATCAACGAGAATGAATTTGAACAGTGGCAGGACCGATTCATCAATTTCATTGAAAGACAACCGAATGGGGATAACATGATGAAATCTCTAACTCAGGGTCCTATGGAAAAGCCAATGAAAGAAATTCCAGCTATAGGAAATATTCAGGCTACGTGGGTTGAGAAGCCTCTTCAAGAATATAATGCAGATGATCTATTGAGATATCAAGCTGACAGTCAGGCGAAGTCAAATCTGATTCTCGCACTGCCAAACTCCATTTACAACAGAATTGACTGTTTCAAGCATAATCCTATGCAAATGTGGACTCAACTGGAAAAGATTATGCTTGGTACAACTATGTCAACCCAGTTGCACCAAACAAGGTATATGAATAATTTTGAAGAGTTCAAGGCAAAGGATGGGGAAAGCTTGAAGAGTGTATTTGACCGATTTTGGGCTGTCATCAATGATTTGTACAAGATCAAAGTTAAAAAGACTGAATTAGAGGCTAACTTGAAGTTTCTGAATGCCTTACAACCAGAATGGAATAAGTCATGCCATAGAATGAGAAACGATGTTCGAATATCTACTATGCCAATTCAGGAATTGTACGAAATTCTGATGACAGATGAGACAATTGTGATGGAAAAGAAGGCTAAGCTCGATAAGAAGAATAAGCCTAAGATTGTAGATCCAATTGCAGTCCTTGCAAGTCAACTGGCCGGGCAAGCATTGACAGATGAGGCTTATGATGGTTCTACTGAAGATGATGGTGAAGCCTTAGAGAAAGCCATGATTCTTCTTTCACAACACTACCAGAAAAAGTTTCAGCGAAGAACAGGATCAAACAATCTGCGTTTTACTTCCGGATCTAAGAAATTGGAACCTGGTGCTCCATCAAAGACTTATGTACCAAAGTATGAGCCTGCAAAAGTAGTAGAACCGAAGAAGGATTGTAGAAAGCCAGGACACCTAACTAAGGAATGTCGGGTAAAGGTGGTCAAAGATTCTGCATTCTATCGAAAGAAGTTGGAACTGGCTGAGAAGAGAGAAAATGGAACTATTTTGTTGGCTGAGGAGGAGTATTGGTTGGATCACTCAGACAACGAAGCTGAGAATGAAGAGACTGCAGCAATGTGCTTCATCGGTGATGATAAAAGTGATGATGAAGATGAGGATAGCTCAACAGATGAATCTGAGGTAAGTTTTGAGTTTCATGTCAATTTCATTTCTTCTCAATTGAACGTCATTGTCAAAGCTTTACATGATTTTCGTTCTAAGTTCATATCTGAAAAGCAAATTAATCAAGAGAAGTCTGTTTTAATTGAAAAATTGAAAATTTCTCTCAAAGATGAAAAGAGTATTTTAACTGACACAAAAGAGAATTTTCAAAAACAGTTGAATAAGTTGGAAAATTCAAATCAGACTTATCGTGATTCTTTGACTGAACTGACTTCTTCAAATCAAACTCTTTCTGATAAAATAGTTGTTTTAGAAAAGAAATTGTATAAGAGAGAACAGTCTGAGCAAACCATTTACATGAACAAACCAAGGAGTGAAGAAGCTATAAAAGAAAAGTGGGGACTCGGTTTTGAAAATCCGCATTATTTAAATCTTGGTAAAACAGAAGTTCCTACTTTATATGAATATGATCATCTTGGTCTTGCAAGATATGCCCCTCAGTTTAAATTCTTCTGGACTAGTGAAAAACAAATTTCAGATGAAGAAAATGTGAGAAGAATTACAAACAAGAGGATGGAAGTGCCATTTGTTTACACTTCCGAAAATGCCAAGTATTTTCCTAACCAATCAAGGAAATCCAGAAAATCTCAAAATGTTTTAAATGCAAAATCTTCCAATAAATCTTCATTAACAACTGAATTTGTTGATATATATCCTAACACTGATAAGGAAAATGTATCTTCAGTTTCTTATGATACTAAGAGATGCATTCCCCAATTAGTGTTAGAAGGTAAGATAGTTGATCTTGAAGATAAATTGGAAGAACAAAGTCTTCAATCTGATTTAGAAAACGATTTATTTCTTTTTATAATGAAAACAAGTATTGAAGACAAAATTTCTTCTGGATTTTCTAAAGATTCTAAGGAAAATACTCAAGTTTCTAAAAATAATGTGCATTTGCGCAACCAGTTAGTTACGCAAACTGACACTTTGCGCAAGTAGTTGGATGCGCAAAGTTCAGTTTGCGCAACCAATGGGATGCGCAAACCTCCTCCTGACTTGTGCATTTTTGAAAATTTTCACTCCGAGGCTAGTTCTTCAATGTCGAATGCTCAGGCTGATTTCTTAGATAGAGTTTCTTCTTCTGATTTAACTATTGATGATTCTTTAACGCTAAATGTTCAATATTATAAAAAGAAACGTAAAAGAAGAAGATCAAAGAAGTCAAGGAAACATGATAGTGTCTTGTTTGAAAAATCTAATTCTTCTGATTTTTCTATTTCAGATCAGACTGTGAAGAAGTCACCAAAGCAGATATGGAGGGTTAAACAGCAGACAGCAGAGTCCGAATTATTAGGAGTTAAATGTGTAGAAAGTCTTTGTGAATCTGATACATTTGCCATTTGTAATAAAAATACAAAATATTCAATTCATCAAATGATTCATATTGCAAAGAGTGACTCATATTCTTCTTCTAATTCTGATTTTGATGATTGTGTTTTTTCCTCTATTGATGATTGTTTTCATGAGAATAATAAGAATATTTTTTCAAAAAGTAAAAGACACAAATCTAACAAGAAGGGACCCATAAGCATATGGGTACCTAAATCTGTGTAGTTTCTGTATGTGCAGCTGAGTCATTTATGGTATCTGGATTCGGGGTGCTCCAAACACATGAGTGGCAACAAATCATTATTGTCCAATTTTAAAGAAAAATATTGCGGTCGTGTTAAGTTTGGAAACTGTGAGACTGCTCCAATTCTTGGTTATGGTGATCTTGTTCAAGGTAATATAACTGTCAAAAGAGTAAGCTACGTCGAAGGCCTAAGTCACAACTTATTTAGCATCGGGCAATTCTGTGACAAAGAGCTTGAAGTCAGCTTCAAATCCAAAAGAGTTGCAGTGAAGAACGATAGTGGCAAGGATCTTCTGGTGGGAAAAAGACGCTTAAATTTGTATACCATTGATCTTTCTAAGATCAAAATCCCTTCAGATATATGCTTGCTTTCTAAAGCTTCTATTCAAGAAAGTTGGATTTGGCACAGACATTTAGCTCACCTCAACTTTAAGTATATGGGTCGCCTTGTCAAGCATGATTCAGTGAGAGGTCTTCCAGTTCTTCATTTATAGAAAACCATCTCTGTCAGGATTGTGAGAAAGGAATGATGAAGAAATCATCTCATAAGCCAAAGCCTGAACCATGCACTTCGGCTATTCTTGACATACTGCATGTTGATTTATGCGGTCCGATGAAGACAAAGAGTATAGGTAAGAAGAGATATGTTTTGGTGATTGTTGATGACTACTCAAGGTATACATGGGTAAAATTTCTCAAGTCAAAATACGAGACTCCTGAAGTTCTCATCACTCTCATCAAGACAATCCAGACAAATAAGCAAAAGCAAGTCAAAGTGGTAAGATCAGATAATGGCACTGAATTCAAGAACAGTACTCTCCAGGCTTTCTACGATTCTCAAGGTATACAACAACAATTTTCTGCTGCTCGTACTCCGCAACAGAATGGGGTTGTTGAAAGAAGAAACAGAACGCTTGTTGAGGCCGCCAGATCAATGCTTGCTTATTCAGGGCTTCCTTTGTCTCATTGGGCTGAAGCAGTATCAACTGCCTGCCATACTCAGAACCGATCAATTATGCATCGTCGTTTCAACAAAACACCGTATGAACTTATGAACGGTATCAAACCGAACGTCAAGTATTTCAAGTCATTTGGGTGTAAATGCTATGTTTTGAATGACAGAGATAATCTCAACAAGTTTAGTCCAAAGGCATATGAGGGTGTATTTATGGGTTATTCTTCTAATTCTGCAACTTATAGAGTCTTTCTGATCTCAGCAAGAAAGGTGATAGAGAGTGTAAATGTAAAATTTGACGAAGCTGCTGATTTGGTTTCTAGTCACTCAGGCTCAGAACCCGCTTTTACTGGCAATTCAGTTTCTGAACAAATCAGTTCAGAACCTATTCTTTCTACGATTAATCAGGATTCTTCTACTCCCTCACTTATTTTTTCTGATCTTGATTACATGTTTGAAAATTTTTATGATGATGTGCCTAGATCTAACTCTGAAAATGTCTCAAATGTTTTGAATCAGGAAACTGAGAGCACTTCTACTCCTAATTCCGCTGCATCTATCTCTGAACCTGATGATGTTCCAGTTCCTCCTGTTGATCAGACACAATCAGAAACTGAGCATATACATGAAGAACCTATTCAAGAAGAATCTGTACATGAACAATCTGTTCAAGAGGAATCAGTTCAGGAAGAAGTACAAAATGATGTTGTTCAACAAACTCTTCCAGAATCTGATACAGAAGTTGTTGAGCTACCTCCTCCTCCAGTTGAAATTGTTTCCATTTCTTCAACTGACATAGAAGCTTATGAACCTCCCTCTCAACAATTAGAAGTGGTTCAAGACATTATTGATCCTCTCCCTCACATCACAAAATGGACAAGATCTCATCCAATTCATCAAATTATTGGAGATCCTCAAGCCAGTGTGTCTACACGTTCCAGAACGGCTACATCCAACGAATGTCTCTTCACTTGCTTCTTAAGCAAAATTGAACCAACAAAAGTTTCTGAAGCGTTGGAAGACCCGGACTGGATTATAGCAATGCAAGAGGAGCTCAATCAATTTGACTCACTCAAAGTTTGGAGACTTGTACCACGACCGAAAGGAAAAAGCATAATTGGAACAAAGTGGATATTCAAGAACAAGAAAGACAAAGATGGTATCGTTATTTGGAACAAAGCAAGATTGGTAGCCAAGGGATACCGACAAGAAGAAGGAATTGACTACGATGAAACATTCGCGCCAGTCGCTCGACTTGAAGCTATCCGCATGTTTCTTGCTTTTGCTGCTTATCGCAATTTTACCGTGTATCAGATGGACGTCAAGACAGCCTTCCTCAACGAGAAATTGAAAAAGAAGTCTATGTATCTCAACCAGAGGGGTTTGTTGACAAAGACCGTCCTGATCACGTATATTTTCTCGATAAATCATTGTATGGTTTGAAACAAGCTCCACGGGCGTGGTATGACGAGTTGTCATCCTTCTTAATCAAATCCGGCTTCACCAAAGGATCCATAGATACCACTCTTTTCATTTATAAATCAAACTTGGATATCTGCTTAGTTCAGATATATCTTCCAAGCCAAACCTAATGAATCTCATCTTTTAGCAGTCAAACGCATTTTTAGATATATTAAAGGAACTCCTTATTTAGGTTTATGGTATCCGAAGAGTTCTGACTATAAGTTGATTGCTTATTCTGATGCAGATTTTGGCGGTAATCAGTTGGATCGGAAGAGTACTTCAGGTCATCTTCAGTTTTTGGGTGACAGACTGATAAGCTGGGCGTCGAAGAAGCAGAACTGTGTTTCTATCTCGACTGTAGAGGCAGAATACGTCGTCGCAGCTAGTTGTTGCGCTCAAGTCCTATGGATGAAGACACAACTTCGGGATTACGGGATGTTGTACAAAACAGTGCCAATATATTGTGACAGCAAGTCCGCAATTGCCATATCAGTCAATCTGGTCCAGCACACCAAGACCAAGCACATAGATATGCGGTACCATTTGTCAGGATCTTAATTCTTAACAAGAATAAACACTCAGAAACAATATTAAAGAAGTTTGCGGAATAACACTTTAATATTCAATGAAACAGTCAAAGCATATACTCCACTAGTTTTATATAGAGTCCAGTTGGTGACTTTTTGAAACACATTTCTGATCACATGCTCCACTTCTTCAGGCTTGAACATCATACACAGATACTCCATCACAAGTTTTGTGATTGAAATCCCTGGAGCTTTCAATTGATCTGCATACAACTTCATTCCTATTTCATACATCTCTTCTAGATCTGATCTGGAACATGTTCTGACAATCTTTGCCCATGTATTATACACTTCATGCTTTTCATCTTTTCTTTTGAGCCTGATGTATTCTTTTCCATCAACCTTCATTGTATCCTAGAAAATGACCTCAGGAGGCTTAACACCAACAGGTTCAACTGTAATAGGTTCAGGCACTTTGTCCATTACTACCATGTACAGATTTACATCATCAATGCTTGATAGTTCTTTCTATTCACTTGGCTTAGGTGCCCCTTCTTCTTCAGCAACCTTCTCAGCTTCTTCTTCAACTACTCTAGGCTTCTTGGCTGATTTTCTTCTGGCCATCATTTTGGTTCTTTTTAAAGTCCTCAGACTTTCACCAAGAGTGGCTTCTTTCTTTGGTGTTTCTTGCACATCTGGAAAAGGCTTTTCTATCAGAAAGTCATTGCTTTCTTTCATTCTCTTCTCCATTTCAACTCTTGTAGTTTCATTCCCTTGAAGCTTGGTCATTTCTGAATTGTACAACTCTTTAATCTGTTCAAAAGTCATCTTTGAGAACATCTCCTTTCTGACTCCTACAGCTCCTTTGAGAAATGTAATCATCTTATTTCTTTCTTGAGTACCAAGGAATGTCTTTGATGGTTGTCTCTTCTTTGCAGCTCTTTTGACCAACACATATTTCTTCATGGTTGCAGCTTTCTTTTGTGCTATTTCAGTTTCCAGACTTTGTTGATAAGCTTCATTTAATTCTGCAGCCAGAGCCTTAGCCATCTCCCTGTCTTTTTCAACTTGAACCCTTTCTTCTTGCTCAAGATCATCCTGCATCTTCCTGGCCAAAGCTTCATCTGACTCAACCAACTTTTGCTTTTTGATTGGTTGATCAGATTCCACCATTTTAGCCTTGCCTTTATCTTGGCTTATCACCTTCTCAACACTTGCTTTCTTTACAGCCTCACCTCTTTCTTTGATGACAACTCCTTTGGCCTTTGAGGTGACCATGGGAGTATCATGTTTGGCTTTGATTAAGGTTTCAGCAATTTCAAGATCTGTTAGTACTTCTTGCACTATTTCTGCTTCTTCCTTCAGTTCAGCAGTATTAACAGTTTCTGCTGCTTTGCTTGATTCAGCAGCATTAACTGTTACTGCTGCTTGTTCTGTTACTACTACTCTGCTTGATGTTTCTGCTTCTTGTACAAACTCTGTTTCTTTTTCTTGCTCCCCCTCAAAATCAACTTTATCCTGCTCCCCCTTATCTTTGGCATCTTCCATGTTGGCATCAGCTTCTGACTCCCCCTTTTTGGGAGCATCAGTCACTGGTTCCCTTCTTCTGAGCACAAACTGTTTCTTCTTCTTTTTCTGGATCAATCTCTTCACCATTTTCTTCAGGTTGGTGATCTGAACTTGTTGAGACAGAATGATCAGTTTCAGCTCTTCTATGTCTTTTCCCTACTTGATTACATCCATGTTGATGTTTCCCATTGTTTCCATCAATTCATAATAGTCATATCTGTCATCACCTTCTCCAGGAGTGTTACCCCCTTTTGAAGGATCATGGGATCTTTTTGTAGTAGAGGTCTTCTGCCTAGCAGAAGCCCCTGCTACCCCCATGGTTTCTTGGCACCTGGGACCTTTGGATGATTGCTCACCCAAAGTTTCCATGGGGAAGGTCTTATTGATGTTACCACTGACCTCCTCTGTGCTAGCAGGAGTAGTGGCAGCCTTTGCACCCATATGCTCATTCATCACCTCATTGAGCACCTCCTTGGGGTTGGGAGACGCCCCTATGGTTTCCCTGTAGATTTTCTCTAATGGAGAATTCTCCATTAAAGGGCTTAAAGGCTCTGTGGGTGTAGGTACAAGAAGGGAAGGAGCCTTCTTTACCTTTTTCCTGATATAAGTATTGGTTATTGGGGAAGTTGGTTTTTGAACAAGTGACTGAGGGATTGATATGGTGATGGAAGGTTGGGATTGTCTTTCAGTGGGTTGGTCTAATGAGGGCCTTGACCCTGAAGCCATACCTTCTTCATTGTGGGACACCACCATCATTGTAGAGAACAATGGGGTGTCAACTCCTTCCGAGTCCAATGGAGATCTTTTCATGTTTGAAAAGACCTTACCTTTGGGGATTTTGGGTACATATACCTCATCAAAGTGAGGCATATCCGTCAATTCATGGGTTATAACTTCCTGTACAAACCTTGGCTACATATAAAAACTCTTTTTGCTTCCCAAGTTTGATACAAGATCACTGAAAATCATTCTTGAAAAATTGTACTTTCTGGCAGTGGCCAAGCAGACCAAAGCATAAGCAATGGTACTGCTAAACTCACTCTATCCAGTAGTCTTTTTGGAAATACAGTGCATCAGGGTATGAACAAGAAAACGCCATTGGGTATAAAATTTAGCTTTTGAGAATTTAAAACCACCCAATTGGCCTCCATACCCCATTCTTGACAGATTTGAGAACAAGTCCTCATTAGGAATAGAAGTAATACCTGCAGCATCGTCTAGACGTAGACAGATGCGTATCACCTCTTCAGAAACTGACAAGGGTTTGTCACATACCCTTTGTCAGGATCGAATTCTCAACAAGAATAAAGTCTCAGAAACAAATATCAAAGAAGTTGCGGAAGAACACTTTGATATTCAATGTAACAGTAAACAAACAGTGTATGATTAACAACTTGTAAACTTGTATTAAAATCACAAGATTACACACTCAACCTCAATCTTGAAGAACAAGCTCATTCAAGACGAATACTACTTCTCTAGTATTAGGAACTATGCCTTGAGGTTGATTCTCTCTAAAACAAAAACTTAGAATTAAATCTATATCTAAACTATTCTGTCAAATCTATACATATACTGAACAAAAAGATAATTACAAAAAAATAGAATATCTTCAGTATATCTTGCATAGTTATCTTCAATCCTTCAAAGAATATCTTTATTCTTTACAGCTGTCATCCTCTCCATCCGGATCTTCAATACATAAGCAACACTAATCATAAGCAGTATTAACTACTAAGCAGCACTAACCTCTAGCAGTACTAACTAGCTAAGCAGTACTAACTTTGTTCAAGCAACACTAACTTTGACTAGCAGTATTAATTCTACTAGAAGCAGTAATACTCAGCAGTATTAACTTTGAAGTCCTCTAGCAGTAGTAATTCTGAACTAGCAGCATTAACCATACTTGAGCTTTTCTTCAGTTCCCAACAATCTCCCCCTAACTTGACTTTTAGAAAGAGAAGTCAAGTTCTTCAGATCTTCTTCAAGATGCTTTCAACACTTCAGTTCACACTCCTAGATTAGGATCCAAACCCAAACTTTGATTAATGATTCTGCTAACCACAATCTTTGCCATTTCTGAATCTTTTGAACATGTAAGCTTTGCATTTAACATTGCTTGTAATTTGGCCTTGCTGTGATCATAGATTTTATCAACTAAGTAGTACTCATGATAAGCTCTGTCCACAGTAATGACATAGACTCCACACCTTTCAAATATCATCCAGTTTTCTATTCTTTGGAATTTATTCTGTAGATGCAAATCTCTGATCACATGTTGAACTTTGCTAGGATCAAACATCATGCATAAGTACTCCATAGCTAATCTGATTAAGCTCATTCCTTCTCCTTTCAGCTCCTTTTCATATATCTCCAACCCAACTTTAAACATCTCTTCTAAATCTGATCTTGAACAGCTTCTTATGAGTCTACCCCAAGTAGAGTATACTTCATATATATCTCCCACTCCCTTAAGCCTGAAGTATTTCTTCCTTTGATCTTCCAAAATATCCCAAAAGATGACTTCTGGAGCTTTCATAGAGATGGGATCAGCTGAAACTGGTTCCTCAGCTGTTGTAGTCAGATATAGATCAAGATTATATTGCTTATTGGATTGTTCTGGGTTCTTTACAGATTCAGTTGTAGAAGTAACTGAAGGTTCTGCTGTTTCTTCAACTCTTGGTCTTTTGTTCTGCTTCTTGGAGGCTATAGTCTTTACCCTCTTTGCAGATTTAACCTCTGTACCAACATTCTCTGATTCTTCCTTATGCTCTTTTGTAGGTGTAACTTCCTCAGGGAATGGTTTTTGAATGTTCAGGTCATGCCTTTCCTTCATTCTTCTCTCAGCCTCTTCCCTTTGGGCTGAATCCCCTTGAAGCTTGAGCATCTCTTTCTGATACAACTCCTCAACCTGAGTGTATGCCATGTTGTTGAACATATCCCCCTTAACACCAATTGCACCTTTCAGGAAATTTATCATCTTTCTTCTTTCCTGATTGGCCAAAAATGTTTTGGAGGGTTGTCTTTTCTGTTTTTGAATTGGCATCTTCTTGACTTGAAGTTTCTTGGCTTGAGCTACTTCTTTGATGCTTTTCTGATATTCTACATTCAACTTTCTGGCCATGATCTTTGCAAGCTCTCTATCTTTTTCTGTTTGCAACTGTTCCTCCTTTTCTATTTGGTCTTGAAGCTGCTTTGCTATTGCCTCATCCATTTCAATTTGATTCTTTTTCTTTGCAGGCATTTCAGCTTCAACCACCTTCTCCTTTCCTTTTCCTTTTGACTCCTTTACCCTTTCTGTTGCCTTTTGTTGAACTTCTCCTTCATTGATGACTACTCCCTTGGCCTTTTGAGTAGCCTTAGGAGTGTCATTCTTTTCTTTGACTAATGTTTCAGCAATTTCCATTTCTTCAACAGAAAGCCCTGTTACTGCTGCTTCAGCAGTATTAACAGTTTCTGCTGCTTTAGCAACATTAACAGTTTCTACTGCTTCAGCAAATTCTGGTTCTTTTTCTGCTTCTTCCTCCCCCTCAACCTCAAATGCCCTCTTAGCTGTACTTTCTTTCTCTGTTTCAGCCTCTTTCTCCCCCTTGTTGGAAGCATCTTGAACTTGTGCCCTCTTTTTCAGTACAAATTGCTTCTTTTTCTTTTTAAGTACCAACCTCTTCACCAGCTTTTTGAGTTTGGTAATTTGCACTTGTTGAGACAAGATTACCAGCTTCATCTCTTCAATTTCTTTCCTTTGTTTGAGAACATCTTGGTTGATGTTGCCCATTGTTTCCATCAATTCATAGTAGTTATATCTGTCCTCACCTTCTCCAGAAGTGTTACCCTCTATTGAAGGATCATGGGATCTTTTTGTAGTGGAAGCCTTCTGCCTAGCAGAAGCACTATCCACCCCCTTGGTTCCTTGGCACCGGGGACCTTTGAATGATTGCTCATTCAAAGTTGCCATGGGAGAGGTCTTATTTATGTTACCACTGTCCTCCTCTGTGCTAGCAGAAGTAGTGGCAGCCTCAGTACCCATATGCTCAACCTCCACCTCAGAGAGCACCTCCTTAGGGTTGGGAGACACCCTTGTGGTTTCCCTATATATATTCTCTAAGGGAGAATCCTCCCTTAGAGGGCTTAAAGGCTTAGGGGTTGATGGTACAAGAAGGGAAGGAGCCTTCTTTACCTGTTTCCTTTTGTATGTTTGGGTGATTGGTGAAGTTGGTTTATCAAGAAGAGACTGGGGAATTGATTTAGGGTGGGAAGGTTGGGATTGGCTAGCAGTGGGTTGGTCTAATGGGGGCCTTGACCCTGCTGCCATACCTTCATCAGTTTGGGACACCACCATCATTGTAGAGAACAATGGGGTGTCAACTCCTTCCGAGTCCAGAAGGGATCTTTTCATGCTTGAAAAGACCTTACCTTTGGGAATTTTTGGGACATATACCCCATCAAAATGAGGTATATCCGTCAATTCATGTGTAATAACTTCTTGGACAAACCTGGGGTACATATAAAAACTCTTTTTACTTCCCAGGTTTGAAACAAGATCATTAAAAATCATTTGGGAAAAATTATACTTTCTGGCAGTGGCTAAGCATACCAAAGCATAAGCAATGGTGCTACTGAACTCACTCCATCCAGTAGTCTTTTTAGAGATACAGTGCATAAGGGTATGGACAAAGAAATGCCATTGGGGTGAAAATTTGGCTTTTGAGAACTTGAACACACCCAATGGGCCTCCATACCCCATTCTTGTAAGAGTAGCAAACAATTCATCATTAGAGATAGAAGTTATACCAGAGGCATCGTCTAGACTTACACTGATGCGAAGTACCTCTTCAGTAACTGTCAAGGGTTTGTCACACACCCTTGTTTTGATCATTTGCACACCATTCTCAGTAACAATGGTGGCATTTACCCAGAATTGCCTCTGATGCTCTATGAAGATGGTAGGAGATATAATGAGAGCATGGGCAATGTGGCTGGACTTCAGAAAGTCGACTATCTGGTGAAAACTTTCAGCTTGTTTTGGCTTTTGGAGCATTGCGATTTCATTGTGCTCGTCAATGAACGCCATGGATGCCATTGACCTTGAAGGTTCTTGCCTGAAAACTTGGAACTCGAGAGAGAAAGGGTTTAGAGCGCAAGTGAACAGTATGCAAAGAGTCGTTACGAACTTTTAGGCGGGCAAAGGGTATTTATAGTATTCGGGACATAAGCAGTATTAACTGAAAGCAGTATTAACCACTAGCAGTATTAACTGAAAGCAGTATTAACCACTAGCAGTATTAACTGAAAGCAGTATTAACTGAGAGCAGTATTAACTGAGAGCAGTATTAACCACTAGCAGTATTAACTGAAAGCAGTATTAACAATGCTTACACTTTTAAGCTTTGTGAAGGACTGAGTACTGCTATACTTTTCCTGAAAAAGAAGATTATAACCACCAAGAATAAACAATATACAGGTATTGAACCACTGTTTAAGTAGGAGCTTATTCAGAGTTGATCATTCCCACACTTGTTACCAAGAGAGTGAATCTACCCACATCAAATGCTTTGGTGAATAGATCAGCAAACTGGTTGTCAGTATGAACCTTTACAACTTGAATAAGTTTCTTTTCATTACAGTCTCTTATGAAGTGATACCTGATCTCAATGTGCTTTGTCTTTGAGTGCTTGACAGGATTATTCACAATGCTAATAGCACTGCTATTATCAATAAAAATTGGAGTGTGTAGAAAGGTTACCCCATAGTCCAGCATTTGATTCTGAATCCATAAGACTTGAGAACAGCAACTTGCAGCTGCTATGTACTCTGCCTCTGTTGTAGATGTGGACACTGTGGTTTGTTTCTTGCACTGTCATGACACTAGTCTTGCACCCAAAAACTGACATCCTCCAGAAGTAGATTTTCTGTCCAAGTTTGCTCCACCTAGATCACTATCTGAGTATGCAAGTAGGTCAAAGGATGAGTCATGAGGATACCAAAGTCCCAATCTGGGTTTCCCTTTGAGATATCTGAATATCCTCTTAACAGCTTGATAGTGAGATTGCTTTGGCATAACTTGGAATCTTGCACATACACAGACTGGAAACATTATATCTGGCCTAGATGCTGTAAGATACATGAGAGAGCCAATCATGGATCTATAGTGATGAACATCCATATCCTCCCCCTCAAGATCTGCTGTTATCTGCTTGTGTGTCTCCATAGGTGTGCTGGCAGGTTTTGAATCTGAGAAACCAAACTTGGTTAGCATGTCCTGCACATACTTGGACTGACAGATAAAGATTCCATCTGACTTCTGTTGAACTTGGAGTCCAAGGAAGAAAGTAAGTTCCCCCATGGAACTCATTTTGAACCTTTGATGCATTAGTTCCTCAAACTCCTTGCACATGTTGTCTCTTGTAGATCCAAAGATGATATCATCAACATATATTTGGACCAGCAAGATATCTTTCTTCTTTCTCTTGATGAATAAAGTCTTATCAATGACTCCTCTTTCAAAGCCATTTTCCAAGAGATAGGATGACAGAGTGTCATACCATGCTCTTGGAGCTAGATGCAGTCCATAAAGTGCTTTCTTCAATTTGTATACCCTGTCTGGATAGCTTGGGTTTTCAAACCCTGGTGGTTGACAGACATATACTTCTTCTTCAATTGAGCCATAAAGAAATGCACTTTTCACATCCATTTGATAGACTTTGAATTTCATATAATAAGCATAAGCCAGGAATAATCTAATTGCTTCTATCCTGGCCACAGGTGCAAATACTTCATCATAGTGTATTCCCTCTTCTTGTGTATACCCTTGAGCCACCAGCCTTGCTTTATTCCTTATCACTATACCTATTTCATCTCTCTTATTCCTGAAGACCCATTTTGTTCCTATTGCTCTTTGGCCTTTAGGGAGGTCTACCAGATTCCAAACATCTTGCAGCTTGAATTGCAGTAGCTCTTCTTGCATTGCTTCTATCCAACTGGACTCTTTCATAGCATCATGTGCCTTCTTAGGCTCAAGCTGGGATAAAAAACAAGAAAGCACTGTATGCTGTTGGTCTTGCATTTCTTGCAGCCTGCTTTGATTTCTAGTCATCATAGGAGAGGATATATCTCCTATTACCAGTTGTGGAGGATGATTCTTTTGAATTCTGGTGTGATGATTAGGTTCTTCATTAAGTCCCACCTCTAGATTGGAGTCATTCAACTCAACTGGGGTGTTTTCAGCAGCTACTTCTGATTCTTTATTGTCTTGAGTCTCCTCATCTCTACTTTCTTCTTCACTCTGACTTGGTTCAGTAGATGATTCCTTTTCACAGTCTTCAACAGGATCCACTGTGGGTATGGGAAAGATCACAGATTGAGATAAACTGTTTTTGACTTGGGTAGTTCCTGATCCTCCACTCCCTGAACCTGCATACTCATCACTACTGAAACCAAAAGAGTTAGTTAGTGAATCAATGTCAAATAGCCACTGAGGACCAGACCCAATAGGATTTGGTGTGTTCTCATTGCATTTGACATTGTCACTTTCTTCAATTATTCTGGAAAAAGAGTTAAAAACTCTGTAAGCCTTACTCTGAGATGAGTAACCAACAAGAAATCCATCATCTACTTTTCTATCAAACTTACCTAAGTGAGATTTGGTATTGAGAATAGTACAAGGACACCCAAAAGGTTTGAAAAATCCAATAAAGGGTTTTCTTTTATTTAAAAGCTCATATGGGGTCTTGTTCTTTGGCTTGACCACTAGGACTCTGTTTTGGACATAACAGGCAGTATTAACTGCTTCAGCCCAGAAGGTAATTGGCAGTTTTGAATCAGCCAACAGAGATCTAGCAGCCTCTACCTCAGATTCAAAAACTCTTAGATCATTATATAGATCATCAAGTTCCTTTTCTTCCAGTTGATCATTCTGTCTGAAAGACACAGTATACATAGTCCATTCATCACTCAGGGACCTTAGAAACTTTCTGTTCAGATCATCTTGATCAATTTGAACTCCCACTGTAGCAAGTTCACCAATAAGTTTATTGAACCTGTCAAAAGTTTGAGTCATGGACTCATTCTTGGTTGACATAAAGTTCTCATATTGTTGCTTCAGAATGGCTTTCTGATTTCTCTTGGTACATTTGGTACCTGATAATCTCTTCTCTAGAGCATTCCAGAGCATCTCTGCATCAGTGCAGTTGCAGAACTGATGTTGATATTCATTGGGGATAGCTAAGAGCAAAGTGCTCAAGGCTTTCATCTTTGTCTGTCTAGTCTTTCTTTCAGCATCAGTTTTTGGTGGAGTTCTCTTTCCATCTGCACCAATCTTTCCTTCTTCAGAAGGGCCATTCTTAATGATGTCCCACATAGAATAGTCAGTGAGGAGTATGTACTGCTTGATTCTGATCTTCCACATATCGAATTCATTGGGTCTGAGCATTGGAACCTTTGAGACCAGAGTACTGTTTGATTCTGCAAAGTTTTCCATGATGAATGAATAGATGTTTCTGAGAGAACAGGCTCTGATACCACTTGTCAGGATCGAATTCTCAACAAGAATAAAGTCTCAGAAACAAATATCAAAGAAGTTGCGGAATAACACTTTGATATTCAATGTAACAGTAAACAAACAGTGTATGATTAACAACTTGTAAACTTGTATTAAAATCACAAGATTACACACTCAACCTCAATCTTGAAGAACAAGCTCTTTCAAGACGAATACTACTTCTCTAGTATTAGGAACTATGCCTTGAGGTTGATTCTCTCTAAAACAAAAACTTAGAATTAAATCTATATCTAAACTATTCTGTCAAATCTATACATATACTGAACAAAAAGATAATTACAAAAAAATAGAATATCTTCAGTATATCTTGCATAGTTATCTTCAATCCTTCAAAGAATATCTTTATTCTTTACAGCTGTCATCCTCTCCATCCGGATCTTCAATACATAAGCAGCACTAATCATAAGCAGTATTAACTACTAAGCAGCACTAACCTTTAGCAGTACTAACTAGCTAAGCAGTACTAACTTTGTTCAAGCAGCACTAACTTTGACTAGCAGTATTAATTCTACTAGAAGCAGTAATACTCAGCAGTATTAACTTTGAAGTCCTCTAGCAGTAGTAATTCTGAACTAGCAGCATTAACCATACTTGAGCTTTTCTTCAGTTCCCAACACCCTTGTCTTGATTATCTGCACCCCATTCTCTGTGACTACTGTGGCATTTGCCCAGAATTGTCTTTGATGCTCTATGTAGATTGTTGGCGATACAGTAAGAGCATGGGCAATGTGGCTGGATTTGAGAAAATCCACAATCTGATGGAAACCAGCAGCTTGTTTAGGCTTTTGAAGCATAGCGATTTCGTTGTGCTCGTCAATGAATGCCATGGATGCCATTGAACTTGAGTGTTCTTGCCTGAAACTTACTAGGAACTTGAGAGAAGAAGGTTAGAGAGCAGATGAATAGAAATCAAAAAGTCGTTATGAACTTTTGGGCGGGCAAAAAGGGTATTTATACGATTCGGGACATAAGCAGTATTAACTACTAGCAGTATTAACGAACTAGAAGTATTAACTGAGAGCAATATTAACTAATAGCAGTATTAACTAACTAGCAGTATTAACTTAGAGCAGTATTAACTAACTACCAGTATTAACTAAGAGCAGTATTAACTACTAGCAGTATTAACTTAGAGCAGTATTAACTAACTACCAGTATTAACTACTAGCAGTATTAACTAACTAGCAGTATTAACTGAGAGCAGTATTAACTACTAGCAGTATTAACTCACTAGCAGTATTAACTACTAGCAGTATTAACTAACTAGCAGTATTAACTGTGCACTGGCAGTATTAAACTGCACTGGCAGCATTAACTATACTTACACTTTTTGAAGCTTGAGGTACTCTGAGCAAGGTAATAACTTTCTTTTTAACTCACTCTGTTATTCCTTCTCTTCATTTGCCACCATCCTTTTACTACTTCTCTTACCACTGATCTTACCTCCATCTGGAGTATCACACAAAGAGCAAAGAGCAACATGTCCTCCATCAAATCTTTTGAAGTTTTGAAGGCAGTCCATGTTACCTGTTATGTGCCAAGAGCAACCACTATCTACATGCCAAATGCTCTTCCTCTTGAGCTGCTGATTGCCCTGCACATAAGATTAAACAATTAGTATTGATTGGGGACCCAAGCCAAAGTGGTCTTGGGTCTCCCTTTCTCATCAAAGTACTTACATTCCTTTTTGATGAGATTTTTAAAAGCAGTACACTTTTTATTGGAGTACTTTGTCAATATGATTGGTCTAGCATCACAAACACTAGAAGCAGTACTAACCTTAGAAGTACTAATAGAGTTAGCAGTACTAGCAGGTTTAGCAGTACTAACCTTGTTAGTAGCACTAACAGAGTTAGCAGTATTAACATTTGAAGAAGTACTAACAATGTCAGCAGCACTAACATTGATAGCAGTAGTATTGCTTCTAGCAGTACTATCATTGTCAGCAATACTATTTGGGGTAGCAGTACTAACAGTTTTAGTGCATTTAGGAACCCACATATTGACACTTTCTTTAACAATCTTTTTCCTCATGTGGCTTTTAGGTTTAACAGATTTCTTAGCCACATGGTTCCTTTCAATCTTCTTATAACCAAAGGGTTTTTGCATAGATCTTTGAAAATTCATCCTTTGGTTCATAGGATTGAAATAACAGTATTTGGCAAGATGATTCAATTTGCCACAGATAAAACAAGGTTTTGGTCTATTGATTTTACTCAAATCAACCCCTTGTTTTTGTGCCCACTGATTATTCCAGTTTCTTTGATTTCCCCTCTTTTTATCATGTTTTAGGGGCTCAGTCTTCTTACATGCACACTGTTTGCAAGGGACTGGATTCACAACTGTGGTCTGTTTGTAATGGACCTTACCAGACTTTCCCTCTGTCTTCTCTATGTCCTTGGATTTGATCCAAGTCCTTCCACAGTCCTCATTGGTGATAATGTTATTCTCTAGAGGAATCTCACCACTCACATTGTTCTGCTTACTTTTACCAACCTCTTTCTCAGTTTTATTCTCAACAACTACCTCATCTAAGGGATCTATCTCAGTGGCTCCCTCAGGAAAGTCCTTCCTATCTTTGGTTTCTAGCAAGTCTGAAGTAGGAGGAATGTAATTGTTGTTATATGGTGGTGGTGTGGCATTGTACCCAATTCCTCTTCTTAGCTTGTCATGAATCTGAGTTTGTAGTAAAGAGTCCATTGCTTTAGAAGCATTGGAAAACTTTTCCACATCAAGCTTAACCTTGGTTAGCTCCTCTCTCAACTTTTCACTCTCCTCTTTAGATTTGGTCAATTTGAGTTCTAGATCCTTTTTCTCCCACTTCCAGTAATTGGTATCATATGAGTGTTGGAGTTCATTGGCTTGAAAACCTTTAATCTGTTCCTCAAACCTCTCAACAATTCTCACATAATCTTTTATATCCTTTTCTAACCTCTTAAGGTCATCACTCATCTTCTGGTTGTGATCCCTGTACCTTTTAACAATGTCTATGCAAGTTTTAGAACAGAGATTAGAACTTACCTCAGTTGGGAGATCAGATATTTCAGCCATAAGAGCTTGATTTTGGATAGCCTCTTCTGCTTGATCACTCCAGTCAAACCCCATTCCTTGTTGAGAAACAAGGGCTTGAGCAGAGTTTCTGTAATGGTTGAGGTTTCCAGACTGTGCTTGTTGGTGGTTGTTGGTGTGAGACACTCCACTTCTGCATTCCCTGGCAAAGTGTCCCTTCAGATGACATTTATAGCATTCCACCTTTGATTTATCAAATCCTGCTCCATCTTCTCTTCTTTGGGAGAAGTTGTTCCTCCCAGTCCTCTTTATGAACTTCTTCACCCTCACGAAAAGCATGGCCATCTGCCATTTAATATCCATCTCTTCAAGATCATCAGGATGAAGTTGTTCCAAATCATCATTGATTAGAGAGGAGTTTCCATGGCTGGAAAGAAAGGCTTCAAACACAGATTCAATGCCTTTCTCTTGATTTGCTCCATTAGCAGCAGTAACTGATTCAGGGTTAGCAGTAGAATCAATTGATGCTGATAGGAGTGCAGCATTATGAATATATCCAGAAGGCTTCTTCTTTGCCTCCACCTCAACTTCAAATACTCTAAGGTCATTGTACAGATCATCAAGTTCTTTCTCTTCCAATTGTTCATTCTGTCTGAATGAAACAGTGTACATGGTCCATTCATCTCCAAGGGACCTTAAGAACTTTCTGTTTACATCATATTGATCAATCTGTACTCCCATAGTAGCTAGTTCACCAATCAGCTTGTTAAACCTGTCAAAAGTTTGAGTCATGGACTCATTCTTAGTTGACATAAAGTTTTCATACTGTTGTTTCAAGATTGCCTTTTGATTTCTCTTGGTACTTTTAGTACCAGAGAATCTCTTCTCTAGAGCATTCCAAAGCATCTGTGCATCAGTGCAATTGCAGAATTGGTGTTGATACTCATTGGGAATGGCCAAGAGCAGTGTGCTTAAGGCTTTCATCTCTGTCTGCCTTGTCTTTCTTTCTGCATCCGTTTTTGGTGGAGTTCTTTTTCCATCTTCACCAATCTTTTCTGCATCAGATGGGCCATTCTCAATGATATCCCACATGGAGTAATCTGTGAGGAGAATGTATTGCTTGATTCTAATCTTCCACATGTCAAATTCATTGGATCTGAGCATTGGAACCTTTGAGACCAAAGTACTGTTTGATTCAACTGTATTTTCCATGATGAATAAGATTTCTAAGAATACTTGCTCTGATACCACTTGTCAGGATCTTAATTCTTAACAAGAATAAACACTAAGAAACAATATTAAAGAAGTTTGCGGAATAACACTTTAATATTCAATGAAACAGCGAATCAGAATAACAACTTGTAAACTTTATTGAATGATTGTAAAGCTACAAGATTCAACACTCAACCTCAATATTGATGAACAGGCTCACCAATACGAATTCTACTTCTCTAGAACTATGACTATAAGCCTTGAGGTTGATTCTCTCTATGAAAACAAAAACTCAGAAAATTCAGAATTTTAGAATTTTAGAATTGATTTTAAGGTTACAAACTATTCTATACTTATACTAAAGATAAAAGATAATTACAAATAATAAAAGATCTTCAGAATAATATTCCATATTTATCTCCAAGCTTTCCATAATCTTCAAACTTGATCTGCACGAATCTTGATTATCTCTTAAGCAACACTAAGTCTTCAGCAGCATTACTACTTTGAGCAGTATTAATGTTCAGCAGTACTAACTACTAGCAGTACTAAAATTGCTTAGCAGTAGTAATTTCTTCTAGCAGTATTAATCTTGACTAGCAGCATTAACCTGTATCAGCAGCATTAACTTCAGAAGTAGTAATCAAGTTCTGCTAGCAACATTAATTGTACTTATGCATTTCTGAATTTCCCAACACCATTTCATAAAGCATCATGTGGAAGAAGGTACTATTGAATTATATTTTGTACCAACTGAATATCAACTTGCTGATATCTTTACAAAAGCCTTAGATGAAAAACGTTTCAATTTTTTGCTTTCGAAATTAGGCATGTTGAATTTAAAAGTTTAAATCTTTACAAATTTTATTCTATAAAGTAAAAGTTTACAGATTTTCTTTCTTTTGAATAAAATATGTGTCTAGGATCTTTTACAAGTTCTTTTTTTATATTAAACTTTTATATGTTCAAATTTCAAGTCTTACAAAAGTCGAAAAGTCAGCAACATGTTTGTAGCTTTTGATACTGCTTTAAAGATATGTGAGTCGGAATTTTTATATTTTACTTTGCTTAGACTACCTAAATGATCAGAATTATAGATCGGAATGAAAATATGGGCTAAGCATTTAGACGTTGATCTGAGTGATTGAGATGAATAATAAATTCTTAAAATATAGAAATCTCTGAGTTTAAAAAGTTTGTACCTGTGACCTTTCTGGTTTGGGAAATTAAGTTCCGACGGATGCTCGTCATCTGGTCCCCTAAGGTCAATTGATCTGGGAGTGATCGAACCCAAATCCTTCTATAGAATCAGATCAAAAGTCATGTTCTACTGGTATGAATGGGTTTAGGATATGTCGATGTAGCCTTTCTGATCCGGGAAAGTAAGTTCCAAGGGGTGCTTGATACCTAGTCCCCTAAGGCCAACTGGTCTGGGAGTGGTTGACCCAAATCCTGCAATAGGGTCAGATAGAAAGTTACATTTACGACATGTTCTTTACTTAATGAACTCTTTGATTAAAAGATGCCAAAGTGCACAACGATTAAAACATGCCAAAGAGCACACTCATGTGAAGATGCCAATGTGCACACTGCTAAAAAAATGCCAATGAGCACACATCTCATGATACTTGGTGATATGTTTGAAGTTGCGATAAACCTGTAAATTTGTGAAAATCTTAATTTTTGATGGCTTAGTGTTAGTACATGCAAAGTTTTCTATAATATTTTTAGAATTGCATTTTTCATGAAGGAAATCGAAGTTCACATGCGAGCACACTGAATAGATAGCTGAAAGTTTTTGAAACTGAACATGTCTTAACTTAATATGAAATACAACATGTTCTTGTATCCAACAACATATGTTTGATTTCAACTGATTGATAAATCTGTGAAATATTACTGAGTAGACTTTAATTTGTTAAGTGTTTAAAATTTTATATGTTCAGTTGTTTCAAAATTTATATTCAGTATTATTTTATCTTTACACTGATGATTATAAGATTTGTATATCCATATTTTTGTTAATGGTCTGTGAATTTTTCAAAGGGGAGATTCAATCTGCACAGTTTATCTGACTTGTTCTTTGTTTGAGGGGGAGTAAGTAAAAATAACTCTGCTGATTAGAAGTTCAACAGGTAAGACTTTCAGATATTTCTACACATTTGTTTTTCTAACAGATAATTTTTTGTGCATTTGTGTAGGGGGAGTAAAAGAGTTTGACAGATAAGTTTACTGTTATTTTTTTATGAAGTATTTTTTTAGAAGTATTTTTTTTAATGCTTATTTTTTTAATAGTATAAATAGTTTTGAAGTGTGTGGTTTTCTCTTTTTCGCTCCATTCCTTATTTTGAACGCATCATCGCATTGTTCATCTTCCTCTCTCGTTTTTCACCGTGTTACTGTTCATCGTGGTTTCTTTTTCAGATTTGAGCTTTAATCAGGTTTGTATTATTTCTTTTTTGCTTTGATTGTTTGTAGTTTTGTTTTGTTATACTTTGTTTATTGTTGAGCTCGATTCCATTGTCATTTTTTTTCTTTCTGAGTTCATTTACGTTTTCAACTGTTCATTTTTTCTTCAAATCTCATATTCGAGCTATTTTGCTCATAATCGAGTTTAGGGTTTTGTTTAGAATCCTATTTCGATCCTCAGGTATGGTTTCTTACTCTCTATTTTTGCGTTTTTAGCTTTAATTTTTAGTTTTTTATGTTTTTAGTTCGAACTCCCGAAAACCTAGGGTTTTTGTATCAAGTTGTTGGTACGCAAAGATTACTTTGCGCATCCAACAGGACACGCAAAGTCCAGTTTGCGTATCCCGTTGGTTACGCAAAGTGTACTTTGCGTATCACACTTGATATGCAAACCTCAGTGTTTTTGAGTGTTTGTTAAGTTTAGTTTGCGTAACTCTTAGGATACGCAAAGTCTACTTTGCGTAGCCTGTTGGACACACAAAGTGTACTTTGCATAACCTTCTAGATACGAAAACCTTGTGTTTTAGTTTGTTTTCTTTAAGTTTAGTTTGCGTAAGTATACTTTGCGTAACCTTAGTGATCCGTAAACCTTGTGTTGTGTTGAAAAATTTTTCAAGTCTAGTTTTCGTATCTTATTCAACACGCAAACCTTAGTTTGCGTACTGAACTGCATATGCAAACTTCAGTTTGCGTATCATACATGATGCGCAAACTGTCCTTTGCGTATCACGTTCAATGCGCAAACCTCCCTTTGCGTGTCTAACTAGATGCGCAAACCAGACTTAGAAAATTTTTCAATTTTTCAATTTTTCTTACTTGGTTTAATTTTTCTTCGTTTTTGTCTATCAGGTCTTTAAATGTCTTCTCATACCCATACTGATCTAATGATTCAAGATGAGAATGTCATTCTCGAGGATCCGTCTGATCAAGCATCACATGATACGCCGATGCCATCTGTTCCTTCTATCGGAGCAAATCTATCTGCATCTAGACGTACACCAAATGATGTTTTTCCAACAATCATGTATATGCCGTACAAACCGAACAACTACCACGTGGATTTTGACAGAATCAAGATACATCCGGTGATTCGAGCAATTCTCAGAGGTCATCCACTCGCCCCTGCTCTCTCTTACTGCGCAGATGTTCCTGAAGTTTATTTACAACAGGCATGGCATACAATTACAAAGAATGAGTTTGCTCGTCCGCACAGATTTGATATGCAGATTGATCAGTACGATTCCTTTCTTTCATACAAACGTCTACGTCTCATACTGGAGCTTCCTGAGCCCAACTCTAGACCAGGCCGAACTACATATGACAGCTTTCCGTCTTAAGAGGAAGTTTTTGAAGGAATAAGAAATCTTGGCTATGTTGATACATTGAACAAAGTTCGTGATTTTGATAAGTCTAATCTTCCTCCAGTTTGGTATGCTCTTTTCTCGGTTATTATCAGGTGCCTTACATCCAAACATTCTGGAACGGACAGCGCAAGTCTAATCTATCTCCGATTGTTCCATGCAATCATCTATGATTTGCATGTCGACTACACTTTCATTTTCTGGACCGAACTCTCGGAGGTGGTGAATGACAAGCTTACAAACAAGAAGCGCAAGTTTATTCCATTCATTAGATTCTTGAAGCTGATTGTTAGAAGTGTACTCAAAAGCAATCCAGCCATTCCACGCAGATTATCTTGGCCACAGGTTCCAGACACAGAGATGCTTTACATTCAGAAACAGAAGCAGTCATTCAACTACTCAATGACTATCCCATATGATTTAATTGCAAATTACGCTGACATGACTGATGATAGCATCATAGAGTATTGCATGGAGAATGAGTTTATGGAGGCTGCACAAGATGAGCCATCTCATGACTCACAAGCTGATGCTACTCAAGAGGTTGAAGTTGATGTAGTTGTTCCTGACAAAGAGGTTGAGGTTGAACCTGCTGATGAACAAGAAGTTGAAGTAAATATTGCTGATCAAGAGGTTCAAGCAACTATTGCTACTCAACATATTGATGACGTGCTTGCTTTTATTCAATCTGAACCTGATGTTTCTGTCAATGATATTTCTGATACTTCTGATGATGCTGTTGATGCTTCTGATGATGATGGTGATAGAGATGAAGATGTGAATGATGATGATTCTGAGGGCGATGATGGTGATAATGCTGATCAACCAAGTCTTAGGGTCTATGCAAGACATTCCAAGGAACCAGAAGTTGATGTTTCAACAGAAGTTGTTTCTGAAGATGATTTTGTTCCTGTTAATCCTTCTGTTGCTCGTCTTCAAGTAGATGAATTGGATACAACATTTGATCAAGCTTCAGCTTCGGTACAAAGTCAAGCTCCAGCAACTTCGCTTGCGGCTATTCAGTCTACAATAGTTTCAGCTGTAGAGCTTTCTTCTGATCAAGCTCGGGTTTCTTCCGACAAATTCTCTACTTTGAATGATGTCATTCGTCAGTTATCAGAGAGAATGGATGCAGAAAAGGAAGCACAAATTCAGAAGTTGAAGACATTCTTCAAAGGTAAAATGCCTGAGATCGATCCGTCTCTCATTCCTCCAGAAATTCCCTTCAGAAAACCTACTGGCGTTATTATCAGAGATTCTTCGTTTGCTCCAGTTTCTACAACTTCTCCGATAGTTTCTCTACCGACTCCTTCCGTATTCACTATGTCTGTTGGATTCTCCACATCAATTCCTTCTGCTACAGCTTCCAGGTCTTCTTTGCATGATCTGCCTATTTCTGAATTAACTGATTTGTTGTATGCACGTCTTCTTTCTATGTCTCCGCCGGAACATCAAGATCAGGATCTGCTTTCTCTTCTGAGAAATTTCCAATCTTCACCGCCTCAAGCGCCTTCATCTGATTCTGACAGGATTACAGCGTTATCTGATGAATTTCATTCTTTCAGATCAGAAGTTCGAACTAGTTTTGCAGATTTAAGGTCTTTCATGACTCAATCTTTTTTTGATCTTGCTAACCGGTTTGATAATCTTCAACAAAGCTGCAGAACAGAGGCCGGTCCTTTTCTTAAGCGCCGACATGACCAAGATGATCCCGATCATCAAGGTCATGAGGGGGAGATGGCTAAGAGACCAAGAATGGAAGGAACTTCTTCAGAGAAAGATAATCAAACTCAAGAAGAAGCGGTTGGTGGATCTGAACAGAATGCTGAAAATGTTGAAGATTGCAATGTTAATGACTTGGTGAATTTGTTGATTGATAGGGTTGATTCTTCTTCAATGTCTAATTTTATCAAAGTTTCTGAGCAGAACAAAGAGAAAAACTGGCAGATTGTTGTTTATGAAGATCCATACATTGCTTCTAATCTAGTTGTAGTTGCTAATGCTGAAATTGTATCTGAGATGAAGTCTTTCTTTTCAAACTTTATTGAAATTAATTCAGATGATGATGATGATTCTAAGTATGAAAAAGTCTGTAAAGTGAAGATAGAAGATTGTGATGACATCATTATCATTTTTGATACAGAAGATGATTCAGTGTTCATGGATGCAAAAGATGAAGAAGAGGCAGAATTGTTATACAGTGATCTTCCTGCTCATGGTGACGTTTCTGAAACTGCTAAAGCCACATCTACTCCTGCTACTAGTCCAACTCCGACTACCACTATTCCTTCAAGTTCATTCGAAGTTGGTCAGTCGTCAAGAGCACAAGCTGATGTTCCACCTTCTGATGTTGTGATTCCACCGTCTATTCTAGAAGAAGGACCAGCTTTATCTAGACAACAGAGACAGAGGAGTTTGCAACAGAGGTACATGGCTTCAAGACTAAAATCAGCTTTTCTAGAAGACACTCAGAGTAACATCTTTGTTTCTAGAAGAAGGCCAATTAACATCTATGCAATTCTTGGAGTAGAGAAAGAGTCAGATGACTATCAATTTGAATACTTAATGTTCATTAAGTGCCAGCGCAAAAGGAATAATACCGTTTCTTCTCCACACTTGATTGTTTGAGTCATCAGTGTCACAATCAACAAGTTTGTGAATATCTGGTATCCTGATTTTGAAGTTGAAAGAAGAGACTGCAGGCGGTATAAATTCTCAGAGGCAGACTTCTCTGACCTTTCTATAGATGATATTGAGTTCTTATATGACCATTTCATAAATCTTTATCATAGATCACAGGATGTTTCACAAGCTTTGTTCGTCATCAAAAGATTCATTCGACGGCAAATCCGATTCTTCCGAGTTTTTGATTTGCAGATGGTAGTTGAAAGTTTTCAGCCGGTTGTTAATTTTCAAAAGCCCAACCGAAGCTTGCCAACCTTAGAGTCTTATCCTCTTTTCACCATAGTTGAAGATCCATATGGAGTTGTGTACAAAAATGGCTCAAATGAAAAATGCTTTCTCAGATTTGAAGAAATTGCTCATTACTCTGATGGAACTTTAAAGGTGATTAAGCTTCAGTTGGAGCAACATTTGAGGGAGGCTAAAAGAAGATTTTTGGAAACAAGAGGTAATGCATTTCTGGTTGATAATGATGAAATCCGACTTCTCAAGAAGACTTTAGATACAATTCAAGAGAGATTTAATTTCCACTCTACTCTGCGATGTTTGGAAGTGTTAATCGGGCTGAATAGACTTCGTCAAAGAGAAGAGCGTCAGTGATTCTCCAAAGTCGCCTGATTGGTCCATGCTGTTTTAGAAGATTTTTTTTGAAGACCACGACGCCAATGATTACTAAGGGGGAGATTGTTAGATCTATTTTTATAGTAATCATTGTATTTATTTTCTAGCCTAGACTGTTCTTAATAGTGTAATATGTATTGTTAAGGCTAGGGGTATTTAAGTCCCCTTAGACCTTTGTTTTTGTAACTTTGGCACTCACTTTGAATATATCAGATTACATTTGGCGCTCCTACTTTCTCTTTCTACTTTCTCTCTCTAAAGATATAGAGATCTTGGACTTTCAAGGATTATTGTGTAACACCCTAAAAATAGGGATAACAAAAACTTTCCCAAAGAGGAGAAATGGTATATAAATTGACTTAGCAAGAGCCTCTCAAAAATGGGGAAATAAATAAACATGTTTAATCACAATTGTAATTGAACGGAAAATAAATAACAACCAACTAATCTAATTTCTATATCTAGAAAAGAGATTACAAAAAGGGTGCAATCTATAAGCCCAAATGACTTCTCCAAAATGTATGTCCAAGTGCATTTCCCTAAGCTCTCACCCAAGCCTACGCCTGCTTAGAAACGACGCCACTAGAACCTGAGATACACATCGACACCAAACAAGTGTTAGGCCAAAAAGCCTAGTGAGTTGAACAAGAAAATAACATGTTAAAGTATTTACAATTCTTATCAGCAGTTAGCCAAATTTCATTTAATGTGGAGTCAACGAGGGATACCCATAGCACCAATAAAGTTCCACCCAAAGAGTCGATATACCTTGATGCCAACTACTACGAGTGACACTCGAAAGGTCCGACACATCCGACGACTACAACCATGGCATTACCTCGAATGGTGGAGGTCTAGGCACATACCTACACGGTGGCACCCAAGACTACATCCTCCTAGTGTCTACTGACTTGGTTCATCCAACATAATTTATTAATAGGCCTCAAGGCACAATATGACCAAGAATATTATTCATACCAACCATGGGTACAATATTACAAGCCATTTAACATGAAGTCCATAACAAGACCAATATAACCACAAATTTAATCATGTAGTTTTGACCCAACAAATGGAGTCCCAAATAAGATATCATTTCTCTAACAAGATACTCATATACATATCCTAATATCTCCAAGCATGACATAAATGAATATGACTCATAAAGAAATCCACCAAATACTTGGGCATATACAATGAACATTTCAAGTAGGATGCAAGATGATAACAAGTAGTAGATTATGATGTGTATATAGTTTTAACAAAAGGTTAGTAAACTCACTATCTAGGTTTTTGACCAAAACCTAGAAAAGATGAAACCCTAGAAGTTGGATGAAGGTGATGAAGACTTGAAGTCTTAAGATCTTGAGGTAGATGGAAGCCCAATAAATGATTTCACCAACCAAGCTTTGCAATAGATGATAAGAGGGTTTAGAGGAGAAGAAAATCGCCCAAACCCTAGTTTCTCTCGGTTTAGATCTGATTTTTGTGGTAACAATGAGAGAAAAACGGGCAATTGGGGGTTTTGGGGACCTGCAGGTCGCTGTGCGACTTGCACCTGCGACATAAGTCGCTCGCTTCCACAGAGAGATGCACTCCAATGGGTTACACGGCTTATGCCGCGACTTCCAGTCGCGACGTAAGTCGCGTATTTCCCTGCCAACCAAAGGATGGTCTAAAACTTCCAAGTCAAAACCAGATAACCATTTTAAACAAACATAACAATTAAATAGATAATTTCTACCTCGATAAACACATAATCATAAGATTAACAAAACCTTATACTTACCTGAAATTCTGGATGTTACATATTGGTTGGATTAGAACTACCAGTTTGTTAGACTGACTCTATTTCAAGGAGAAATCGGAAGTTAACCATATTGGTGTGATAGTTGTTCTAAGATGTTTGATGCATCCGGATGACAATAGGATGAAGGAAAATTGAGAAGCGTAGTCCTAAAGTGTTGAGTGCCGACCAAATCCATGCACAAATTTATTTCTAAAATAAGTTGCATCAATTGTTTCTCATGTTTTCGAAGCATAAAGTGTGTTATACTATGAAGTCTTGGTAAAACATTTGGCACTCATCAGATTTTAAACCGTGAGCTTGAGCATGCATGAAATTGTTTTGTTGCACGTGGTTGCAAATTTTTATTGAAAATCTCTTTATTCCCATTTCGTGTTTAACGCTATTTTTCGGATACTGTAATATCCGTGTGTTAATGTTATTTGGGTTATTGGGCAAGTAACTGTGGAATTTTTGACTTTGACATTGGACCTCCTCCACGTATGTTAAGGTTTTAAAGGAAGAGTGCTCCCATGTTCTTGAGTCGGAATTTTCTCGTGAATTTTAGTCTGTACGAGTCGTGTTGAATTTTATGGGCATTGTTTTGCGACGTTTTTTTTTTGGCACGTGAGTGTACTTTGAGTCACGTGGGTTTTAATTTTATTACATGCAAATTCACGAGTTTATTGGGCGTCGTGTCTCACGAAGGTTTTGTTAAAAAGGGTCACTTTATCATACGTGGTGGTTTTAGAATTTTGACATTTTTAGACGTGTTGTCGTTTTATGCTTTTATGTTGGGAAGAGAAAATTTTGACACCGCTTGATTTTAACGTTAATGAGTTTATGAAAATTCAGTTGGGTTTTATGGTGTCTTATCGTACGACATTTTGCATCGCGTAAATAAGTTCTGGGGACGTGTACATATGCATCTTGGGTTCGTCAATTGATGAGTTTTGTTAATAGATGTCATCTCTCATGTTGTTTTGGAGAAGTTTCATTATTATGTGAATTATCTTCGGGCTTTATACAAATGTCAATCATTGTATACTATTTGCATTGGATTAAATTATACTGTTGGTTTGAGTAAGCATATAAGGGATTTATGTTATTTCAGTTATTGATTTTACTGTTAGAAATTTCCCGCAATGCATTAATTGTGTTATCAGTTTACATGTCGTTGTAATTACTGTTTCGGACAAGTGCGTTTTATCTGCGCGGCCCAAAGTGTGAACTCGATTTAAAAACTTATTTACGTTCCTATCGTTTGCTAAATTTAGGGAAATAAACTGACGTATATGGGCCTTGCTGGGGATTTTATTCTCCAACGTTTTGTGGTTTAAAAGAAAAGATTTTAAAGTTGAAATTGTGAATTTCTCTTTTGGAGTTGTACAAACATTTTGTTGCACGTGTTATAGTGCGGAAAATTATTTTCATATACATAGTATAAATTGATGCATGCTAGGACCGTGGTAGTCCGTTTGAAAATTTTGTTGCTCATCTTTTGTTACCGTTTTTATTAACGTAAGTACTGGTCAAATGAGTTTTGGAAACGGTTTTATATGCGTAGTGTCGGTGATCAATTTTCAACTTATCGAATGAACGGTAGTGTATTTTTACCACACGATTAATTGTTATAGAACTTATGTATTTGAATGTGTTATAAATTTCAAATTGGCATATTAGTTGATAACCTTGAACTCATTAGGCCTATAGATTTAAACCCCTGTCGTGAAAGGAGTTGTAATTAAGGAACTAAGGAGTCCTTGGGATTTGAAGCGTCGGATGATCCGACTCGTGGTCAACCTTGAATTTGGGTTTCAACTTTTGAATCGGGTCACGTTTGAATAGTTGAGGTAATAGATTCATGCCTTCACAGATATCTTAGGTATGCTTCGGTAAACCTGCGGGAAAATGTCTTGAGTAATTATCGGCACCTGGTTGGGTTCGATTTAACAGGTTACTTGTCTATTTGACATCATTGTGTATGTTGATGGTGTATCGTCTTAGTGGATTCCGTGATTAAAGAAAGTATGGTGGTCCGGTTGTTAGGAATGTAAGATCGGGAATAATAGCCCTTCGATAGGTGTCAACCTTAAAGCGACAATACATCCGGAATGAAATATCGGACGAGATGCCTACATTTTCGTTATCACCGTTTGGTTTTAGGCGTCGACTTATCATTTGGAGGTTAATGAATCTTTGCAATGTTTGGAAGTTTCCCCGTTGGATTATGAGAAGTGTTAGCCTCTTAGTGGTGGAACGTAAAGGAAGTTAGATGTGAGTAATTAAGTATTGACCCACATGACTCTCTTGTTATGGTAAATTTTGGAAATTCTTTGGGTTGATGTTGGTCATTGGAATGCGAACTCAGAATCGTGTTGAGCTGGAACGGGTGAGTCAATGTTAAGTTGAGGTCAAAAGTAGCCCTGGAGGTAGTGCATGTCATCTAAGGTTGGGAGACACCCGAGATCGTATAGTTGGAAATTGCTTCAGAAAAGTTCGATTTTCACTCTGGTATGAGTATAATGTGTCAAGATGCTTATAGAATGTGAAGGCCTTAACGGAAATCGGTATGGCAGTTGCGGCAAGAAGTCATCTGGTTATAACTCAAGAATGGAATGGGTTAGAGACAATTCCTTGGAAAGGGAGACGGTCGTTTCGTGAGAATGACACCATTGAGGTCTATGTTTGGCTTGTTACTCGTTGGGGGATCGGGAAAACCCAATGGGTGCGGAGAGTGGTATTGAAATGTCTGGGACAGAAAGTTAGATTTCGAAGACGAAATCGATCTAAGGTTGGGAGGATTCTAACACCCCAAAAATCTAATAAAATAACCTTATTTTGTTTAGTTGGGGGAGCATTGTATTTCTGGTATCTATTGAGTAAATCATCCCTAATGGTTAATGGTTAAGTGTAGCCGCCCTCGTTTTAAGAATTTGGATTTTGTGGTTCGGTACGTGGCCGACGACTGTGACCGGAGATAGTGCCCATGTCACAGTCGTAGAGGGCACAATCGTGCGGGGTTCCCCGCTCTCGGTACATCCTCTGCGAGTATTCCCGACGATAGTACCCGTGGCATACTCGCCTGTCATTGTCGTGCCGGGGCTGAGACCCACGGTACAACCTTGGCGATAGTGCCCTGCGATTGTGTCATGGCAATCTCGCGTGGCACAATCGCCGACGGGCTCCAGGTGGTTTAAACCCACTTCTTCCATCCTTCTCTCATTTCACTCCTTCACTCACCTCACCCCTTTCTCTCTCTCGATGTTCCTCAACACCCATGTCAAACCCTAGCTCATTTTGAGGGATTTCTCTTGGAAATAAAGGGCTCTCTCATCATCAAGGCTCATGATTACAACCCTTGTGCTAGATTCATATGTTCATCTCCATTCCTCGAGATTTCTAGGTTTTGCTCAAAATCCAAGTGGTGAGTTATTCTTCCCTCTTCTAGATCCTTTTATAAGTTATAAATGTTCCTTTGATGAATCTCTAGTGTTTATATTTCTCAATATTGGTTTGGAAGATTTTGGAGGAGTTAAGTCAAAATTAGGGTTTTGGGTATAAGTTGAGGTTTTGATGTAAAATGTTTGGGGAATGTTTCTATATGGTTGAATATGGTGATTTACGGTTGAAAATGTTTGGATCTAGGTTTTGACTTGGAGGATTCAAGTTTCGTCAAGGAAGCTCAAAGTGGGGTAAAATCTAGATTTAGCCTAAATCTAGCAAGGTGAGTTCAAATTGATTTGTGAAAACGGTGTACATGCCAAAATGTTTATTTTAAAGTGTTTTGCATCTTACATGAAATTGTTAACTATTGATAAGTTTGATTATTTTGAAAGTGTCAACTTTATAAACTTATATAGTACACATCTTTGTGACTTCTAGGCATTTCGTTAAATGTTTCATAAATGAACGGGTTTTGATGAATTATTGCATAAATAAGTATTTGGTCAAATATGCACTTTTAAGTATCTATCGGGTTTTATGCATCGTTCATGAAATGAAATGTTTTGAAAGGTACGAATACGTAAGTCCTTTGGGTTTGGGTCATTCCCGACTTTGGGGAACATTTTAGAAATGGAAAACCTTTTTGGGGTTTGGGGCCGAAGGCCAATGGTAAGTTGAGAATTAAAGATTTTGGGGAAAATGTGTATTTTGGTTTATGTAATCATTTTGGCTCGCATGTTTTAGCCAAACGTCTATTAAGCCTCTTGGGGCTTGGTTTGTACTCAATGGAGTCTTTGGAACAATTGTTCAGTTTTGGTAGCTCGTCAAGGAGCCTTGGTCGTATGGTGTACTTAGTTGCATCTTATTTGAGAGTTATGTTTTGGATGCACTAGTTCATTCATTTGGAGTCATGTAATGTTTTAGGCTGTAATGCAATGGATCCATAGGCATAAGAGTCGGTTGGAGTAGGATAAATATCCCCGTATTGTAACTTGAAATAGGCATGGGGTCTTCTGACCAATAATTGCAACTTTCTTGTGAACGAGCTTAACTGTGATGTTTTGGGATTCCAAGGTATAGACCCGGAGGGGTTGAACTTGATGAGTGCATGAAGATTTTCAAGGTACAGACCTGGAGGGGTTGAACTTGATGATTATCCAAGCAATAGACATAGAGTTGTTGAGCTTGTTGGTTTGTTAGCCATAGACCCTGAAAGGTTGATGTTAACGAGTGTTTTATCCCAAGTGATGCTCATATAACATTGATAAGTGACTTAACTTTGTGTGCCCGTCACTTTCGATGGAATTCGGGTATCACCCGTCACCGAAAGGTGTTGTTTTTGGGTATTGAGTTTTATTATCCAAGTTTTCGGTGGCGTTTGTATAATTGAATTTTATCCTTGAATTATAGGTTGTGTATTATGCCCCACCCGTGTTTTGGGTGTTTCGGGATATAAAGTTTTAACCGTATTTTCATAAATGGAGAGTTCAATTTCTATTCAAGTTATGAGTGAGTTTTGGGTTAAACCAAATTTATGAATGGGCGGTTTATATTGGTATCTTCATCCATGAAGTAGTTTGGATTGGAAAACGTTTAAATTGGTGTTCTTTGCCTAAATTGCATATCATTGGAAAATAAGTCATTTTCGTACGTAATACATAACGAATTGAAAGATTATGATTTTGACCGCATTCTTTCTTTTAAACGGTTAATTTTATATGTTGAAAACTCTTGAACTCACTAGGCGTTAAGCCTAACCTTCTTATTTTTCGGCATGTGCATCAGGTTCCAGTTGGGGGTTTGGTTCTAGCAGCTATGAAGAGTTGAGCCTTAGCTTTGTGCAAGCGTAAGTAGTTGGTGAAGTTTTCCGCAGTTTGGAGATAGTTGCTATTATTGGGTTTTAGTAGCACCCGTGCTTGTTATAGACTGTATGTAGAGAATAAATTGTGTGTGTTGAGGTTAAACCATAAATCTTGATTGTGTGGAATCATTTATTGGTGTACTTAGAAAATTTTAAACTAGTTGTTGTTTCCAGAATTGAGGGTGTTACATGTTTGTTTTTGTATGAATCATGTGTGTATGAATTTTTGTGTGTGTATGAATCTGTGTGTGTGTGTGTGTGTGTTTGTTTGTTTGTGTATGAATTTGTGTGTGTATGAATTTGTATGTGTGTGTGTTTGTTTATTTTTGTATGAATATGTGTTTGTGTGTGTGTGTGTGTGTGTTTGTTTTTGTATGAATAATGTGTGTATGAATTTTTGTGTATGTATGAATCTGTGTGTGTGTGTGTGTGTGTTTGTTTTTGTATGAATCATGTGTGTATGAATTTTTTTTTTTGTGTGTGTATTTGTTTGTGTATGAATCTGTATGTGTATGAATCTATGTGTGTGTGTGTGTGTTTGTTTTTGTATGAATCTATGTGTGTGTTTGTTTTTCTATGAATCATGTGTGTATGAATTTTTGTGTGCGTATAAATGTATATAAATGTATGTGGATTGGTCCGCCCACAGATCCTCCGATCTACGTTTACCCAAAGGCGGCTGATATGGCGGTAAGTTCAATTATGTATGATTAGATTTTTGTTTGTTTTATAAGATAGATAAAAATTATAGCAAACTTAGTTTGGGCTTCCATTGTTGGGCAGACGATAGGATTGTTTTGATAAAAGCAGGTCATGTATATATATGTTCAAATTACAGTTGAAATGTTGCCGAATTTTCTATAGGTTAGTTGACAATGTCTAATTTGGTAAACTGTAGGGTAACTACCGACGGATTAGGGAGGAGGAGTACCCGGACTTAAATCCCGGCACTGTACCTCCCAATGACGCCGAGTTGTGGGATCGCAGTGTCGGAGGACAACGTAAAGACTGTCTGTTTGGATGGGGGACCAGTCAAGATCCCTATTATCCTATGACCGGTGATTCAGGTGTCAGTACGAGCGGAAGCTCGCGCGACCATCTCGATGAGGAAGTACGCTTGTCAATTGTTGTTTAACATTGTTATATGTTTGTTAAATGTTATCTAACATTGTTATATGTTTGTCAACTGTTGAATTTCAGTTAGATAAGCTAAGACGGAGGCTAGAGAGAGAGACAACTCTAACACCCTCGAATTTGGTAAGAGCAACTAATTAAATTTTTCATCAATGCATCACAAGAAGGGTAAAAATCCCTTTAAAAAAAATTAAAACTCAATATACTCCAAGATAACATCCTATAATTAATCTCAACAACTAAAACTCCAAAAATATACAAGGACTAAATTGGAGTCGGGTGCAACTTAACCCCAACACGAGTTGCTCTTCACAAAACCCCAAGCGGAAGACTTCCCAAACTACTCACATCTCGAGCACACAACTAGCACTTCTCTCTCTACACAGTGTCACTAGGACTATTCCCAACGAAGCCTGTTGCACATTACGACAAATAAAAAGGTTAGGCTAACGCCTAGTGAGTTCAAGAGTTTTACATGGATAGATATATCTTTAAAAGAAATGAACCTCATTTAAAATCATAATTTTTCAATTGATTTACTTTAAACTTGGAGACGACTCTTTTCCAATGTCATTCATTTTCAAAGATGGACACCCCATTACAAAACATTATTTATAAAATGATGCAACTCTAACTTACTCGAGACGATAATATGAATTGACTCCCATTTTAAGGATCGTGGATAAAGTGTTGTATCCCAAAACACCCTAGCATGGGTGGGGCAAAATACACAACCCATAATTCATTGTTAAAAACTACATATACAATACGTCCGAAAACATGGACACTAGGCCCAATACTCACGCGACCATAAAATGGAAGGAAACCAAATATCGAAACATGGGAACGACGTATTTCATTCAAACCTTATATATACGTGGAGGAAGATCCAATATTAAGGTCCTCATTTACTGTCGACCACATAAGACCAATGATAATAAAGTAAAGCGTCAATATCTTTAAAATACAATTATCCGACAACGGGGGAGACCCGTATCCGTTGAGAGTGGAAGAACACAAAAGTATGCCACTCTTGCAACGTTAATCGCATGACACCTCACGACATAAAAGCCCAAGTGCCCCTACGACTTCTTAACAAGTTTCACCTCAAGAGACGGTTGACATTGGTGAACATTACAAAGAACTCCACCTCGAAGGACTGACACACTTAAAGACTACCTCCCAGGCATTACTTCAAGCGGCGGAGGTCCTAGTGCCTATCTCCCAGGTAGCACCTCCAGACTTAACTCTCCTAGTGCCTATTTGCAAAGTTTTCGGTCGTAAAACATGGTACCGGAGTCTAACCTCGAAATACCCAATTGACCATCCAAAACTAACTGCCTTACGTGCCTATGGATCCAATGCAACATAATCTAACATTACATGACTACATAGGAATGACCAACGCACTCAAGCATGTAATTAACATCAATATGCAACACGGTACATTAATACGTAAACCATAACCGGCTCTACATTGAGCCATTAAATCCCGGACAAGTGTCCCCTTGACTCTTTTGAGTCACACCGAGCTAAAGTGCTCAAAACTCTTTTTGACCAACGATTAACGATCCTTAAATAATCAATGCAAACGACTCACGCCATGCAACACCCACTCCAAAATACATGAATAGACTCCAACACAGTTTAGATTGGGACATATGATTTTCCAAATGGATTTATACTCCTATTCGTTTCAAAACGTCCCACAACCTAAAATCACGTCTTTTTCTCAAGCAAACACTAAAGTGTCCTTTTTACCAAATGATCTCCATTCATGCAATAAATCGTTAAAACACTTTAAAATGACTTATTTGTCAAGATGCCCAAAAATCCCAATGTGAGTGTTTTGCAAAGTTTATAAAGTTAAATACTTCAAATAATCAACTCACCAAATAACCCAATAAATAATGATTTCATGCAAAACAAAAACATTTTAAAATGAACATTTTTGGCATGTACAACGTTTTCACAAATCAATTTGAACTCACCTTGTTAGGCTAAATCTAGATTTTACCCCAACTTGAGCTTCCTTGAAGAAACTTGAATCCACAAGCAAATCCTTCCAAAAACCTAGATTCACAAGTTTCCAACCATAAATATACTCATTCAACCATTTAGAATCGATCCCCAAACATATTACATCAAAATCCCCAATTTGGCCAAAACCCTAATTTTTGACCTAATTTCTCCAAAATCGTCAAACCTGAAATTTGATAAACCAATCACTAGAAAATCATCAAGAGAGATTTATGTCTTATAATAAGGTTTAGAAATCGCAATGATAAACTTACCACTTAGGTTTTGGTGAAAACCTAGAAAACCCCAAAATCTCTAGTGTTGGAGGTGATAACTCAACCTTGCATCAAGGGATGAAGCCATTAACAAAATATGGAGAGGGAACACCTAGATCTTCATGGAAAAGCCCCAAAAATCGGTTAGTGTTCATGAGGAAGAGAGGGGAACCGATTTGGGAGAGAATGGGAGAGGTTAGAAGTGATAAAATGAAAAGAATGGCTGAAAATCGGGTTTTAATCAACATCAGAGCCCTTAGGCGACATTGACACGGCAACTATGCCCTTAGCATAGTCGTGGGGCATAATCACCCGCTTCCACAAGCCTGCGGTACCACTCCCGCGATAATGACATGGCGACAGTAACACTTGTCACTATCGTGTACACTATCGCCCCACCTCCTTCGAGCCTCGAAATTCGACTTCTTCCCACCGCAACGCTCTCGACACTGATAGGGATCAAAGACAGTATGTTCCAAAGCACAAATTCATCAATTGGAAGCCTCAAGAGACCACAGAGTGACTTTTGCTTACCAAGAATTTCAGGTGTTACAACAACAGAGAGGATGAGGATGCAGGAGCAACTTAACGCGTTTGAAGCCTTCATGAAGAAGTTTCAAGATCACCCCCTTCCCCTCCCCCCTCCCCTCCCCCGATGTAGGATAATTGGTTGTATTACGTTTATTTTTAATTTTTAGATATTAAATGAAAAATGGGCAGGTTTTGTACAGTTTTAAACTGGATATTAAATGAAAAATGGGCAGGTTTTGTACAGGTTCTAAACTGGCATTTATGAATTTTTAATTATTTTTTTATAAAAAATTAAATTACCGACGGATTAAATGTTTTTTAATTTAATTTTAATTTATTAAATACCGTAGGAAATCCGTCGCTAAATCCGTCGGAAATGATCCGTCGATAAAGATCCGTCGGTAATATAAGTCGTCGGTAATCTGTCGGTAATAACCCAGGCCGTCGGTGATCCGTCGGAAAAACAAGTCGTCGGTGATCCGTCGGAAATTTGATCGCCGACCACCTACTTTCTGAGGGTCTTTTTTCGACGGATTTCCGACAGATCGAACTTTCACCGACGGATTCTGTCGTCGGTGATAGCCCCCTGTTTTGTAGTGAAAGTCGCGTGAATCATATATGATTTTGTATGTACTCGGCTATTATTGTGTTTTCTTAAATAAATGTTGTTCTCGTATAAACCCACCTCTCTCTCTCTCTATATATATATATATATATATAAACGACCATAAACGAACGAACATAAATAAACAAATGTTCACGAACGTAAATGTACGAACGAAGACAATTGTTCATGTTCGTTTATTTAACTAAACGAACATGAAAATGTGTTCATGTTCGTTCGTTTATTAAATAAACGAACATAAACAAACTTTCCGTTGAACGGTCCATTGAACATTCGGTTCCTTTACAACCCTCTGCATCTTTGAACAATTTTTTTGGGATTTTTTTTCTATGATTTACATATAAAACTTCCCTGAAAGTTCTCTTCTCACACGCATTTTCACGATATTTAACCATCTTACTATGTATAAATATATAATGTTGATTGAGATATGAACGTATATATTACCCAATATACATATCAACACGTATACATTATACACAGGGGCGGAGCCATTACTGCACCACAAGGTGCATTGGCACCCCCTGATATTTACAAAAAAAAAATTGCTGAAAATATTAGATAGGCTGCTGAAATTCTGAAAATATTAGATAGGTTGGGCTTGGCTCCTCCTAAATCAATATATCATTAATTTCTTGGGCTTGGGCTCCTCCAAATAGATATAGGCTGCTGAAATTAAGATTCCCAAATCCCAAATCCAAACTCCCGCTCGCCTTTACAGTTTACAATACATCACTTCACGATTTCAATTTTCACTCTAATTTTCACGCCAAGTTACGACTTCACGATCGATGTCTCTGCCCCTGTTCAGGTTCTCATGATCGAGAGATCGACTCTGCATCTGGTTTGCTGCTGTCGCCGGTCGCCAAACCACCTCGCCAGACACCAGACACTGACCACCGACGTCCGACTACATCAGGTTAGGGTTTAAACTTTAAAATTTCTAAAATTTTTGATCACTTTTCCTGTTTTCCAGTGTTGAACTTGAACTGTTGATTACTTGATTGATTAGTGAACTTGTTTGGGCATTTGGCGATTTGGAAGAGAAGATAGGAGAAAGTCAAGTTCATTGGGATTTGGGAATCGAGCTAGTGGTTGAAGGTAAGCATATTCCTCTCTTTCTCTGATTATGATTCTTTTGGTGTGATTGTTTTCGTGTAGATTGGGGAAAAAAGCCCTAAGTTGTTAATCCTTTAGATTTGGGGTTTTGTGTAGATTTTGGGAATTTATTTGTTTATGACTTATGAGAGGATTTAATTTTTATCTAATCGAGGGAGGGGTTCTTAGAACCAACCAAAATCGAGGCATGATCGATTATTCGATTCTTGATTGATTACCGGTTTAGTTTAAGTGTTTAACAATTAACAATGGACTTTTTTAATCACTTTTTATATCACTTTTTGATTATTGATTATTGATTATTGATAACCGAGATTGATTACTAGTTGTTTAGTATTTTAGTTTAACTGTTTAACTAGTATTTTAGTTTAACAGTGAAGTAAACTGGTTGTTCATTATTTAATGTTTAACAGAATAACAGTCATGGATAAATTTCTAATAAAGAGAAAAGAAACCGGTGATTCGTCATCTACACCAAATAATAATAATACTGATAGTTGTAAACAAAGTCGTATCGAAATCAACTTATCCGATCTTCCAACCGACCCTGGATTGCGGATTAGGATTTTGGATTACAATCCTAATATTCGTGATGAAGTTCGTAGAGCATATCTGTTGAAAGGGCCTTGCCAACCTCGAAGCCATGATTTTCCTTATACAGCATTTGGGAATAGATCACAAAGATTCAACCATGCTTGGTTTGATGAATTTTCTACTTGTCTCGAGTATAGTATCAGTAAGAATGCAGCTTACTGTTTATGTTGCTATCTTTTCAAACTAAGTGTTGGAGACCAAGGAGGTGGTGAGTCTTTTGTTGGCTTAGGCTTCACAAATTGGGCGAAGAAAGAAAAGCTAACGATTCATATTGGAGGCGTTAATAGTGCTCACAACCAAGCTTGGGGAAAGTGTGAAGCTTTGTTGAACAGAAAGCAACATATTGAATCTATTATCATCAAGCATTCAGACCAAGCTAGGATGGATTATAAGCTATGTTTGATTGCATCGATCGATTGCATTCGGTTTCTGTTGAGACAAGGTCTTGCATTCCGAGGCCATGATGAACGCGAAGATTCTGATAACAGAGGGAACTTCATTGAGCTATTGCAGTTCCTGGCTGATCATAATGAAAGCATCAAAGCAGTTACTCTTAACAATGCTCCTGAGAATTTGAAGTTAACTTCACCAGATATCCAAAAGGACATTGTTAATGTTGTTGCAACCGAAACAACAGATCTTATTATACGTGATCTTGGTGATGATTTTTTCGCGGTGCTCGTCGATGAATCTCGCGATGTTTCAACCAAAGAACAAATGAGTGTTGTATTGCGCTATGTGGATATGAGAGGATGTATAATTGAGCGTTTTTTAAGCATTGAGCATGTTCCAAACACTACATCCATCTCACTTAAGGCGACACTTGATAACTTGTTTTCAAGACATGGATTGAGTACAAGTAAATTGCGTGGCCAAGGTTATGACGGGGCAAGTAATATGCAAGGTGACATAGGTGGGCTCAAGACTCTAATTTTGAACGAAAATAGAAGTGCGCATTATGTTCATTGTTTTGCTCATCAACTTAAACTTACTCTTGTTGCTATGTCAAAAAAGAACCTGAATATCTATGATTTCTTTTTCTTAGTAAACAACATTGTGAATGTTGTTGGAGGTTCATGCAAACGCCGTGATATGCTTCGAGGACAACAAACTGACAAGGTCTTTGAATCACTTACTTCCGGTGAAATCCCAAGTGGTCGAGGCCTCAATCAAGAAACTTCTCTCACTAGAGCGGGCGACACACGTTGGGGATCACATTATGGTACTTTGGTTAGTATCATTGCATTGTTTCCATCTGTGATAGATGTGCTTCAGATGATAGGAGAAGATGGATCAACCTCCGAACAAAAGTCTGAAGCTCGTTTGCTATCTAACTCCCTACACTCGTTTGATTTTGTGTTTTGCCTACACTTTATGAAGTTGATATTGGGGATCACTAATGAATTATCCCAAGCATTGCAAAAGAAAGACCAAGATATTGTAAATTCAATGGAATTGGTTGGAGTCTGCAAGCATCAACTACAAAAGATGAGAGTTGAAAATGATAGGTGGGATTCGCTACTCAATCAAGTTGTTGTGGTTTGTGAGAAACACGATATTGATGTTTGTAACATGGATGAAATGTTCTTACTTCCCGGAAGGTCGCGCCGCAAAGCTCCACAAATGACAAACTTGCACTACTATCGTGTTGAGTTATTTTACGCTGTCATTGATTTGCAACTTATGGAATTGGAGAATCGATTTAATGAGACTAACACTGATTTCCTGATTTCCATGGCCTGTCTAAATCCAAGAGACTCTTTTGCAGCTTTTGATAAGAGCAAATTGATTCATCTTACTCATTTCTATCCCGATGATTTTTCTGATGTTGAACTTTTGATACTTGATGATCAACTAGAGACTTATATTGTTGATATGCGGAGGACGTCAAAGTTTTCTAACCTAAAAGGGATCAGTGATCTTGCGCAGAAGATGGTGGAATCAAAAAGGGATAAGGTGTTCACTCTTGTGTATTTGCTTATAAAATTAGCAATGATATTACCCGTTGCGACTGCGACAGTTGAGAGGACATTTTCAGCTATGAACGTCGTGAAGAATAGGTTGTGCAATAGAATGGGAGATCAATGGATGAACGATTGCTTAGTTACTTATATCGAAAAAGATGTTTTTGCCGAGCTTGATAATGAAGATATCATAGATAAGTTCCAAAAAATGAAAACTCGTCGAGGACACTGTTAAATATGTAAATATGGAATATTATCAATATAGATATATAATATCGTTATTTTTGCTATTTTTATAATGTTAACTTACGTTTTTTTTATCTATTTTATATCGTGCACCCCCTCCGGTAAATTCCTGGCTCCGGCCCTGATTATACATATATCCATGACTATATATATGCAATGTACATACAACTCAAGAGGAAGGTTCAAATTAATTCGCTAACTATTTAAGAAAACAAGAAAACAACAATAAATAGCAGATCATGTACAAAATCATAAGTGATTTTACATTAACCAAAAAAAAACAGACGTGGATGACTTTGGACGCGACCTAAAGTCGGGCGCAAAATTGCATGAATCATATATGATTTTGTACGTGAATCATATATGATTTTATATGTACTCGGTTATTCTCGTGTTTTATTAAATAGATATTGTTCTTATATGAACCCACCTCTACAACCCAATACACTACAAATACTTGTAATTATCTTTGCACATATACATTATTTGTCAATCAAGTGTCTAATTTTCATAAAATTTATTTTCTTTTATATTATGGAATGATTACCGAGGGACGTCAAGAAAACATTAAAAAATGGCCTTCTCTTATTCGTCTATAGTATGTATCAATATTTATCAACGGATGTAAACTAAATTATAAAAATGAAATTTTGTTTTGTCATTGATCCATCATTAATATTTAACATTTACCAATTGAAACCGACAAGCTTCATAAAAATAAATCAAATCATTACTAATTAAAGCTATTATTACCAACATAGGAAAAGTTTGAGAAAACCCAAAAAACTATCTGATTTTGAATGATTAAATTCTTAAACTATTTTTTTGAATGATAAAACCCTTAAACTTTCTAAAACCGGTTAAATACATCCTTATAACATGTAAAAACAGGTTAATGTGATAAAAATTTGGGAAAAGTCTAAAAAACTCAACAAACTATCTGATTTTGAATAATTAAGTCCCTGAATTTTTTTAACAAATAAATTTCTAAACTTTTTCCTAAATCTTTTTACCAAATAAATTCTTGAACTTTTTTTGAACAAGTAAATCTCAAAGTTTTTTTTTTTTTGAAGAAAACAAAATCGTGAACTTAATTTTGAACAAATAAATTCGAAACTTTTTTTGAACAAAATCAACAAAAAATATATACAATTTCTCTTATCGACAACAAAGTAAAATAAACCAATTAAACAGAGAAAAATTATACCATTTCCATTACCAATTTTGAAGCATTCAAAAGTTATGTTTAAGCATAAATAGATGCATACAAAATTTGTATTCATCCCATCACAAAATATACGAAAAAAAGCGTTCATTCTTTCACAAAATATACCAAATAAATGTCCATCCGTTCACAAATATACAAAAAAAGATAATTTTTTTGGTATATCTGTGAAGGGATTGAAGTTTTTTTGGTATATTCTATGAAGGGATGGGTGTTTTTTTGATATATTTTGTAAAAGGATTGACCTTTTTTTGGTATATTTTGTGAAATGGCGAGTATAATGTTTGTATTTATCTATTTACTTTCTAGGCATAACTTATGAATGCTTCAGAATTAGTAATGGAAATGATATAATTTTTCTCTGTTTAATTTGTTCATTTTATTTTGTTGTATGTGAGATAATTTGTATATATTTTTTGTTCATGATTTTGTTCAAAAAAAATTTGGATTTATTTATTCAAAATTAAATTCATGATTTTTTTTGAACGGCAGCTTAAACGCACACCCCCGCCCCGACCGAAGTCGACGAGGTATCCGGGATCCATACAGGCACCCGACTAATCCTCGCGACCATGGACCGTTACCGATCCATAGCCTCGCCCATGCCCGACCCGAAAGCCAACCCATGGACTGGGGTATCGCCACCCGTTCCCCCTAGGAATCGAACCCGGGTAGACAGGGATGCCATCCACTGTCCCCCCCAAGGATGTTACCGACCGTTGAGCTACAAGGGCTTTGATTCATGATTTTGTTTCTTCAAAAAAAAAACTTTGAGATTTGTTTGTTCAAAAAATTTTCAAGAATTAATTTGTGAAAATGGTAAAAAAAAATTAGGAAAAAGTTTAGAGATTTATTTGTCAAAAAAAAATCAATGACTTAATCATTCAAAATCAGATAGTTTGTTGTGTTTTTTTAGATTTTTCCCAAATTTTTGTCGCATTAACATGTTTTACAGGTTACAAGGATGTATTTAACCAGGTTTGGAAAGTTTAAGGGTTTTATCATTAAGAAAAATAATTTAAGAACTTAATTATTCAAAATCAAATTGTTTGTTAGGTTTTCAAACTTTTCCCTTACCAACAACTGTGCAATCTCTCACTAATCTACAACTTCCTCGTCAATAATTATCGATATATCATATTGTCAATAATCACTCTTTAATTTGTCGATATTTTGTCACTACATTGATATTTTAGAAGTTGACACTAAGGGGTCGTTTATCAAACGTTTGCTCAGGTAACTGCTTACAAACAAAATTTAACATTATCACTTACTTACCGAGTAAGACTCTTGATCACCAAAACAGTATCATATGTAACAATTTACCTGGTAAGCGCTAACTATGGTAAGAGTCATCGCCCTCACTTATCGGCTAAGACTCTTGATCCTTGTCTTCGCTCTTACAGGGTAAGATTCTTGGTCCCTGCCATATGCATCCAGTAAGGTAATGTGACTTGGTAAGCGCTTACTCGGGTAAGCGTTTGGTAAACGGCCCCTAAGCCATCGGAAAACCTCAATAATAACCGTAGATTTTTTACATCAATAATTTCGGTCGATGAAATTCTAACTTCCTTTCTTATAAACTAGATCCAAAGAAGGACGTTGCTTTTGACTCGATTACTGATAACTCTTTTAGATGGATGTTGTATATATGTATAAGGCGAGCCTAAAAGATGTGTCTTTGTGGAGAACTTCTCCACTTTATTGTTTTAAGCCTCTGTAATTCCTTTCGCTAGCCTCTGACTTGCTTTAATGAATTGTCGTTTCTAAAAAAAATGACAACGGGCCGTGAACTGGGCACGGGTTAGGGCAGTTGTCACCTCTATTGGGCCGTAGCATATTGGGTTATATTTTTTAGTTGACTTGGGATGGGTCCGACCACAAGCTCATGAGCCTTGAAGTGTTGCATTTTTTTTTCCTGGAAAATTACAAATGGGAACCCTAATGTAAGAATTAGAATTTGGGGTGTTTTTTTAATTCCAAAAAATTCGAATAATTAAACCGGGTCCAAAAACTTTAATTGCCCTTTCGGAAATTTCAAATAAGACCCAAATTTGTGATAGATATTGTTTTACATTTGTGAATCATTATCAATATGTGAAATCAAACCATATTAGTAGATATGATTCTATCTCATATTTCTCATAATATTTAAGGTTCTCATATGACTACGACTCTCTATCCCTCCTCTCTCTCTCTCTATATATATATATATATTTAAGGTTCTCTCTCTCTCTCTCTCATATATATATATATATATATATATATATATGTGTGTGTGTGTGTGTGTGTGTGTGGTGGGGGGGGGGGAGGGGGGACATACTACTATTTAATACTCATGATACATACATATACATTATCCAACGTATGAATCTATACATGATCTAATATACATTATACATACAATCCAATATAACAAAATACTCTACATACGTAATATGTACATATATTACCATTGATTTCAAAATAACATTTATTAGAAAAAGAAAAATAAAGATCTTTCGATGATTTGTTGCAAATGTGTATTATTACCGACGAACACAAAAAAGTTATAAAAAATGAAATCAAAAACACCATCGCTAATCAATTGGTAATGTAAAACGATTACCGACAAAATACCATGGGTTTATTAAAATTACTAAATAGAAGATTAATAATTAAAACATTTAGTCGATAGTTTACCGACGACATTAGGGTTAATCACTAATATGTAGCTAATCAATCGGTAAGCACTGACAAATTAGTGAAATATCATCTGTTGTTGTCAATATGTTAGAATACCCGCTATATTTATTAACAGAACTTTTCCGTTGGTAAAATATGTAGGGGGGAAAGCTTACTTCTTTTAATTATATAATATCTTTAATACGACAAATGAACTCACACACCCTCCTCACATATAATGAGATTTGAACTCTTGACTTCTTAAAAGGTTGGCCTCTATTGGTAACGCGTATAATGTAGGCGAAAAATCCTTATGGTGAGAAAGCCTAATTTCTTGTAGTGTTAATGATAAGAGCATCTACAAGGGGAGGTTCTTATAAGCAAATAAAAAAGGTTCTTGTAAGAACTACTATCGGAGAGAGTTCTTATAAGAACTACTATCGGAGAGAACGCTAGTTTGAGTCTAGGCATCCAAAAATCAATACCTAATTCTCTAAAACTTAAGTTCTGATACAAACTTGTAACACCCTCAATTTGGAAATAGTAACTAATTTAAAAATTAATAAATATGCCTCAAGGAATGGATAGAACTTCATGCGACAAACCCATACTTAAAATACGATTCTAGAATTTTCCATCAACATAACAAATGAAATCTTACATAGAGACTAACTCAAGGTCGGGTGTTACTAAACCCAAATACAAGTTTCTCTTCTCAACATTAATGCGGAAGACTTCACCAAGTCACTCACTCTTGCACATACATCTAGCACTCAACACTTCGCAGAAACGCTAGAACCATTTCCCCCACCGGAACCTGATGCACATGCCGACAAATAAAAAGGTTAGGCTAACTCCTAAGTGAGTTCAAGAGTTTTCAACATGAAACCAATATATTTGTTAAAGGTAAGAATGCAGTTTAAATCATTATCTTACAAAATGATTTACTATAAATATTAAACGTCTCATTTTCCAATATCACACACCTTTAAAAACAAGTAATCCAACATGAACATTCATTCGTAAAACAACTTCAACCCCAAATTCACCCAAAACGTGAATAGTAATTAAACTCCCCATTTTATAAAATTGCGGATAAGACTTTATTTCTCGAAATACCCAAACACGGGAGGGCATAATACTCGGCCCATAAATCACGAATAAAAACCAAATATACAAAATGTCACCGAAAACAGGGATAATAAAATAATACCATTTAATACCCAAATAACACCTTCCGGTGACCGGGGGGGGGGGGGGGGGACCGATTCCGTGGTATGTGGCGGAACACAAAGTTAAGCCACCTAGCCACGTTATCGAATACACCTCAGATCGTAACTGTATTGCCTGCTCTGCCGAGCTACACCTCTAGTTGGACTTTATTTCAAGTCCCAAAACACCGTATCCCCCATTGTCTGCTACGTCGAGCGACACCTCAAGGATACACGATCTTATTACCTGTTCGGTCTCTAGTGGAGTTTCATCCTCAGGATACTCATTCCAACCCCTAGTGCTTACTCCCTAGCATTCAAGACAGGAGCCTCAGCTCCTCACTTGATAACTCATGACGTCTAACCCTCATGCACAAGAATTAGACATCCAGTCCCAAGACCCATGGTCCCGAAGTACAACCCATAAAGATTCCTCTTCGCCAAACAACTGGGACAACAACGATGCCAACACGGCATAATTCCCAAGGTGAGAATATCAAGACTCCTCATCCTTAAATATGACAGACTCACAAGCCTATGGATCCAAATGCATTACAGTCTAAAATACATGACTCCAAACGAATGACACACGCACTCAAAACATGTATTCTCCAAATAAAGTGCAATAAATGAAACCCTCATCCAAAGCTCTACTTTCAGTTATTAAAGTAGGATAAATGTTCTCAAGACCCGACACCAATGACAACCGAGCTTTAAGCCCAAAATCAAAAGATCATATGTTAAAGCCCATAAAATACAATAAAATGCAAGGACCAACATTTATGCAAACACATGCTCCAACTACATGAATAAACTCCAACATACTTTAGATTGAGATAAGTCATTTTCCCAAACAAGTTTATAATTTCATTTACTCTTTCCAAAACGTCCCATGACACACATTTAAATGGCAATTACTCCAGAGGTTTACACTCGTACGATAAATCATTTATATACCAATATCACCGACTTACTCAATAAAATATTTGAGTTATATCTTTTCCCAAAACCAAAAGGTTTACAACTTCAAAAACGTTTGCAATATTGGGAATGACCAAACGCCCATGACTCACACGTTGGTATTTTTAAAACATTTCACGATACAAAAATACGCGTGATACCAACAATCACATAAATGCATTTTCACCAAATATTCCCTATTAAGGTAAATAAGTCATCGAAGCATTCTTATTTTGATGCATTTATCAAAATACCCAAAATCCCAAAGATGAGTGTTTTATAAGTTTATAAAGTTAAACACTTCGCAATAACTAAAACTTATCAGGTGATCAGCAGTTACCAATTTCATGTATGTCACAAAACACTTTAAAATGAACATTTTGGCATGTACATTGTTTTCACAAATCAATTTGAACTCACCTTGCTAGATTTATGCTAAATCTAGATTTTACCCCGCTTTGAGCTTCCTTGAAGAGACTTGATTCCTCAAGACAAAACTTCCCAAAAACCTAGATTCACTAGTTTCCACCATTAATAAACATATTCAACCATTTAGAATCGATCCCCAAACACTTTACATCAAAACCTCCATTTGGCCAAAACCCTAATTTTTGACCCAAATTTCTCTAAAATCTTCCAAACCGAAATTGGAGTAATAAAACAATAGGATATCACCAGTGAAGCATTTATATCTTAAAATAAGGTTTAGAAATGGAGAGGATAAACTTACCACTTAGGTTTTGGTGAAAACCTAGAAAACCCTAAAATGAAGCTTGAGGTTGAAGATGAAGATGGAGAGTTTTTGGTCAAGGCTTTCAATCTACCACATGATGATGGTTTACCCCCACAATACCAAAGGATTTGAGCCAAAGATGATCCAAAATCACCATAGATGAAGGTAGGTGTTCTTGAGAGAGTTTAGAGAGGGTTGGGAGTGAAAAGGAGAAGTGAGAAATGAAGAATGAGCCAAAAACTTGTATTTGACAGCCTGCTACACCTCAGGTGCGACATTGCCATGCGACATATCACCAACTCCAGCCTCCACTCTGTTTCATGCTGCGACTTTGCCTGGTGCGACTATGACACTGTCATAGTCGCCGGACATTGTAGTCGAGCCCGTACCAAGATCTGAAACCCGACTTTTTCAACATCGAGACCCTCGACACTCTTAGGTAGCGTTTGGTACGCAGACATAATTGGACGGGACTGGACAGGACAGAACAAGAGGCTAGGACAGGACTGGACGGGACTGGACAGGACAAGACAAATGCCTGTCTTGTGTTTGGGACGGCTAGGACTGGATAGGATAGGACTGGACAAATTTCCCTAAAAGTTGTTTGATGATTTTATATGTCATATAATAGTTATAAATAACACAAATAAAGTATATCTTTAAATAATTTAATTAAAAGCATTAATATTTTTTTAAACGATTTTCATACATATAAATACATACAAAAACAATGGTAGAATTTTGAATGAAGAATCTGAAATAATTGATGGTAGTTCAAAAAAATCCGATTCATATAAAAAAATGAATCGAGGTGGTGCAGGCAGGAGGTTGTTATGGTTGATGTGGTGGAGGTATAGGTGACCAACGATGGTATTGGTGGTGGTGGTGGAGAGGGGTAATAGAGGTTATTGTAGTGGAGGAAGAGGCGGAGGTCAACGACGGTGGTTGCCGGTAAGCATCGGTGGTGGCGACAATGGGTGGTGGTGATCGGTGGAGGTGGCAATAGGTGGTGGTTGTGGATGTGATGGAGGAAGTTGTTGTAGTAGTGGAGGAAGAGGTAGAAGTGGTCGGCGATGGTTGGTGGTGGCTACCGGTGGCCGTTGATGGTGGTGGCGGCCAAAGGTGGTCGTGATCGGTGTTAGTGGAGGTGGTAGACGATGGTAGTAGTGGTGGCGATGGCCGATGGTTGTGGAGGTGGTTGTTGTGGTAGAGACATAGGTAGAGGTGGCCAACGGTGGTTGACGGTGGCTACTGGTGGCCGGCGATGGTGGTAGTGGCGGCGATGGGTAGTGGTGACCGTTATGACTAATATCATTTTAGGATTATACATCAAATGGCGGCAGATCAATGATTTTTAGTCTCTGTCTCACTTTTGTCCCATGTTGTTCCACCTATTTTGATGGAACAAGAAAATACCATTTTTTGTCCCATCTTGTCCCACCTTGTCCAGTCTTTGTCCCTGTCCCATGTTGCGCCAAACGTGGGACAGTGAATTTTTGTTCTGTCCCATGTCACGCCAAACATGGGACAGTGAGTTTTTGTCCTGTCCCGTCCCATCCAGTCTGCAAACCAAACGCACCCTTAGGGACTTCAAATAATGTTTTCCCAACGTAAATCCCACCGTTAACAAGATACAGAAAAAGTCCGGGTGACCTTTACTTACCGAAAAATACGGGTGTTACAATCCTCCCAACCTTATAAGAGATTTCGTCCTCGAAATCTAGATTTCCATGAAACATTTCCCGCAGGATAGATTGTCTCTACACCTCTTGATAGAACTACCACCATAATCTTATGTTGGTCCTCACGATTAATGTCCCTTTGGGCACATTACACTTATATTCGAATGAATAATTATCTTACTAACGTGACCCTTAACCATGAGACTGTGGTTGTCTCCCAACCTTGGGTGGCACGTACTACCTCGAGGGTAGTTTGTGATCTCAACTTCTCACCGTCCAATTCCCCTCAGATCCACATGTTTTTGAACCCAAAACCAACATCGACATCAAACCCCAAAGAATTCTCAATATTCTTAATGGTCCATTCTTGATTTTGATTAGTTCGTCCTTCCAAGGGCGTACCAATACGCCCTCCGGATAGCTGGTTAATGTAGATCCGGCTAACACTCAACTCCGATCTACTCTCAACCTCAAAACATTCCCTCAATAAGATCTTTACCACATCAGGAAAACCTATGCACATCAACACTTAATTACCAACCTCTAATCTCCCTTTAAATTCCACCACCGAGAGGTCAACATTTTCATGATCTAACAGGGATACTTCTAAACATTTCAAGATTTATTGACTTCAAAAGAGCCAGTCGATGCCTAAAACCCAAAAATGGTAATACCGAACACAGATGGACATCCCGCCTAGGATTTCGTTCCAGGCGCACTGTCATGTTAAATTTGACACCTAACAGGGTACTAAGATTCCCAATCTTACATTTCTAACAAACGGACCACAATATTTCCTTTGCTCACGAAAACTCATTAAGACGATACACCGCCAACGTAGAACATGACGTCAAACGGACTATCAACACGTCAAATCAAATCCAACCATACCCAATAGTCACACGAGACCTTATTCCGCAGATTTACCGAAACAGGAGGATCACCCCTTTATTAGATGGGAAATGCATACATCTAATACCTCAACTATTCATGCGTGAAACGATTCATAAACTAAAACCCAAAATTCCAAAGCTAACCACAAATCGGATCATCCGACGCTGCAATTCCCAAGGACTCCTCTAGTCTCTAATTACAACTCCTTTCATGATAGGGGTTTAAATCTATAGCCACAATGAGTTCAAGGTTTTCTAAGCTAATATGCCAATTTGAAATTTACAAAACTTTCAAACGCAACAGTTTTATAACAATCGATCGTACATATAAAATCTACTACCATTTACCTGGTAGGTGTGCATAGTGAACACCAACGCCACATATATAAAACTATTTCAAAATTCATTTCATCATTAACACATGCTTATAATGACAATAACAGAAGTTGGGCAACAAACTTTTCAAATGGACCACTATGGTCCGTACATGAATTAATTTATGCCGTGTTCGTAAAATAATTTTATGCATTAAAACAATATGCAAAAGATGTTTGTACCAATTCCAAAAGATGAACTTCACAAATTCAAGCCCCCAAAATTTCCTGCTTTAACCATAAAATGTCATGGAATATCATTTCCAAAAAGACTCTCATGTAACAATTTATTTCTCAAACTTAGCAAAATGATAAAAGCATGCGATTTGGTCAAACGTACAATAATTTAGTTCGATTTCAAACTTTAGGTTGTACGAATAAAACCAAAAATAACAGTTACAAGGACATATATACCGATAACTCATTTAAGGCATTGCGGAAAATTTATGACAGCAAAATCAACAACTGGAGCATGTTTAGATCAAAAGTTCAATACGAAACAACATAAATCTTTTATATGTTTACTCACGCTAACAATATAAATTAATTCAAATACTAAATAGCATACAACTAATTAACAATTGTATAAAACCCAAAAGAGAAATCATACGACATTGACACTCCCAAAATAACATATGGGGTAATATATACTAACAACACTCTAATCAAGACGCCTCTTACGGCTGCGAAAATACCGGTGCAAGACTCGCACGAGCCAAAAATATCAAACAAAGACTCATAAGTTAACGCACACCATAATGCAAGTATACGCCTCTCAAAGTTCTACTGCACGACGCAAAACGGTCGTAAAATAAAACACCATAAAACTCAACTGAATTTTCATAAAATTCATTAACGCTAAAATCAAACAGTGCCAGCATTTTCACTTACCAACATAAAAGCATAAGACGACAAAATGTCTAAAATGTTAAACTTCTAAGAGTTTCCCCTTTTTACTGCAATGAAAAGTAAAGTGACACTTTTCAACAAAGCTTGCATGGGACACGACGCTTAATAAAATGTAAATTTACACGCAACAAAATTTAAACTCACGCATTTCAAAGTTTACTCATGCGTCGAAAAAACGTCGTAAAACAATACTCCATAAAATTCAACACAACTCGTACCGACTAAAATTCCCAAGAAAACTCCGACTCAAGAACATGGGAATAACTTTTCCTTTAAAACCTTAACATACGTGGAGGAGATCCAATGTCAAGGTTAAAAGTTCATAGTTACTTGCCCAATACCCAAATAACATTAAAACACAAATATTACAATATCCGAAAATAGCGTTAGACACGAAACGGGGATGAAGAGATTTTCAATAGAAATATTTGCAACCACGTGCAACAAAACAATTTCATGCATGCTTAAACTCACGGTTTAAGACCTGATGAGTGCCAAATGTTTTACCAAGACTTCGTACATAACTCACTTTATACTTTGAAATCATGAGAAACAATGGATGAAAACTTATTTTAGAAATAAATTTCGTGCATGGATTTGGTCGGCACTCAACATCCCGAAATCACGTCCCTCAATTTGCCATCATAATAATGTCATCCGGATGTTCAAACATCTTAAGGCAATCATCCACGATTTCATCGGTTCACCTTACAGTTTCTCCTCGAAATAGAGTCAATTAACAAGCCTATGGTTCTAATTCGACCAATGACTCCGACCCAAAATGGTCAACTTAATGTATTGATCGCGCTTAACCATCACTCCAAAGTGACAATGCTATGAGAATCAACTCCTCTATCGACTACTCGCTTAAAAACTTTCTCACTGCCCCAACGGTAATCATGCCAAGACAATTCAAGTATACACATGTAGCATATAAGTTCACCCTAACACTGGCCAGGTGCCATTATGAATGTACCGTACATGATCATCCTTGCTATCCTCGAAAAGTTTCCCGTTTCTAGAGACTCGACCAACCCTAAAATATCATATCTTATGGTACCTAATAGTACAATTTCACTTTCAATCACTTAAAATAACGCTAATTTGAGTCTAGGCATCCAAAAATCAATACCTAATTCTCTCAAACTTAAGCTTTGATACCAACTTGCAACACCCTCAATTTGGAAAGAGCAACTAATTTAAAAATTTATAAATATGCCTCAAGGAATGGATAGAACTTCATGCGACAAGCCCATACTTAAAATACGATTCTAGAATTTTCCATCAACATAACAAATGAAATCTTACATAGAGACTAACTCAAGGTCGGGTGTTACTAAACCCAAATACAAGTTGCTCTTCTCAACACTAATGCGGAAGACTTCACCAAGTCACTCACTCTTGCACATACATCTAGCACTCAACACTTCGCAGAAACGCTAGAAACATTTCCCCTTGCGGAACCTGATGCACATGCCGACAAATAAAAAGGTTAGGCTAACGCCTAAGTGAGTTCAAGAATTTTCAAAAAGAAACCAATATATTTGTTAAAGGTAAGAATGCAGTTTAAATCATTATCTTTCAAAATGATTTACTATAAATATTAAACGTCTCATTTTCCAATATCACACACCTTTAAAAACAAGCAGTCCAACATGAACATTCATTCGTAAAACAACTTCAACCCTAAATTCACCCAAAACGTGAATAGTAATTAAACTCCCCATTTTATAAAATTGCGGATAAGACTTTATTTCTCGAAATACCCAAACACGGGAGGGCATAATACTCGACCCATAAATCACGAATAAAAACCGAATATACAAAACGTCACCGAAAACATGGATTACAACACAATACCATTTAATACCCAAATAACACCTTCCGGTGACGGGGGAGACCTAGTTCCGAGGTATGTGGCAGAACACAAAGTTTAGCCACCTAGCCACGTTGTCGAACTACACCTCAGATCGTAACTCTATTGCCTGCTCTGCCGACCTATACCTCCAGTCGGACTTTATTTCAAGTCCCCAAACACCGTATCCCCCATTGCCTACTCCGCCGAGCGACACAAGGATACACGATCTTATTGCCTGTTCGGTCTCTAGTGGAGTTTCATCCTTAGGGTACTCATTCGACCCCTAGTGCCTACTCCCGAGCATTCAAGACAGGAGCCTCAACTCCTCACTTGATAACTCATGACGTCTAACCCTCATGCATAAGAATTAGACATCCAGTCCCAAGACCCATGGTCCTGAAGTACAACCCATAAAGGTTCCTCTTCGCCAAACAACTGGGACAACAACGATGCCAATATGGCATAATTCCCAAGGTGAGAATATATCAAGACTCCTCATCCTTAAATATGACAAACTCACATGCCTATGGATCTAAATGCATTACATTCTAAAATACATGACTCCAAATGAATGACACAGACACTCAAAACATGTATTCTCCAAATAAAGTGCAATAAATGCAACCCTCACCCAAAGCTCTACTTTCAGTTATTAAAGTCGGATAAATGTCCTCAAGACCCAACACCAACGACAACCGAGCTTTAAGCCCACAATCAAAAGATCATACGTTGAAGCCCACAAAATGCAATAAAATGCAACGACCAACATTTATGAAAACACCTGCTCCAACTACATGAATAAACTCCAACATACTTTATATTGAGATAAGTCATTTTCCTAAACAAGTTTATAATCTCATTTACTCTTTCCAAAACGTCCCATGACACACATTTAAATGGCAATTACTCCAGAGGTTTACACTCGTACGATAAATCATTTAAATACCAATATCACCGACTTACTCAATAAAATATTTGAGTTACATCTTTTCCCAAAACCAAAAGGTTTACAACTTCAAAAACGTTTGCAAGATTGGGAATGACCAAGCGCCCATGACTCACACGTCGGTATTTTTAAAACATTTCACGATACAAAAATACGCGTGATACCAACAATCATAAAAATGCATTTTCACCAAATATTCCCTATTAAGGTAAATAAGTCATCGAAGCATTCTCATTTTGATGCATTTATCAAAATACCCAAAATCCCAAAGATGGGTGTTTTATAATTATAAAGTTAAACACTTCCCAATAACTAAAACTTATTAGGTGATCAGCAGTTAACAATTTCATGTAAATCACAAAACACTTTAAAATGAACATTTTGACATGTACATCGTTTTCACAAATCAGTTTGAACTCACCTTGCTAGATTTAGGCTAAATCTATATTTTACCCCACTTTGAGCTTCCTTGAAGAGACTTGAATCCTCAAGCCAAAACTTCCCAAAAACCTAGATTCACAAGTTTCCACCCATTAATAAAGATATTCAACCATTTAGAATCGATCCCCAAACACTTTACATCAAAACCTCCATTTGGCCAAAACCCTAATTTTTTACCCAAATTTCTCCAAAATCTTCCAAACCGAAATTGGAGTAATAAAACACTAGGATATCACCAATGAAGCATTTATATCTTAAAATAAGGTTTAGAAATGGAGAGGATAAACTTACCACTTAGGCTTTGGTGAAAACCTAGAAAACCCTAAAATGAACCTTGAGGTTGAAGATGAAGATGGAGAGTTCTTGGTCAAGGCTTTCAATCTACCACATGATGATGGTTTACCCCCACAATACCAAAGGATTTGAGCCAACGATGATCCAAAATCACCATAGATGAAGGTAGGTGTTCTTGAGAGAGTTTAGAGAGGGTTGGGAGTGAAAAGGAGAAGTGAGAAATGAAGAATGACCTAGAAACCCGTATTTGACAACCTGCTGCACCTCAGTTGCGACATTGCCATGCGACATATGCGACATTGCCCATGGAAATGTCGTTGGTCATTGTCGCAAGCTCCAGCCTCCACTCTGTTTCATGCTGCGACTTTGCCTGGTGCGACTATGACATTGTCATAGTCGTCGGGCATTGTAGTCGAGCTTGTACTATGCTCCGAAACCCGACTTTTTCAACATCGAGACCCTCGACACTCTTAGGGACTTCAAATAATGTTTTCCCAACGTAAATCCCACCGTTAACAAGATACAGAAAAAGTCCAGGTGACCTTTACTTACCAAAAAATACGGGTGTTACAATATCCTTTGAATTCTTGTCTAAGAATCTTGGTTCTTACCTTGAACTTGGTGTGGATTGATATTTTGAGTATTTTTATATATTTTTGTGATTTTATAATTATTAATATGTATATGTATGTGTATGTGTGTGTGTATATATATATATATTATACGGGACCTACAAAAGATGTTTTTTACGAGTTGCGATTTTTATGTGAATAGTTTGAAACTTTAAAACATAATAAGATCTACTAACATATAAATGAAATATATATAAAAAAAAGTCGAAAAATAACAGTATGTGAAACTCGCATTAGTACAAAAACTCACATTTTCCACGGTTAAAAACCATGGCCATAGGCCTTTGGCCACAATTTTTTTCGTCAATCAAACCATAGTCTATTCTCCCGTCACCATTAATACCCTTTTGGCCATGTTTAAAATGTGTTAGTATATAAAATTAAAAACCATAGTCATAGCCTAAAAACCATGACTATAAACGTATCTAATTTTTATGGTATTAGAGCATTTTTACTATATCCGTGACAATAAACTACTTATTGTCACACAAACTCACATTAAACGTGGCCCATTCATTACATATATTTATGCTTAATTTTACTTAGTGTGACTATTAGGTTCCTTTTTTAGTCACATAAAATAAAAAAAATCATGGCATTAAACTACTTATGGCCACACAATTTGTTTTTAAGGTGGCCAATATTACCCTATAATCACATATATTTGTTTCTGACATGGCCATAAACTACTTATCATCATGCAAATTTTATATCAACCGTGACCAATTCATGACATATGGTTACCATAGATGTTTGAACCATGGTTATTGTTTACCTTCTGGTTATACGAAATAACTAAATATGTAGCCATAAACAACTTACAGTCATGCAATTCATGACATATGATTACACTAAATTGTTTGAACCATTGCTATTGATTATATTTTGGTCACATGAACTAACTAAAATCCGTAGCGATAAACTAGTTACCGCCACACAAATTTCATAACATTTTGTTATACTAAGTTCTTAGAAATGTGGCTACTAATTAACTTTTGGTCACTTGTGTTTACTAAAAGACGTGACCATAAACTACTTATAGCCATGAAAATTTTATATTAACCGTGGCAATTTCATGACTATGGTTATGCTTAATTGTTTAAAAAAGGAGGTTATTGGTAGCCTTTTGATTACACGAAATAGCTAAAACCGTGACCATATACTATTTATAACCACTCAAACTTTATATTAATCATTGCCATTTAATGATATATGTTGAATTGTTAAAACCGCGAATATTGGGGTTACCTTTTGGTTACACAAAATTATTAAAATCATGACCGTAAACTACTTATAACCACGAAATTTTCATATTAACCATGGCTAATTCGTGACATATAGTCACACTGAATTGTTATAACAATAACCATAGGTTATGTAACACCCTCAGATCTGAAAACAACAATCAATTTAAAATTTCCTAAATACATCGATAACTGATTCACCTACACTAACAATTTAAGGTTTAACTTCAAAAGTACAAATCAAACCTTATACAAAGTCTATAATAGGGACGAGTGTTAATAAAGCCCAATAACAATCGTTATCTCCAAATACGGAAGACTTCACCCAAGCTACTCTCTCTCTCTCGAGCATATAACTAGCACTCATCTGCTCATAGTGTCACTAACACCATTTCCCAACCGAAACCTTAAGCATATGCCGACAAATAAAAAAGTTAGGCTTTACGCCTAGTGAGCTCAAGAGTTTTCATAATAAACATATAAAGTAAAAAACTTTACGAATGTAATTTTAATCATGACTTCCATAATGAAATACGTTCAGTCTGCAGGTAATCAAAATGAAATGCATTAAGTCTGAAACAATCCCTTTTTCAATATTCTCCATCTTCGTGATCAAGACCACAATACAAAACATTTCCTCGAATATAAACCCAAAACTCATGTAAAACATAACTGACACTTTAATAATCAAATACTGAAAACGTGGATAAACTCTATCCTCCAAAATATCCAAAAACATGGATAAGATTCAATACCCAAAACCACCGAACATGGGTAACAACCCACACTCAAAACATCAACTAAAACATGGATTATAAAACTCCATAACCAAAACAACACATTTTGGTGACGGGGAAGACCTGATTACATTGCACGTGACGGAATACATAAGTAGGTCACATAACTATGTAATAAAACAAAAACGTATGGATTATACTCATAAGACATATCGAGCTCAACCCCTCTAGATCTTTTGCCCGTGGAGACTCAAATTCAACCCCTTTGGATCTATACTTTGAGATGTCCATATCCACACAAAACATACAAGAACATTTGAAATTACACCTTACTGCCCATGGGACGCTTCCCGACCGTATAGGTCCACACCTTACTTACCATGGTGACCCGATGCCTATTCCGTGCTAAAGTGGTGAACTTGTCCAAAACGGGACATAAGAACACCGTGCCTATGGATCCATAGCAATAAGGCCTAAAACATTATATGACTCCAATGAATGAACTAGCGCATTTGAAATATGTAATTCTCATATAAATATAAATCATGACCAAAGCTCTACGTTGAGCTATAAAAACTAGACAAATGTTCCCAAGACCCGACATAGTCAAAACCCGAGCCATAAGCTTAATCAAATCAACTGACATGTGTAAAAGCCATAAAATACAATAAACATAAACAACCTGCATTCATGCAAACCTACGTTCCAAAATACATAAATACCCTAACATAGTTTAGATTGGGACAAATCATTTTCTAAATGAGTTTATACCATTTATACTTTAAAAAATGTCCCATAATCACGAAATCAATCATTCCCCCAAAACACACACTAAAAGTCCATTTATACTCAAAAGGTCTCGTACCATAAAACAAATTATTAAAATGACAAAGTTTATAAAGTTAAACGCTTCAAATAATCAAAACCCACCAAATAGCTCAACAGTGGATAATTTCATGTAAAACATGTAAACATTTAAAAATGGACATTTTGGCATGTACACCATTTTCGCAAATCAATTTGAACTCACCTTGCTAGATTTAGGTTAAATCTAGGTTTTACCTCAAATGTGAGTCTCCTTTGATGGAGATTTGGAATCTTCAAGGAATCTTTTATAGATGTTAGATCCAATACTCCCCAAGGTTTCCTTTACCTGAAAGCAACCAAAATCATACCAAAGTTGAAGAGTGTAAGGAAGATGATAAAAACATCAAACCCTAGTATCTAAATGAAGAGGTGAGTAGATTACCATGATCATAAACCCTTGGATCAACCCAAGATCATCAATCCTATTCTATCTCATCTTGAAAATCTTCAAAAATCAAACCCTAGGTCCAAGAATCACCAAAATCGGACCTAGGATTAAAGAGATGCAACCATATGAAGAAAACCCCTAAATATGTCGATTTTAAGCTTCCAGGTCGCTCCCGCGACCTTGCCCCGTGACTTGAGGACGCGTGGTAGGTCGCGCGTGTCTTCTGATGTCGACCCAACGACTTAGGCGGCTTGTGCCGCGACCCCAAAGCCACACACCAAACCACGGGAATCCATTTCCCCCGGTTTCCTTCCGTTTTCGCGTCCGATTCGGTCCTCAATGGATCCACTACAGAAAGGGAAGTAAAACCTTAATAAACCTCCATTATGATGGTCATACGGTTACAGTATTATGGGTTAAGGGTATCCCAAATCACGGGTGTTACAATCCTCCCAACCTTAAAAGAGATTTCGTCCTCGAAATCTGGCACCGACCAAACACCTAAATGTCGTATTTAGCGAGACTAATAGGTTCTCCATTCTAAAGGGATGCCTCCACGATACCTTGCCTCATATACGAACCCGATTACCTCCCATTTAAGGTTATTCATATTACCTCAAGAGTAGCTTATGATCTTAACTAACCACTTCCACCAAGGTCACTGTAGATCCCAGTGCAGTGCAATCACAAGTAATTAAGAACAATGATGAACAGATTATAGGCCACAACAACTACTCATATGATTGATATAACTTCAAAGGGTTAAGGTTTACAGAGAGAATTTCTGATTAGGATATGTAAACCTAATGACTAGTAAACTGAATAATGAATTTCTAAACTAACAAATGAAATAGAATTAACTATAAATACGTAGGCTCGCAGGCCTAATGGGCTTATGGGCTTTAAGGCCCAACAAGCTTACAACTATAATAACTTGTCATAATCTACCCTGAACTTCTATTTAACTATCAAAATAGCCCTAACAATCTCCCCCTTTAAATAGAAGTTGATAGTCACGCCAGTTAGGAACATAAATTTTTCGGAAACCAAAACTGATCTCGAAATATCGAATCTGAGTCCTGTACTCCAGCCGCTCTTCAATTACACCCAGTGCTTCAAGAACGAGTGGCTTGTATTTAGGATCCACAAGCTGAACCCCTTTTTCATCTTTATCAAGTACACGCTTCAACTTTTCTTTCAGCAACATCAACGTACCATCACAGAATCTGGCAATCTGATTAAAACGAATGAAACGCATAATTCCTTTGTCGTTCAAGTAGGTCATGCCAAACTCTGGAAGCTTTATCACAGTAAATGCAGGTACATTCTGGGCATCAGACGGAATCTTCAAATCAGGCTTGAGCAGATTAATCTTTGGCTGGTTGCTTTCTAACCCAATCTGAAAATCTTCCACCGAGGCAAGCTTCATTGCACACTTCATATATCTCTTTACTGTCTCAAGTGCATCAATGACTTCCCCGGGTCTGTTAGTTCTGGTCTTTAAGTCTCGAAGAATGAACAACAGATCTTGTGGTTCAAGAAACGGAAAGTCAACTTCAGAGAAACAATACTTCTGACCATCTTCTCTAGTCACCATGAAATCTGAATACTTTACTTTCATGAAGAAACTAGATAATATCTGATCAACCGATGTAATCTTCAGCTTTGTCTTGTTGTTTTTGACTTGAAACTTCTTGTACGCGAATATGAGTTCACGCTGTTGTTCCTTGCTTTTCATTGACTGTAGACCATGCAGAACAACTTCATCATACTTACGTATCCAGTGGGCAAAAATCTTCTTTTGGCTTTCTTCAAGGAAAGGAACTTTTATTCTGACTCTCTCCCACTTGGATGGACGAACTGGTGTAGTACTGTCTGTTCCCCTAACTGGAGATGCTGGAGGAGATCTGAAGGGAATATCTGATTCAGGAAGATCAGGATTAGCAACTAAATAGGTCAAAAGTGGAACCGCAACAGAAGTCTGATCGTCTGGCTGATAGTCCGAATGAAGGATCTCATCTATTTCGGCTTGCATGACTACCAGCGCTCGTTCAGTATTAGCACATTCTTCCGTCGGTTCATAAACTTCATAAGGATCAAGTATCAATGCCCAGTCTTCAGGGACTATCGGAAATCCTTCATCAAATTCCTCAGACTTTTCAACCCTTGGAATGTCAAACAGCATTAACTCCATACATTGTTCCCGTTCCTGTCCCTGCCCTTCTGATCGAGTACCGGAACCCGTACCCTGTTCAACCTGTTCTGACTCCACTACATGTGTCTCCGGCTCAGATAGACGTTGGCGCTTCTCCCCCTCATGGTGATCAGGATCATCGTGATCATCATGTCGGCGCTTGAGCCGTTCTGCCTGGCTACGGCAGGTATCCTCCACTGCTGAAAGGCGTTCAGTCAAAACAGCTACGGTTTGCTGAAGTGACTGAAGCATAGCTTGCTGGATCTGAAAGGCTTCGGTAGAGACAATAGGCTGGGGTGTAGGTGGGGTAGTTGTGGATGCTTGAGAACGAAGTAGGGATACCAAATCGGCATCCTGGGTGGGTTTGGTTAGAGATTGGGCTAGAAGTTTGGCAAGAAGGATGGATTTGAGTTCAGGTATTGAAAGATCCGTGGCTGGTAGGGAAGGTGGAATAGGTGTGGTCTCCGGCTCAGTCGCAGGACCTTTGCCTTTGACCATGCGTTTGATGTTGTCCATCTCCTCCCTCATCATAGATTGGACAGCCTTTAGGGCGCCGTCCATGTATTCCCTTGAGACAAACTCAGTTGGGGTAACTCCGGGGTCACTTAGACTTCCCGTTGTAGCTACGACTGTAGAGGTCGAGCCGCCTACGTTCACGGTTGGCGTGATGATAGCCGTGGTAGGACTTCCACCCAATCCTCGTAAACTACCCGAAGGCGGGTTTACTATGGATGTTCCGGCCGGGCCACTTAGGCTACCGGCGATAGCCGAAAAAGGAATCTGTGTCCTAGGAATGGCATGTATAACAAATGGCTCTAGACTCCGTGCATGCAAAGATGGCGAGAACGGGGGCAGCTGTTCTCTTGTTTCAATATCGGCACCCTCCAAGTGAGAGTCCGATAGCGTATGTGCTAAATCCCCGTGAGAATGTGAAACCACCATCTGTTGAGAGATGGTGGAGTGGCTTGGTTGGGCGTGCAAGTGTGCCGCTAGGTCCACGGCGGCTTCTTCAATACCCTGTCCCAACACATGAGACTGGGTAGCAGATGTGGCTACCTGGCTAAACGTGGCTAGGGGGGATACAACCGAAGATGGTTGTCCCGTCTCTCGTGTACTCTCGGAATGCATTTTACTCCGCCTTTCCCTCACACGGCTCACTTCTTGATTTTCAACTGAGACTCCCTCCGCTCTCCTTATCTCTCCAGAGGAGGGCTGATTATCGTCACCATCGGAGTCAGAAGACTCTTCATTTGATGCCGATGCTGCAGTTTGGGTTTCTTCTGAGTCGGAATTGGCTGTCGTGTCTTCAGTAGCAGCGACAGAAAAGGACTGAACATGAACGGCTTCAGAATCTGTTGCCTCTTCTGCCATTTGAGTCTCGGTTGGTGGTGGCGAAGATGGTTGTCTTGAAGAACTAGGCTGGCTCGTTCCAACGGCACTGCCCACGCCAGATCCCCTCACGATAATATCTCTCGACACACCCTGTCCGGAAGCCCCAGCTATCCGGACGCTCCCGCCTCTCGTTCGTGGACGCGGACCCTCACGTCGCTCAGGTCTTGCTCCCTGGGCAGGTCCTGCCGGTCCTAGCCGGACCATAGGAGCTGGAATGTTGTGTGTGTGCCTATAAGCTATCACACTCAGTGTCGTGGGACGAGCATGGTCTAGTACCCCGACTGGGATTTGTCGGGCGACAACACCTTTCGGATCAACGCGGGAAGGAATCTTGCGAGTTGGATGTTGTGGGCACGTCGGGTGGGTAGAGCGGCGGTGTATCTCGGGATACAGGTTCATGTAGTTCCGGATAACGATCTGTAGGAAACGCATGAATGGAATGAAGTTTGACCGGCGAGATGCAGTAGAATGAACTCTCTGAATGAGTTCAAACCAGAGAAAGTCGGCAAACTCCACGTGGCGATTGAAGGCCACCGCGTGAAAGATGCGTAGAATCGGGGCGCTCGTCTGATCAATGCCCTTCGTTATAGATGAAAGACACCGATTGATGTATGTGAACAATGTGTACCATATCGTCGATAGATGTTTGCGGTTGAAGGTTGATGGAATGCGAAGTTCTGCGCCGTAACCCAAAGAGAGAAGGTCGGTGCACAGTGTAGCATCAGTGACAATCGGGTCGAAGTCTTCTCGGCCTGCAACGGATCCGGCGGTCGGTAACCGAAGGAATTGTCGGAAGAGATCACTTGTGAGAAGCACTGGTGTGTGATCTATCCGACCTTCAAGATGGAATCCGCCATCGGCCTCTAACGCATGGAGAGAATGCCAGAATTGCTGTAAGTATAAGATTGGTACGGTTGCAGATTTCGTTAGAGCATAGGAGATTGGATGGCCCCTGAGTATCTCGATGATGACCTGATATTGAATAGCAGGTTGGGTTACATCGAGATGGTAGTTATTGGCTGTAAGAGGAAGGAACTGATCCTCGGGAATCAGTTCCGCATCTGCGATTGGATCAATCGCTGGTGGCTGGTTTTGTGCCATTGTACCTGCGAAGAATTAATCGATTAGTACGCAGGTTTGGAAAAAGATAATAGCCGTTGGAGTTATACAGTCATGATTTAGATCACAACGGATAGTAACTCCAAATCTTGGAAGAACAAAACCCTATTCGTGAATTAGGGTTAGTCACCAAGGCGCATAGACTTGCACCAGCACATAGAACCACCAAAATTTCCTCATAAACACACATATTAAAAGGTATAACTATGAGCACCAAGAACTTGGATTCTACCGGATAAGATTCAACCGGGGTTCTACTAAGACCGGATAAGTGCAGAATCGGATAAGGCATTCGACCGGAGGTCACTAAGACCGGATGGGTGTTCGACCGGATGTTACTTAAGACCGGATATGGTCTTCGACCGGAGGAGATATTCGACCGGAGGTTACATTCGACCGGTGGTTAAACCACCGGATAGTTGTTCGACCGGAGGGACCTTTGACCGGGGGAGGCTTCGACCGGGGCGTAACCCTAGATCGGAGTATACCCCCGGAGAAGATTAAACGACACCAGATCCATCCCCGGGGAACATCCATAGCATAAAACAAACTTGAAATCGATCGATTACAAACGATCGATGCAGACTAAAAATCGTATCGATTACCTACCTGATCGAATGAAGACGAAGGGTTCGGTCGAAAGAGTTGTCCGGGCGAGAGAGAAATAGAGGACTATGAGAGAAAAAATGGGATCGATCGAATGAGGGACTAAGGGGTTCGATCGGGGTTCTTATACCCCCGGAGGTGTCTAGGGCTTGGGCCGTGGGGGGGGGGGGGGGCGGGTAGGATTTGGGCCGAATCAAACCAAACAAACAAAAAAACTAAACAAAATAAACCAAACCTTAAAAACATATTTTTGGAGTTTTCGGTGATATATAAAACAACTTAAAAAAACAATCCTAATGGGAAAAAAAAAATTAACAACGAAGACACGAGACCTAGCTCCCCCTCGAATGATTACCAGGAGGAGGTCCAAACATAGAACCCTCTTACCTGCTCCCCCTCGAATGGAGGACCCGTGAGACTTACCAACCATCTGACGCTAGTGCTCACCCGGAACACATTACCGGGTTGTAGATCCACCACAATCAACTTGCACTTTTCAGAGAACAAGAGATAAACTGCACATAAAAACAGCCACACGAACACAAAAGGAGCGGGAAAAACCCGAAATCTACTTTGTTGATACAGAAGTTCGTAACGGACACAGAGCTGAACGAGTAAAATGCAATAACCAAGGAGTGTGGATAATAGCAACCAGAGACAAGGCACTGGTGCAGTTGTCACAGTCATTCGTTATTGAATGAAACTCGTAGAGATCTGCGAACGGATCAAACTTTCAGATTTAGCATACCTAGCTTGGACACAAGGTAATTAAATTGTTTTTCGTCCAAGGCTTTGGTAAATAGGTCTGCTAACTGATGCACTGAATTAACAAAATAGAGTTCGATAGTACCTTTTTCCACGTGATCTTTTATAAAGTGATAGCGCACATCAATGTGCTTCGTCTTCGTGTGCTGGACGGGATTGCTTGATATGGCTATAGCGCTCTTCGAGTCGCAGTAGATGGGAATCCTGGAGTAATTAAATCAATAATCTTTGAGCTGGGTGCGCATCCAGATGACTTGCGAGCAGCAACTGGCGGCTGCTACATACTCCGCCTCGGCGGTGGAGGTGGACACGCAGTTTTGCTTCTTAGAAGCCCAGCTGACAAGACGATCGCCCAAGAACTGAACATGACCCGACGTGCTTTTCCGGTCCAGCATGTTTCCAGCATGGTCAGCGTCCGAGTAGGCTGTCAATTCAAAACCTGTCTCTTTTGGGTACCACAAACCAAGATCAGCAGTACCTTTTAAATATCGGAAAATTCGCTTAACCGCAGCTAAGTGAGACTCTTTAGGTTTCGACTGAAATCTTGCACACAAGAATGTCGAAAACATAATGTCAGGCCGACTAGCCGTCAAGTACATCAGAGAGCCAATCATACCTCTATAAATAGTAGCATTCACATCCTTACCGTCAGGATCGGAGTGAAGCTTTAGAGTAGTGGACATGGGGGTTTTCATAGATGAAGATTGTTCCATCTGGTATTTCCGAAGAATATCCGAGATGTACTTAGATTGATTAATGAAAATTCCTGTTTGTAATTGTTTTACTTGTAGACCCAGGAAAAAATTCATTTGCCCCATCATGCTCATTTGAAAATGTTTACTCATTAAGGCAGAAAAGTTCTGACAATACTTGGGGTTCGTGGAGCCGAAGATTATATCATCAACATAAATTTGTACAAGAATGATATCTTTCTTCTCTCTTTTAATAAATAAAGTAGTATCAATTTTACCTTTAGAGAATCCAGACTTGACTAAGAAGGATGAGAGTGCATCATACCAGGCTCGTGGCGCTTGCTTAAGACCGTAGAGGGCCTTGTCAAGAAAGCAGACGTAATGCGGATTTTCAGTACTCACGAAGCCTTCGGGTTGCGAGACATAAACTTCCTCCTTGAGCACGCCGTTGAGGAACGCGGACTTCACGTCCATTTGAAAGACGATGAAATTCTTGTGAGCGGCGTATGCGAGGAACATGCGGATCGCTTCAATGCGGGCAACCGGTGCAAACGTCTCATCGTAATCAATTTCTTCTTGCTGGCGATATCCTTTAGCCACTAGACGCGCTTTGTTCCGAACAATGATGTCGTTTTCGTCCTTCTTGTTCTTAAAAATCCATTTAGTCCCTATCACCGTCTTGTTCTTAGGACGGAGAACTAGGCACCATACTTTGAGGCTCTCAAATTGGTTGAGTTCCTCTTGCATAGCAATAACCCAGTCCGGATCATTCAGCGCTTCAGAGACGGTGGAAGGTTCGATACGGCTAAGGAACGAGGAAAATAAGCAGTCGTTCGCGGTGGTGGATCGAGTTTGAACTGGTGTGGATGGATCACCGATGATCTGATGAAGGGGGTGTGCTCGAGTCCACTTGGTGGTGTGTGGATGAGGTTGATATGTCTGGTGAGAAGTGTCGACATCCATATACCCACCGGGGGGTACATCCTGAACTGCCTCGAGGGATGATGGCCTGTGAGGTGGAAGCTTCGTAGTGGGAGTCGAACAAGGAGTAGAGGACGACTCAGCTGGATATGAAACGATGGGAGGTTCCGGGATTGCCGGAGAGGAAGCTTCGAGAGCACCTTCAACAGGAGTCGGTGCAGGAAGTTGAACGGAAACAGGAGTCGGTTCAGGAGCACCGTCATCAAGAACTTGAGCAAGAGTATGTCTATCACTTGAGCTTGGGGAAGCTTGATCATTGGCAGTAGAAGATGGAACACCAGGCGAGGATGGACCACCGGAGTTGGTAGGGCCAGTGACTTGTGTCACTTCTGGTGCTTGAGCAGTATTCCTGTCACATGACGTAGTATTAGACTTAACATTAAATAAGTCATTATAAAAGAATTCAAACAGTAAATCCAAATCAGAAAGATGTGCTTTTGACGTAGACGCATGATTTGGATCCACTGGAGATTGTGTAGCCTCCGAACGGAATTGTCCAGAAGCTAACACACCAGTAAGCGCGGGTTCTGAACTGAGATGTTCAGAAACCATTTCAGGGGCCTCGTCAAACGTCACGTTTACGCTCTCAACGACGGTCTTCGTCCGTTTGTTGTAGACACGGTAGGCTTTTGCTTGCTGAGAGTAGCCGATAAACACTCCTTCATCCGCTTTGGGACTGAATTTGCCAAGATCATCCTTATCATTTAAGACAAAACAGGTGCATCCGAAAGCATGAAAGTAGTTGATGTTCGGGATACGCTTGTTGATTATCTCGTACGGAGTCTTGTTGAACCGCTTGTTGATGATAGACCGATTTTGAGTATAGCAAGCGGTAGCAACAGCTTCTGCCCAAAGAGATAGTGGTAGCTTGGAATGAGATAACATTGTGCGTGCTGCTTCAACTAGAGTTCTGTTTCGACGCTCTACCACCCCATTCTGCTGAGGAGTACGAGCGGCGGAGAAAGTATGCGAGATACCCACGGAAGTGAGATAACCGGTGAGTATTTGATTCTTGAACTCAGTACCGTTGTCCGTCCTGATGGTCTGAACTACTTGGTTGAGACTGACTTGAATGCTCTTCAGAAGTGAGATTATCAACTCGGGAGTTTCGTCCTTTGAACGGAGAAATCGGACCCAAGTGTAACGAGAGAAATCGTCAACCATCACCAGGACATACTTCTTGTGATTTATGCTTTGAACGTGCATCGGTCCACATAAGTCCATGTGGATTAGCTCAAGGGACCGAGAAGTACTCGGAACGGCTTTAGGCTTGTGCGACGTCTTTTTCATCTTGCCCTTTTCGCAGGCAGCGCACAGATGATCTTTTTCAAACTTTAGGTCTGGCATACCTTTGATATGTCCACCGAGCACCAACTTGTTGATATTCTTGAAGTTCAAGTGCGAGAGACGACGGTGCCATAGCCAGCTTTGTTCAGCAGATGCTTTGGACAACAAACAGACTTCCTTTTCGGGTTTCAAGGACGAGAGGTCAATCGTGTAGAGGTTGGTGCGTCGCGTTCCAGCAAGTATTTCTTTACCATCCTCAGTTCGAACGCTGCACCTTTTAGCCTTGAACGTAACCTCGAGATTCTTGTCGCAGAATTGACCGATACTGAAGAGATTGTGACCGAGACCTTCGACATAGGAGACTTTCTTGATCGTGATGTTATCTTTGACAATATCGCCGTAACCCCTGATGGGAGAGGAGTGATCATTCCCGAACCGTACATTCCCACAGAACCTCTCGGTGAAGTTTGTGAGTAGCTCCCTTCTTCCGGTCATGTGTTTGGAGCAGCCTGAATCTAGATACCACACATGATCGTCCTGCAAATAGTTTATTTCTTTTTAGGTACCCATTCGTAAATGGGTCCTTTGGGGTTAGAATTAACACCCGACGTAGAGACCCGTTTAGATTTGGGTCTTTTTCTATCACGGGAAGCATCACACTGAGAATAATCATGAGCAATATGATATGAGCCGAACCAATCAGATGCAAAACGACTATCAACAAAATCATTTGATCCACAATAAGAACAACACAGACAATCATGAGACAGTTGAAGTAATTGCGGAATGGAATAAACTTTTAAAGGAAGAGTTCCATTACAGTCAACTAAAGGTTTAGAAATAAAAACATCATGATTGTTATTGTTCTTTTTAGACTTTAAGACAGGATCAACTAATTCTGATGTTGCCGAGCTGTCTTTTGACTTCTTTGCTACCCAAGCATATGTCACTTCTTTCCGCCGACCAAAAATATCTGAAATGCCGTTAAACCTATAGTCAGTGGATTTGAAAATTGAAGATTGTGACCTTTGAGAGCGACCGGTCTTTTTCTTCTTCTGTGGATGCTTTTTAGATTTGGACTTTGAAGATTTTGAAGAATTGTTCACAGAAGGTTTTTGTGGGGCAGATGTGGAACATTCGCCCTTATAAAATGTAACCGGAGGCTCATAGGACTCATTTATAAAATCAACATGGCTAGGTAGAGAAGGATTAAAATCAAATTTGCTCAAAGCACCATCTAAACACACCTCAGAATTCAAAAATGCTGAAAATTCTAATTCCTCATCTGAAAGGACCTTATCACATGAGGACTTCAGAACTGTGGAAGAGTTTGTTGAGAGCAGATCGTATGCGGAAGCATTTTTACAATCAGAACACTGATCTGATTCAAAGCCTTGAGACTCTTTTCCTTTATTTGAAAAGATTGGTGACGAGTCACCCATAAAAGCTTTGCAGGAAGATGTGTCAGAAGAAGGATAAGAGTTTTCAGACAGATGAGATATCTCTCTTTGGAGAATGGAAGGCTGAGCTTGAAGGTCAGCCTTGTGAAGTTGCACTTTCAGATGATCTGCTGCCATAACAGCCAGTTGTGAGTGCAACTTCTTTATTTCCGTCTGGAAATAGTCTTTTTCCTCATCCGACATAGTCTCCTTTTTGTTGGAACTGAGACACTCAAGTTGAGATAAAAGACCTTGTTTTTCCTTTTGAAATTTTTCCCTTTCTAGTGCATGCGATTCTTCTAGCTGAAGCAGTTTCTTTTCTAAAATTAGAGTTGGAACATAAACTTTGGGAGCTAGAGGTTCCTCCTCAGTTTTAACGGTTTTAGTATCTAGTTCAGCTTGAGAGTAACTATGAAAATAATCGGATGACAGGAAACGGGGTTTGTCAGTATTATAAGTAGCATTTAATGAATCATAGACAAAAGGAACTGTCCTTTTAGAAAGAACAGAGTTTTCTCTTCTCAACTTATCTTCCAATTCTTCCTCCTCAGTGGGTGTGGTCCATCGTATCTTATATTCTGGAAAGATTTTGTCTAATCCAAAAAATTCAGATGCATATAAAGTAGGAACTTTGGATAAAGCCTTGTTTAAATAATTAGGGTTATCGTACCCGATACCCGCATTTCCGTACTTTGGTTCTTTTGGTGCGATTAGCTTTAGCGTTTGATCAGATTGACCAAATTTATAGAGTTTCTTTTCAAGCTCTTCTAATTGATTAGATAACCTTTTGTTCTCATTCTTGTACGCCACATTTTGAGTGATTAAAGCAATTTTCTCGGTCTCAGACGTACGTAGCTCATCGGTCAGGTCATCTACTTTGGTCTTTAGCTTTTGTGACTCTGTTGAACAACTGTCATTCTCTTCTCTTAAATTAGAAATCGTGCACAGGTAGCTAGAAATTTCTAAGCTTTGTTTTTCCATAAATTCAGACTGTTTAGTGACACGGTTTTCCAGAGATGACAGAAGTTGTTCTTTTTCTTTTAAAAGTAGCTTGTAAGAGTCAAGTTTGTTCATTGAAAGTTGCATCTGATCAAGTAAAGCTTCATGAAAGGGGGCACATACCTGGCAAGGAGCATTGTGATCTTCTTCATCAGTATCGGATGGTGATGAATGGTTGCCCATGAAACACAAATGAGCTTCAGCATCCTCAGGTTCTTCATCCGACACTTGTAACCAGTAATCGTCTTCAGCCATTAGAGCTTTACCGGCTTCCTTTTCTTTGGCAAGAAGCAGCTTGGCTCGGTAGTAGTCGGCGTTGCGCACAATTGGCTTGCGACAATCTTTGGCGAAATGACCTAACCGACCACAGTTGTAGCATTTGATCGGTTCATCTTTCGGCTTTTCTTCATTTCTCTTGTCCGACTTCTTAACAGCTTCAAAGCGACTATTACCTTCAGTCTTTTCTCGATGATCACGTCGAGTAGAGACTCTATGCTTGTTGGAGGACTTGTTAAAAAACTTCCTCTTTTGAAATGCTTGAGTGAGAAACACCATTGCTTCTTTCATCTTGGCAAGTTCTGGATCCGAGTCGCTATCGGAATCTTCAGGTTCAGAATCACTCAGCACGGGCTCTTTTCCAGATGATCGGCTGACGGACTTTCCTCTTCTCTCAGATACGAGTGCTATTTGATCAGTTGCTGGCTTTTCCTCTGCTTTCCCAATAAGTTCCATCACTTCTTCTTCGTCTTGGAGCAGCATTTCATAGAGTTCGTGAAGGTACAGCTTCTCCAAGGTCTGAGTGTGGCGAATATGGGAGACGAACGGTTTCCACTCAGGCTGTAAGTTGTTCATAAACTTTATGTTGTTTTCCGTGTTCGTCTTTGTGATCTTATTTTTCTGAAGATCATTCAAAAGCATATTAAACCTTTCGTAGGTTTCCGTCAGCGTTTCACCCTTTCGTGCTTTAAACCCATCATATCTGGTGATACAGTTGGTCACCTTTAGCTGATTATTGATGTGGCTTCCCATCATCATCTTCTCTATTTGGTCCCACATCTTTTTCGATGAGTCCTTGAAGCTATCTATACAAGCATAGATGTCATTCGGTAGACTCTGAAGAAGGTACGATTTTGCCAGCTTTTCTGCCTCGTACATTTCCTTTTCCTCCTTAGTAAAATCACCAACAGATTTCCGAATCTGACGCTCTGGCCTTCCTTCAGCTGGGTTTCCCGGTACCACTTTCATTGGCCAATCTTGTGGACCCTCAGTCAGGCATTTGTATATATCTTCATAGTTGGATTTTGCTTCTATGAAGTTCATAAATCAGTCATGCCACTGAGAGTACTCTCCCCGAAAGAGCACTGGGGGCTTTTGGTCAGAACCGATGGCTAGAGCATCCCTTGAGTTCATCTTTACTTCTTAACTTAAGAGCACTTTTTTTTACTGGATCAAACCTTTTTGCCTATCTGCTCTGATACCAATTGTAGATCCCAGTGCAGTGCAATCACAAGTAATTAAGAACAATGATGAACAGATTATAGGCCACAGCAACTAGTCATATGATTGATATAACTTCAAAGGGTTAAGGTTTACAGAGAGAATTTCTGATTAGGATATGTAAACCTAATGACTAGTAAACTGAATAATGAATTTCTAAACTAACAAATGAAATAGAATTAACTATAAATACGTAGGCTCGCAGGCCTAATGGGCTTATGGGCTTTAAGGCCCAACAAGCTTACAACTATAATAACTTGTCATAATCTACCCTGAACTTCTATTTAACTATCAAAATAGCCCTAACAGTCACCCCAAGGCGAACATTACCCTTAAATACTTCTAGTCGTCCTTCATGGATTTACGTTACACTCTATTCTTGCCTGAAAAAAAAATGCAAAAACTTTACAGAAACGATTCAATCCTAGTTTGACCATATTCATTTCAATTTCCGAGTACCCGAGTGGTGAAGGAAACCGTATAAGACTACTAAGCGGATCATCTGTGGTCGTTACAGAAACGATACTTCCAATTTCGGAAATTCAAGGTCTCCTCAATCATCGACTTTCACTTAAGGCCTACCTCGGCATTCTATCCAAGTCCTCAAAAAATCAATTCTCCCAAAGATTCATCGTCCTTCCCTTGACGAAATTCTTATCACTAGTTTGGTTCGATTTCAGCATAACAACAACTCCGTTCCTCAAGCTGACACAAGCACAACATATGTATGGGTTCTCAAACTTCCCCTTAATCAAAGCATTGGTTTGGCGTTTCACCTAAAAACGTACCATTACACTCTACAGATAATCGGTTCCCCCGAACTTCACAACTACACAGCTCTCATAATGCATTCAAACATCGATTAATAGATCGACGCAAGCCTCGTTGTTTGCAGAAATACCACTGGTCGATTCCTTACTACCACATCTAATCTCTTTAAAGTTACCACTAAAATTTCAAACACACAGGATTCAGCGGAAGTTCACTGAAGCACCCCAATGGTTAATATCCTCAAAATCGAATGTCGACACCTATCCTCAAAATGTCTACACCGCAAAAGTGGATATACCACCACATATTTCATTCCAGATTTGCATTGAATAACTAAAGTTGACACCTATCATGGCACTAAAATTCAAACACGAATCACCATATTTTTCCTTATTCCTGAAGACTCACCCGGATGGCACGCCTCTAACCCATACATGATGTCGAAGCTAACCCATCGGTTCATAACCAAACATAAGCAAACAACCATTCAAAACTTAACCAACAGAATTCACTGGAACAAAAGATCACCACTTAGTAATTGGGAGAGTACCTAAATCTAATACCTCAATTATTCATGCGTGCACCGGTTTATAAAACTGAAATCTAAAATTCAAAACTGACCATGAGTCAGGTCCTCCGACACTTCAATTCCCAAGGACTCCTCTCGTCCTTAATTTCAACGCTTTCACATAGAGGGTTTTAAATCTATAGCATCGATTGAGTTCAACGTTTTTCAAATAATATGCCAAATTTAAAATTTTATAGGACTTTCAAACGCATACTCAAGCTAATAATGACAACAAACAAGGATGTGCCATAAACTTTTCAAATGGACCACTATAGTCCTTACATGCATCACTTTATGTCGAGTACGTGGAATAATTCTGTGCTCAAAATAACGTGCAACAGATGTTTGTACATACTTGAAAAGAGGAGACTTCACAGTTTCAAGCTCCGAAATTCTCTCTTTTAACCATAAAATAACACTAAGTAAAATTTCCAACAAAACCCACATACGTCAGTTTCCTAAACTTAGTAAAATATAGATGCATGCAATTTGGTCGAACGTAAAACAATTTAAATCGATTTCAAACTTTTAAACCGCATAATAAAATACTCTTAGTCCCCAAAATAATGACTACCATGATATGCATACCGCTAAACCAATATAATGTATTACGTGAAACTACAACAGTAAAATCAACAACTGAACAAGGTATAAAGCAAAAGTTTGGCTCGAACCATCATAGATATTTCATATGCTTACTCGCACAATAGTGTAAATCAATTCAAATACCAAATAGTGTACAACGAAACATACTAGTGTAAAACTCAAACGTACAATCATGCGATATCAAGACTCTCAAGACGTCTCCTACGGTTGCTAAAAGACATGTGCAAAACTCGCATGAGACAAAATATTAAACACTCATAAGTTAACGCACACAATAATGCAAGTATACACATTTCAAAGTTCATCTACAAGCCGCAAAATGTCGTAAAATAGAATTCCATAAGACCCAGAATTTTTTTCCATAAAACTCAATGAAACCCAACGACACTCAAAAATCCAATGGTGCCAAAATCTTCGTTTCCAAAAATCAAATAGCATAAAACAAAGTTATGACTAAAATGTAATAATTCCCAAAAATTTCCCTTTCATCGCATTGTGATATGAAGTGACACTTTTCAACAAAACTCACATGAGGCATAACACTCAATAAAACTCATAAATTCACACGCATCAAAACTAAAGCCTACGTATTTCAGTTCACTCATGCGTAGCAAAACGTCATAAAATAATACTTCATAAAACTCAATAAAACTCACACGGAATAAAGTTTCCAATAAAACTCGAACACCAAAAAATGGGATTAACTTCTTCCTCTAAAACCTTAACATATGTGGATGAGATCCAATGTCAAGGTCATAAATCGCAGTTACTTGCCCGAGAATCTAAACAAGGTTAAATCGTAAATACCACAATATCCGAAATTAGCGTTCGATAAAACAGAGATAAAGAGAATCTCAACAAAGTCTACAACCATGTGCAATAAAACAATTTTATGCATGTTTACAATCATGGTTTAAAATCTTGTGTGTGTTAAACATTTTCCAAGGTTTCATAATATACTCCACATGATAATTTGGAAACATGAGAAATAGTTGATGCAATTTATTTTAGAATAACTTTTGTGCATGAATCTGATCGGCGCTCGACATCTCAAAACAATGCCCCTCAATTTCACAGTTACTCTATCGTCATCCGGATGCTCAAACATCATAAGGCAATAATCAAGGATTTCATAGGTTCACCTCACAATTTCTCCTCGAATAATGTCAATTCCAAAAGTCGATGGTTCTAATCCACCCATTCATTCCGACCTGAAATGGTCCACTTAATACAATCACTATGCTTACTGTTACCCCATGTGACAAACGCTAAAATCATCAGCCTCTTCTAACCGTTACCCACTCAGAAAATTCTTCGCTACCCAAACGGTCGTCACATCAACGTAGCCCAAGCATACACATGTAACTCGTAGGTTCACCATAACACTGGTCAGGTGCAATTATGAACGTACCGTACATGATCATTCTTGTTACCCTCGACGTGATTCCCATTCCTAGTAACTTCATTATCCTCAAAACATCCAATCTTAAAGTGCCTATTGGTGAAATTATCTCTCTCAATCACTTACAACAACACTAGTTTGAGTCTAGGCATTCAAAGTCAACACCTAATTCTCTCAAACTTAAGCTCTGATACCAACTTGTAACACCCTCAGATCTGAAAACAAATACCAATTTAAAACTTCCTAAATACATCGATAACTGATTCACCTACACTAACAATTTAATAAGGTTTAACTTCAAAAGTACAAACCAAACCTTATGCAAGATCTATAATAGGGATGAGTGTTACTAAAGCCCAATAACAGTCGTTATCTCCAAATATGAAAAACTTCACCCAAGCTACTCTCTCTCTAGCATATAACTAGCACTCATCTGCTCACAGTGTTGCTTGCACCATTTCCCAACCGAAACCTGATGCACATGCCGACAAATAAAAATGTTAGGCTTTACGCCTAGTGAGCTTAAGAGTTTTCATCATAAACATATAAAGCAATAAACTTTAAGAATGTTATTTAAATCATGACTTCCATAATGAAATACGTTCAGTCTGCAGGTAATCAAAATGAAATGCATTAAGTCTGAAACAATCCCTTTTTCAACATTCTCCATCTTCGTGATGAATATCATAATACAAAACATTTCCTCAAATATAAATCCAAAACCCAAAACTCGCGTAAAACGTAACCGACACTTTAATAATCAAATACTGAAAACGTGGATAAACTCTATCCTCCAAAATATCCAAAAACAAGGATAAGATTCAATACCCAAAACCACCGAACATGGGTTACAACCCATACTCAAAACGTCACCGAAACCATGTATTATAAAACTTCATACCCAAAACAAAACGTTTTGGTGACGGGGGAGACCCGATTACATTGCACGTGACGGAACACAAAAGTAGGTCACATAACTATGTAATAAAACCAAAATGAATGTATTATCCTCATAAGACATATCAAGCTCAACCCCTCTAGATCTTTTGCCCGTGGAGACTCAAATTCAACCCTTCTGGATCTATACTTTGAGATGTCCAAATCCACACAAAACATACAAGCACATTTGGGATTACACCTTACTGCCCATGGGACGCTTCCCGACCGTATAGGTCCACACCTTACTTACCATGGTGACCCGATGTCTATTTCGTGCTAAAGTGGTGAACTTGTCCAAAACGGGACATAAGAACACCGTGCCTATGGATCTATAGCAATAAGGTCTAAAACATTATATGACTCCAATGAATGAACTAGCGCATTCGAAATATGTAATTCTCATATAAATATAAATCATGACCAAAGCTCTACGTTGAACTATCAAAACTGGACAAATGTCCCTAAGACCCGACAAAGTCAAAACCCGAGCCATAAGCTAAACCAAATCAATTGACCATGTGTAAAAGCCATAAAATACAATAAACGTAAACAAACTACATTTATGCAAACCTACATTCCAAAATACATAAATACCCCAACTTAGTTTAGATTGGGACAAATAATTTTCCAAGTGAGTTTATACCATTTATACTTTCAAAAACGTCTCATAATCACGAAATCAAGCATTCTTCCAAAACACACACTAAAAGTGAATTTATACCTAAAAGGTCTCGTACCATAAAACAAATTATTAAAATGCCAATACTCAAGATGTAACACCTCGATTTTCGAAAGGTATCATTTCAAATTAATGCAGAAATCGGTAACTTTAAGGGAAATATAAGATATAGAATTTTGGACTTGAATCCTAGATTTTATAGTCTTGGTAGATGAAGAATTCAGTTACGAGTCCAACGGTTCTTTCCGGAGCAAAATCGGAGCTATAACGAAGAAGTTACGGAAAAAAACAGTGAAAAAAATGAAGAAATCGGACGAATAGTACATGGGGCGACTTACGGGGAGACTTAGGGTCATCCAGAAGACTTAGGGACATTCGAGTGAGTTGTGGGGAGACTTAGGCTGCCCGGTAACCCGCGCGGAGCCCTGTTCGAGCTTAAAACCCGATTTTCAGCCCTAGAACTTCATTTCTTCATAATTTTTGCATCACAACTCCGTTTTTGGTGATTCAAGTTGCCATAGTTTAGTTTTTGAGAGATCTTCAAGGACATAGCAAGATATTTGAAGTCTATTGTAGAATACAAGAGTATTTTATGGTGGTAAGCTCCTCATCTCTCTCAATATTAAGTTAGGGTTTGATGATTTCATCCTTTTCCCTTTCATCCTTCAACTTGGGTGTGATTTTGATGACTTGTGTAGCGAAGGTAACCTTGTAGATGATCTAAGATCTAGGAAGATTTCTTGGACATTCAAGCCTTCCTCAAAGTAGATTCAAGTTTTGGGGGTAAAACCTAGATTTAGCCTAAATATAGCAAGGTAAGTTCAAGTTGATTTGTGAAAACGTTGTACATGCCAAAATGTTTATTTTAAAGTATTTATGTGTGTAACATGAAATTGTCATTTGTGGAATTACTTGATGGGATTTGGTTAATTGAGAAGTTTAGTTTTATAAACCTTGTAAAACACCCATATTGGGGATTTTTGGGCATTTTGATAAATGAGTCATAAATGGGTGTGTTTGATAATTTATTGCATAAATGAGGTTATTTGGGAAAGAAGGCATTTTTTAGTGTTTCTTTGGGTAAAAGGTTTAATTTCGTGTTGTGGGACGTTTTGAAAGGATAAAGAGTATACATCTATTTGAAAAGCGTTAATCATTGTTCAAAAAGAGGTTTTAAATATTTTGGCTAGATGTCGTTTTAAAGGAGCCTTGAGTACACTTGTCCGATTTTATATGGCTCAATGTAGAGTCCAGTTATGACGTACGTACTAATGCGTTGTGTTGCGTATTGAGGTTGGTTGCAGGCTCGAGTGCTTTGGTCATTCATGTGTAGTCCGGTAAGGTTAGACTGTGTCACATTTGATCCATAGGCACGAAAGTCAATCTGTTTTGGGATGGTCAATTGGGTACTGAAGGGTTAAACTCCGGTACCCATGTTTTATGACTGGAAACTTTACAAGTGATCGCTAGGAGGGTTGAGTCTGTTAGCGCTAACGGGGAAGTAGGCGCTAGGACCTCCACCGCTTGAAGTAATGCCTGGGAGGTAGTCTTTAAGTGTGTCGGGCCTTTGGGGTGGGTGTTCTTAGGAATATGCCATCAAGTTCAACTAAATTGGGGTGATACTTGTTAAAGAAGTCGTAGGGACACCTGGCTGTGATGTCGGGAGGTGTCATGCGATTAACGTTTCTTGGGTGGAATACTTTTGTGTTTCCTCCACTCTCAACGGATGCGGGTCTCTCCCGTTGTCGGCTATTAGTATTTCAAATAGAAGGATGTCTTATTTTATTGTCATTGTTTCTTTATGGTCGACAATGAATAAGGGCCTTAATATTGGACCTCCCTCCTCGTATATTAAGGTTTGAATGAATTATGTCATCCCCTTGTTTTGGTATTTAGATTCCTTTCTTTTATGGTCGCGTGAGTATTGGACCTAGTGTCCATGTTTTCGGACGTACGGTATATGTGGTTTTGATGATGATTTATGGGTCGAGTATTTTGCCCCACCCGTGTTTGGGTGTTTTGAGATATAACGTTTTATCCGCATTTCTTAAATGGGAGTCATTTTATATTCATGTTTCGAGTTAGTTTACGTTGCATTAATTTATAAAACATGTTTGAAATGAGGTGTCCATCTTTGAAAGTGCATAACATTGGATAAGAGTTGTTTTCTACGTTTTAAAGTACATCAATTGAAAGGTCATGACTTTAAGCGAAATTCATCATTTTAAAGATATTTGTTAGGTCTGATTTTATAGTAATCATTGTATTTATAGGTTTGTTCAAATACTGTGTCTATTGTCATATACTGTGTTGTATTGACCAAGGGTTTTTAAGTCCCTTTGGTCTTGTTTCCTTGTAAGAACTTCACGCACTCATATTCAATATAGTTACTTTGCGCTTACTTGTTCTCTCTCTCTACTTTCTCTCTCTAAAGATTCATTGAACTTGGACTCTCAATTGGTATCAGAGCCTTCTGAATCTTGAGAGGACTGAGAGAAATCATTTTTAGTTTCTGAATTTGTGATTTAATCCGAAAATTTGATTGATTTTCTTGAATTTTTCAAGAAAATCTCGTTTTTGGATTTTTAATCAAATTCGATCTGTTTTTTGAGTGAATTTCTTTGCAAATTGGTTAGTTGGATTCGAAATTGATAGGAGAACATCTTTGATTCACATCGATTTGCAAGAAAAACTTGTTTTGATTGTCAATTTAGAGATTTTTGAAGTTTTTGGAAAAACAAGTTTCACGTTCTGTTCATATACGAATTTTTGAGTTTGAGGTTGTTAATAGATTTTGTTGATTTAATTGTGTTAGAAACTTGTTTTTGAACAATTTTGTATAAGAAAATTTTATAAAATCTAGTTTTGAAATCGATTTTTTTGGCAGTTTTATGGATTTTCATTAAGTTTGCGCTAGATTTAAAGTTTGCGCAAGTTCTTGTAGGTTTGCGCAAGTTCATATAGGTTTGCTCAAGTTCATTCTACTTTACGCGAGTTCATATAGTTCTAATCCTTGTGTTAGTGTATTTCAGGTTTGTGCATTGGTCTATTCACGCAAAGCTCAGTTTTCGTATCCAGTGAGTTACGAGAAGTTTAGTTCTCGTATCATCAAGCTCTCGCAAAGTTCAGTTTGCGTATCACTTGGATTACGCAAAGTTCATTTTGCGTATCACGTGGCTTACGCAAAGTTCGTATTGCGCATTACTTGACTTACGCAAAGTTCAGTTTGTGTTACAAGTTCATCACGCAAAGTCCAGTTTGCGTTTCTCGCTGCTTGCGAAAAGTTCCAGTTTGCGCTACCTGACTCTTACGCAAACATCAACTTTGCGCCATCTCAACACTTAGCATTTTTTTCTGGATTATTCTGAAACATGGATTTTGACAAGTTTGCCTATCAAGCTCAGTTTTACAAAAGTGATCTTATGATGTCTCTGGGTACAGAAAATCGTCCACCAGTGCTAATTGATGAAAATGAATTTACACAGTGGCAAGGTCGGTTCCTGAACTTTATTGAACGTCAAAAGAATGGTAATGACATGTTGATCATTCTATCTGAAGGACCATTTGAAAAACCCAAATTGGCTTCTGGATTATATAAGCCCACTAAAGAATATTCTTCTGAAGAGTTGTCGGCATATCAAGCTGATCGTGATATTAAAGCAAATCTGATGCTAGCCTTGCCAAACTCTATATACAACAGGATTGATTGTTTCAAAACTCATCCTAATCTGATGTGGCAACAACTTGAGAAGATTATTCTTGGTTCTTCGGTCGCAACTCAACTCAGGCATACGCGCTACATGAATAA